>BCNH02000011.1:17737327-17757980 GCA_001662345.2 Metrosideros polymorpha var. glaberrima | reverse complement strand
TGTAATTATGCTTATTCAGTATCGTGATTTTCTTCTACATAAGAAATTTTTCTGGGGGAAAATGACCTATGATGATATAGTTGTTATTGATGGGCTATTAATCATAGAATCTCTCAGAATACCCCAACTAGTTCTCGTGTGCAAGTTCAATGTGAGGTTTTCGAAGGCTCCTTCAGAAAATGAATGGTCTAGAAAACATTTTCCTAGGAAATTTTCTAAACCATTCATTTTCCGCGAGACAAACGGAGCCTAAATCTCAAAAGCCGTTTCCTGTTCTATAATTGGGATTCTCCCTTGTTTCAGTCATGAAAGTTAGATCTAAGTGGTTCCTCATCTCACTAAATTAGCTTAAGACTCGCCTGTCCGATGTACTGTGTCGCTTTAGTCATGTCCAAGGAAAAAACCAGCTTGGTCCTTTGGCTGTTTCTTAAATACATCATGCAGATGCATGGATCCTCTCTGCCATGTATGAATGCATGAAGATCGGATCTCTTTCTCATCTAAGATTTCTGTCAGTTCCACAGTTGAGGAGAATGGGATAGTTAAGTTCTTTATGGCACCATATCACAAGATCACATGAATTCTACCTGAATCGTTTCCAAACTTGTAGGAAAATGGTGATGGCTCAGATGAGGACGATGAAGAGGAGGACGACGAGTGAGATGGCATAGGGCGTCTACTCTGCATACATTAGTATAATTTTACTGCTGTGGTAGGACCTGGGTAAGATGGCCTTTTGGTGGCTATTGTAGTGAGCTCTCGCTCCCTTTTGTTTTTGTTCTCTGTAATTTCTTCGCTATGGATTGCTGAGTGTTTAACGAGAATATCGTCATTTTCCCTTAAGGCTCATATTTATGCACAGCGCGGATCGATATGTTTCGTTATCTGAGCCCCTGGACGATCAAATGTTCGACGCCATATTCTGACTTGATGTAACTTTTAGGCAAGCGACATGACATGTTTGTTGAGCCGCTTTTGTGTTCCTCTGCAACTTTGTTTACAGCAGAGGTCATTTGTTGCAGCACTCAAGAGAAGTAAATTACGGTCTATGTATTGGCAATGTTAACGCGAAAGTTTGGTGCCGAGAGCAGAAAACTAGCAATTGTATACCCTTCTTTGATAGCTCAATCTCTTTCCACGTCGAGCAATTTTAGTTGATGTTTCTAGGTGGAGAAACTGAGAGGGTTCACATCGAAGGTTTCAAGGTTCTTGCGATCCATATGTCTTCGGTCTTCCGAGTACCGAGTTTCGGTACCTTGGGGTGCAAGAGATAAGCCGCCACTACATGGTGGCGCTAGGATGTTTCATTTGAGCGACCAAATCAGCCAAGTTCGATCTTGGAGTCGAAGGGGGCGGGGATTGGCACGAGTGCTAGTGCTCGCGTTCGCGTTCTAATCCATGTAAGTTTGTGAGAACATCAACTTGTCCCAACTCACGTTGCATTAAGTTCGACTGTCCGGCGAGATGACAGTTTTAGTTTCGGAAAATGCCACGGTTCAAATTCGATTTCAAGCCCATGAGGCATGTACATAAATCAATCGCGTCCCGGTTTTTTTCCAAAGGCAAAATGATCCGAGTAGTTTTTCCTAGCACCCAAGTTCGTATTTAACCGAGTTAATCGTCGGATCAGGGAACTTATCAAGCGTACTTAATAAGACAATTATGTTGTTATGTTTAGGCTAAACGGGGGTAAACGTTGGGCGTTCAAGACGTTGATTACTCATGTATCAGCAGAAAAGCTAGGAAAAACTCCTGGACCACCTTGAAGATGGAGGCCCAAGATGGGCCTGGGCTTGGGCTCCAAAATGGGAGCCCAACAGCGTGAGAGCCTCCTTTAACTAGGGTTTCTCCAGCGTCCCCTTCCTTCATTCCGTGGGGAAGGCAAGTCACCAGACGGAGGCGCCACCGGCGGAGCAGAGGCAAGAGACATGGTTCACGTCTCCTTTTACCGCAACTGTGAGCTCTCTCCTTCTCTTGCTTCCTCCCTTCCTCTCACTTGTAGATGTGCTTCTCGTTTTTACTTTTGGGGATGGATCTGCTTGTGTATCATCGCTTCGCTGTGTCTTGCCGTTCGAAGCAGTCCCTTCTTTCCATTCGGGATCTGCAATGATGTGAATTTTTGTGGTCTGGGTGTCTGCGACGGAGCTCGAGTTCCTTCCGCTGTGATAGCGTGCATGTCTCTAGGATTCATGGGAACCATCTTGGTATCCAGCGACGCGATGCTCAAGTTTCGGAGGTGCGCGTTTTCCGACCGAGCAGGGACGTTCCGCTTGTCTGCGCGATCGGCAATGGAAACTGCGCCGTCGACCCCGCGATCATCGCTGGGCTGCAAAGTACAGATCGTTGAGAAATTTCATTTTTTGAGCAATCCCTTTAGTTTGATTTCCAAGAACGGGCCGGGTCGAGATGAGCTGTTTGGTGCTTCTGTTTGTTTGGTTGGGATGCTGATTTGAATTCACAAGCTCTTCTTTGCCACTGGCTAATGATTGAAGTGTGGGCTGATGTTTGTTTCGCGTGTGCTATTTGGGTTTGATGCAGATGGGAAGACATTCAAGAAGCCTCGCCGTCCATACGAGAAGGAGCGGCTGGATGCTGAGCTGAAACTTGTTGGTGAGTATGGGTTGAGGTGCAAGAGAGAGTTGTGGAGGGTTCAGTACGTGCTGAGTAGAATCCGTAACAACGCCAGGATGCTTCTGACCCTCGACGAGAAGAACCCTCGTCGTATGTTTGAAGGCGAGGCCCTTCTTCGTAGGATGAACCGCTATGGGCTTTTGGACGAGAGCCAGAATAAGCTTGATTATGTCTTGGCCTTGACTGTGGAGAACTTCCTCGAGCGCCGCCTTCAGACATTGGTGTTCAAGTCGGGTATGGCCAAATCCATCCACCATGCCAGGGTGCTCATTAGGCAGAGGCATATCAGGTAAAGCTGTTTCGACACATCTTGATGCGAGTGTTGTGTTATATGCTGTATGCGTGGATAATTTGACTGATCGCGACACTAATTCACACCAATATCTTCCTATCACTGGTTTTAGCTTGTGGTTTGACCTTACCATGTTCCTGGATGTTGCTTTTAATGGCAACAATTGCCTGGCGAGAACAAGAAATGCTAACTATCAGCTCTAGAGTCTAGAGTTCTGAAGTTTCATGTCAATGTCCTCCGATGTCACTAGGTTAGGCAATTTGACCTTGCATGCATAGCAAGGTGCTTGTGATATGTTAAATGATGATGTTAATAGCTTTGATTAGTCAATTAGATTGAAGTGACGGTATTTATCTCAGTTGATGTGGTTATGGGGAATGCCCATCTAGAGCTATGACTGTTGTGTGTTATTTTTGTGGTATATGCTGCAGTTCTTTTTTATTTTTGTCAATGAAATGAAAAGAGTAATGTCTAACACAGTGTTTCAGGCGTACTATCACATGCTATTGACTATGCTTTTGTTCTCATAATGTTGGATCTCGTTTTGGGCTGGCAGGGTTGGTAGGCAAGTCGTGAACATCCCTTCCTTCCTGGTGAGGGTTGATTCACAGAAGCATATTGATTTCTCGCTGACTAGTCCATTCGGTGGTGGGCGACCTGGTAGGGTAAAGCGAAAGAACCTTAGGGCGGCTGCCAAGAAGGCTTCTGGTGGCGACGGAGATGAAGAGGATGAGGATTAAACTACGGGCGGTTCTGTTAGAATGACTGGCACTTAGTGAATTATCTGTTGCCCATCCTCGTCCTGCTATTTTTATATTGCTTAAAATGCTTTTGCTTTAGTTTGAGAACTTTGAGCTTTGTTGATGTTTGGCCGATTACTCATGCAACTTCAAGTGCCGGATCATCTTGTTTTGAGATCGTACATCTTATTTGTGGTCTGAACTTGTGTACTCTGGAAAGATATTTCAATTATTAGAATAGAGGCTGAGAATTTTGATTGGGGAAATGTTTTTTGGTCTGATTGATTTCCGGAGACAAGGCAGTTGAAATACGGCGATGTCTTTTCTCCGCTCAGACAAAAGAGAAAGAGTAATTACGGTGATGTTTCCTTAGTTCCACAATTTAACTGTGGCCTATTTGTAATTAGGAATCTGATTTACCATGTTAAACACAGTGCATGGACCAAGACATGGTAGATGAACTTGGTATCATACAGGGTGATTACTTGGTAGTTCATGTTCAATAGCTTGTCACTTCTAGCTGAAGGAACATGTGAGGATTCGTTTGTTTACTTCAAAAAGGCCATGACCCTTTCTCTATGTAAAGACGTATACGGGTGCAAAATACTCAAAACTCTGAAGACATCTCTCTCTCTCTCGATCTCTCTCGATTTCTTGTACACTCTACATGCATTTTGCACCGTAATTTGTCGAGTTTCTTCCATTAAATCTTCAATGACTCCTCTTTCCCCTTTTGTGATCACGCTCAAAAGACTTCTATTGAAATTGTCTTTAGGAACATCATCTTCTTTTAAAATGAGATAATAGCATGTCTTTTCTCGGCTACTTGGCATGACCTGATCTAGAACCATTTTCCTAGTCTCTTTCTGGTGTCTCCTCAGCAGATGTACCACCAACCTTCACTGTTTACATCCACATGCTCCATCGCTACGCCTAAGGTATCATTCTGATCTTGCCCCTACAGAACTGACGATTGCAATATCCTGCGTGAGAGACGATATGCAGAAAAGACGCAGGTTTGCAATGTAGTTAGTACCCTATAAGAAAAGACAATAAATGGCTATGTTGTCTTTAGTAGATATGCTTATCATGACAGACCTTTACAGATGCATAGTTGCTATTCTAATTTATCTATTTATTTCTTTTTGGTGATTTCATGGAAGAGCAAATTTGTTTCGAGGGAGTGGAAGGTCCTGGTTTTTGGCTTTTGTAACCGAAGGAGCTGCATTGGCTAGGTTAATTGCCCAAAAAGTCCTGAACCTATTGTACGGCGGCCAAACTTTTCAATATTGCCAATTTAGCCCCAAATATTTTGACGATTGTCAATTTTGTTCTAAACTTTTCAATTGTGTCAATTCAAACCTAAACCTTTTGAAATTTTCCCAATTCAATCATAAACTTATTATTTGGATAACTGGCCGAAAGGGCTACATTGACAAAATTGTCAAAAGGTTTAGGATTAAATTGATAAACCTTCAAAAAGTTTAGAACAACATTGGCTAAATTGAAAGAATTAGGACCGAATTGGTAGCCGTACAACAGGTTTAGGATTTTGTAGATAATTTTCACGCACTCGCTCGATGCTGTACTTTGATCCTTTTTGTGCCTTTTCCCCTTGTGTTGCAGCTAAATGCTCGAGTTCGACCACTCCGCAGATTTATTTAGTCCTTTAATGGACAAGCTTCTCGTATTAGGCTTCTTTGTTTTGTCTGCTTGTGTTCTCACTTCTCATTACCTAAAAATTTCATTATGTACACCACCCTACGACTTTATCAATTTATCAATTCCCATAAGAGGATGCTTCTGGTCATTAACTGTATCTTTCAACGTCCGATGTGGGGTATGCTCCGATGTTCATATCACAACCATTAGCGCCTAGTTAAGAATATCTGAAACACGTAAACGGCAAAAGAAGATTGAGCTTTTCTTTCATTCCTTTTGCTCTTACTTTGTTTTTTTCTTTTTCTTTATCTTCTTCTTTTTTTGCCTTTTTTGAGGAGAGAGTGGGTGTGATATGAAATCAGATATAAGTGGACTCCAGACTGAAAGTTTGGGGAAAGAAGAAACTTAAAATTTAGTAATAGAAGATACAAAATATATCTCTCTCTGAAGGGTTGTCTTCAAACCAACCAACATAGAGAGAGAGAGAGAGAGAGAGAGAGAGAGAGAGAGAGAGAAGCAAAGACAAAAAGGGTTTTATTGTAGAAGAACAGTTCTAAGAAGTTGGGCATCGACACTAGATATCTCCATATTATCCAACAGTGCGGTCAGTCTTTCGCTCAGCTCATCCATCTCCCTGTGTAGCCTCCAAATGTAGCTGCATGTTTCCTTCAAAATCTTTGATGGGGCTACCTGTGGCCAAAAAAGAGAGAAAATGACTTTTATGCTATATGCCAAAATCAAGATGAACAAGAAAAACAAGATCGTTTCGTGGCAGAAGTAAATTGTTGTTGTGTATATGAACGAAGAACTTAGAATAGTTGCATGGAAGGCACTCGGTTTCACATTATAATCAAATGCTCCATTGGAGCTGCCCTTGTCATTATAATCTCTTTGCTGCACTCAGTATTGTTGCAGCTGAATTAAGACCTTCTGTTTCTTCTTTAGGTCCTTTTCCACTATTTAGTTCCATTTTCTTTTTTGCCCTTTTCTCTGGTCAGCAATGTGTTTCTGACCCATCTACACTAAACCTAGAGCTGCAAAATTGGACCAAAACCAAAGGAAAACGAAAAGAACTTCTTATGTTGAAGGGATGACAGATAGGTGCTCCTGTGAAATTCAAGACATGAGTCATTTTCATTTTTGAACTGGGAAACTAACAAGAATTTAGAAGTAGAAGGCAAGGGGAGAAAAAGCAAGAAGAAGAAGAAGAAGTTAGAAGAAGTTAGAAGAAGAAGAAAGAGTCCTGATAGTCCTATACCCTTCCATTGTTTCTCCTTTGCTCAAGCTGAGGAAGCAGAGCCTGTAACTTGAAGATGAGATTATAGATCTCATCTTCTGTGAACTGAGAGGCGCCTGATCTTCTTGTGGACATGATCACCGATCGCTAACCAACCCTCCCGACCCAACTCTCTTCTTTCACTCAAGCCTCTCGCAAAAGCTTCAGAAACTAGCCGGGGAAGTGTGAATGGCAGCAAGAAGCAAGCTTATAAAGGGAGAGAGGCACAATGGTGGTTGGAAAAAAATACATCAAACAAGGAGCAAGTGAGTTCTAGTAAAACCTGAGAAGGGCCCAATCTGTCTCACACCTTTACATGCAAATGGGTCCAAGCGAAATTTCACTCAAGTTGCAAGATCTAATGTAAGGTCACTTCTTTATAATTTGCAGCGCATGGGCACTTGTCATTTCCTGAGCTTAAGTCTGGCAATCTAATTCGTGTGCGGATGTGTACATGCTACCAAGAAGATACCTTGGTTGCATGTTCGCATTCATTCAGGGCCAAGACCCAGTAGTCCCTACATACCTTTCTTGTCATGATTCTTTTTCACAAAACTTTTTGGCTTTTGTCCAACGCATTTGTTCTTACATTGGGTTCCAGGTTCATACACCACACCACCCATATTCTATCTCACAGTGTCATCGTTGAGAATTTCCTCACGCAAATATAACGACACGTAGCGAAACAGTATTTTAAGATATCGGTGCTCACATGTCCTGCACCCCCAATTCCTTATAGATTTTTCTTCCTAAAAGGTGGAAATACGGATGAACACTTACGAGATCTCCCACTACTGAAGGGGTACGTACCTTCCTTGGTTTATCTTTGAGCCTTTTAAGGACATGTCCAAGTCCAATATTCTATTTCACAGAGTCACCGTTGGCAATTTCCTCACGCAAATATAACGACACGTATTGACGTACTATTAGGGTCTGTGAGACTTGGGGTGACGACAAATGAGTTCGTGTACCAGCACACCTGAAAAGAAGAGAATCTTTCCCAAACTTCAATTTAAAAACAGTGAAACCTCTGCTACATATATTTAAGATGAAATTGTCTGGAGGGTCGTTTTTAGAGCAGTGGCTTTCGAAGAAGTCTATGTTTTGAAGCTCCTGCGGCCGTCATGATTGGACCAAACGCAAATTAAAAAGAGCTAATGGCGACTTTTATCTTTCACGCCCTTTACGTAAGAGCTAGCCCTCCACTGCATCAGGGTTTTGTCATACTATCTCCATGTTGGTTTGGATTACATGAATAGCAAAATGAAATTATCAGAATGATTGGGCAGAAGGGCAGGATCATCATGGGAAACTTGCCCTTTTCTTCTAGCTGGTCCCCCGAGTCTAAGTACCTGAGGAAGATGGGTGGTGTGCATGGAGAAAAAAGCAAAGAGGTTGAACAGATGTTGGTACAAAACAATGACCAATTGGCTCGATCCGAGCGATTAATTAGATCGGCACAAGTTGGATTCCTCCAATTTCAAAGTACAATTTTACATTGTGATGACCCATTTTTGAATTTTGGGCGGTCTTTTTTACGGACTTGAATCCGATGGAAGATAAAGAAAAAGAAAGGATGTGACAATGCAATATGAAAAGCAGACAGACTGACTAAAACTACACACGAAAAGGATTTCATGGGGAATAGCCCAATAATTGGAGATGTTGGCCTCTTCTACCAAATCCACCCCCCCCATCTCGCCCCTAAATTCTCGGCGACCTGTCGCAGCTATGTCGCATGATTGGCCTGCCACGTGGCGCGCTACGAGGGGTGCTTTGGCCGTGACACGTCACGATGCCCCCCCCTGTCCCTGCCGGTTGACATGGACAGGCCGTGCGAAAAAATTCGTGTAAGGACAAAGATGTTTTCTCTGCTGCTGTACGACGACGACCGCGACGTTTCAAGGTCTTTCGTTTGCTAAAATAGAGCCCAGCACCGAAATTGATGACGAAGGTTCGTCCTTCATAAATTCGGTAAAAAATTAAAAAAAGAATTAGCATTCGCATTAGCAAGTGAAGTGAAGACAATGGGCAGGTTCCACAGATCATTGAAGCTAATCACAATTGAGTCATCATCTTTAAGCATTTCATTGCAGCTTTAATGCCTCGCTTTGCAGCTCCTCTGGCATCAACGAATTCCCATCGAAGCACAAGATGTGGGAGCATAAACAACATCAAAGGTCGCTACTTTTGTTTACATGTTCACACCCCAACATACACTGGACATCTGCAGTCAATTCTTCTCCATAACTCAAACAGAAGAGCATGTTGCTGACAGGATTTTATTGAACTTACTTCGAGAAAACAATGAGTGAATTTAAGAATATGATACACGAGTGTGTCGTCGCCTAAATACACTGTTCTGGTCTCTTCTCTAATGCTACGGGTTAATGAGAGTTTGTGCTTCGGAAAACTCCACCCGTGAAGACCCGGTTCTTTGCAATCTTTTCTACCTCGAAGACTCTCAAATGATTAATGCCTTCCTCCTTTAACCTTTCGATCCCTCCCGCTAGGCTACCTTTAACGTGCTTCTCTCCCATCCTGAGCAACTTCAAACCTTCACATATTCTTGGAAAAAAGCCTTCGGGTCGTAGACACCAAGCGCGAAATACTCCAAACAAGACTTCCATGTCGCTACTTAGCCTTTCGACGCCTCCGTCGTTAAATTTCATGTTACTCAGTAGAAGACCATTTGAAATGGACTGATCCACCCCTTCGGCCACTTTCCTCCACACCGTGACGAAGTCCATCCCATTTAAGCTTTCCTCTATTATTGACATTTTACCTTGCAAATGATTGAGGGCATCGACCAAAGTCCTAGACACTGTCGAACCTTCTTCAGACTTTTCCTGCCACTGTTTCCTGTTTCTCATGTAATCTCGAGAGCTAACATCGAAACCCCTCAAGACAACAACTGATATCTTCTCAACCCATTCCACTCTGAACTCTTCCAACTTCCTGATCTCCTTGTCGAAGACACCACTTCCTGGTCCATACACCGTTCCATCAAAACCACCCTCTTCTGTTTGCGATTTTCCAGGTTCATCACCTTCCCCCAATCCCATCTCAATAAAAAAGACATCTTCACACCATTCTCTCAAAACAGACTCGACATAGCGCGCAGCATTAACGGAATTGGCTACTTTGATAAGGGCACTGTCATCTGTCAATGCAGTCAATCCTTCAGCTTCTTGGCACCTGACAAGCAAGCAATCCAAAAACTTCTGTATCATAGGTGCACCAACTAACTTGAGAAACTTAGACCTGAGAGGAATGTCGGGTAGTGACCGTGAGCGATCTACAACAGATGACAGACGCCGAAGGAAGGAATCTGAGACAAGGGGGGACCTGTAATCTTCTGGACCAGACATAAGAACAGCTCCCTGAACTTTCTTTGTCCAATTTCTCTCATTATCAACATCGGCTTTCAACTTGTCCAGCGTGTCGCTGAGCTCAATTTCCACCCATAACTCAAGCCAATCGGGTCGATCACAGAAGACAGATAAAGAGGCAAGCTTCTGCAAATTGCTTTCATCCATAAGAGAGAATGAGATCCCAGAATTAGCTACAAGGGCTCTTATTTGTTTATCGAAAGAAATCATGAAGTCAATGAGATGGAGCCATGATGTTCTAGCTTTTGATCTAACACCGGTGACGCTCTCTTCTTCCAGTTGGCTGGCATAGAGGGGGAATATCTCTTTCGCCAAGTATGTGGACAAGGCAGAAACCATCGAGGCGATCCATTCTTCTCTGCAGCTGTACCCTGCTAGCATTGCTTCGTCAACCAGTGGTTGCAACAATTCATCCATAGAGTCCACATAATCCCTTGTAATCTTATAAGCGAGAGCAAAAACAAATTCTGGTTTATCAATCCACTTTGAAAAATGACGTTCACATGCAAGTGATACAGGATTTACAAGCTCCTCAATTGCCCAAAGTGGCTGATGGAGAGCGATTTCCCGATTACGCCCCTCAAGTTGGCGAGATCTTCTTCTTCTCTGCAACTCCTGAAGGTGGCATAAGGAGAGAAAATTTTCACAGTATTGGCGCTTGAGATCCCCTTGCATTGTTAATAGAGGATTTGGGACTGCTGGTAACCTCCCTGCATCTGGATTTGCAGAAGTCGAAGTGGAAAGAGGCGGTGGCCATCCAAGTGAAGAAAGAAAGGCCCGGTGATCTGCAATGGCCTGCGGTCTCAAAATAGCTAGAGCCCGATCAATTCTGTGATCAACTGCACACACAAGATGCGTCCATCGAGGTCGCAGCTTCGAGACTTGAGTTATATCACCTTCTATTTCATTGAGTGTTCTTATAGCATGCATGCGCACTTCCTGCAATAACAAGATTTTACCTATTTCACTTACTTTCATGCGATAAATTCAAGTTTATAGGTGCTGGAAAAGGAAATTTGGAATTGTGGGAATACATAATTATGTATGAATCTGACACCATTAAATATCTTTATCAAGATTGGTTCTCACTTCAGAACTTTGTGCAAATGAATGCTTTCTTTTCAAAGTCGAAGAAACGGCTTCCTCAACATCACCAATCAAACTGTCCAGCTTTAGTGCTGTCTCTGGAAGACAAAACACAAAAAGTATATGTGAGTATTACCACTAGTGATACATCAAGGGAGGACTGCTTTGTTTGGCGTAACAAAAAGTGCATCGGCCAACTGATACAGAGGGTCACTTGTTTGACCATAGAAAGGCCAACCGTAAAGAGGCCAACAAAGAAGAAAAAGACACGCTTTTATGAAATGAAAACAGCAATTGTAAAACTGGTAAGCAGGGGCCAATAAATACATGCATCGGTGCAGCAATCTATTATTTCTCAAATTTATCTCCACCCAAATGACCAGTACAGGAAAACCATACAGAAAGGGAAAGTTTCTCTCTGTCTCCCACTATATCTCTCTATGTAGATTCTGGACATGAAGGCCAGCAGATGGACCTTTCCTTGGAAGAATGTTCAACAGCACCAGCAAAAAACTATGATTTGCTCATCAAATGATACATCTCATGATCTAAAGACTGCCTGCAAAGCTCTTGGTAAAACAAAGTTTGATAGAAGCAAATGTTTCCAATCCATTTTACCTGGTAGAAGTGCAATAGAAATCCTAAAACCATTGTAAGTATATAAAGTCCTAAAACTTTTTGATCAAGCATTTAACATTTACACCTTTTAAAAATGGTTCAATTAAATATTTACGGCAACTTTTCTTGTGGGAATATCACATGTGGCATACCTTTTAAAATGCCACGTGTCACTTTCCAAGGAGAGAAACCCCTGGATTACCATGATTGTATAAATTCAAAAAGTTTTAGGACTTAAATGATTGATGCCTTACAGAAGTGTTATGACTTTTAATGCATTTCACCTAAACTTTTTCCCCTGTCCTATGGTCCCTGAAGTCTGCTAGTGGCAATGTTAAAAAGTAACTTCCTAATAGAACATCAATTATGAGACTGAAGAGGTCCGCACTGTCAATCTTTAAAAGGCTAATAACATCAGTATTTTACATCAGCAATGGTCCTTAGGAGCAAGCCCTAATGAATTAAGGAATTCAATGACGATGCCAGCAGACCAGGTTAGTATTGATATCTCACGAGAGACCAAAACCACACTGTCATGCAAATGCAACATACTACTCTATCATAGCAGACAAAATACATGGAGACCCACTATTGGTCTGTAACACATGTCAAGACCTTTTTTTGCAACAAAATTTTTCGGAGAACATTCATTATCTTTTAGTTTTGATTGTCAAATAGTAGATGAGGAACTCCGCTTATTATCAACAGGGCAAAATTAAACAGTCCTTGTTGGCATTGAAGCTCAACTGATAACCAAGGAATAAGGCTCCAATTCTAGTCCTAGATTTGAGACTGAATCCCAAGCAATGTTGATTCGGAAGATCCCACATCAACAAACAAATTCGAACACTAATCTTACAAAACAACCTCCGATTTCATATCAACGATTTATTTATTTAGCCTATGCTTCCGAATATAAACTCATACAAACTGTTGGATTTGGTTGTCACTGTCAATGGCAGATAGCCCAATTCAGATTCTTATATCTGTCTAAATAAAAAGTGCTTAATTATTCATGTCACAACAACAACAAAACCAACCACTAAAGACTTCTACAACTCCGCCTTCTTTGGCTACATAGATGATAGAACTTACAATAACAAATCCCCGATAAGGTTATCCATGTTGTCTAGCACTATCATCAATAGAGGGAATTGAAATCTATTGGAGAAATCTTGAAACTCATTGAATGCGAATGCACCCGATTATCTCAAGAAAATTGAAAACTCACCAGCATACGCTCGCACCGTCTCTACCCTCGCCACCTCCTTAGCCAGTGCTGGCAACTCTTCTCCCAGTATTCTCCTCCCTCCTCCTCCATCTATACACAATTGGCCAGAACAAAATCATCAACATAACCAAGGATCCAGACAATTTCAACCATTCAATCTAGATACTGCTTCACATGTCAAGACATGGTCTATACGATCAGCAGTATCACCACCTCGATTACACGTCACAAAATGCAGCGACAAAGAAAAAGTCCAGAGTCGAGTCCTCTAACTTGCAGATTATGTAACATACGATACATACGATACACGGCAGAAATTACAAAACTTTACGTTCATGGCATTTCAACGAAAAGTCGAACCTGACAGAGGATCGAACGCGCCAGCCAATGAGAGAAGCTTGGCGAACTTGGCACTGATGCCACCGAGAGAGCCGTGAACGCGATCAGAGAACGAACTGTAAGCTGCGAGATTCACTTCGAGCCTCGACCTCGATTCCACTAAGCTTCGGTCCAAATCGCGACACTGCGTCTCGAGGTCCGCAACGAGGTCACTCGCCAGCGAGAGAGCTTCCCTCTCGTGGAGCTTGCCGTCGAGGAAAGAGATCACGGCGCGCGATAGGCCGGAGACCGGAGGCAGGGCCGGCGCGGTTGGCGTCGGATCCATGCTCAAGCCATCGACGAAGGTCGGCGAGCGCGCAAATACGATTCGCCGGCGACGGGTATTTCGGGGATTTCAGCACACGATTGGAGAGAGAGCGAGAGAGAGAGAGAACAGTCGTTTGCTTCCACGGAGAAGGTACACGACGGGCTCCGGATCGAGTAAGATTCGGGTCGGGTCGATAGGAGGCTATCGGGCCCGGTCATAGGCCCTCTGGGTCTGGGCCGGCGTGATATTGGGTTCTTTCCTTATATGGACTTTGAGGCCAGCTAAGCCCACGAGGCCCATTTACTATTCCAAATGAGGCCCAGAATGAGCCAGCCAGGCCCATTATGTTTCAAGGTCAATTGGAGCCCCACTGCATTTGGGCTTTGGACGATTTTCTTTTTTCTTTTTTATCTCAAGACTGCGCATGATCACATGCTGATAATGAAGTCGAGTTTCGCTTTTCCCTATTTTAGCAAAGGTGGATATGGAGACAATTTCTTAACTTTCCTCGTGACAGAGAACGCCGGTCAATAAGAAATTGGAGGCAAAGTATCAGAGCACCTTAAATTTGTTTCATCGGAACTTAGTTATTGATATAATCAACACGTGAACGACTTTCGCTCACTAGCAAAATCGACTCATATACAACATCCTAGCGTGCATTATCAATCGTAAAGTTAATGTGGATTCATGTTTTCTTTTTAAAATTTTTTTTATCATGTCGTAGTAATCATTTTGAGCGTTATTTAAAGATTTTATTTTGTCAATTGGGATAATGGGAAATATATAAAAGCGTTTATCTTTCCCCCATGCCTTCTTATGTAAGGATCCCTTCCAAATAAATCGGGTATAAGTGTATTGGAAGTCCTAAAACTTGTCACAGAAGTATAATTGAGTCCTAAAACTTTTAAAAAGTGCAATCAAGTTCTAAAACTTGTCAAATTAGTGCAATCAATTCTTAAGACTTGTTAGCATTTTTCACTTGTCAAGCTAGACGGAGTTAACGGAAGGATTTGATTGCACTAACTTGATAAGTTCCAATACTTTATTGTGCTTTTTAAAAGTTTTAGAACTCAATCGCACTTTCATGACAAGTTTTAGAACTTTAATACGCTTATCCCAATAAATTAAATATAGATGTAAATAAACGTTCATCGGGCTTAAAAATAAGTATATGCAATTATGATTATAATGAAGGAGGTTGGGGGTGGGGGGAGTATAAAAAAACTACATGTTGTCATGTCTTAGTTTTAGGGGAAATGAATGTTTCCATTTTAGCGTCATTCCAAGGATTCCTTTCTTTACCATCCACCAAAAATGTATATTTAAAAAGGGGGGGTCTGAACACAGATCCTCAAGAGCCAATTGCTTTCAACCGTCGGAAGGTATTTCTCCAACTTGTACATTTTAAAATAATTGCAACTTACCATACAAAACTCAAAAATTGCACACCCACTTCTCAGGGCCTGCAAAACTGCATTGTTCCCTAGTTGGAATTTTGTGGACCGATCTCAATTTTTTACAATTTAATGCATAGTTTATTCCATATTTCGGAATCTTGGAGAAACCATTCAGAAAACCTCATCAACTTGGGAGTCAAATTACTTGAGGACGACCGGATGTATCCGATGGGGGTGGGGACCTGGTTCGCCCACGCCTCACCAAAATTTGCTCAAACTATATAGACTTTGGAAGTCAGAGGTAGTGAAGCCGTGGTTTATACTGTTTTCTCAACAAAATCCTGAATTGAGTGATGGGGATTGTGCTTAGTTTGAAAGAATCGAATGTTATGAAAGGTGGCCAAGTTGAACATTACTGCCATAGTGCCAAGCCCTAGTTGCTCATTTCTTAGTCAAGGGAGATTCCAAGCCTCTAATATGCTCATACCGCTATTTCTAATTTGATCAATCACTGTTTTGCCAGCTTTTGCTTTTCTTAATTAGATCAGTCAAACGCGAGTCGAGTCTGGTCGAAAATGGTTCGACCCAAATAGATTCACTTAACCCATTTTGATCTAATTTCATGCAATGCAAATTCAATGATCCATACTCGATCTATATTGCTAAAACACTTCAATATTTAACCAAATCGAGGAAAACTCATACCCAAACCGAAGTGAGAGTGCAGAGTGAGTGAATGTGAGATTGAGTAAAGGCGAGAGAATCATAGAAGTGAGTTGAGTCTAAGTAAATTGTAAACCCATGATCCATTTTTGACAAGTCTACTCTTGATCAACCCCCTTTGGTTCTGATTCTCTAGTTTTTGATGTTTCTACGGTTGTTATAGGGTTTTTTTTGCCTTCGGACACGATATTGCACAGCATTTTGCTCGAACAACGTGAAAAAATTATACAAATAACTAGGTTTCGACGTCGAGTCATGAGAAAAACTTGACGAGCTCTTCTTTAGTGTCTGTAATTCTCTACTTCCTCGGTTTTGAACTGAACCTATCTTTTTCATGTCTAGGATTGCTAGTCAATGTACCCAGCTCGAGGAAGAAACTTCTGCAGATTTAGACTGACATTGGATTTACAAGAGATTCAATGCGAGGGGCACAGTAAGAAGTGGGTCAAAAAAGCGATATGACTTGAGTTGCACCCTGGGAAATTTGGTCACCTCGAAAGACCTCTAACTTTGTCTTCTATCCACAACCTAGATATGCGGAGCCACCCATGTAAAAAACTATAGGTTAAGTTAAATTGATTGATCAATAGATTAGTTTTTAACTCCAAGGTTAGTGACTGTAATTAATCTCATTAATCTCTTCCCTCAATGCATGGGATAAAGAGAGAAAGATGCTACTTTGGTAGTCCAAGTCCCCTGCACGTGCGTTGTTCAATTCAAACTCTTGGTTCCAAGCTATAGCTAGCCTATATAGCTAACAAGCCTATAACTCTAAACATAGGGTCCGAAATTGTTATTTTTTTTCACTAACTCTAATTAACGACCAACCTCATCAACCGTTTTTTTAGTTAGGTTAACATATTTAGGACGTTAATTGTTTAAGTCACCTTCAAAGCCAACCCATTCTCTTTATTTATTGAAGAGATGGGCTTAGAGCCCAAATTGGAGCGAATAGTCTTTAATTATGATAAGAATAATTGGGTATAGATAGTTGTGCAAATTCTGTGTTCTGATAAATAGTACATGAGTCTATTTATATGTTTTATTAGATGACTATTTACGTGATATATAAATCAAGTATATGCACAATCAAATGGAGAATCTCCTAAATATATGCAAAATCAAAAGATATGAAAAATCAAAGGCAACATCCTAAATATATCTAACATCCCCCTCAAATTCAAAGTAACGTAGAAGAAGTCAACTTGAGTTTCGATAAAAGATCCAAGAAAACAATTAGGTGGATCTCGCCAAGTAATTCGATGTGCTGAAGAGAGAACTGTGTCTGGTGTGTGATTGCATGGTGTTGTGCAAGATACGCGATAGGAGCCAGTCGTTGCTTAGGAAGCTATCTTCGAGGTAGGATGCTGTTGTTGCGGAAGGAAATTGTTGTCAAGCAGGAGACTTTCGTTCGGGCGGGACATTGCTGACATGACGAGGAGGCTGGGGTTTGTCATGGCTACTGTGCAGACTACACGACAACAAAACAGGCTGACGTGGCTATCTAATGAGATGGACAATGTTAAGGGCGAATTTGAGAAAGGAGATAAGATTTGTGCTCGGAGCATGCACTCAGGTGTGCACGAGGTGGACTCAGTTGTGCGTTGGGCTGCACATCGCACTCAACACACCTTAGGATCATCTAGCTCTGAAACCAAGATGAGAATAATGCGAAAGAAAGAATTGTGTAATTTCTGTGATTTGATATAGGGTACATGTTTACAACAAAAAATGACAAATTTTTTGTTATTATTGACAAATGATAGATTTAGTTAATGAAAGCAGAATTTGGTGAATATTAGAAGTTATCGATGAAAAGAACAGTCAACAACTTGAAGAGCATCAGCAATCAAGGAAGTTGTTGACATGTGTCTGATGAGTAGCGATATTTTCAGATATTTAAGCTTTAACATCAGTTATATGGAGATCGAGAGCAACATAGATGTACAACTGCCAAGTAGAAATATTTTTGGATATTTAAGCTCCTTAAAATAAGTGTTACAAGATAAAGTTATTGACATCGGTTATTTGGAATGAAGTCATTGACATCGACAATGACATTGATGTGTAATTGCCAAGTAACAATATTTTCAAATATTTAAGCTCTTCTTGTAACCACAAGGAAGTTCTTTATTAATTTGAATTTTGTAACCAACGATTGTTGGCTTTAAGTAGCCACATTGTACTATTTATTCCAAGAACAAGGAATTATCCAAAGCTTAATAATTCCATGGCTAACAAAAAAAATGACTAGCTTTTGATTATAATTGACAAATAACAGACTTAGTCGATAATAGCAATTTGGTGAACAATAGAAGTTATTAGTGAAAAGAACAGTTGATAACTTGAAGAGCATCGACAACCAAAGAAGTTGTCGATAGTTAATTATTTGGGAATGAAGTCATCGACATCGACGTGTAATTGCCAAGTAACAATATTCTCGAATATATAAGCTCTGAACTCATCGTCATCGACATCAACGTGTAATTGCCGAGTAGCGATAGTTTCAGATATTTAATCTCTTTTAGATAAGTGTTGTTTGATAATAAGAAATCGCAAAGTAATTTCTTGAGGGTAATGTAACTTCTCATAACCATTGGGAAGTTATTTATTTATTTGAATTTGCGTAACATCCATTGGTAACCGTCGATTGTAGACTTTAAATAACCACATCGTACTCTTTGTAAAGCCCGATCAATAAACAAAAAAACATGTTATCTTTTATCAATGTTACTTCTCAATTATCTTTCAATTCTATACTTTAGTTGCGGTTTCCATATATCTTGTCGTCGATTAAATTCTAGTATGTATCTTGTTGTAGTTTTCAGATCTTCGTCGTTGATTAAATTCTGGCAAAGCTTTTTATGTCATCGGGCTTCGTCGTTGATTAAATTCGGTTGAAGTATACTTGTCACTTGTGTTCCGTTGATACAACTGATGTTCGGAATCGCCAATTAACCCATCCTCTTGATAAAAATCAAAGAATGAATTTCAGTGAAAGATATTTCGTCGTCGATGAAATTCCGGCGAAACAGCACACAAGCCTATCTATAGACTTTATTAAATGACTACTAGGTGACATATCAATCGAGTATATGCACATCAAAAGGAGATATGGAGATTCACCTAGATATATGCTCCATCACGATAGATATGAAAAACCAAAATAAGTATCATAAATATCTCTAAGAAGGATCACCGAGGTAACCACGTAGTCATCGGAAGGGTCAAGCTTCACAATCACATGGTACCGATTAACAAAGTCCCGGTATATAACACAAATCTCACGTTAATCATCCGTATGAGTACGTTTTTAAATGAAACTCTGTGCATATGACTGTTTTAATTTTTCACTTGAAACTTCTATACTCGTATCACTATGTCTTTGGCTGAAGATTGAATTTTCCGTAGGTCAGTACGTGTAAAGTAGAAATATATGCTAAGCTCATTATTCCTCGTACTCAACACACGAGCTACCCAAGATAATTTAGTCGAGTCCTAACAGGTGATTAGCGACAATTAATGCATGGGAATTAGTTCATTATTAGCTCGAGCAGTATGGGAAATCGAAACCCTAGCTAGGTTCATGAATGGCTTCTGAATTCAGGTGTTGAAATCATATCCTAAGCTGGCTAGAGACTTAACTAAGAGCCTGAGTTCGCGATCGCCGATGAGGTGACATCGGAAGGAGGAACCAACAGAAGACAAAACTTATGCGAATATCCAAGAGGATGACATATCTGGGTTGAACGACGGTATCTTGTTAACAAGGAACTCTGGAACGCTTTTTAATCAGAACTCAATAAGAAATTGTTTCGATTATGTACTGATCACGCATGACATGACATAAGAGAATCGGTGAATTAAAAAAAATGAGAAAATTTCCTTAGTTAGGTGTTTAACAAGTGCCTCGTTCTGACGAAATCCAATTGTTAAACCAATTTATTAAACGAAGTGGCAGAATTTTATTAGATCGATCTTGAAAATGCTGCACTTGTTCAAAGATCCGCTTACAATCAACTATACCGGGGCGGTATATTATCAGTAAATTAATCTTAGTATACCTAACGTTACTATATCGATGTTAAATCAGGGGAATCTTTCGTACATACTGGAAATCATGATCGAATTTTGTTGAAGGGAGTGAGGCCCACACGAGACTTATAACGAAGATTCGCTCGATCCATGACGGACCACGTCAAGACGAGAATTATGCTCGCATGCAAATTCTTGCATCGGGATTCATCAGTCGATCGCATTATACGACCATTTCTGTTAGTGACTTGGAAGAGAAGAAGTAGCTATAGCTTTTAAAAGGTTTGCATAGTATATCCAATTGTATGCACGTATTTTTCATTAATTTGGCGATCTACTTATGGAAATGAACATTTGGATCGTTGTATTACGAAGTATGGGCAAGACTCACTTCTCTCTACGGCCCGCATTTCATGAAGAAGATTATATCGCAAGAAGCACCGCCCATCTTGGTCGGTGCTCTTCCCCTTTTCACTTCCATCGAGCCTTGTCGCGTACATCGCACCCGTTTAATAGAAAAAATTCTCTAAGGGGCTTCATATAAGTTTCATTTCCAAATTCCAAGGAGCGACTTTTCACCGACTTGGAGATGTAGCCAGACGTTCTTTATTTAAAAGAAAGAAAAAGAAAAAAATCTCCCAATAATGTCTGCACATCGTCTATTTTTATAATGGTAAGAGGAAATAGTGCAGATGGGGAGAGCATATGCTGAGAAGATCACTTCCATATCACCATCTATAATCTTTCTCGGAGTCTCCAAGAACAAGAAATACTATTTTCCGAATAAATAAAACCAGGCCCACTGAATTCGACAGACTAAAGAAATGGGGGTGTTCCTCGTGACATCGAGCACAGACCTCGCTGTCCATTGGATCAAGGTCATGTGTCCCCGAGATGCACGCTGAGCAACCCCCCCCCCCC
>BCNH02000011.1:17725547-17736444 GCA_001662345.2 Metrosideros polymorpha var. glaberrima | reverse complement strand
CCCCCCCCCCCCCCCCCAACATGCAACGTGGTTCCGTGCGCATCATATAGCGTGCCAACTCGGGCCAGCGATTGGTTTTACTCTTGCGAAATGATTAAAGAAGACATTAGGTACATCTGAAACCGCTTAAGCCGATGAAGGATATTATTGTTTTCTGCTTCCTCCTGCACCGAGCTAGCTAGGGTTTGTGCGTTAAGTCTCTGTGCCTGTGATTATTGGATGTGTTGTATATACGAGATAATGAGATATCACTCAACAATCCACCTAATGATAACTGTGTTTAGAGGGTGGCCATGTGTTGACGAAGAGATCTAGGGCGACACTCTCGCCTGTCAACAATGATATGATGAATCACTTAAGGATTAAAAGGCATAAAAAAATCCTAAACTATGCCCACCGCGACACATTTATCTTAAACTTTTTTCCGTGATACCAAAAATCCTAAATTTGTACCTGTGCGATACATTTACCATCCATCAAAATTTTGTCAATAAGAACCGTCAATAATCTGCCTACATAGACGCCAAAAAATAAACAGTATTGACATGGCACCCATGTGACTTAAATGAAATAAAAAAGACATTGTTTTGACTGAAAAATCTTCTAACTGAACTTTGATAGAGGGTGAATGTGTCAAATAGGTACGTGTTTGGGATGTTTTCATGTCACAAGAAAAAAATTTAAGATAAATGTGTCACATAAGTACAAGTTTGGGTTGTTTTCATGTCACAGGAGAAAGTTTATGATATATGTGTTGCAGTGGGCATAAATTGAAGTTTTTAATGTCACAAATAAAAAGTTCAGGATAAATGTGTTACAATAGATATAGTTTGAGATTTTTGTGACCTTTTCTCATCACTTAAGGATCTAGAGAGCAACCCATCCAATTAGAATCTAATTTAATAATTTCTTTTTCTCTGCAGAATGATACTCTATATCTCCATCTTAATCCTACATGTATGTGATGTAGTCACCAAAGGGTGAGCTGATCTTTTTGTAAATCCGAAGCTCGTAACCTAGAACTTTTCATCTTGGTTGCTAGAGCCAGAACTAGAAGGTGATGGTGTGGTGTTGCTTGAAATCGTTACGACATCGTGGACGTCACCCGGGCGCTCAGAATGTGAGCCGGTGCGAAGGAGCTGGGCCTACGTGTCCCGATGGCAGCGCTCTTTGCGGGAGGACATGCATGCAGTGTCATCTTTGACCAGTCAACTCTCTCGATTTAGAAAGCCTTCTCGATCTACCTTTGCCAAGGTCGGCTAATGACAGACTCGTTCATCCCGTTTCAACCCTTCCATTTCGAATGTGACCGTGTCGACGGTTGAGATGTACACCCGTTCCTCGTTTCTCACATAAAGGAAAGTTGACTATCTAACTAAGCATAGGCCGTTTGCACTGTTCGAAGATTTTCCCTACATTTTATATGTAAGTATGATTTTAATTCTAGAGTTTTCTGTGTCCATCTATATAACTTTTGAATAAGTAATAGAAATTCGATTAGACTGGATCGCAAGCTCGCCGAGCTTAGTGTTGTTGAGGTCGAACTCGACTCCAACATGAGCTTGAGCTAGGCTGGAAATAAGGATCTCGACTAGTTATCGAGCCGCGCCCCTAGCCGTTGGTGAGTAGCCAGATTGACTCAGGGACGTAATAATTAGATACTTAACACGTATGTCATGAGAATATTTCTTGACAATTTTAAGGGTTCGGCGGAAAATGATGGACTAAGAACAATAATGTTCCTACCATATGATCCACGTTAGCTCCCCAATCTTGAAGGGGGGTGTGTGATTTTTCTTCCATGAATTCGGCGCTCGTGCATTTATAGAATTGGGTGGGATCCGCGGCATAAATTGAGGCAATTATAGTGCATATCGAACTCTGCCAGGTAAGAAGACCAAGACGCATTGCCTCCATCGAATCTAGGTGCTCGTGTTGAAATAAAGTGAGTTACACGTGGATACACAATTTGCCTGATTTTTCTTAGCCTAGCTAGGTGTATTTAGCCGGACACATGTGCTTGATACACCAAAGTGTGCACTCTAACAAAGAAGTTCAATCAACTATGGTGTGGTGTTTGTATATGTTGAATTTTGCATGTCCAACGCTATTTCATCCTATCAGTCTTCATCATCCTTTTGGTTTTCGCGTGAGAGAATTGTGAAGATATAAATTAAACATGTCGGTCTCTAACATTATAAACCTTAACAAATGTTCGACCAATAAAAAAAGAAAAGCCTTAACAAAGGATTATGGACCCAATTTCTATTTATTCACTAATTAGAGTTTAGCATGGTATAAGTCTTACAGAATCGAAGTGTGACATTCGGAATTTTCTATATTCGATATAATATTTAGGATATAAATAAAGTATTAATTAGCTTGGAGTTTTGGACGGCACGTATGGAATTTTAGGTGGGTAAGTTATTTCGTGGTGAGAAGGATGATTTTTCGCGATTGTAATTGCCCAAAGTCTGATGCATTAAGATTAAATTGATAGATGTTGACATGTACGTTGATTGTGTAGAGCAACGGTGATTAACTTATTTGTTGACAGGGACCAATATGCTCCAAAATTCATGTGGATGGTTTTCAAGTTCTAAAATTTACTAAGTTGAGATTTTCTTAGCATCCGTTATCTTTCATTGATAATCTTAATGGGTTCAAAATATTTTTCTAATTTATTAGTGTTTAGAACGGACACTAATTTCATTGTTTATATACTGATTTACTAGATATCCTAGTGACTTATCAAAAAATTTACTTTGCAACCATATATTGAAGCCCATGTGACTCTTTGATTTGTACACTTCTCTCTCATTCTCCACCAAGTGTTTTTAACCCCAATGTCATCAGTATCTTGAACCTTGGTTATTTGATCTTATATTTTGGTAACTCTTGAGTAGCCTTCAATTATAGGATAATTGTCCAAAAAGTCCTAAACGTATTGTATGGTGGTCAATTAAGTCGTAAGCCTTTCAATTGTGCCAATTTTAGTCCTAAACTTTTTAATTGTGTCAATTTATTCCTAAACCTGTTGAAAATTTGTCAATTCAGCCCTAAACTTATTATTTGGATAATTGACCAGAAGGACTATATTAGCAAATTATCAAAATGTTTAGTACTAAATTGGCAAACCGTCAAAAGGTTTAAGATTAAATGGGCACAATTATAAGGTTTGGGACTAAATTGGGAAATCGTCAAAAGGTTTATGGCTGAATTGATACAATTGAAAGGTTTACGACTGAATTAGCCGTTGTACAATAGGTTGAGGACTTTTGGGACAATTTTCCCCTTCAAATACATTTCCCTTGGTCATTCAATTCTATTACCAAATATTTCAATTTTCAAGCTTCAAAGATAGGAGTCCTTACTTCACTAACTTCTAATCTCCAACTTTCCTCTTCGATTTTCATTTTCCAAACTTGCGAGTAAAAGCAAAGGTCCCACACACGTGTCATTAAAACTCCTATCTCAATCTTTCAGGTTTTGACAAGGTGAATTATTGGACTTCACTGCCTTTTTACCAATGGATTTATCCTTTTAAAGACCAAGACTTGTTAAATTTTCTCCAAGATAAGTGAAACCCTAAGGGCTATTTAAAAGTTCTTGGACAATTTTCCCCACTTAGGAATACTTGTCGCGTTACAGAGTTATGGATCATTTTTGCTTAACTCGGGTAGCTCTAGAGGTTATAAGATTTGGTAGGCTTTTGCTAATGATAATGAACTCGACTCGAGTAGAAAGACACGGGCGACTCACTAGGAGTAGTACTGGAACTCGATTAAAATAACGTGGCATCGCGTGGAGAGTCTGACAGACAGGGAACCCGCATTGCTGGCACAAAAACACGCACAAACCTCTCTCTCTCTCTCTCTCTTCTCTCTCTCTCTCTCTCTCAAGTAAACATGGTCAAGAGAGAAGAAGAAGCCCAGTTGGGAAATGGCAATTCAAGCCCGAGCTGGTAAACACACACAAGCGAAAGACAGTATGGCATTGGCATTTGCATTGGCATTGGCATTGTCATGCCCTCTCTCTCTCTCTCTCTCTCTCCCGACCCCTATTTAAATACAACCTTCTCAGCCTACTGCATCATCCCATGCAGTTTGTCTTCTCCCACTCCGCAAAACCCACTTCCCTGTGTTCTCTTGTGCCTCCATCTCTCTCTCTCTCTCTCTCTCTCTCCACCTACCATCCACTCCTCCTAGCTTAAGTGCGTGTGCTGTTTATGCGCGTCTCTCTTCTGACACGAGCCTGCATCTCCCCCTATCTGATCTGATCCCTCTCTTTTGAGTTCAGACGTGAGAGTCTGGCACTTCTCTTGGGCTACATAGCTTCCTGAGCGAGATCAGCTCACTTCGTTTGCTTTCTGACAAAAGGGCTTTCTTCGACCCATCACTTGTCCCGCTTCAGTTACTCCAACAGTTCAGAGAGAGAGAGAGAGAGAGAGAGAGAGAGAGACTCCCAGCCCGAGCTTCTGGACCTTTGTTCGAACAGAATCATTTAGTTTACCATGTCTAGCAGGAGGTCAAGATCGAGACAGTCCGGGAGCTCCGGAATCAGCGATGACCAGATCATCGACCTCGTCTCCAAGTTGCAGCAACTCCTCCCCGAAATCCGCAACCGCCGCTCCGACAAGGTAACCTCACTCCCGACATCTCTCCAGATACATGTCCTTTCTCAGCTACGGAAAGGCACGCATTTCATGACTTAATGAATACTTTTAAGACAATAAAAGTTTCCTGCCTGAATACCAGCTTGTTTGGAAGTTGTGGCTGTGGATTTTCCGAAGGAGTATCGTTCAGTTTTCCAATGTGTAGACTACGAGCATTCCCAAAAAGTAGAGTACCTAAGTTTATTTACCATGATATATCCCTTTTTCCCCTACAAAGAAAATAGAAAAAAGAAAAAAGTTGCCATATCTATTAGGGCAAACGTAAATTATTGCAGCCTAATAAGACTCTAATCTGACTTTGGACCCTATGGAATTAATTCCTTGAGAAACCATCAAGATTGTTAAGTGAGTAGTTGTCTGGAAAGTCTTTACCTTCACGTTGCTTTCTCCTACCCCTCCTAGACTTGAAAAAGCTGATCAGACTTAATTAGGAGTATTAATTAAACGATTTTTGCTAATATCGCCACGGACGCTTTTTTAAACAACTAAATAAAGAAAATACATACGTGTTATGCGCGATCAAGGCTTTGAAAACAAAGAAAATCTTAATTACGAGTATGTTCGATAGGATGCCCTAAGTCAAAAGCTTTAGAGAGATCCTTAATTAATAGCTGATGAAGGGGTTCATGACGAAACTGTGCAGGCGTCAGCTGCGAAGGTGCTGCAAGAGACGTGCAACTACATAAGAAGCTTGCACAGAGAGGTCGACGACCTGAGTGACCGGCTCTCCGAGCTGCTGGCCAACAGCGACAGCGCTCAAGCTGCGGTCATCAGAAACCTACTCATGCAGCAGTAGACCCGTAGAATCACGACGATATTACGGATCAATTAGGAGTTCGTTTGCCGGTGGGCATGCTTAAGTCCTCTCTAGGACATTTTTGTTGTCGTCTGTTTCCCTCCCCCCCCTCTCCCTGGTTTTCCCTTTCGTCGATCTCGGGCTCTCTTTTCGCTAGGGTTTATGGCAACCAGATTAGAAAGAGGCTTTTCATTAGCTCCAGATGAGTAGTTCCTTTGGAGAATCTGTGTTAAGCAGGTGTAATAAACCGATCGCGTTTGACCCATTAACGTTTGCTACTGCTTTTGCTGTTCCTAGTTGGAAATCTAGTCCCCCTGCCTTTGAGGGGGGACTTGGAAGCATGGGTCTAACTTGGTGTTATCTTCTTGTTGTTGGGAGTATGGGGCGAAGAATTCCAGGCTCGCGCACTGGAGAACAAGAAAGCCCGAATAAAGCTAAGGCAGGGAGGGGGGGTAAGATCAGATCAGATGAGCACGTTGAGCAGTTGCTGCTCGACTCTTTGTCCTCCATGGAAAAATCTCTCGTGTTTTCAAACTTAGACAAAGTATGTGAGGGTGTGCGAGTGCACGGGAACATATCTTATACAAAGAGGAGCCTCTTCTCTCGCGCGCGATTAGCATTCCACCGCTGGAAAATGAATGATCGGAAAATTATACGAGAGTCGCCTGAACTTTGAGGGCGATGCGCGTTACCCTCTTGACCTTTCTTTTTGTTACCGCCGTTAACCCCTTGTTGTGTTTTTCATTAGCACGGGCGATGCATGTGAGTTTTAATGGATAAAAAGTGTTTCATCTTGTTCTTTGGAAGGATATTTTCTCTTTTTATCTTGATTTCCTAATAAACGAAAGATAAAGATAATATCGATATTATCGAACAATAAAGATTGTTATAATTCGATGAATATATTAATATCACTAATAAAGTATTTTAAGGAAAAAGGAATACAAACAAAAAATGGTCGCGTTTTTTCCACTCCTCTTTTGGCTTAGACGCTCCCTTTTTTGTATTTTGACCGGAGTATTCCTTATGTGACTCACTACTTCTATTATAACTCTACAAAAGTGATTTTTTTTTATGTGGCCAACTCTTTGAATTTTGTTTCTTTTTTTATTTTTTGCTTGCGGGTTCCACTTTCCTTTTCTTCTTCTTCTTCTTCTTCTTCTTTCTTTCCACACCTTTGACGTCTTAGTTCTCGGCTCTTGCAAATCGTTTCTCTGTGTTCCTCTCTTTCTGGCCATTCTCTTCTTTTTGGAGTTACCTATGATTTCACGAATTTGATTTCATGTCAGAGAGTTTCATTGTAAGTGCTAAGAACACCTGCAAAACCTTGATCTTTGCCCCCATCGCTTGACCGCTGCGTTTCGGAGCCGAACTGGGTCGATTTGTACCCCCTCGAAGCGTCCCTTTTGGAGTCCGAGGATGTGCTCGGCACTGCCAACTCCGCCATTGGCTGGTTGTCTAGTGTGGCTAGGCATGAGGACCGTGTAGTTGATGTAATCGTTTTGGCCCAAGAACTCGCCAGACATGTCCCGTCGTCTCATGACAAGTTAACAATGCAATTGCTGGACATTTGTCTTGAGAACTTGACAGCCCGAGGCGGTCAGTCGGCGGCCGGCGACGATACAGAGGATGATCATTTTGTGGGGCTTATTGGGTTGCCAATGTATGTTTACCTTGTCTTTGTGAATTCGATATTTATTAGTGTGAATGCAAGCCAACATTGTCTTAATGCCCTGCGACTTGGGGAGTAGGGAGGTGTAGAAAGAAGACCTGCAAGAATTTCTACTTTCGAGGTATCGTGTAATAATTTCGAGGGTAAGGGCGTACGTTCGCCAAAAATTCGCAGGGTTTTTGTGTAATTTCCCCTCGGATAATTACGACTTTGGAGCAGCAATTAGGATGGGGGGTGAGATGATGATGGCAGAAACGTTAGGATCGATCTCGACTTTGTGAAGACTCTGTTGACGAGATCGGAGCCCGCATCTCAGTGCAATGGTCCATGCATCATGTCGACGGCACGACCGTTGTGGGCTTTGATTTTGGGCTTTAGGTCCATATCTTTTTGGGCCCTGACCTTCTGAACTGAACCGAACCAGAAGCCAGAGCCCAACGTGGGAAGAAAACATGTTGTTTTTCCAATGTCCCTACTAGGAATCCTTAGACAAACAATTATATCCCGACCAAAAAAAGAAAATGTATATGAAATATCGCGATGTTTTCTTTTTTTGGAAGGGAAAAAATGGGTTAAAGCAAACTCAAGAAGGCGATATAAGGAAGGGTCGCCTAGAAAGAGAGCTTATAGACCTGAGTAAGTCTTTAAATTGCTCTCGTCTGGATCTCGAGATTCCTTTGACGTTAAATAATTAGAGGATATAGCTAGGGAACAAGGCTGGAAAAAGATATTATACCAATTAGGGGAACTTGAGCGTGTGGGTACCGGCACGTTAAAATAAGAAACGCTTTCGTGAAGCCCGCTTGGTTGTAGGACGGGCCTTGAAGGCCCTAAGTAATAGTTTGCTATCTTTTCTGTGGTGAAGTAGACTCGTAACCGAACACCAACTATGGACACGAGATCCTCCGGTTGATGATTATTTCCCATTTTAATTCCCTTATCTACTACTAACTTTTCAATTCCTGGGGCCAAAAGAAATGTGTCTAGTCCCTTTTGTAACGACAACCACTCCGACTTTTTAGCAGATTTATATGTATATATTCCACACCAGTCATTTGAAACTGAAAGTCCGCCCACAAACGAAAACGAGGATGGAAACACGTGTGAACTCCTCGGATCGGGAAAAGAAGAGGAAGAAGAAGAAGAAGAAGAAGAAGGAATCAGAAACGTAGCTTTCCATGACGCAGTGAAGTCTCGTGTTTCGAAAAGTCCAACCCCTGTTTGGTTGGTTCTGCGCATGGAGATTGGCCACGAATTGCATGGCTCGAGCCCCCACCACCAATGAGTCCAATGTGGTGGCGGCAAAGCGTGCGTTTGATCACTCGCGTTCATCTGAAGTTTTGCTACAAGTCATAGGCAAACGGGACACGTAAAGAGTTATCGTACCCGTCCACTGCTGGTGGAGTCCAGATTTCGCTATCGGGATGAATTCGGTTACTCCTGCTAATTCGTCACGTCGTCGAAAAGTCACTGCTTTCTGAAAAGATTTTTTTTTTTATCTCTTTATTTTTACTTCGACAATAATCAGTTTCCTATTTCTATGAAATGAATTGAAATACTCTTACACTTTTTGCTGAAAAAATGAGTAATTTATCCATCATAATTAATGTTGTTTAAAATGCTCCAATAATAACAATGACTTTTGCTTGTATATATGTAGGTGTTATCACTCTTTCCCTGACGTCGTGTAAATCTTACTTCTTTTTCAAATGCTTTAGGAAAAGAAAAGGCTTGAATTAACAGTTTTATTCTATAATTTCAAAGAGTCATCGTATCTATGTACGTGTGATTTCACAAATAGTTGACCAAAGGACTAAGGGTACTTTTGGTTCAACTTTTGGGGAGTGCAAAACAATTTGCCCATGTATCTTTAAATGAAGGTGCATTTGGAGAAAATAGTGTTTGGATAACTCATTTTTGCGTATGTTTTGTAAAGCAACTTCGAAATGAAAAAGAAAAAAAAAAAATAGAGGACAAACATGGGCGAGCATTGGCAAAGAAGACAGGGATTGAGCGAGCTTTGCTAGCGACGACCACAAGCGAGCATTGGCATCAACCATAGGCAACCGTCAGCTAGGTGAGCTTCAACCGGCGATCCTTGTCAAACCAGAGGTGATCGTCAACTAGGGTTATTATTATTATTATTATTATTATTATTAAAGGGATCTGCAACATCAGAGCTTCATTTGGCAATGCTTCACCGGCAACCTCGGGGCGACCCAGATTTGGCTCTTCGACCGTCCGCAACCCAGGCAAGCCGAGGATGTGTGATGCCAGGTGAGGTGATGCTGAGGTTGCACGATTGTGGTCGAAGGGCCAAATCTGTGTCATCGCTCGACCCTCTACCTTGACCTCGAATCATAACAGCTCAGGCAAAGATAGTAGCTCCGGCGAAGATAATGGCTCGATAGCACACATGACCCTCAATCTCGATCTCGGCGACGGGTGGCCTCAACCTCAACGACGAAGCAACGAGCACAATTGCATTTCTGAAAATGCTGAAAACCCATAGCATTGGGTTTTTAGCTTTGTCAAGGCTAGCATTTTGCCAAGGTGGTCCTAAAAAATTTGCCAAACACCCCAATTTTCCCCTAAAGCCCTTTGGAGAAGTTGAACCAAATGCACCCTAAAAGCTTACCAAGCTCGGTGGAGCCATTGTAAAGTATCTATAATGTTGTTACAATATGTCGCCCTTTTGCTTTTGCACATGTCTCAACCGTAAGTCCACTATGGCTTAACGAAGCATGCGATGGTGTAGCGTTGCTAGACCTATCAAAATGGATCATAGACCCATTTTTTTAATACACATATAATGGGCTGAATTGTTATATAGATTAGTTATATGCACTAAATTGGTCATAAATGAGTTTAAACATAATATGTGTGTTTAATGGCTTTACAATTTACTTAGACCAAAGCTACCTATTCTCTCTTCATTTTCTCTCGCCCTCACTCAATCTCGTGCTTATTCATTCCACGCTCTCATCTCAATTTGGATATGAGTTTTCCTAGATTTGATTAAATAATGAAGTGTTTAGCAATATGGATTGAATCTGATATGTGTTGGGTATGGATTGGATCGGGTATGTGTCATAAGATTTGCATTGTATAAAGATGGGTCAAAACAAGTTAAATGGATTTATTTGGTTCGAAAAGGACCATTTTCGATCCAACCCATCCGTTTGACGGGTTTACGCGTCACGTTGCGTGGGGTTGATTGACCCTGCTGTAGTGTTGGCACAATTCATTTTTCCCGAGGATTGTATTCATGCTTCTCCATCTCCGTTTGCACCTCTTTCTCTGGTTTAAATATTTATTCCATTTCTCACTCAAAAGCCACTTTCCGATGTGCATTTTTACAAAGCGCTTACTGAGCACCGCTTGCTTCGAGTGAAAATCCTTCCAATCAAGGTTCTTTCCTAAACGTAACGTCTCCCGTCAAAGCATTGCCAAACTCACCCAAAATTTCCGTTGCACAGCATGACAGGTTCTTAATCGAACATCTGAATAAACTAGACGTCCCGTGCTTTAAATTAAACAAACTTCTCTAAAAACGACTACTTAAAGTTGGGGCACCTCATCATTTGATAAACTAAATCCCGTGCATCATATAGTATCTCCTAAGATTGTGCGATAAGTGCCTTGTTTGGAGACTCTCGGCCAAAAACCTTTTGTCTTAAATGTCACGTCGCTATGAAAAGCACTACTTTAATTATAAAGAGATTATGTCCAAAAAATTATATTATATATATAT
>BCNH02000011.1:17689137-17710240 GCA_001662345.2 Metrosideros polymorpha var. glaberrima | reverse complement strand
GGGGGGGGGGGGGGGGGGGAGCATAGAGAGAGAGAGAGAGAGGGATTTTTTTGAAACATACTGGTCAGAATAATAGCCCGGTCTTGCTTTGCACGCTTCACAACATTCCATAAGTTGTTTCTTGAAGCTGGATCCAACCCCGTACTCGGTTCATCCATGTAAACAACCTTGCCAAATTTGGAGCAAAAATCAATAACACAAGAGTGTTAGCTTAAAGGGTCTTTGGTGCTTTCTAAATGAGATACACTCTAAGACTTACTTTGGGATCTCCGATCAGTGAAATGGCAACACTCAGCCTCCTCTTCATACCTCCACTGTATTTTCCAGCTTGTTTGTCAGCAACGCCACCGTAAAATAAGTCGACACTCTTGAGAGATTCCTCCACTGCCTAGATCGACAAAATGAGAGTGCAAATGAATGAACAATTAACAAGTGGAGCATATTTAACACATTCATATACAATACAATTGTAACCAGCTAATAGAAATTGTTTATACTTATTCTAGTTCACAGGAAGTTGCATGACGGTGAAAGAGATTATGCTGAAACTTTGGAAATATATTGTTCTTCAACTATTGAATCACAGACATTAGAAAAGAGAAAGAAAGAAAAGTAACAGCTTACTTGTGTCAATGCTGGACCCTTGAGTTTTTTTAGTCTTCCATAGAAAAGCAGGTGCTCCCGCCCCGTTAAGGTTTCCCAGAGCAGGCTTAATTAATAAAGACAGGAAAATTCAGGACTCATGCAATAAATCAAAATCAGAAGGCAAAAAGGAGGAGGGGTAAAATTCTCAGTAAGACAACAAGAAATGCCAGCTTACTCATGTTGGGGGCATACACCCATGCTGGTATATATGCCATCCATATGAGTCCGTATATCAAGCCCCTGAACATATGCTGTTCCAGAGGTTGGTTTTGTAAGGCCGATCATCTGTTAACAGATAGAATGATGTCTCTTGAGTTTTAAGGACAACTTTACAACAATCTCTGAACATTCTTCTTAACAAAAGAAATCTCCGTCGAGATGCTCCCAAGTTTATGTTAGTACAATATTAGTCTCATTTTTCCAAAGAGATAAAATTGCACTTACCATGCTGATGAAAGAGGTTTTGCCTGCTCCATTTGGACCAAGCATGCCAAAGCATTCCCCTGGTGGCAAAGCAAGACACAACCCTCTAACTGCAAATTTCTCAGGATTTCCATCCCTTCCTGGATACACCTTCTTGAGATTGTCACAGACTATAGCGTGATTTGTGCTTGGTTCTAGGAGCAACTGCTCAACCTTCTCCCTCTAGATAATTCATGCAAATGAAAAACAATCATCTTACATCGTCAAGTCACCTCGAGCAATAAATAACCACTCTTAGAACTTGAGAACATCTCACTTTATGCAGGAAAATTCATGCAAATGAAAAAAATCATCAAGTCAACTCGAACAATAAATAACCACACTTAGAACTTGAGAACATCCAGTATAGACCATTCACTTTATGTAAAAAAATTCTTGTTTTATTGATGAAACACTTCTACTGCCAACAGTCAGCAGTAAAAAATAATAGGTAGGTCATAGGTTAAAGACCGTTAATATTTAAGATGAAATCAACAAATGAAGTCCTTTGAAAGGGATAAATAACCCGACTATTTTTTATTATGCAATTGTCAAGGTACTCTATCTATCAAGCCTATTGGGGCCAGTATTTAAAAGCAATGTCAATATGCATTATTTCCATTACCAAAAAACACTAAAGGAGATGCACTAGTTACCTCCTGGCTGACGTCAGGTTTCTCCATCTGAACAAAGACTTTAGATCCTTGCCCTCGCAAGCTAGGCCTCTGGAAAGAAGATGGACGCTTCTTTCGGAATCCTTCAAAGAGAAACATAGGACTTTTTCCACTTCCAGATGACGTGACGTGATCTATATAGTAGGCTATGAAAAGCACCACCAACCACTCAATAACCATGATAATCAGAACCTCTTTCATCCCATTTTCGCTATCACTTAAATCACCCCAACGCATGCCATGAGTCCCCATATAGTTTCCTGTGAAGGAATATTGTGCAAACTCATACAACCCACGGTACAGTGAGAAGCCAGGGTATAATTCCATTACCATAATCCAACCTCCTGCAGAAGATTAACACAATTGATTAGGAAAAGAAAAAATAAGTGGCCAAATAAAAAAAGCATCAAAGCACTGACTTCAGAGGGGCTGCAGACTTTCATACAGTAAAGTAATCCCTAATGCAATACTCGACAAGATGCATAAAGAAAGTGAAAATGACATCTTGCAAGCATCAACTATTCCTATTCTTGCTCTAAATGGATATTGCGCAAATAGATGTCTGATTAAACACCTTCCCTTAGGAGCAACCATGGTCTTCACACAAAAGGTACATTATTCTCGCGAAAAAATATAGAGGAGAAGATTTATGCTGATAAAGATAAATTGACTACTCTCCACTGTTAACTTTTTACTACAAACACCAAGACTCTCTCAATTTAGCTCGTTCGAGGTGGTTTGAACACATGGAATGACGGCCTTTAAGTATTCTAGTGAGAAGACACGATTATGGGTACATTAAGGTCAAAAGTGATGGCTGAAGGCTGAAAAATCGTCGAAGAAGGTTATAGGAAAAGACAGAGTAATTAGACCTTACATGATGCTTGATAAAGAATATCACACAATCTCATAAAAAGATTTGGTAGTCTACCCCACTTGGTGGGATAAGCCTACTAAGCTGTTGCTGTTTTCTACCAACACAAGCAGCACGCCACAGGCAAGATGGTGCCATAGCACCACCTTGTACTTCCCATGCACCACCAGGGATCTGTCTCTGGCAATGTAAACTATGTCTGAAAATGCCACTTGTGAGGGGTTTGGAATCAGCAAAAGAAAAATACAAGCAGCTCACACACATATGGACGTAGAATGAACTCTGTGAAAAAAGGATGATGAAGCTGACTAAGAAATCAACCATCCAACTAACCAATCGTCTTACTTTTCATGAAGTAAGTAATTCTTGCAAAAAAGGTCCAGAACACAAAGGCAATTTAATTAGATATCAGCCTTTCTTTTCATGGTAACTTTTACTTACTTGGGAATGATGTATCTTGGACAAAGAATTGGAAAAGGAAGCCTCCCAATAAACCAGTTCCGAAGACACATATATAACCCACCACTGCAGTCATCACATTTCAAATTGTCAGTCATGTTAGCTGGAATCATCAGGTAAATGAAAATACCAACTACATAAAACCAATTTCACCACTGTCAAACCTGTAGCAGTCTTCACATTGGAGAAAAATGCCGCTACCAGAAATGCCAGAGAAATTTGCAAGTTTATGTAGATGAAATAAAAGACAAACTGGATACTGTAGTTGTTCAATGTGAAGATCTTCAAACCTGCAAAATTGCAACCAAATTAAAATAAATGCAAGAAATTAAGAAACTACAAAAGAAGCTAGATGGATTATTACCGATGACTGATCCAAAGATCACAAAGCACAGCATGTAGATTGAAGATATTGAAAGGAAATAAGCATAGGAAATCAACCAATATGGTCCATCACCAAGCCCATGCATTTTCATCATAATTCTCAGCTTTTGCTGTTTCTCATAAACCAGAGCTGTCAAGACTACCTGCATCATTAGAAGGGAAAAAGGGGCATAGAGAGGTGTAATGATAGGGACAAAAATGAACCAAGACAAGAGGCTGAAGCTTGGGAATAATAGGAGGGTCTAGTAGTAGGATTTGTGGACAAAAAGAAAAAAACACCACATTATTAAGGTTGCATCAGGAAGGGAAGCAGACTCGGAACCAGAGTGATGAACTATCATATATCTAGTTCCAAAACATAAGTCAGCAGAAAGAAATGATCACAAGAGTTAACTTGTCACTTAAGTTCTTCCCCTGCTCAGTCTGTCTAACACCACCTTCTCCATGTTAAGGCTTGAGAGCCCATTAACTAAAAGAGTTGTACGAGTTAAACTGAAATTTGTCAAGCTGAGAAAGAGACAGAAGTGGCCATTTGAAACTTTGTGTACACTATCATAACCACTTACAGGGAACAGTTGAATGATAACCCATGTAAAGAAGAGTGTGCCAAGAAGAGAAGAAAAGTCCAGCCTCACTTCAGTTTCAGGTTTAGGCATTTCTTTGACGAACTCAAACAGCATTTTTGTTGTGGGCCCCAGCAAAAACTGAACGTAAGCATTGGATGCCTGAAAGATATATACCAGGATAACTAACAAGTTAATGGTTATGAACATGATAGAAGATACTAAATTTCACATATCGCTAACCGAGAAAAGAAACCTTTGTTGAACTTCGATTCACAGGAGAACAACCTTAAACAGGTTTTATTTAAGAGATGGTAACTGGATTAATCAAATGCTTACACTTCATGCCTCAAATATTTCCCTTGGACAAACACTTTTATGTACTCATACTTCACAAAGAACTGGACATTACGTGCAAGAGTCATGCAATTTCAAAGGAAGTTTCAAGCAGGCTTTCTGGTTTCAGTATGTCAACAGAGCTTTATTCAAACAAATTGCAAGGTAGATCTGAAAATCATTAAATGGAAGAACCATTGCGCTCAGAGGCACACTGGTAGAATATGGAACAACATTCAAGAAAAGCATGTGTTGATACCTTGACAGGAAAAAAGTAGAACGGCACTTTCTTTAGTTTATCCAAGATTATTCTTTGCACCTAGTTCATCTGAACAACTATACAAGCTGACTTATAAGAAAACGATTAACAAAAAGAAAGGAAGAAATAAGAATTACCAGATTCACAGATCGTGCAACACGAACCATTGACATAGGTTTGTTTCCTGCATCATCCTTATAGGTTGAGTTATACGATATGCTCACATTGAAGTTATTGGAATTTGTATTAAGGAAATCATACCCTGTGAGAGAAAAACATGCTGTTAGAATTGTCTGTACATATTTGATAAATCAGCAACTGAAGCCAGCAAAAAAAAGCAGCAGCCAGACCTGCCACTATTTCATTAATTTGCCTTTCTGTATTCCCATTCTGATAGCCCTTGTATAGCTCATCATTCACTGCTGAGGAACTGTTTCTCCACACACGTAAACCCTGGGCACAACTTACATCTAAAGGCACAACAAAAAGATAAACAGTTATCAAAGTGAAGGTTATTTCTCCTTTGGTTTTGGAGAGGGAGGAGGAATAGGTTTCACAGGAATGACCATAAATAAGTATATAACAATTAACCAATTCAAGGGCTTTCCTTTTCAGCCAGATGGTTTAGCCATTCTTTGCACCTTTTACATTACAAACTTAATTGGTCCCAATAGGAAGACTTTTAGAGGAAAAACCACTAATCAAGCATCATTCAGCTTTATTGAAGGATGATGTGCAATCAAGGAACCTAAACTTTGCCAAGCTTTCTTCAGAATTTATTTATACGAATCTGCTCTAATTTGATTTACCCATCAACGAAGCTTCTCAGCAATAGCATGGATTCATTGAAAACTACTGTGCAATATATAGTCTAACAGGTCATACATTTGGATTTCAGGGAACTATAAGAGGAGCAATCTTTTTCGGTCAAAGAAGATGCTAGGTTAATAAGTTACATGTAAAGTTGTTTATTAGGAATTAGTTGGTAGGTAGATACCAGATAACATAGCCAGGGATTGATGTATTACACAAGACTATCTCTCTTTGCTTTATAAATATAGATAACTGGGTATCTTAATTCATGTTGAGGTAGTAAACCTACAATCTTAGCACTCTCTATGAAGGAATGCAAAGTTTCCCATATCACAATAAACAAAGTGAAGTGAAGCTAAACAGGCATTGTCAGATGGTTCTCGTTTTCTTCCCCTTTGTTCTTTGTTTTAACATTTTTTCTATTTGCATCAATTGAAAAACCAGTGCGGGATAGGTTTTTATTGGACTCATTGTCTTCTCTTCTAGAACATTATCCAGAAAGTAAAGAGCACTTTAGGCACACATGTAAGTGAGCATTCTTGCTTCCGATCAAGTTCTCATTCCCTCTTCTTGGTGCCTCGGGTGTAAGTATATTCTTAGCAATCAGAATCACTTCCTCTGATTGCAACTTTGTCGCATTGATGCACATCCATAATTTTTGTTTCCTTTTTTAAGAATGATAAGAATTGCCAGCAAACCTATTTATAGATAAGTAATGCATTTCGGACATGTAAAAAAGAAGTAAAGAGAGAATTTTCCTACCCTGTTGAAATGTTATGGAGGATTCCTGAATAGCAACAGAAAATGAAAAGTTTCCTGTGCACTGCTGTTGAAGCACGTACACAGGTTGGTCAGAGAAAAAAGCAGGTTCAAGATAGTTGTACAAGTTGGGCAATGAAGCAGAACCCTGCAAATTTTCAGAGGCCTCATTAGCAGCAGAGAAATATGGGAATTGCTGATCCTAGTATAATGTGAAACAAAGATGAAAGGAAAACCTACCAGGACATTCTGGGCTAAGCTGCCTAAAACGTCAGAAGAATTCAGAGTAGAAAAATTTGGGACCATATTCCCCACCAAAACTGAAAGCATAAAGTTAATAACAAAGTCAAAACTTAGAGACATCTGCCTTACTATCAAATGGTAGCATCTTAATTTGAAAGGAAAGGAAAAATCATATAGAGGAGTCAGTGAATATACTTTCTCCAAGAGATTGATTATTTCCTGTAAAGAGTATGGTTGCAGGACAAGACCCTGTCCTTCTGCAGGAATTATTAGGCAAGTCATTAAACGGTATAAAGTCCGTCTTCACTGCACGATATTGTGGAGCCGGTATTTGTAACAGGGGAGGCCATTCAGGAGGATTTAGTATAGGACAGGTTCCCGCTTGTTTAACGGTGGAGTACTGAACCCCACACACCTTCTCGCACTGCCCATCTCCATTCGTATCAATACATTCACAGCCACACTTATTGTCAGCCTTGTTCAGTTCACGGTTGACCAAACTTTGGATGAGAACAAGGAGTAAACAGAGGACAAATGGAAAAGAAATGAGCCGGATATTGGTCTTGATGTTCCGTTTCTGCAAAAGGATGATATAGACAATATAATCAGATGCATCCTTAGTTGCCTTACTGTAACATAAAGCATGGTATATGTAATGTTTAGCCTTACCAGGGCCCATTAAGAAGTTATACTGATAGCTATGAAGGTCATATTGGCCTCAAATTAACTCTTTACTTTCTGCATAAAAGAGGATATGGCTACTGGATTCCAAAAAGGTCAAATTGCAAAGATTGAATTCCCGGGGGCTAAACTGAAGAAAGAAGGCCAAACATCGGTCATGCATGGTATTTTTACTCTATCCTAACTTCAGAGCATGCTAGTGGAATCTGGGTAGACTTGTGGTCGCAAATGGTTCTATGAGCTGCATCATTGACTCATCCAGTTATACTGAAAGAAATAATGTTATTGAAAAAGAGATACAAATGTCAAAGAACAAGCACCATTTAATACAACGCTAGATCTTGATATACTCGTAGCCATTAGAGTGTAAGCACGAAGAAACATGGCAAGCATTGCTCGCACGATAAAGTTGACTCATATACCAAAAAGAAGGAGACGATTTACTCCAGCATAAGATGCCACAATAGATTCGTAATAGTCCAATTACTATCTCCATAATCAAATACGAGAGATACTGAACTAAATCGTAGTAAAATTAATCGAGACAGCCACCAGCAACAGGGCAAATAACCATGTTTATGTAGACGCAAACTCAAAATCAAAACTTGAAATTGCAAGAATCAGTTCTGCGCGCATTATCCATCAATCAAGACGACAGTAATCATACCGAACAACAGTCCCAACTAAACTAATCCAAGAATCATCAAGAAGGCACGGAATGACGCATTCAAGATCCTAATCACCGCTCTCACTAAAGCCAAAACCGACCCACCCTCCCGCCACCCAACGCGGAAAAGGACCGGCATAAAGAAAAGACGCTCAGAGAGAGCGAACCTGGAATGTCAAGTTCTTGCGAAGCAGAGCATTGGCCTGAGTCCAGAAGCTCGCCGGACCACTCGACGGCTCCGCCATTGGATCCCACAGTAAATTCGACCGTTAAAAATTCTCAGGAGGAAGTGGATATCAAATTCAACCTGCAAAACAGAGTCTTTTGGTTTTCTGGGCGTGTCTTCTTGAACTGTTCTTGAAAGGTTTCGGCCAATGTTCCCTCTGACGATCTTCCACGAGAGGGGGGGTCTCTGCATTTATGTAATGCGCGAGTTTTAGAGGGACTCCAAGAATCCGAACTTCGCCCACTTTTTACTTCTTTCATTGCGTCGGATGAGGACAAACAGTGGACACAGGCGTCATTTGTCGGATATGCCCCTAATTACAACGTTCATTCCCGTTTTGGTACTAAGCGACTGTTTCTGGCTTAGAGCGGTGTACCGGATTTGCCCTTCGCGAAATGTCTGTTTCGGCCTCCAGGCGCTTTGACTTTCCTCCAAGTCCGAATCGAATGTTCAGAAACACCCGGGGGAAGTTACATCAATGTTCTGTTTCATAACAATTCTGTTGGCGAGAATAATTTTTTAGCAAAATTATATTTCTGAAAATAAAGAAGTAATTTTTTTTTAACCTTTTGTTTCTGTTCCAAATCTATTTTTGAAAATAAATTTGTTCCAAATCTGTTTTTGGGATCAGAAAAATTAACCGATATTACCAAATAGATTTTTATTCTTTCTCTATTCTCGAAAACTATAGAACAAGAATCAGAGAAACAAAAGCATTACCAAATAGACCCTAAGTCAAATATACACCACATACAATGTTTGCACTTATATTACATATTTACCCTATGGTTATTAGGAACAACACATAGAATTTGACAAAAGAGAAACTGCATTCGCGAAATAAATCTGGTTCTGATACAACGCTGGAATGTCTAACTAAAAAACTTAAGTCAATAGGTGGTACAGGTATCAATGATTCGGTTTGGGCTTTCGTGATACCTGAACTGAACCAAAACATTGGATATGTGTATGTTGCCGCTTGAACCGAATCCGACCCAAATTGAAAATACGATTTGGCATCTTTTTTTTTTTTTTTAGGGGTGGTGAATCAAAACAAGATTTCTTTCACCAGTTTGATAATACGTCTTCATTCACCAATTTTGCCGAACCATCAGCAATCATACTACATTTTTTAGGAACTTTCATTACCATCATCTATCCAAACAAACCACTAAACACCAAATATATGAAAAGATGGAGTTGAGTTTCAGCACAAACAGTAATAAGAGATGAACTGTTAATTGCTTGCATAGTTGCAACGAATTACGGTCACTATGATAGATCTCCATCTGTGGTGAATAGCTAAACATAGATCAAAATATAAGGCTTTAGCTTCAGTTTGTAGAGCATTGCTAGCATAAGTGGGTATCCCCATCTTCAGAAGTGCTGCATCCTGCCCCTTTCTTGCAACTACTCCAAGCTCCGTCACAAAAAATTACGACCCGCGTGCGCTTCAAGTTGGCGATCAAGATCCTATATAGATGCTCGTATCTCATTTGCCATGTCAGAGCTGGAAAACTCCGATCACAAAATATCCGAATGAAGATCTGATTTAATTAGACTAACTCTGCAAAGATGGCTTAAAAACTAATAAAGAAGCTAGTGATCCACAACTTCGTTCCATTTCTTTGATCTTTACATTCAAATATCACCTGCATCACACGCATGAGATCTGTGACAACTAATTAAATAATCACACCATAATTGAGCATTGACACCCTTGGTGACTCAAATCTAGTGTATTGTGAAGCATTCAGCATACATCCATAAAAGAGACAGCATATTATATTAGGTGCATGGTGCACAACGTGTTGCCTGTCAAACTCGAAAACATCTTTCCATGGTTCCAGTACACCATTACATGAAACGTATTATCGTAAGCAAAGATGTTCAGACAACTCCATCAACTCCCACGAAAGACATTTTGACACATATAAATAGATAACAGAGAGTAGGCAAGTGATGCACTCAGCGGAAATAGATGTAATCTGTTAACTTAAACTGTCTCAAAAGCCGAACAGAAAAGAAAAGAACAAAGTACTGGGTCTGTTAACCCACAACTAAACCAAATAAGTCAGCACATGGACTCCTCTTTCTACTAGCACCAGAGAAAATGAAGAAGACAGCAATCACTAAATGCATGATACATATTACGAAGAGCAATATTGGACCTCTAACAAGAAAGTATCAAAGGATTCTTATCTTTGTACATGTGATACCTTTTGCACAGTTTTTCCAAAGTTGCAACTCAATGCTGCATCACATTCGACTTCATATCCTTGAACATCACCTGAGGAAAACAAGAGCATTATAAGCAACACAAGTTGCACAAACAGCAGAACATTCATGTAGCTGAATATTTGACTTGAGAAAAACCTGAGAGTCATCTCCGTATTTCTCGATCAGCTGCCCAATGTGAACATGTTGCATCGCAGTCAGTGGCTGCAGAGGTGCAGATTTGCCATCTCCTCAGGGTCTTGAGAACAAGCCTTGATGTTTCTTCAGGTGTTTTTGGAGGTGGATTTGATTCTCTCCAGGCCACTTGTAGCTTTCTATACCTTTATTTTCATTAGATAGTTGCAGCAACAAAAACAAAAAATCGAACCTAAGACTTTGAAATCAAGCTAATTTCTTCAGGACAGAGCAGAATCCCATTTCAAAAAACTTAGTACTGTAATTGTAAAGTGAATCAATTTACCAATTAGCTTGAGCTTTCCTGAAAGAAACCACATGGTTGCTTAACCCCTCAGGACCTTCAGACACTCAACAGTATAAGAAAAAAACAAAAGGAGAAAAAGGTTCCACAAATTCTCATCTTACTCCAATCTCAAGCCCGAAATGAGAGTGACCAGTCACCATTATCAGGGAAAAGAACTTGCCCTGGAGGTGATTTCGAAGTTGAGCATATCTTAAGCAAGAGCTGACACGCTGACAGTCGTGGCAGAGACGTCATGAGGGCCAAGAGAGTGGGAGTCGCCAAAGATGGACGGCTGCCAACAATGGGCATACAGGAATATGAGGGCCTTCCCCAAAAGATTCATCTCTGATAGTCTTAGGGTGACGATGATGGAGAAGGAAGAAACATCCAAAGGAGAAAAACCTGAGAGAGTGCACCACGATGGGCTCGTTGATGAAGAGGGATCAGAGTTGCAGAATTGAGGTGAAGGAAACGAAGGAAGAGATGGGCTTTGGGAAGTTAGAGTTTGATATTGTGAACAATTCGTTCTGCAAACTTTTGATTTTGACCATAATATATTTTGGTTTGGTTTCAGGTTTGTGAAGCGTATAACACCCAGAATTTTAAGCGGTTACCCAAAATGGTTCGGTTCGGTTTGGGCTTTTATGCAGCCCTGGTGGAGGGAGAGCTATCTATATATAAAGCGTATATACACTCCGCAAGCAAGAGCTGTTTGTGCAGAAAAATGATCCAGTCCAGTGAGATCTCCAACTTCCTCAGCTCAATGAAGCATCTTGAAGCGTTTTATGTGAGAAACATTGCAGTCCTAGGCCAGAGTCAAAATTATGATCGACCCATATGGACTGCATTGCCAACCCATTGACAGTGCCATAAACCTCAGAATTTCTAGGGAGAGACATATCACCAGCTAAGAATCTATGCAGCTTGTTATCCACTTCTACCCAACTATAAGCTGCTGCTTTCTGTACTTTCTTATCCTTCATCATCTTTTGCACATTTAGGGCTTCTTGCCAGTGGCCAGTACTGGAATAAATGTTTGATAGGAGAACATAATACCAAGAACTATCAGGATCTTGCTTTGCCAGCTTCTTAACCGAGAGCTCAGCGAGCTCAATATTCATGTGGATTCTAGAAGCACTCAATAAGGAGCCCCATATCACAGCATTTGGTTCTACCTCCATCCCGCATATGAAATCATTTGCATCTTTCAATCTACCAGCTCTGCAAAAGAGGTCCACAATGCAAGCGTAGTGTTCTATTTGAGGAATGATCTCATGATCAATTTTCATGTGTCTGAAAATTTCAAGCCCCATTTCAACAAGACCTGCATGACTGCAGGCAGTCAAGAGTCCAATGAATGTTACATCATTGGGTTGCCCTCCAGTTTTGATCATTTGCTTATAGACAGAAAATGCATCTTCTGAAAGACCATTTGTAGCCAGGCCAACAATCATCGAGTTCCAGGTGACAGTGTCTTTTTTGGGCATATTAAGGAATATTTGACGAGATTTGCTTATATTCCCACACTTTGAATACATATCCAGAAGTGCAGATGCTACAAAGACATTAGAAGCCATGCCTTGACTCTCTACATAGCGGCCAATTTCTTCACAAGCTTCAACAGAACCTGAATCAGCACAAACTGATAAAATGCTAACCAGTGCTACGTCATTCGGTTTGATATTCTCGTTCTTCATGCTCTCAAAGAGCTCCAAGGCCTGCTCTGGTCTCCCATTTTGAGCGTAGCCAGCAATCATGGCACTCCATGTAACAACATCTCTTTTATTCATCTTGTCAAATTCTCGACGCGCTTCTTCAACAGCCCCACACTTCAGATACATCTCCAGAACTGCAGTAGAAAGTATTGTATTGCGGTAAAGGTTGTTATCATCAATAAAATTTTCTGCACTCAACCCAGCATTCAGGTCCCCAAGCTTGGCACAAATGGAAAGAACCGAAGCCAGAGTGATTTCATTTGGTTTGCACTTCTCATCCTTCATCCTTTCAAAGATCCTCAATGCCTCTTGATAGTCCCCATTGCAAGCATAACATGAGATCAAGGAATTCCAAGAAGCAGTGGACCTATTGGGCATTTCATCAAACATCTTTCTCGCAGCTAAAACGTCACCCGACTTAGAATAGGCAGAAATCAAGCAATTATAAGCAATAGGATCCTGCGTATCCATCGTCTCGAAAATCGTTTTAGTAGAAGCTAATTCACCACTCCTGGAGTAGAAGTTCATCAAAGCAGTTTGGACGAAGGCATCCGTGTCTAATCCACAACAAATCGCCAAACAATGCACTTGTTTTCCTAAATCAAAGTCCGCCAACGATAAACAAGACTTGACAATAGGCGGAATCGTGTAGGAGTCTATACAAACATCATTCCGTATCATCAATCTGAATACTTTCACGGCTTCTTCGTGCAAAGAAAGCCGAGTATACATCGAAATCAGGGAGTTAGACAAGTTCTCATCTGGTTGGGGAATTTGATCAAACAGTTTCCGGGCATAGTCGACCGTGGGCACACGCGACAGTCTTCTGAGGAGGAACGGAGTGAGAGAGGGGAACGTCGTGATGATCAGAGCGTGGATCTGCTTGAAGTGGCTTGGGTGTTTCACAGAGTGTATTAACCTCATCAGATCTCGATCCATCTATCTCGCTGGCAAGCCCGCGCGCAGAAGGTAGCCGTTGAGACAGGTCGAGAGAGGAGGTCGGTGGAGGGAATTTCAAATTTTAGTTGGTGGTTACCGTTTAAAACTCATACTTTTGCGACACGCAATATAGGACATATAGAAGCGAAAAACGAGGAGGACAAAAATTATGGGGCTAGCTAGTGCCCCCTAACCTCAAACACTATTTCATATCCTTTTCTTGGTTCTTTATCAACAAAAGGAGGGAAAATGAACCAATGAAATCAACTACCAAAACTACCTCGATTCAAGAAGCTACTAAACATGTCGAGGTACACGCGTGAGGATATACCTCAACACGTCGAGGATGCGACGCAATTTGAATCCGTTAATATATTTAAAGTTGACACTTGACTCATTGATTTAAGTTTTGAGTGAATTTAACCGCGTAACTCATTGGCTTGACAATACTCGCATACTTTTCATGAAATGGTTGAGCGAGAAGAACTTGTTTTTTTTTTTTTTGGTATGAGCAAAAATTATGCATGTACTTGTAGGAGGAATATTGTCCAAAAAGTCTTAAACTTATTATATGACGACTAATTTAATCATAAATCTTTCAATTGTACCAATTTAGTCCTAAATCTTTTAACAATTTACTAATTCAGCCATAAACCTCTAGCCGGCAACCCTCACCCAATCTGGAGAGGGCCATGACGTGAGGGCCTGCAGGCCATTGCCTGCTATCGCTGGCCACTGGCCGAGGCTCGGCGACCCTCGCTGGCCATCCCCCACTCTCGCTGGCAAGCTGACGATGGTGGGGGCGGCAACGCCTCACCACCTAGTTCTCAATCATTTTTTTAAATTTAGTTTATTTTTAACTTGTCTTTTTTATTTTTTTAATATTTTTTGAACTTTTAGCTTTTTTTTTATTGCTGAGTAGACCTTCGTCAAGCCACGTCAGGTTCAAATATTAACAAAAGAATGTCACGTTGGATTTTCAGCCAAGTAAATCGGAGTTAGCACTTAAATAAATTGGCACTTAAGTGATCCTAAAAAAGTTTGGGCATTAAAGTGAACGCCGTACACAAGTTTTGGTACTTTTTGCATCCTCTTACCACCATAACTTGGTAGGAATGTTCAATTGTAATAGCATAATACTTCTCTATGATGCAAACCCCCTTTTTGTTAATAATCCTAAGTTTTCCTTCGAATAAAATTAAAGTCGCACTGCAGCATAATCATCATATTTTGGCTACTTACATTATAATCAGCAAAGTGAAGATTACAATCGCTCAAAACACTTACACTCAAGTGTTTCCCAATTCTCGATAGCATCCGAATCCATAGTAATTAATTACAATAACTCTCTTGGATGGCAATTTTTAGAAGTTTTCTAGGGTTCCCACAAGTTTTGTATTTTAAATAGCCATGAAATAGGGTTTTAGGAATTATGGATTGGGGTCAAGTCGAGCGTTGGATTCCCGCCAAAATAGGTTTGGGCATTTGGCTACTGCGCTGAAAAAGACAATAGCTTCTGGACATTGTTCGGAAACGTGACCAACTATGTCCACGCACCCGGACATGGCCGACAACCCGACCACTCCTTGTTCAGGCGCCCCACCTGGTGGCCTGCTTGGTCCTAGCGCCAGGCGGGTCTATTCCTCGCATCTCTAGTCGTCCACCTCTATCTCCATGCCCTTGCATGCACTCTTAAACATATGTAATATAAATGAAATCCAGTTCAATTGAGGTTGGTTAGCCTTTGCAGTATTTGTTTATTTAGTGAAGGTAGTGTCCGAGTCAACTTTTATACATCTCGACAGATTCACCTCTCTTAACCATTTTAGGAGCGCACTCCCCCACATCAATTTGGTGCATTCAATATATTACTTTTGAAATGCTCCCAACAAGACTTGAACCTAAGATCACAAAGGAGAGAAGCAAACTCTCTTGTATCTAAGCCAAACCTTGGTAAAATACTTGTTAAAGTTGCACAATAAAATGTTACAGTTTTTAAGACATTAAATTTTCTTGTAGTAATGCAATCAATGCTTTAGAAAACAAAAAATTTCTCAAAATTAGTCCATTGGAAAATGTTTTTCGTGGATCGATTAACTTTCCACAAATCAAAAACCAGAAAGTTGTAAACAATTTGCTGGAAACAATTTTCCTTCAAGCAAACGTTGTGGAAAACGAATAGATTGAAAAATATTATCCTAAAAATGATTAATTATATCGCTTGAAATAATCAATCAATGGAAAATATTTTCATTATTTAAACAACTTATATCTAAACATTTTCGTGGACAATGGAAGCATTTCTCGTTCATTCATTTTTGTAAGCGATACAAGTGATCAATTTTAGGAAGGTGCTTTACAAACCACTTTTTTCTTTGAAACAAATGGAGTCTAAGTATCCTTAATTAATACCCTTTGTTTCATTGATAATTTCATGATAAACAAAAATATTTTCCACGAAAATCATTTAGTTTTAATTTGTTTGGTGATTTAGAGAAAGTAATTTCTTTTTTGCCAAAAAAGAAAGTTATTTTCCCTCAATCTAAGTTTGTTATTTTCAGTCAATGGAAAACGTTTTCCATAGATCAATTGGTGTTCCGTCATCCAAACATCCGAAAATTGAAAAGCAATTTTTCAAAAATAGTTTTTCTTCAAACAAACCTACCCTAAGGCTTCGTTTATTTTGTGGAAAATGTGGCGTTTTTAGAAAATATTTTCCAGGAAGTCATTTTTTCGGAAAATAAAAATATTTTTTTATATTTGGCCGAAACCTGAAAATGAACTAGAAAATATTTTCCACCATTTAGTACGGAAAATCGGTTTTGACTTTCTTGAAAAAATTATCAAAAAATTCAAATTTTTAATTTTTAATTTTTATTCTTTTCTTTTCTTTTCTTTTTCTTTCTTTTTATTTTGCTTCTTCCTTGGCCAGTCGCCATGGCCGGCCGGCGACTGGCCACAAGCAAGGTCAAGCTCGCCGGATCTGGCGAGGCGAGCCTCGGCCTGGTCCAAGCCTCGTCTTGCTTGTGGCCAGTCACTGACCGTTGTCATGTCTGGCGACTGGCCAAAGAAAAAGGAACAAGAAAAAAGAAAAGGAAAAAAGGAAAAGGAAAAGGAAAAAGAAAAAACAATAATAAAAAATTGGAATTTTAAAAAATAAAAAATAAAATAATTAAAAGGATTTGTGCTTGGTGTGAGTGAAAGAAAGAGGAGGGAAAATGATTTTCTCTTTCTTAAAAATGGAAATCATTTTCCCCATTTTTGTATGTGTTTTTTTCATGGGTGAAAAATGTTTTCCTTGACTCATTGATTTTTCACCCCCAAACGCAAGAAAATGAGGAAAATGTTTTATCGGAAGATGTTTTCCGGGAAACAACAGAGCCTAAGTATAACTCCTTATTTCAATCCTCCAAAACCGTTCGACCTCAGCAGTAATCAATCACCAAGTCAACACGTCCTTGCCAGATTACTTTAATGACTCGTGACTACGCTTCTTAAAAGCATATGCATGTCCTCATTGATTAGTTGGGCAAACCGACATTTGCGTCCTCATTGATTAGTTGGGCAAACCTACATTTGCCCTTTCTGATTATCAAAGTTATATTTGGAATATATGGCTTCCCTTATTCAACCTTACCATCGCGTCGAAAAAGCGTATTCCCTAATATAAATATTCTTAAATTAAAGCCTACTACTCTATTAGGCTCCTATTTTAGCTTGTTGAATAGCTAAAATAACTCGATCCGAAGTTGACACTTTGTTATATTCAATCGACGTGGAATTTGGGGTGCACAAACGAGTTAAGTGCAAAGTCAATTTTCTAAAAACCAAGTGCAAAAGTCATTACAATCCCTTGCGTTATAAATGGCGTACGTGGACTGTTCATCTTAGCAACACTCGTTTGGATCTGAACCTTCCTCTTCATTTTCTCGTGCTTTCCTCGAATGTCAAACCCACAAAAAAATGTCGCTCGTCTCTCTCTTGTGGTCGCTAATTCTCGAGTGGTCCTGCATTATGGAGCCACATGGAATTTTACGATTGTACCAATTCTATAGACATTGAAGAAGCCATGGATCTCGTCCCTACCTCTCTAAACGCGCTCGTTGGACAAAATCTTAAAAATACAGTGATAAACATCTCGTTTTTAAAAGAGATTCGGGCGATGATTATGTAAGAATTGGACTTTAAAAAATATATATATATATATATATATATATATATATATAAAGGAGCCCACAAGCCCATCTTTTAAATAATGCCTCAGCCCACTTTCATTCTTTCATCAGCTGGAGCAAATGGTATAAAACAACAAGAGAAAGGAAAGAAAACGGGTACGGCAAAGAAGGAGAAAGAGAGGGAGAGAGATAGGAGGTACCAAGGGAAAGAAGAGAGGGAAATCGCATTGGTTGGCCGGGAAACATCGACTGATGTCGGAATACGCCTTTTGCATGTGATTGATACTAGTTTATCGCTGTCTTTCCCTCTTACAAGTTGGGTTTTTGTTCTAGGAGTAAAAATCGCACACCTAACTTTGTTATATTCTCAAGTGACGCTCTGGTCGAGTTTGAGATGTTCAATAGTGATAATTAGGTCCCTCGCATCCTTAGGAACTTGTACGATTTTTTGTGGATTGCAATATGGACTTTCCCGTTTGAGAGAAATTAAATTTTCAAAATCCTTAGTACATGCTGAATAATAACTTGACCAACAACGTTCGGTGCTGAATTTCATCGGTTGCCAACTAGTTTTTGGGTTGGGCCAAGATGAGGGTCTTTTAGTACTTCGAAGGGGCTTTCTTCTAATATTAAGCACAATAGAATTGGAGTTCGGTAGAGAGATATGGAGCAAGAAAGTTGTCGTGTGAGTGATCGTTTGTTGTGCGAGTGGTTGTTCTTCGCGTTATTGGTTATTTGCCGTGGTTGGCTGTTCTTGAGGTCTCTTGTCAACCCATAGTGAGCGATTTGACTCCGAAACAGTGTCGCCTAGTTGAGTCTTTGTTTATTTTTTGGTCAGACCTAGTCGAGTCTTAGTTAAGCTTAAGACAGTTATTTACTTGACTTTGATATCGATTCTCGCTTCATTAAAAGGATTTTCAGTTTGTCGATTCGAGTAGCTTTTGTTGTTTAGTTGAGCATTCCAAGTGAGTGATTTTATCTATTCTATGGCTTTGTAAGCTCATTTTTAAAAATTATAGAGATTATATATATCACGACATGATATTTATAAAAAGGGAGAAGTGATGTTTAAAGCATTATTGTTGCATAAATTCGAATTGAGCAGTTATTACCTATGGATTATTTGAAATGACATGGTAAAGCATTTCTTGAAATGACTGAAGAGTTGATTCTTATGAAATGATTTAGAGAAATTTTTTATGAAAAGAATTGATTTATCAAAGACTATACGTTTTGGTTTGTGAACCGATTTGTTATATGGTTTATGGATTTGGTTTGTGTATTATTGGAGGTTGATGTCAGTGGATTATGCTTATGTCCTTCTAGGCCAAGCCACCGGTTGATAATAGGTGGAGATCTTGCCAATGGGGAATCTTTATCACCTTGTTACAAGACATTGGGTCGTGAACATGGTTGGATATTGAGCATGAGATCAATAAATGGAATGGATCATTGACGTGCGATATGAGATTAATCAAGGGAATGAATCATTCGATGTTATTGATTTAAATGAGTATTTTTTATACATATAAAGCTTTGTTGAAAGGATATAGCTTATATTTGTCATTGTAAGTATATTATATACTAGAATTGAAAATAATGAGTTTCTAGTGTTGCTCTGTACATATGTATAGAAGGTGCTTTATTTGCTTATAAGAGAAATTTACTATTCATTGAGTTGTGGTTACTCTCTCCATTCATTTCAAATCTTTTTTAGGTTTTTTTTTTCTAGCTAGCCGCAAATAGAATGAGAGCAATATCAACGAGGATTGGTAGTTGGATTTTGGATTCTATTGGGTATGAGTTGTGTATGTTCGAGGATTTATGTAGGGTTTAATTGAGTTTGGAGATATGTATACCAGCTTCGATAGATTTTAGAAACTCTAATCATGTAAACAACTCTTTGTTCTATAGATATATAGATGTTTATATATTTTGATAGCAGATTCACGTTGGTTTCATTTTTAGGCTGCGTCCTTCAAATAAGAAGATGGCCGTGTCATTCTCATTTTCTGGTAGCCATTTGGGTGTGGCAAAGTAAAACCTTCTCGACTAATTAAAATTCATCAACGAAACTTTGCAACAAAAAGAAACTTGAATCGACATCACTCGAGTAATGAATTAGCAACCGTTATGTGAATTAGTGAAGGATGTTTTTTGCAAGTCTGTGAAGGGATCGATTCACCCAATTTCTAGTTCCGAGCAATACTATATGAGTTGCTTATCGGAGAAAAAGAGACTTCTCAATTAAGAGAAACTTAAATCGACATCGCTCGGGTAAAAATAGATGTACCAAGGTTTAGCAAAAGGAAGAAAAGTGACGCTATGGGTTTTGTTGAGCGCGAAAAGTGGCGACGCCGTGCGCAGATGACAATTCGACCGTTGCTTGAACGGTCCAGAGAGTTTAACCGATTTTTGAACGGAAGCGACAAAGACAAGCACGAGGAAAGGATCAATGGACGACCATTGCCACGTCAGCTTCGTAATCTATTTTGTTCTGACTGGCGAAATTAATAATCCTGCAGATCCTTGAATTTTTAATAGTCTTTGCCTTTTGACAATATTGCCCTTTATCCTCTTTACCATCAATTACCAAATTAGCCTTTAGCCTCCCCTCCCCCTGACTATGCATAGAAAAGTAAAATTCTTTTCTTTCACTTGTTTTGCAGATCCTATCAAAAACAAAAATATATATGTTCATTTATTTTGGATGTCTAGGAGTTTTAGAGCGCCGAATAAGTCGGGGCAATCACTCTTCCGACCTTACTCGGGCAGCTGTCGACATGCCTCTAACTTACGAATGGCTCTAGGAAAGTTGCCTTCACACCATTGAGTAATTAACCACGATCAAATTTTGTGAAGACGCAATCTGATATGTTGGGTGCTAATCAATTCGATTAATCCTTCAGTCCTGAATTGCTTTGAATTAACAAGTAGCATATAATTCTTAATCCAAAAGGGACAGAAGAACGACAGTATATATAATTTAGCAAGAGATTGATTGATATGAAGATGCAATGCAATATCAACCGCACACGAAATCTACCACAAAAAGGAAAGATAGTGTGGGGATTAGGTTGTTCAGTTTAGATTGGTCAACCTATGACTTCTAATTTCCATAGGAGTTATCTTGAACATTAATGGCCTTAAAGCTTTCAAAGCCCTTCAAGATAAACACATTCTATTAAGTTAATCAACCTGGCTAATTAACCAGTTTTATATCCAAGAAGAAGATGCTATGAAGGTTCCTAACTTCCCTAACCCACCTGCGATCAATGGCTCGGCTACGAGTCCTTCGCATGACTTCGTCTAGTTTAGGGAAAATTCCAAACAAATGCCTAAAGTGTCCTCATTTTCTTAAATAAGAGCTTGCAGTGGATCTCGTTTTAATTAAGGGTCTCAAGTGGTTAAATAATCTCAAATAAAAATCTGACCTAAGGGCATTTTCGTCTTTTCAATTTTTTTTTTAATTAAATAAAATAAAAAATATTTAAAAAACACAAAAATGAAAAAAAGGAAGGACAAGGGTTG
>BCNH02000011.1:17641142-17689054 GCA_001662345.2 Metrosideros polymorpha var. glaberrima | reverse complement strand
GTTTTAATTAAGGGTCTCAAGTGGTTAAATAATCTCAAATAAAAATCTGACCTAAGGGCATTTTCGTCTTTTCAATTTTTTTTATTAAATAAAATAAAAAATATTTAAAAAACACAAAAATGAAAAAAAGGAAGGACAAGGGTTGCCATCCCTTGTCGCCACCGCCCTCATCGCCGGAAAGGGCCGATGGGGGTTGCCGAGCCTTGACGAGGGCCGATGACCCATGCCGACCGCAAGTGAGGGCCTGACGACCCTCGCCCAATGGCGGTAGCCCTCGGTGAGGCTTGCCAGCCTTACCGAAGCTAGGGCAGGGGCTAACAAGCCTCGTCGAGAGCCGAAAAAAGTAAAACAACGAAAATGAAAAAAGTAAAAAGGTGAAAATGCCCTTGAGGTCAAGCTCTTATTTGAAATTATTTGGCCACTTCAGGCCTTTAATTAAAACAAGGTCTACTTCAGACTCTTATTTGAAAAAATCAAGACACTTCAAGCCCTTATTTGGAATAAAGTCCACTTCAAATCTTTAATTAAGAAAATAAGAGCACTTCAAGTACTTATTTGAAATTTTCCCTATAGTTTATTACATTCCGACAAACCAGTGGCACAATCCGTGAATTCCCGCAACTCGAGACCCCTTTCGACTTGGCTGTCCCTTTCGTAAACGCGCCATTTTCAGTCGTTATAAACACACACACACACACTCTCTCGGAGAGAGCTCGAAAAACAGGAAAAAGCTGTCAACTTCGGCTTCGATCTAACGACAGATCAACTCGAAATCGATCGAGGGCTCGAGATTTCTTCTTCCATGGAGTTGTGGAGCGGGGCTCCGCGCTGCTGCTCCAGCAGTACAAGTACAAGGCCCTGTTCAAGAAGAACCTGTTGCGATCGTGGCGGAACAAGCGGGCCACCTTCCTCCAGCTCTTCTCCTCCTTCTTCTTCATCTTCCTCATCTTCTGCATCCAGGAGGCCATCCATGCCGGCTTCGCCCACTCCACCACCTTCAAGAGCGTGGCCGACCCCAAGCCCCTGGTGTCCCCGCCCATCGCGCCCTGCGAGGACAAGTTCTACGTCAAGTCCCCGTGCTTCGAATTCCTCTGGAGCCGCAACGCCAGCAACAGGGTCGCGAGGATCGTGGACAGCATAAGGAACGAAAACCCCGGCAGGCCCATTCCTGAGAGTAAGGTGTGTCTGTGTATGTGCCATTTTGTGGTTTCTTAGAGTTCCGGTGCAATTGCATTTTCTTGTTGTGTATTGGTAGGTATCGACGCACAATCACACAAAAAAAAGTAAAAGTTGATCGAGACGCAAGGTTTTATTCTGATTTACCCTTAAACTAGGGCTACGTCCAGCAGAGGATTCCACTATAATTTAACACCTCGCTCCTCTCGTTACAAGAGAAAGAAAGTATATATAAGCAGTAGCTATTCATGGGCTCAAGCCCAAACTACTAATAGAAAATATAGGCTTAAATCATAAAAGCTCTCTGGCTTTCAGGGGCGCTGCCCCTTCAACTCCTGCCGAGGCAACCCCCGGACCCTCGCTCGCTCACTTGGGAGCGGGACTCCAGTGTTTTCCTGTCGATAGGCAGTATGAACCACACCCTAACATATACTAATATGTTGACATTACGGAGGCGGCATTCTACTGTCCTGTGTCTCAATGAAAAATAGCAAAACATTTTACGTGGATTGGCTGTAGTACATAGAGGTCTTTACGTAGTTTGTATTTCACTGTAGATGATGAAAGTGTGTTTGTGTTGAAAGCGATAGGAGTGGAACTCCAAGTTTCTGTGTGGTAATTTGCTGAAGCAGGAGTACAATAGAGTTCTGGAAAAAATGATGAGCAATGTCAGTGCCTTCCGAATCAGGTGGTAACTAAAACTTGTTTTGACATTGAAACCTGGACTTTTGATACAAAAGCTACAGGATCAGTTGATGAACTGCGAGTTCTGTGTGTCTGGAGGTTTTATCATTTGGAATGACCGAGGAAGTGGACGCGTGGCTGTATAGTAATCCTATGCGGTGTCCTGGAGCTTTGCATTTCACGGAAATGAATTCCAGTGTCATTTGGTATGGCATACAAACTAACTCCACTCCAGTTATGAAGCGAGGTGTCTGAGGATCCCACTTTCAAGTTTCAGATACCTCTTCAGATTGCGGCTGAGCGGGAAATTGTGCTGTCTCTTATTGGAGGGATGTATCCCATCCTCGTGTTGCTTCACTGAATACTCACATATGCTTGATGAGATTGGAGTTTTGCTGCATATCCTACCCAATACAAAGCATAAACCAATTTTCTCTTCCCCCTTAGACTCAGCTAAAATGTGATAAACATTTCAAGTACTCTAACTGTTCCTTCTCTGCCTGTTTAGATCTTTTACTTTGCTGTGAATCGAAAAGCCATTATATGTTCATAAGTCTGTCCAGGGCTAATGATCTGTGAAGGAAAATTTGGGTGATTCACAGAGTCTGGGAATCCCTGTGTCTCCAAGCAAAGACCCGCATGACTAGAATAAACAAACCCACCTTTTCCTCTCTCATTCTCCAGATAATTAGCCGTGTAGAATTGCACTCCAGGCTGATTACTCCATAGCTCCATCTTTCTTCCTGTTATGCTGTCCTCGACAACTGCCACCTGCATTAGATGTCTGTGTCCCTTGTTATCGAGCACATAGTTAATGTCATATCCATGGGGTAGATCGTTTATTCTGCTTCCAATTTGGCATGGTTGGAGGAAGTCGTATGGCGATTCTTCAATGTTCAGGATTCTGCCAGTGGGTATGAGATGTTCGTCGACTTGAGTGATCTTGGAACTGAATATTTGGATAGTGTGTGAGAGGATGTCACCACTGTTGTGGCCACCAAGATTCCAGTAGGTGTGCAGGGCTAGGTTCGCTGGAGTGGCCTTGTTTAGGGCGTTGGCTTTCATTTTCACACCCAGCTTGTTTGTTTCAATAATCATGTAGGTTACAGAGACAGAAAGATCACCTGGAAAGCCTGCATATAGGTGGACAAGTGAGAGGCAACAGCAATCATAAGCACTTTTCACTTTCAACAACGCGTTGCAAGATTTTTATGGTTGTTGAGTGGAAATTGTGATTTATCTTTTTCATGTTAAATTGATCAAAAGGATCATGTATGCTTCATCAAGTAAAATAGACTAAGAGTTCAAAGTTTACACCGAGGATCCGGGAGTTGAAATCAAGTTTAGATACCTTGTTCTCCGTCATAGCTCCGGTAACCAAAAGTGACATGACTATCTTCACTGTAACTCTTCATTGTCCATATAACATCACTAAATCCTATCAGGCCACCTGAAGTAATTCATTTGGTTAAATTCGATACTGCTAATGAATGGTAATGGGTACTGTATGAGGATCAGGAAGTTGTGAGTACCATGCAGAGTGTTGTTTCCTTCATTAGCAACTAGCTTATAGCGAGTTCCATTTATAGTGAATTGAGCCCCACCAATCCTATTTGCAACTCGTCCGACAATGGCTCCGAAATAGGTCGAATCATTCTGCAATGCACCATTAGTTTTATGAAAAAGATCGCTCTGCTATGACAAGTTTATCCGTAGAATTATAACCAAAGTAATGCTCATCAGCGAGTTGGTTTTCGATTATAGAGCTTCCAAAGTTGCATCATAGTTAAAATAAATTTTGCAGAGGAAGGGGGAAAGGGAAGTGAGATTGATCCTGACCTTGTACTTGTCAACTGTATCATATCCAAGAACAACATCAGCTAATTCACCTGAATTGCATAGTAAGTTAGAATCGAAGTCACATGGAAGAAAACCAAATTAACAAAAGGTCAAGCTGTTTAATCTCCATCTCCAATTAAATCCATTTTTGGTGATCATTTCCATGAGATTGATTAGTTCAGATTCCTGAAAAGTCATCTCCATGTACAGAAAACACAAGTTCAGTCTTTGTTTATTTTACTCATTCTTCGAATAGAACAACGCAAGATGTTGCAGATCACGCATCAGAGAAGGGAAATTGAGGGGGAAATTTTCTTCCAGTTCTCTTTTTTCCTTCTATAACTAATGAGATGACTCAAAATATATTCACTAATCAGTGTTTCAGTGGCGAGCGAATAATACTCACCGTACTTATCGGGAAGGAAAAGAGAGAGCATAGTGGCTCCATAGTTTGTGAATTTTACAGAAAAATTCCCTCTTTTCAGCTCGTAAACTCCAACTTCCTTGCTTGCTTCACAGACTAGAGAAGCTAACAATAACACCACAAACACGATACAAAAACTAGACTTTGCCATTGCATCTCAGAGTGCAGTCATGACCATTTGAATTGAGACTTCTCTGGAATTGGTGTGCTATAATAATACCGTAAGTCCCCATAGCTTTGAAAAATGTAGACAAAGAATGTGTTGCAATTGCCGGCTTCTTTGTCTTTCTTGGTTGGGATGACTCAAAATCTGCTAATTCTTTTGTTCTGTCTTGAATGGACTATTGTACCTTATGACGGCAAAGAATTCTTGGAGATTTTTCTAACTTTATATTCGGTTGAAAACTCAGATTCCCTCGATAACATCATTGTGTATTTCACAATTCATATTGCTGATTAAGAGTAATCTGCTTGATCAATGCAGTTTATTCAGATATCACGGTAACTGTTCTAAGACTTCCCAAAGGATTGTCCTCCAAGCCCCGTCTTACTCTCACAACCATTTGGCAGCTGGAGTGGATGCTTCATGCTGATCTAAGCACAGTCTACGATCAATCTTCTGGTAAAGCTAGGTGCTTAGGACGGAAAATTAGGCACAAATTAATGATATTTCATTTAGGAATTCAAAACACCGATGGCATGTGGCTTGTGCTAAGTAAATACAACAGAAATATTCTTTCATTAGGGAGGTAAAAATTAAACAAAAGCAAGACTGTAATTGATACATATACAGAAAGTGGAAACTTTCTAAATGCAGGCTATTCTGTATGCCAGTTGAGAAGTATCCTGGCGAGACGGTGCATATAGTAGTTGTAGAGAAATGATGTGACTGCAACCGATGAAAAGGGACAAGAAAATTCTGTATAACATTCTGGATCATGTCAAAATATCATATTTCTAACAATCACGACAGCACGTTGAATGCCTGTGCGCCGCGAGCAACGTTAATGAAGACATCCTCCAAGGTTGTGTCTGCTAATCCCCAAGCATGAACGGTGAACCTGCTCTTTGCATTCTCAACCGCTTGGAATACATCTGCGATCTTGACCTCATGCTTTGGCAGTTCAAACTTCTGAGTTCCAGATATTTGATATATTCTTTTAGCGCCTGGAGAGAGACACTGCACCATGTTCTCCACTTCTTCCTCATAAGTGGATGATGTTGTCATTGTGAACACATAAGAACCTCCGTATCTAGCCTTCAGCTGTCAAAAAAAGTAAAAATGTACATTCAGGTGTTTTCACGCAAAGCAGGCTGACTAGCCATCAGAAGGTTCCCCCTCGACTAGGTCATGACAGGTCACTCCAAGTTACCCAACTGGGTACTAGCACAGAATTTGCAGAGTAGAAACATATTTTTATAGGAACCCAAATCAAATGCAGGTGCAGACGAATATTAGATGGAGAGGAACGAAAGCCAGATATTTCTTGGGGTTCAGAAAATTATATCTTAGGCGGTAGATGTGAAAAGAAATTTGAAACAAAGGAAAGAATCTATATCAGGAAAAGAAAGATGCCATCTTTCTGTATTGCCACTGAAGGGAAAAAGGGAAAAATATCAAATGACAGCAAAAATCCATTTAACAGTCCAATGGCACATCATATTATCTACTATTTACCTCTTTTGGGTTCCCTATACACTGCAAACTTCCATCAACAAATATTCCCAATCGATCACACAGTACTTCTGCCTCTTCCATTGAATGAGCTGAAAATAAACAAAGAAGTTCTTCAGTGATGTAGCCTCCAAGTGTGAGATATAATTGGTATTCCTTCATCAAAGAAGGAATAGCTAAAACTATGGAATATTTAGCCAGGAGTACTAAATCAACATTTTAATTACTCTACGCATGTATGTACCCATTGGGATCTCCATCTAATATATTCAGCTTTTAGGCACAGCCTAATGCACATGCAGGAAAACTAGTTACAGCGACGTCTGAAAATGTGTGCCATGTGCGCAGCATGCATGCGAAAGCACAGACAGTGAGAGAGACCATACTGGTCAGAATAATAGCACGGTCTTGCTTTGCATGCTTCACAACATTCCATAAGTTGTTTCTTGAAGCTGGATCCAACCCGGTACTTGGTTCATCCATGTAAACAACCTTGCCAAATTTGGAGCAAAAATTAATAGCACAAAAGTGTTAGCTTGAAGGGTCTTTTAGTGCTTCCTAAAATGAGATACACTCTAAGACTTACTTTGGGATCTCCAATCAGTGAAATGGCAACACTCAGCCTCCTCTTCATACCTCCACTGTATTTTCCAGCTTGTTTGTCAGCAACACCGCCATAAAATAAGTTGACACTCTTGAGAGATTCCTCCACTGCCTAGATCAACAAAATCAGAGTGCAAAGTGAATGAATGATTAACAAGTGGAGCATAGTTAAACAATTCTACATTCGCATTCAATACAATCGTAACCAGCTAATAGAGATTGTTTATACTTATTCTAGTTCTCACTAAGTTGCATGATGGTGTAAAAGAATTTGCTGAACTTTGGAAATATATTGTTCTTCAACTATCAAATCACAGACATTAGAAAAGAACAATAAAGAAAAGTAATGGCTTACTTGTGTCAATGTAGAACCCTTGAGATTTTTCAGTCTTCCATAGAAAAGCAAGTGCTCCCGCCCCGTTAAGGTTTCCCAGAGCAGGCTTAATTAATAAAGACAGGAAAGTTCAGGACTCATGCCATAAATCAAAATCAGAAGGCAAAAAGGAAGGACGGGTAAAATTTCTCAGTAAGATAACATAATGCCAGCTTACTCATGTTGGGGGCATACACCCATGCTGGTATATATGCCATCCATATGAGTCCGTATATCGAGCCCCTGAACATATGCTGTTCCAGAGGTTGGTTTTGTAAGGCCGATCATCTGTTAACAGATAGAGTGATGTCTCTTGAGTTTTAAGGACAACATATAACGATCTTTGAACATTCTTCTCAATAAAAATATCTCCCTTGAGATGCCCCAAAGTTAATGTTAATCCGACATCTCATTTATCCAAAGAGATAAAATTTGCACTTACCATACTGATGAAAGAGGTTTTGCCTGCTCCATTTGGACCAAGCATGCCAAAGCATTCCCCTGGTGGCAAAGCAAGAGACAACCCTCTAACCGCAAATTTCTCAGGATTTCCATCCCTTCCTGGATACACCTTTTTGAGATTGTCACAGAGAATAGCGTGATTTGTGCTTGGTTCTAGCAGCAACTGCTCAACCTTCTCCCTCTAGAAAAATTCATGCAAACAAAAAACAATCATCTTACATCGTCAAGTCAACTCAAATAATAAAACGACCACACCCAGAACTTGAAAACATCCAGTATAGATTATTCACTTTATGTAGAAAAAATTTCATACTTCAACTGCCAATATTCAGCAGTCATTAACAGTATGTAGGTTAAAGACTGTTAAATGTAACATGATAAAAACAAAAGAAGTCCTGTGAAAGAGATTAATAACCAGACTATTTGCTGTCTAAGCTATGATGAAATTGTAAAAGCAATCTATCTATCAAGCCTATTGGGGCCAGTGTTTAAAAGCAATGTCAATATGCAGTAATACCAAAAAGCAACTAAAGGAGATGCACTAGTTACCTCCTGACCGACATCAGGTTTCTCCATCTGAACGAAGACTTTAGATTCTTGCCTTCGCAAGCTAGGCCTTCGGAAAGAAGATGGATGCTTCTTTCGGAATCTTTCAAAGAGAAACATAGGACCTTTTCCACTTACAGATGAAGTGACTTGATCTATATAGTAGGCTACGAAAAGCACCACCAACCACTCAACAACCATGATAATCAGAACCTCTTTCATCCCATTTTCTCTATCACTTAAGTCACCCCACCGCATGCCATGAGTCCCCATATAATCTCCTGTAAAGGAATATTGTGCAAACTCGTACAACCCACGGTACAGTGAGAAGCCAGGATATAATTCCATTACAATAATCCAACCACCTGCAGAAGATTAACACAATTGATTAAGAAAAGAAAAAATAAGTGGCCAAAAATAAAAGCATCAGAGCACTGACTTCAGAAGGGCTGCAGACTTTCATAAAGCAACATAAACCCTAATGCAATACTTGACATGATGCATAAAGAAAGTTAAATAACATCCTGCAAGCATCAACCATTCCTTCTCTTGCTCTAAATGGACATTGTGCAAATAGATGTCTGATTAAACACCTTCCCTTAGGAGCAACCATGGTCTTCCAACAAAAGGTACATTACTCTCGTGCAAAAATATAGAGGAGAAAGTTTATGCTCATCAAGATAAATTGACTACTCTCAACTGTTGTAGAAAATCCATTTTTACTACAAACACCAAGCCTCTCTCAATTTAGCTCGTTTGAGTAGGTTTGAACACGTGGAATGCCGGCTAGTGGGAAGATGTGATTATAGGAAAAGACGGTACTTAGACCTTACAAAAGACTTGATAAAGAATATCGAACAATGTCATAAAAATATTTGGGTAGTCTATCCCATTTGGTGGGATAAGCCTACTAAGTTGTTGCTGTTTGCTACCAACACAAGCAGCATGCCACAGGCAAGATGGTGCAGTGGCAGCACCTTGTACTTCCCACGCACCACGAGGAATCTATCTCTGCCAATGTAATATATGGCTGAAAATGCCACTTGTGTGGGATCTGGGGTCAGCAAAATAAAAACACAAGCAGCTCATACATATATGGAATTAGAATGAACTCTGCGAAAAGAAGGGATGATATAATTGATTAAGAAATCAACCATCCAACTAATGAATTGTCTTAATCATCATGAAATAAGTAATTCTCCCAAAAAAGGTCCAGAACAAAGAGGCAATTTGAATTAGAGATCGCCCTTTCTTTTCATGGTAACTTTTACTTACTTGGGAAAGATGTATCTTGGACGAAGAATTGGAAAAGGAAACCTCCCAATAGACCAGTTCCAAAGACACATATATAACCCATCACTGCAGTCATCACATTTCTAATTGTCAGTGATGCGAGCCGGAATCGTCAGGTAAATGAAAAGATACCAACTACATAAAACCAATTTCACCATCATCAAACCTGTAGCAGTCTTCACATTGGAGAAAAATGCCGCCACCAGAAATGCCAGAGATATTTGCAAGTTTATGTAGATGAAATAAAAGACAAACTGGATACTGTAGTCATTCAATGTGAAAAATTTTAAACCTGAAAAATTGCTACCGATTAGGAAACTGCAAGAAAAATAAGAAACTACAAAAGAAGCAAGATGGATTATTACCGATGACTGAGCCAAAAATCACAAAGCACAGCATGTAGATTGAAGATATGGAAAGAAAATAAGCATAGGAAATCAACCAATATGGTCCATCACCAAGCCCATGCATTTTCATCATAATTCTCAGCTTCTGCTGTTTCTCATAAACCAGAGCTGTCAAGATAACCTGCATCATGAGAAGGAAAAGGGGCTTAGAGAGGGTAATGAACCGGGAAAAAATGAACCAAGACAAGAGGCTAACGCTTGGGAATAACAGGAGGGTCTAGTAGTAGGATTTATGGACAAAAAGAAAAAAAAAAAACACCAGAATGTTAAGGTTGCATCAGGAAGGGAAGCAGACTCAGAACCAGAGTGATGAACAATCATATATCTAGTTCCAAAACATAAGTCAGCTGAAAGAAATGATCACAAGAGTTAGCTTTCACTTAAGTTCTTCCCCCGCTCAGTCTATCTAACACCACCTTCTCCATGTTGTGGCTCAAGAGCCCCTTAACTGAAAGAGTTGTGCGAGTTAAACTGCAATTTGTCAAGCTGAGAAAGAGACAGAAGCGTCCATTGGAAACTATGTGTACACTATCAAAACCACTTACAGGGAATAGTTGAATGATAACCCATGTAAAGAAAAGTGTGCCAAGAAGAGAAGACAAGTCCAGCCTCACTTCAGTTTCAGGTTTAGGCATTTCTTTGACAAACTCAAACAGCATTTTTGTTGCTGGCCCCAGCAAAAATTGAACGTAAGCATTGGATGCCTGAAAAACATATACCAGGATAACTAATAAGTTAATGGTGATGCACATGATAGAAGATACTAAATTTCACATATCTCTAAATGAGAAAAGAAACCTTAGTTGAATTTCAATTCAAATGAGAACAACCTTAAACTAAAGTTTTATTTAAAAGATGGTAACTGGATAAATCAATGCTTGTAATTCATGCCTTGGATATTTACCTAGGACAAACACTTTTATGTACTCATACTTCATAAGTACTGGAGATGACGAGCAAGAGTCATGGCAATTTCAAAGGAAAGTGCAAGCAGGCTTTCAGTATGTCAACAGAGCTTTATTCAAACAAAGTGCAAGGTAGATCTGAAAATCACCAGATGGAAGAACCACTGGACCCAGAGGCACACTGCTAGATCATGGGACAATATTGAGGAAAGGCATGTATTGACTCCTTGACAGGAAAAAGTAGTCGTATATACAATAAATGGCTCTTTCTTTTGTTTATCCAAGATTATTCCTTGCACCTAGTTTATCTGAACTATACAAGCTAACATATAGGAAAATGATTAACAAAAAGAAAGGAAGAAATAAGAGTTACCAGATTCACAGATCGTGCAACACGCACCAATGATATAGGAGCATTTCCTGTATCATTCTTATAGGTTGAGTTATACCATATGCTCACATTGAAGTTATTGGAATTTGTATTAAGGAAATCATACCCTGTGAGAGAAAAAAATGTTGTTAGAATTGTCTGTAAATATTGAGAAATCAGCAAATGAAGCCAGCCAAAAAAGCAGCAGCCAGACCTGCGACTATTTCATTAATTTGCCTTTCTGGATTCCCTTTCCGATAGCCCTTGTATAGCTCATCATTTACTGCTGAGGAACCATTTCTCCACAAACGTAAACCTTGGGCACAACTTACATCTAAATGCACAACAAAAAGAAAAACAGTTATCAAAGTGAAGGTTTTTTCTCCCTTGGTTTTGGAGGGGGAGGAAGAATAGGTATCGTGGGAATTACCACGAATAAGTATATAGTGATTAACCAATTCGAGGGCTTCCTTTTCAGCCAGGTGGTTTAGCCATTCTTATGCACCCTTTACATTACAAACTTAATTGGTCCCAATAGCAAGACTTTTTAAGGATAAAACCAGTAATGAAGCATCATTCATCTTTCTTTTTTTTATAAGAAAAGTGCAATCAAGGAACCTAAACTTTGCCAAGCTTTCTCTAGATAAATATTATTTATTCTTACTAATCTGCTCTAATTTGATTAACCCATCAACTAAGTTTCTCAGCAATAGCATGGATTCATAGAAAACTACTGTGCAATATACAGTCTAACAGGTCATACATTTGGATTTCAGGGAACTATAAGAGGAGCAATCTTTTTTCATTAAAGAAGATGCTAGGTTAATGGGTTACACGTAAAGTTGTTTTTACTCTTTGTCGAAGTACATTCAGGATCAGGGATTAGTTGGTAGGTAGATATCAGATAAAATAGCTAGGGATTGATGTATTACACAAGACTGTCTCTCTATGCTTTATAAATATAAATAACCGGGTATCTTAATTCATGTCAAGGTAGTAAGCCTACAATCTTAGCACTCTCTATGAAGGAATGCAAAGTTTCCCATATCACAAACAAAGTGAAGTGAAGCTAAACAGGAACTCTTTGATGGATATCGATTTCTTACCCTTTGCGTTCCTTGTTTTTACATCTTTTCTATTTGCAGCAGTAGAAAAACCAGTGCACGATAGGTTTCTATTGGACTCATTATCTTCTCTTCTAGAACTTTGTCCCGAAAGTAAAGAGCATTTAGACACACATGTAAGTGAGTATTCTTGCTTCCAATCAAGTTCCCGTTCCCTCTTCTTGGTGCCTCGGGTGAGTATATTCTTAGCAATCAGAATCAGTTCCACTGATTACAACTTTGTCGTATTGATGCGCATCCATATTTTTGTTTCCTTTATTTTAAGAATAACAAGAATTGGCGCCAATCCTATTTATAGAGAAATAATGCATTTCACACATGTCAAAAAGAAGTAAAGAAAGAATTTTCCTACCCTGTTGAAATGTTAAGGAGTATTCCTGAATAGAAACAGAAAATGAAGAGTTTCCTGTGCACTGCTGTTGAATCGCGTAAACAGGTTGGTCAGAGAAAAAAGCAGGTTCAAGATAGTCGTACAAGTTGGGCCATGAAGCAGATCCCTGAAAATTTTCAAAAGCCACATTAGCCACATTAGCAGCAGAGAAATATGTTAATTGCTGATCCTAGTATAACGTGAAACAAAGTTGAAAAGAAAACTTACCATGACATTCTGGGCTAAGCTGCCTAAAACGTCAGAAGAATTCAGAGTAGAAGAATTTGGGACCATATTCCCCACCAAAACTGAAAACATAAAACAAAGCCAAAACTTAGAAACGTCTGTCTTACTATCAAATAGTAGCATCTTAACTTTAAAGGAAAGGAAAAACCATATAGAGGAGTCAGTGAATATACTTTCTCCAAGAGATTGATTATTTCCTGTAAAGAGTATGATTGCAGGACAAGACCCTGTCCTTCTGCAGGAATCATTAGGCAAGTCATTAAACGGTATAAAGTCCGTCTTCACTGCACGATATTGTGGAGCTGGTATTTGTAATAGGGGAGACCATTCAGGAGGATTTAGTATAGGACAGGTTCCCACTTGATCAACAGTGGAGTACTGAATCCCGCACACCTTCTTGCACTGCCCATCTCCATTTGTATCAATACATTCACAGCCACACTTATTGTCAGCCTTATTCAGTTCATGGTTGACCAAACTTTGGATGAGAACAAGGAGTAAACAGAGGACAAATGGAAAAGAAATGAGCCGGATATTGGTCCTGATATTCCGTTTCTGCGAATGGATAATATAAACAATGTCAGCAGATGCAGAGAGCATGGTATTTGTTCTGTTTAGTCTTACCAAGGCCCATAAAGAAGTTATACCGCTAGCTATGAATGTCATATTGGCTTCAAATTAACTCTATACTTGCTATGTAAAAGAGGGCTTGGCCCCTGGATTCCGAAAAAGGTCAACTAGCAAAGATTAAATTCCTGGGGGCTAAACTGAAGATAAGAAGGCCAGACATCGGTTGTGCATTGTATTATTACTTTATCCTAGCTTAAAGCATGCTCGTGGAATCTGGCCCGACTTGTGGTCGTAAATGATTCTACAAGCCGCATCATTGCCTCATCAGTTATACCGAAAGAATTTAAAAAAGTAGAAATAGATTAAAAAAAAAAAATGTCAAAGAACAAGCACCATTTGATACAGCACTAGATCTTGATATAGTAGTAGCCCGTTAAAGGATAAACGAGAAGAAACATGGCAAGCACATCATTATTACTCACACGATAGAGTCGATTCACGCACCACGAAGGAGGAGACTCAATTTATTCCAGTATTAGATGGCACAGTAGATTCGTAATAGTGCAATACTATCCGCATAATGAAATACGAGAGATACTGAACTAAATAGTACTAAAATTAGAGGAGACAGCAACCCTCGGAAAGGCAAATAACCAAGTTTATCGAGACGCAAACTCAAAACCAAAACTCGAAATCGCAAGAATCAGTTCTGCGTGCATCATCCATCAATCACCGCTCACTAAACTAATCTAAGAATCATCAAGAAGGCACGAAATGATGCATTCAAGATCCTAATCACCGCTCACTGAAGCCAAACCGACGCGCCCTCCGGTCACCCGACGCGGAAAAGGACCGGCATAAAGAGAAGATGCTCAGAGAGAGCGAACCTGGAAAGTCAAGTTCTTGCGAAGCAGGGCGTTGGCCTGAGTCCAGAAGCTCGCCGGACCCTGCGACGGCTCCGCCATTGAATCCCACACGAAACGCGCGACCGTTAAGGCTTCTCAAGGAGTAACGGAATTTCAAATTCAACAACCTGCAAAGCAGAGAGTCCTCCTCCTTCTTTTCTTTCTGGGTGCGTCTTCTTGAGCGGTCCTTGAAAGAATTCGGGCAATGTCCCTCTAGCGATCTTCCATGAGAGGAGCTCTGGATTCGCGGGTCTCTGCATTTATAATAAGTCGCGACGTTCTGTAGGTACTCCCAAGAATGTGAACTTCACCCACTTTGTTTCTTGCATTGCGTCAGATGAAGAGAATACAGTGGACACAGGCGTCACTTGTCGGGTCTGCCCCTCTTGACAACGTTAATTTCGGTTTTGGTACTAAAAGCGACTGTTTTTGCTTCGACCGGTGTGCCGGATTTGCCCTTCGCGAAGTGTCCGTTTCGCCCCTCCACGCGCTTTGACTTTCCCTCCCAGGTCTGAATCGAATGTTCAGAAACACCCCGGGCGACTTTTCTTTTCACGTACGCAAAATTACATATTTGCCACGCGGACATCAGGAGCCCCCCACCGTGGAATTCGACGGACGGCGTGCTGCTCCCGCGAAACAAACCCACATGACTCAGATATTATGTTAGAATTCCCAAACTCGAAAACTTACGCTAAGAAGATGGATTGAAGTACGTAAATCCCATGAACAAGCGAGAATCAGCACACAACCACAATAAAAAAAAGAGTAAAATCGAGAAAGAGAAATTGAAACATAAGGACTCCCGTGCTTTTCTGTCGATGAAAAGTATGAACCACACCTTAATAAAATAAGCAAATAGAGATGGGTCGGAATCCATCCAAGAGGCAAAAGATATGGGTGGGGATTTCTTAATCTGAGCCATGAAGTGCACCTTCTGAAGACACTGATTTCAATTATTAATACATTCAGTGAGGTTGACAACGAACATGGCGGGTAGCAAAAATGTGGTTTCTTGCAAGACACCATGAAGGACCTACTTGTTTACTAAAACCCACAAGAAAGTAATTTCCATGGAGATGACCCTAGGCTGAAGGGCCAGATTCAGAGGGTCATGTGAGGAGCAAAGTATGAGTGTGCAATTATAAAACAAAAATTACACTACCTAATCCCATGAAACCAGCAGTAAAATCCCAGCAGATTCGCTTTCAAACTTGTGCTCCCAGGTGATATTTGCAGTTTTCCACACGCTTTAGTAATAATCAACACTCCTTGTTGGTCTAAGCCAAAACAATTGACTTTCTGTCCATTTTCTTCAGCCAGAAGAATAAGCCTGTCATTTTCAGTGACAAACTGAAGTTAAATACGATTGAAGCACACAGCAACATGCTGAAAAGTAAACTGATTAGAAAATGTAAGAGAATTATTGGTTTGGATGTACAAAAAGAAAATAAATTATGCACGTGGCGGTCAGGCATTGGACGACAGCGCCTTTGGCATTCTTCACTTTCGGAGAACCAGCGTATCGGACAACTGGACATATGGAACATTAATCAACTAGCTACTGCTGTACCTTAATTCCTAAGAAAATGATGGTCAAATATCAGATGCAAATGCAATGCCATGACGTTCAAGAGAACAAAAAAAAGTGTATTATCTTAGGAGTGTTATTTCATGCAAAAGAGAACAAAGTTTCCAGGAAAGCAGTTTCGAGTCAAAGACATTGATTTTGTTCAAATAGAAAGAGGGACGTCGTGCCGAAAGTAAAACCACTAGCTAAACGCTGCGGATGATGTCTGACCACGGAGGTATACTCGGAAATGCAGGCGGGAATACATTTCAAAGTCACCAAATCGATTTGAATAGACATTTCATTTGCTCAGCTGAAAGTCTGTGCAATAGAGGCAACATCTGCATCAACAGGCATTGAACATTCACATCTTCTCTATGTACAAGTTGAAGCGCCACATTTTGGATGTGGTCCACAGAACAGAACAGACCAGAATTTCCAGCCCACCACTCTAGAGGATTATGCCGTCTTTCCTCAGCATATGAATTTATCAGCAGATGTCCGACGACGTTGATGTTTTACGAGACAGCATATTTTACCTGAACATTTCAACATAACAAGAACACCTCCTGCGAAAGCGCTTCAAGGATAACATTTGGAGTCAAAGATCGATTGCTGATATATCATGAACCTGAATCAATTTGGAAATCTAAGTTTCACACGTTTTACGCAGAACAACCAATTATTGCGACAATTAGCAGTGCCGGCACTAGGATTAAGCCAAAAGTATCGCCTCACCATACACATTCCAGCGTAAATGAAGCGCTTGTTGAGATTAAGCATTGACTGAAATACATTTTCATGGGCAATTCATGTGCTCCGAACCAAGAAACGTTTCTTACTTTTTCTTTTCCTCCCGCACCAAACTAGTGGGCCAATTGTCGCATATTTGTCCTCATCTCAGCCTTTTAAGTCGAGATGTTTAATATTCTTCCAAGGTTTAGGCAATGTTCCTCATTTTCCTAGAGTACCAGATATTTCTTCAGCTTGGACGGGCAAGCGAGAGCTGTTTGTGTTGAAAAACGATCTTGTCGCAGTCCAGGGAGATCTCCAACTGCCTCAGCTCAATGAAGCTTCTTCAAGGGATTTATGTGAGAAGCATTACAGTCCTAGGCCAGGCTCCATTTTTTTTTTTGCGAAAAATATTTTTCTCATTTTCCGACTTTTGGATCACTTAGGAAAATGAGTTAATGGAAAAGGTTTTCCCGCCAAAACTTAAATTCTGGATAATTTTCCAGAATATGACTAGATATTGGTAATTGGACTAGAAACTCTGCACTTGGGCACGGGAACCCCGACACTCGTTCTCAAGCCCTTGGCAGCGGGGTCAGGTCCCCAGTGCAGGGGCCCAGGTCCATCGAGTGTGATCGCGAAAAGTTTTGTCCAGTTCATTTTCAAATCTCAACCAAACATTGAAAAATATTGTCAATTTTCTGAAAAATAACTTCCAAAAAAACATTTTCCAGAAATGTCACACTTTCCTCGAAACAAACAGAGCAACATGATTTGAAAAATATATCCCTAAAATAATTAGTCAATAAAAAATATTTTCATTATCGACAACAATTTATATCTGAACATTTTCGTTCACTTGTTTTTGCAAGCAATACAAGCAATTATCTTTTAGGAAAATGTTTTTCAACTCATCCATTTTCCATGAAACAAATGCACCCTAAGAATAATCCTTATAAATAGTAAAGGGTAAATTAACCAATATTTAATTAGAGGTCAAATGCGACATTTTCAGTCAGATTAGAGTGCAGTCAATTGCTTAGCCGTTTGCATTTGATGACCATACTTGACAAAACATTTTTTTTCCCCTTCCACTTTGTAGTTCTTGAGAAATTTCTCGTGCCATAACTTCGATGGAATGTTCAATTGTAATAGCACAATACTTCTCTCTGAAGCAAACGCGCTTTTAGTTAATAACCCTAAGTTTTCCTTTGACTAAAATTATAGTCCTACTGCAGCGTAATCATCGTAGTTTGGAGCATAATTATTTAATCCTTATGTTTTACTTTGAAAAATCCTGTCATTTTCAGATACTCTTCTCGGTCAATTCATTGATGTGTGCCTATTTCATAAAAAGAGATTGACGAGATGATTTGGCTATAATCGGCAAAGAGAATATTACAATCGCTCACAATGCTTAGACTCAAGAGTTTTCCAATCTTAGGATAATTGTCCAATTGATCTTAAATTATTGTACATATGCTAATTCAGTTTCAACTATTCAATTTAGGATCTTGTTAACCTTTAAGGTTCTCGTGAGTGTCCGGCCTAGTTTTTGCTCACCACGATTGATCCACCTCCCTAGTCGATTTAAGAGCGCACTCCCCTCACATCGGCCTAGTGCAATCAGGATTTTCACCCTTGGAGAGCTTCCAACAAGACTTGAATCCAAGACAACAAGAAGAAAAGTAAACTCTTTTACCACGAATTACTCAATAATATAATAAAACAATGAAATGCCACATCTTTTAAGAAATTAACTTTTTCTAGTAGTAATGCAATCGATGCTTTAAGAAACAAAAACTTACTCAATATTGTGTCCTTAATGACTCATAACTCTGCTTCGTAAAAGCAAATATACGTCTTGAACAGTTTAGTTGGACATGTGAGAGTTTATGTGGCCACTGACAACTATTCTAAAAGCTTAAGTTGTTAGATGAAGATGTTGTTTATATTTAATCACACTAACACTCCCCCTCACGCTCAGTTTGTTCTCTTTTTTTTTGTGCCTACCATTGAGAGTGAACATATTTAATTGGAGAAGCAAATAGGAGTCCGGAAAGATTCAAACTTAAGATCTCCTACTCTGATATCATAAAGAAAATAAATAATTGAGTTGATGAAGGGTTACTTTTCATTAAGAAGTTGTACTCTATAAATAGAGACATCATCACCTATAATTATGGCGGAAATTAAAGATAAAAGATAACAATATGATCTACATGGAAATTGTAAATAAAACTAATCAGAAAAGATCTTCAAATAATCTACTCGTGGATGTTCTACTTGATGTGTTATCTTTATGTTGATCTACATTGGCCCTTTCTGATTTTCATAGTTATATTTGTAATATATGTTTTCGCATATTCCACCTTACCATGATGTCGGAAAGCCTGCTCTAAGGCTCTGTTTGTTTCATGAAAAATGAATAATTTGAAAATTAGTTTTTTAAAAATGATAACTTATGTCGCTTGAAATAATTAGTACATGGAAAGTGTTCTAATTATTAACAACAATTTATGTCTAAATGTATTTATGGACAATGAATATATTTTTCCTTCATTTATTTTTGTAAGGTGATACAAGCGATTGTTTTTAGGATATAAGCGATCGTTTCATAAATCAAACGGAGCTTGAACGTAAATGCTCCAATATTAACACCTACTACTGTAACGTGACATTATCGAGTTTATCTATGATATTTATTTTCGTAAGTATATAAGCGATTGTTTCTTAGGAATTTTTTTTATAAAACATTCATTTTTCTTAAAAACAAACAGAGCCTGAATGTCAACGCTCCTATATTAACACCTACGATTGCAATGTGATATCATCAAGTTTATTTATGATTTTGTTGAGCTATGTTTGGTTTAGATCCAGGTCAAGAGGTTGGCTTCTTGAGTAGCTATAAAAATAACTCGATTCGAAGTCAACCCTCCGCCACATTCGATCGACGTGGACAAGGGGTTTAAGTGCAAAGACAATTCCACGAAAATAAAGAATTAATGGGGATCAATCTTTGAGTAATATTCTTAGAGTGGGAACAAACTATTTTTTCAGGCTTGATTCCTTGTACGACCAGCTTCATCCGTTCCGTTCCTAACACCGTGTGTGCAAAAGTCATTAATATTGTCCTTGCATCGTAAACGGCGTGCGTGGACTGCTCATCTTCGCAACACTTGCTTGGAGGCTTGTGGCCGAACCTCCCACTTCATTTTCGCATACTTTTCTAAATACACAGCGGATGGGACTCTGCAATAAGTCTATTTATTGCATACTTCATTTTCGCATACTTTTCAATATTTAATTTATTTTTTCTGTTTGCTTATTCCTTGGACGGTTGCTAGCCAAGGCAATGGGGCCGGCAACCGGCCACAGGCGAGCTCCAACCTCGCCCACGGCCAGTGAGGCTCGAGCTCGTTGCTAGAGGCCCAAGCTTGTCGGCCTCGAGTGAGCTCGAGCTCGCCTTGGCCAATCGCCATGGCCGGCGACTGGCGGAACAAAGAGGAACCAAGAAAAAAAGAAAAAGAAAAAGCAATTAAAAATTTGAATTTTAGAAAAATTAAAATAATAATGAGTTGTACTTAGTTTGGATGGAAGAAAGAGAGAGGAAAATGATTCCCTCTTCTTAAAAGAGAAAATCATTTTCCCCACTTTTGTATATGTTTTTTTCAAAGGTGGAAAATATTTTTCATGATTAGCTTATTTTCCGCCCTCCAAATGCTGAAAAATAAGGAAAATATTTTCCCAAAAAATATTTTTTGTGAAACAAACGGAGCCTAAAAGTATATTGATTTTCCCCTAATAACCGAGTCGTTTGTTAATTTCCTAGCTTGCTATCAATGTGTTGAATCAAGAGCAGATAGTAAGTGATGGAATTGTTTGATCTTAAAGGGGATCTTCTATAATTTTGCACATGAGGTGGAGTTGAGCTATTTTTTCGTAGGACTTCCCTGACCCATACAATATTGTCATCGCAATACAATTATGTCTCCACTTACCAAAACAACCATAAACGGCGGTCATTAATTCTCGAGTGATCCTGCATTACGAAATCACGCAAAATCATATGCTTCTACCATTTCCCGTCGACAAAAATTCCAAAAATGTAGCAGTAAACATTCCGTTTTCAAAAGAGGGTCGGGTGATTGTTAAAACCTTCTTGATCGATAGCCGATGCAAAAGCGAAACTTTTCAACCAGAAGAAACTCGAACCGACATCGCTCGGGGGTAAATGCTTAGAAAGCCGTCGTATGAATCACTAAAGGGACGTTTTTCATGGGTCCGAGAAGGAATCGGTTCGACCCCCTTTTCTGCTTCCGAGCGATACTATCCAACTTGCTTATTGGCAAAGAAGAAACTTGCTCAATCGAGAGAAAACTTGAATCGAGCGACTTTGGGCAAAAGAAAGATAAAAGCGATGTAGAGAAAGTGAAATTGTTGAGCGCAAGAAGAGGCGACGCTATGTGCGGATGACAATTCGACCGTTAATTGAACGGTCCGGAGAGTTTAACCGATTTTTGAAACGAAGCGACAGAGACGAGCGCACGAAGAAAGATGGAAGGGCCCGACATTATTGGACGACTACTTGCAGCACAAGAAAGCGCGACGTTGTTGTCATTAACGTTTTCGTTTGGTTTGGTTTGGTTTGACTTTGACTGATTGAATTTAATAACCCTGCGGACTATTGAATTTTTAATGATCTTCGCCTTTTGACAAGTTTGCCCCTTATCCTCCTCACCTTCAATTACCAAATTAGCCTCGCTATAATGCCCATCACGTTCTCGACAACTACTGTGGATGGAAAAGGAAAATTCTTTTATTCCACTTGTTTCTGTTTTTTTTTTTTTGGTGTGTACATTCTGTCCAACTTCCCTTTTTTTTAATAAAAAAAAAATTGGCTGCAGATGTCCTGGCGTATTATAGCACCAAATAGGTTGCGGCAATCCCTCCTCCAACCTTAATTGGGTAATTATCAATAGGCCTCCGTCTTAGGAATTGCCCCAAGAAAGTTGCCTTCGTCGTATTGAATACAAAATCCGTGATCATGCTTTTCTAGAAATCACAATTTGACATGTTGAGTATTGATCAGCTTTGGTTAATCCTCGAGCTTGTGCACTAGATAGTGTTTGCGAGTAACGTGTAATTTTCAACCCTAAAAAGAGTGAACATCCATAACATATACGTGATTAAATTATCGAGATCTGGTGGAATTTCAGTCGCACGAGATCTTTCACAAAAAGAAGATGCTTTGAAGGTTCCTCCTAACTTCACATCCTAACCAACGTGCGATCCAACGGCTACAAGTCGTCTGCATAAAGCACGAGAGCATCCCATCACATCACCTGATCTCACCTTGACTCCGTCTCATTTATTACATTCAGACCAAGCCACGGCCAGTGGCACAATCCGTAAATTCCCACAACTCTGGACCCCTTTTCGACTCGGCCGTCACTTTCCCTCAATCCTTCTTCCGGAAACGCGCCATTTTCAGTCGCGACCTCCCACATCTCTCCCCCAAGTCCCGTTATAAACACACTCTCGAATTCGACTTCGGCCCCAATTCGAGAAATCGAAATCTCGAAATCGAAATCGATCGAGAGATCCCTTCTCCGCCCATGGCGTTGCGGAGCGGAGCTCCGCTGCTGCTGCAGCAGTACAAGGCCCTGTTCAGGAAGAACCTGCTGCTGTCGTGGCGGAACAAGCGGGCCACCTTCCTTCAGCTCTTCTCCTCCTTCTTCTTCATCTTCCTCATCTTCTGCATCCAGGAGGCCATCGACGCCCGCTTCGCCCACACCTCCGCCTACAAGAGCGTGGCCGACCCCAAGCCCCTGTTGTCCCCGCCCATCCCGCCCTGCGAGGACAAGTTCTACGTCAAGTCCCCGTGCTTCGACTTCCTCTGGAGCGGCAACGCCAGCGGCACGGTCGCCAGGATCGTGGACGGCATAAGGAACAATAACCCCGGCAGGCCCATTCCCGCGAGCAAGGTGTGTCTGTGTATGTGCCATTTTGTGGGTTTTTTTTTTTAATTATAAATTTTCGGTCTTTTCTTTTTGTGTACTTATATGACGACATTACGGAGGCGGCAGTCTACTATCCTGCGTGTCAATGGAAAATTGCAAAACGTTTTACATGGCTTGGCTGTAGTGCATAGAGGTCTTTGCGTAGTTTGAATTTCACTGTAGATGATGAAAGTGCTTTCGGTTGGAAAGCGACAGGAGTGCAACTCCAAGTTTTCTGCGTGGTAATTTGCTGAAGCAGGACTGAAATAGAGTTTTGGAACAAAAAAAAATGATGAGTTATGTTAGTGCCTTCCGAAGTAGGTGGTATTTTAAACTTGTTTTGACATTGGAACTTCGGTTATCTGTACAAAAGCTACATGATCAGTTGATGAACCGTGAGTTCTGTGTGTCTGAAGGTTTTGTCATTTGGAACGACCGAGGAAGTGGACGCGTGGTTGTATAGTAATCCTATGCAGTGTCCGGGAGCTTTGCATTTCACGGAAATGAACGCCAGTGTCATCCAGTATGGCATACAAACTAACTCCACCCCAGTTACGAAGCGAGGTCTCTTTGAGGATCCCACTTTCAAGTTTCAGATACCTCTTCAGATTGCGGCCGAGCGGGAAATTGCGCGGTCTCTTATTGGAGGTAAACCATCCTCCTGTTGCTTCACTGAATACTCATGTATGCTTGATGAGATTGGACACATTCCTTTGTTGACCCGTCATGCCTCCTCACATTTCACTTTGCAGATTCAAAGTTTAGTTGGGTTGTTGGGCTGAAGGAGTTTGCACACCCTGCAGTTGAGATTTTCTCTGCAGTTGCCACTGTGGGGCCAGCCTTCTTCCTTGCAGTCGCCATGTTTAGCTTTGTGCTTCAAATCAGTTCTTTGATCACAGAAAAGGAGCTGAAACTCCGCCAGGTATTGCCTTTGAACACTACTGGCGTACAGAAACATCATTAGGCACCTATAGAGCGTTCACCTTCACTTTTTTATATTGTTGCAGGCGATGACCGTGATGGGCCTTTATGATACTGCCTATTGGCTTTCATGGCTCACTTGGGAGGGCATTACAACCATTCTTTCTTCATTGTTCATAGTCCTCTTTGGGATGATGTTTCAGTTTGATTTTTTCTTGAATAACAGCTTCCCTGTCGTGTTCCTCTTGTTCTTCCTATTCCAACTCAATATGGTACGATACGTCTTATGCCACGTTATAATGGTTTGTTTTGAGGCGACATAGTGAATGGACATGGCCTTGTATCTTGACACTGTCTTCTCTGTTACTAGATTGGCTTTGCCTTCATGTTGTCAGCCTTCATTAGCAAGGCCTCTTCATCCACAACTGTGGGTTTCTCCATATTTATTATCGGCTTTCTAACTCAGGCAAGATATCCTGACTACCCGATATTTTGGTTATATATTCAGAGTGACGTTTATTTTGAAAATCTTTGCTTTTGGCTCTTGCAGCTTGTCACTGCGTTTGGGTTTCCCTACAGTCAAAGCTTCGGTAAAGGTTACCGAGCCATCTGGTCACTCTTTCCACCGAATCTCCTTGCTGAAGCTCTGAACCTGCTCTCTCAAGCAACTTCCACCCCTGAGGATCCTGGAATTAGCTGGAGTAGGCGTGCGAAATGCGCACCAAACGATACAGAATGCGTGATATCAATTGTATGTAGTATCTCTGAACTTCAAAAGTTTCTACATTAACAAATAGTCATTCAAATCTCAGCTGAGCCATTTTCTCTTAGTTTTCTTGTCCTCTTACATCATATGAAGGCACATTCACCTTTTTTTCTACTTTTGTCTACCAGAACGACATCTATATGTGGCTTGTGGCAACTTTCTTTGTGTGGTTTATTTTGGCTATCTATTTTGATAATATAATCCCAAATGCATCTGGAGTGAGGAAGCCGATGTTTTATTTCTTAAATCCTGGCTACTGGACGGGGAAAGGTGGAAACAAAGTGAAAGGTAGAGTTTGAAATTTCTGATGTGAGGGCATGCTCCTTCTACATGTTTTTTGACGTAGTCTTTCCTATCTTGACAGAGGGTGGCATTTGTAGTTGCATTGGTTCAGTTCCCTCATCGGAGCATGTTACTCCGGATGATGAAGATGTTCTCCAAGAGGAAAGTATTGTGAAAGCACAATCAAAAGAAGACTTAGTTGATACTAATGTTGCAGTGCAGATTCGTGGCCTTGGGAAGACTTATCCTGGGACTACCCAACTTGGTTGCTGTAAATGCAAAAGGACACCCACATACCATGCTATCAAGGTAACTAAGCAATTCCAACTATCTGCACTCTTTTCCTCTTATAATTGCTCTTCAACATACGTGAGGTACCATTTCAGTACAAAATTATCAGATGACAGCAACACTAGACACAAGTATCCTGTATAACTTGATTTATGCTTAAATAGGGTAACCGCTTTTACTTTTAAATTATCTGTAGGGGCTGTGGGTGAACTTTCCTAAAGATCAGCTGTTTTGTCTTCTTGGACCCAATGGCGCTGGAAAGACTACAACAATAAATTGTTTGACAGGAATCACCCCAGTTACAGGGGGAGATGGTAATAGCTTTTAGTTGGCTATTTTCTTTTTGCGTAGTACAAAATATTTGTATCATAACGAGGTGCATAATGTCATATTGCTGTCTTGTGTTAACAGCTTTGGTGTATGGTTACTCCATCAGAAATTCGGTTGGCATGTCAAACATTAGAAAGATCATTGGAGTTTGTCCTCAGGTTAACCTTTCTCCTCCATTTTTATCACCTTCGTATCTAAGTACAAACAGCAGAGGAGCATAATTCTGCTACGTAGGTTTGGCAGTATTGCAATTATCCTCCAAGCAATTACAGTTAATTATTTGGTAAAAACAAATGAACATCTGTCCTAAATTTTTTTTGTCGTTTGCAGTTTGATATCCTTTGGGACTTGTTGACTGGTGAAGAGCATCTCTACCTTTTCGCAAATATCAAGGGGCTCTCCCCTGCTTCAATCAAATCGGTAGATGCTCCTAACTTTCTCTATGTTATTGGAACTTGTGAATCTGCTTCTAATCCTACACTAAGAGACAACTTTGCCCGTTTGTTTATTTTGATGAACCCATTTGAGTTTTCTGCTCAGGTGGTTGAAAAGTCACTGGCAGAGGTCAGACTAACAGAAGAAGGCAAAGTGAGAGCTGGGAGCTACAGTGGAGGAATGAAACGTCGCTTAAGTGTTGCTATAGCCCTTATTGGTGACCCCAAATTGGTGGTTTTAGATGAACCCGTACGTGGATGACGTCTTATCTTCTTTTCTCCTTAATGGATAAATGTTGTGTGTGTGGAGTATTCTGAAAGGTACTTTGTTTTCTGCTGCAGACGACAGGCATGGACCCAATTACAAGGAGGCATGTCTGGGACATAATTGAGGATGCCAAAAAAGGACGCGCTATCATCTTAACAACACACTCTATGGAAGAAGCTGATATTTTAAGTGACCGTATAGGAATAATGGCCAAGGGCAGACTTCGCTGCATCGGAACCTCAATCAGGCTCAAATCTCGCTTTGGAACAGGCTTTATTGCCAATGTGAGCTTTGCTGCCAGCAATGGTGCAAGTCCTCCCGGAGGAGATGTGGTATCAAAGACTGATCAGGAGGCTGTGAAACAATTCTTCAAAACTGTGAGTGAGCAGATAGGGCAGCTTTTTGTTCTTTGTAGTGCAGCTTTCTCCTCTTTCTAGTGCCAATTTCTGACTGTCCTTTTCCTTCACAGCATCTGGATATTGTACCAAAAGAGGAGAACAAGGCCTTTCTGACATTTGTTATACCCCATGATAGAGAAGCACTTTTGACGGTAATTAATCCCATCGCTGACTCCTATCCTTTTCAGGCTCTTCAAAAATTGTCTCTTTAAATGTTGAAAAGAATTGGGAAACAGTGCTGGAGATGCTGTTACGAGTTCTGTGAGATGCAGACAGGTACATTTCCTGGTCTAGCAGGATGATGTTCTTGTAACTTCTATCTCATTTGACATATGCATGGATATTGTATTGTTTCCGAAAAGTTAGAAATGCTCCTCTGTTGGAAGTAAACACCCTTCCTATGCAGCACTGTCAGTGGCAAGATTTTCCTTGTCCTCAGTCAAGAGAATTGTTTTGCCAATTCCCCCTGATGTATGTTTTTGGGTAGAAAATGGCAATTAAGTGCTCAAGATTGTCGTGGGAGCACTGGAATTCATTCGAGTGTTAACTTTTGACTTTTGTATTGGAGTAATCTATCACTGCCGTATAACGTCAACCAATCTTTGAAATGATAGTTTTCACTTAACTTTTGGTGAAGAACTTCTCTATGGAGATTATCTAAATTGTTTTCCTCGTAATACTCCTTTTTCACTTTTCCTAACACGGCTTATATGCTTTCAACAGAATTTTTTTGCGGAGCTGCAAGATAAACAGGGAGAGTTTGGCATAGCAGATATCCAGCTTGGTTTGACGACTCTTGAGGAAGTTTTCCTGAATATTGCAAAGCAGGCAGAGCTAGAAAATGCTGCAGCTGAACAACGCTTGGCGACACTAACCTTGACAACTGGAGCCTCTGTCCAGGTGAGAAACTAAATACAAGGAAAATCCTATAGAGTATAGGCTACAGCATTGGTAAAGTTACTTTAAAATGTCATTTGTCCTCAAAGACTGTATTAGCCAGTCTATTGAAGTTCTAAACGACTTATAAAAAACTGACTAAAAAGTTCATCAGCCTGACAGAAGCTTTTGTTTTTATACTGCAATTTGGTTCAGATCCCAGTGGGAGCTCAATTTGTGGGGATTCCTGGAACGGAATCAGCTGAGAATTCTAGAGGCATCATGGTTGAGGTATATTGGCAGCAAGATGATTCTGGTGCTCTTTGTGTTTCTGGACACTCTTCAGAGATGCCTATTCCTCCATCCGTTCAACTACCAGTTACTTCAGCAGCAAATACGCATCGTAGGTTCTTGGGTCGCACAGGTCCAGTTCATGGGATCGTGCTGGACTCTGATCAAATTACTACTGCCTATCCTCAATAACAGATTCTTCTGTAATTTTTATCGGAGTACCTGTAAAAGTTTACTTCTTCGATGGGGTACTACAACTACAATCGGCACTGTTAAGTTCTGCATCCTATAAAGTTGCTTCAGCTAGGAATTAGTCAGTCGATTGTATAGCTTTACAAAAGGTTTCTTGATCAATGTATTGAATTATTCTCTACAAGATATAAAATAAAGTAAGATGCTGTCTCTCAACATTTATTTTGTTGTAAAAAGACGTGCTGTTTCCAAATATATTTGTTTCACATCGGGGCAGAAAATCAGCTCGATTATCTTCAACGAACAAGAAACAATTTTTGTTCCTTTATCAATGCTATTTCACATTTTTCATTAGTTATGATTCGTCTGTTATTTTTTAATTGCGAGTAATTTGTCCAACTTCGAAGCTGTCAACAATCCTATGTTTCTCTAATGATTTTTCTAAACCACAAACGGAATAAGAAGCATAGGTTCTTTCTGCGTCTTCTTCGTCGAAGAACTCAGAGTAAGCTCATAAGGGGAAAAATAAAAAGAAAAGAAAATTTGGAGGCCTGAACTCAAACGCCTGCCACTGAACCATAAATTTGGCTACGCCAATTGATGTGCCACCAAGATATGAGAAGGAGCTAACCCTAATTACTGAGAAGCTACAACTTGTCTTAGATTATATTCTATCTGTCCTATCCTTTCTTTTGGTAAAACATGAGAACTATATTATCTGCGGGGTATATGGGTCATTTAACTGCCAGAATTGGCGCTTGGCGGTACCAGTCCACATTCAAAACCATGGCTTCATGCCAATGCACAAGTAAATCTCCATGCCACCTTCTCTTCTTGAAGTACAATAATTCCATCACACATATGTACTCTCTTCCACTGGTAACAATCACAAATAATTATAAATTTTCCAGGGTCAACAGATCAAAAAGTTTTCCAGGAATCTCTTGTTTCGGCCTCCAGTTTTTGAACTTGATGACAACATCAGCAGTTTTAATGAATCAAACTATTAGCTTCCGTACACTGTACTAGGTTGAAGATCAACCTGAAAGTTTGAAAACCCTCTCAAGAAACTCAGCTACAAGTAGTTGCTGTCACTGGAACAGCAAAACAAGTTAGCCCTTTTCTCTAAAGATCAATACCCACAAAAGAAAAGAAGTTGTCAATGGACTTAGTGCAAACGGGGTTGCCACTGTTTTATCAGCAATTCTGGGCACTTGTGAAGAAGAACATGTGGCTCTCATGGAGGAGCAAGAGGTCAACTTTCCTCAGGCTCTTATCTTCCCTCTTCTTTATTCTCATCATGTTCTGCATAAATAAGGCTTGGGACTCTCGCCTTCGCTCTGTGACCATGTTGAGGAATGTGTTTGATCCTGAACCTCTGGTCATGCCTCCAATACCTCCATGTGAGGACAAGTTCTTCATGAGACGCCCATGCTTTGACTTTGTTTGGAGTGGAAATGAGAGTGCAAGAATTCTGGGCATTGTGAGTGCCGTCATGGCCAATAATCCCGGCCGTCCAATCCCTTCAAGCAAGGTAATTAATAATGATACTCCATGTTCTTGGCTGTCTGCCAAAACTTCTTTATTGGGAATATACTCTTTTTTCCTGTGTATGCACATTCTCTGACAAACAAATGCTTTTAGCACACATTCTGGGAGGAAAAAACTCATCTTGGCAGAGATGGTTATGTAATGACTGATAAGAACATTGTTTTGAATAAATGTTGAGTAATATTAGCGCCTTCCCAATTAGGTGATCATGTATACTTGTTCTGAAATTGAAAATTCGAGTTTTTGGTACAAAAGCCGTATGATCAGATGAGAACTGTGCATTTTGTGTATCTGAAGGTTCTATCATTTGGAACGACTGAGGAAGTGGACACGTGGTTGTTTAGTAATCCTATGCGATGCCCTGGAGCTTTGCATTTCATGGAAATGAACACCAGCATCATCCAATATGGCATTCAAACTAACTCCACTCCAGTTAGAAAGCGAGGTATCTTTGAGGATCTCACTTATAAGTTTCAGATACCTCTTCAGATTGCGGCTGAGCGGGAAATTGCACGGTCTCTCATTGGAGGTATCCAATCCTCGTGTTGCTTCACCGAATAGTCATTTATACTTGAAGAGATTGGACCTGTTCCTTTTTTTAATGCCTCCTGAAATTTCACTTTGCAGATTCAAACTTTAGTTGGGTTGTTGAGCTGAAGGAATTTGCACACCCTGCAGTTGCCATTGCAGGGCCAACCTTCTTCCTTGCAATCGCGATGTTTAGCTTTGTACTTCAGATCAGTTCTTTGATCACAGAAAAGGAGCCGAAACTCCGCTAGGTCTTGCCTTTGAACACTAATGGCTTACAGAATCTTAACATTGTTTTGCACCTATAGAACGTTCACCTTCACTTTGTATTTATTTTTTTGTTCAGACGATGACCTTGATGGGCCTTTATGATACTGCGTTTTGGCTTTCATGGCTCACTTGGGAGGGCATTATAACCATTCTTTCTTCATTGTTCATAATACTCTTCGGGATGATGTTTCAGTTTGATTTTTTCTTGAATAACAGCTTTGCTGTTCTATTCCTGTTGTTCTTCCTATTCCAACTCAATATGGTATGATGTGTCTTATGCCACGTTATAATGGACTATTTATTTGAGGCGACGCAGTGAAAGGACCTGGCCTTGTATCTTGACATGTTCTTCTCTGTTACTAGATTGGCTTTGCCTTCATGTTGTCGGCCTTCATTAGCAAGGCCTCTTCATCCACAACTGTGGGTTTCTCCAGTTTTATCGTCGGCTCTCTAACTCAGGCAAGATATCCTGACTACCTGATATATTGTTATTGCTTTCAAAACGATGTATATTTTGAGAATCATTGCCTTTGGCTCTTGCAGCTTGTCACGGCATTTGGATTTCCCAACAGTCAAAACTTCGGTAATGTTTGCAGAAGAATCTGGTCACTCTTTCCACCTATTCTCCTTGCTGAAGCTCTGGTGCTGCTTTCTGATGCAACTTATACCCCCGAAGATCCTGGAATTAGCTGGAGTAGGCGTGCAAAATGTGCACCAAATGACACAGAATGTGTGATATCAATTGTATGTACTCAGTCAGTTAAATCTCTGCTGAGCAGTTCACTTTGTTTTCTGGTCATCATACATCATACTAAGGCACACTCACCTCTTTGTTCTACTCTTTTCTAACAGAATGACATCTATATATGGCTTGTGGCAACTTTCTTTGTGTGGTTTATTTTGGCTATCTATTTTGATAATATAATCCCAAATGCATCTGGTGTGAGGAAGCCAGTGTTTCATTTCTTAAATCCTGGCTACTGGACGGGGAAACGTGGAAGCAAAGTGGAAGGTAAAGTTTGAAATTTCTGATGTGAGGGCATGCTTCCTCCTTCTACTTGTTTTATGACATAGCCTCTCCTGTCTTGACAGAGGGTGGCATTTGTAGTTGCATTGGTTCAGTTTCCTTATTGGAGGATGTTACTCTGGATGATGAAGATGTTCTTGAAGAGGACAGTATTGTGAAAGCACAAGCAAAAGAAGGCTTAGTTGATCCTAATGTTGCAGTCCAGATTCGCGGCCTTGGGAAGACTTATCCTGGGACTACCCAAATCAGTTGCTGTAAATGCAAAAGGACATCCGCATACCATGCTATTAAGGTAAATAAGCAATTCTAGTTATCTGCACTTTTTTCCTCTACTAATTGCTCAAGGGTACCATTTCAGTACCGAGTTATCGGATGACAGATGTAGCACTAGCCATGAGTATCCTGTATAATTTGATCAATGCTTGGATAGGATAACCGCTGTTACTTTTTAATTATCTGTAGGGGCTATCGGTGAACTTTGCTAAGGATCAGCTGTTTTGTCTTCTTGGACCCAATGGCGCTGGAAAGACTACAATAATAAATTGTTTGACAGGAATCACCCCAGTTACTGGGGGAGATGGCAATAGCTTTTAGTTGACTATTTTCTTTTTGTGTAGGATAATATTTTTGTATCAGTAACGAGGTGCATAATGTCATATTGCTGTCTTGTGTTAACAGCTTTGGTGTATGGTTACTCAATCAGAAATTCCGTTGGTATGTCAAACATCAGAAAAATCATTGGAGTTTGTCCTCAGGTCGACCTTTCTCCTCCATTTTATCACCTTGGCATCCAAGTACAAGCAGCAAAGGAGCATAATTCTGCTATGTAGCTTTGGCAGTATTGCAATAATCCTCCAAGAAGTTATAGTTAATTATTTGGAAAAAAACAACTGAACATCTATACTAAAAGTTTATTGTTGATTGCAGTTTGACATCCTTTGGGACTTGTTGACTGGTGAAGAGCATCTGTACCTCTTTGCAAATGTTGAAGGGCTCGCCCCTGGTTCAACCAAATCGGTACATGCTCCTAACGTCCTCTGTTATTGGAACATGTGAATCTGCTTATAATCCTAAGCCAAGAGATGATGTTGTCTGTTTGTATAATGTAATGAACCCATTTGAGTTTTCTGCTCAGGAGGTTGAAAAGTCACTGGCAGAGGTCAGACTAACAGAAGCCGGCAAAATGAGAGCTCGGAGTTACAGTGGAGGAATGAAACGTTGCTTAAGTTTTGCTATTGCCCTGATTGGTGACCCCAAATTAGTGATTTTAGATGAACCTGTACGTGGATGACATGTTATCTTCTTTTCTCCTTAATGAACATATGTTTGAGGGTGTGGAGTATTCTGAAAGTTACTTTGTTTTCTGCTGCAGACTACAGGCATGGACCCAATTATGAGGAGGCATGTCTGGGACATAATAGAGGATGCCAAGAAAGGACGTGCTATCATCTTAACAACACACTCGATGGAAGAAGCTGATATCTTAAGTGACCGTATAGGAATAATGGCCAGGGGCAGACTCCACTGAATCGGAACCTCAATCAGGCTCAAATCTCGCTTTGGAACAGGCTTTATTGCTAATGTAAGCTTCGCTGCCAGCAATGGTGCAAGTCCTCCTGGAGGAGATATGGTTTCGACGGCTGATCAGGAGGCTGTGAAATGGTTCTTCAAAACTGTGAGTGAGCAGATAAGGCAGCTTTTTGTTCTTTGTAGTGCAGCTTTCTCTTCTTTCTAGCACCAATTTTTGACTCTCCTTGTCCTTCACAGCATCTGGATATCGTACCAAAAGGGGAGAACAATGCCTTCCTTACTTTTGTTATACCCCATGATAGAGAAGCACTTTTCACTGTAATCAATCCCATCGCTGACTTTGAAAACAATTGTCGCTTTTAAATGCTGAAAAGAAGTGGAAACAGTGCTGGAGATGCTGTCACAAGTTCCGCGAGCTGTACCCAGCTACATTTTCTGGTCAAGCAGGATGACTATCTTGTAACTTCTATCTCGTTAGACATATGCATGGATATTGCATTGTTGCGGAAAAGTTAGAAATGCTCCTATGTTTGAAGTTAACACCCTTCTCACGAAGCACTCTGTGGCAAGAGTTTCCTCATCCTTAATCAAGAGAATTGTTTGCCAGTTGCACCACATCTCTGTTTTTTTTGTTTGAAAATGGAAATTAAATGTCCAAGATTGTCATGGAAGTACAGACATTCATTCAAGTCTTAACTTATACCTTTCGTATCTTGATGAATAATCTGTCACTGCCGTATAGATAGAACCAATTTTTGAAATGCTAGTGACATTATTTTTGGCGAAGAACTTCTCTATGGAGACATCTAGATTGTTGCCCGCTATTAGTTTTCCTTTTAATACTCCCTTTTCACTTTTTCTGACACAGCTCATATGATTTCAACAGGAATTTTTTGCGGAGCTCCAAGATAAACAGGGAGAGTTTGGCATAGCAGATGTACAGCTTGGTTTGACGACTCTTGAGGAAGTTTTCCTGAACATTGCAAAGCAGGCAGAGCTAGAAAATGCCGCGGCTGAACGAAGCTTGGCGACACTAACTTTGACATCTGAAACCTCTGTCCAGGTGAGAAACTAACTACTAGGAAATTCCTGTACAATATAGGCTACAGCGTTAATAAAGTTACCCCCGGATGCCATTCGTGCTAGAACACTGTATTAGACTGTCTATCAAAGTTCTAGACGACTTGTAGAAAACTGACTAAAAAGTTCATCAGCCTGACAAAACCTCGTTTGTTCTTATACTGCAATTTGGTTCAGAACCCAGTGGGAGCTCGATTCGTGGGGATCCCTGGAACGGAATCTGCCGAGAATCGTAGAGGCGTCATGGTTGAGGTGTCTCGGGAGCAAGATGATTCTGGTGCTACTTGTATTTCTGGACACTCTTTGGAAATGCCTATCCCTCCATCCGTTCAACTACCAGCAACTTCAGCAGCAAATGTGCGCCGTAGTTTCTTTGGTCGCGCAGGTCCACTTCACGGGATCGTGCTGGACCCGGATCAAATAACTACCGCCTATCCTCCATAACATATTCTCCTGTAATTTCTATCGAGTACTTGTAGAGGTTTACTTGTTTGATAGGGTACTACTATCAGCACTGCAAGTTTAGCTTCCTGTAAAGTTGCTCCAGCTTTGGATTTTTGGCTCGATTGTATAACTTCACAAAATGCTTCTTGATCAATGTATTGCATCGGTCTCTACAAGATATATAATCACATATCGTTACCCTTAATCTTGCTTTATTTGCTGAAATTCGCATATATGATGGTGCGTCCAGGTCAACGATTTGACTGGACTTTTGCCCTCATTGACGTGAAACTACGACGCTTACCCTTGCTAGTTCTGGGTGAGGCGAGAGTGTTGCGGCCCGACCGAGGGAGGGAAATAGGGAAAAAAAAAAAAGGAAAAGAAAATATCAGAAATCTTGATAAAAAAAATAACAAAAAATTATCAACGTCGGTGTCGGCCGTTCCATATAGGACAATCGATGCTGACAGGACTACCACGTCAGAGATTTCTGGCCAAAATTAGCAAGGAAGATTACGATGGAAAATTGCCATAAAGACTTAAGATTAAATTGGTCAAATAAAAAATTGTCGGTATTGAATTAATCGCCGTTAACTTTTTTTGATAATTTTCCCAACCCACGTGTTACTTTCGAGTGCGTACCAAACGAAGAAGACAAAATCAAAGGGCATGAGAGTTAATTGGGGTCCTCACCATATGGAAAATGACGTGAAAAGATATTAACTTCTTGTATGGATAGGGTGAATTTCTATATGGGATATCATGAGCCGACAAGCCATGTGATTTATCACGTGCACTTTTTTCCCTTCTTAATAAGCTCTTTGTCTTCATAGAACCTTCTAATTTCCAACCCATGTTTACATTGAATAATTAAATTAACGCGATGATCGCGGACGTGAGAACACAAAATGAGCAATCCTTGAAGAAATCATTAAATTCATTGTTACGAGACTCAGAGCGATAATTAATTAAGATAGCTATTATAATTAATAAAAGAATGAAGAACTGTGAATGCATATGCACTTTCTTCACCAATCCCTTTTTCTATTTAATAGAAGACCTTTGAAATTGACTCCTCAACCAAACGAACATCAAAACCAAAAAGTCGACCACCTTCATCGAATTCCTTTTCATATTTTTGAAACATTGATTCCGTATATAGGTAATGGGAATTAAAAAGATACTGTTTATTTAATCTTTGAGTCACCTTTCACCCCTTAGAGATGATAATTGCGCCCCCAAATCTCATTTTACAATAATAAGAATATACATTGGCATATATTATTAATCTTGTTTGATGAAAGACACGAGGCTAATATTCAAATCAAAACTCCTAGCTTATCTTATTACGCTCGCGCACGTCTTGACCGTAAACTTCTCCGCCGACGATAAAGTAATAATTTACAAGCTGATAGAAAAATATTAATGACTGCTTAGCTGTGCAGTTCCATCAATTTCGACAATAGACGTGGGAGATCAAGATGGTTTAATTAATCTATTTTCTTCCTAGCACCAGCTGTTAATCAGGTGGGCAGGCCTACGATGCCTTCTTAATCAACTTCTTTCTTTTGTATAAAGTCTCTGACATAGCCCAAGAAGCTAATGAACGTAATTGGATGAACAAACCACTTGACTGTCACGTAACTATTTTTCTTCCAAGGGCATGCTCTTCTCTAAGGACACGCGTAGTAAATCAATAGATATGGAATCATGCTAGGTATATTAACACCAATTCACAAAGTCTGTATGCTAATATATAACCTGATAAACTCTTATTAGGTGTCAAATGTGAAGTATTTCTGCAGTTAATCACTTATGATCTATCGTATCCTTTCATCTACTGATTTGTAAACCAAACTTAATATACTAACATTATGTTTTGTGAACTTTACAATTTTCCTAAGTTATGTGAGCTAGGCTGGGCTGTGGTTTGGTTAACAACATGCACATGTCAAACATTGACTTTAGGGGAGCAACTAATGTAGATTGCAATTGTGTTGGTAAACCTCCTCTAGCTTCATGTATTTCATGATTGATGGGGAAAATAATTTTTTACTACGTGTATGAACTCATTTTATAGATCATGCAGGACAACATATAGATTGCAAGTTATGCACAGTGCAAGCTGGATGGCCTGAATCTATAAGACAAAGTAGATAGAAATTTGATCATACACATCGATCACTCCATGGTCAACGTAAGACATATGCACTTAAAACTTTATAAACATTGTTGTTTATATGTTGAGCTGCACACAACAATCAAAATTTTGAGTTCTAGTAGTCACTGAAGTTTTTTCTTTTTTAATCAACAGGAAATGCGGATCAAAATGTTCTTGCAGGTCTACAAAATCCACGGCAATGAGTTGGAGAACTGAGAAGCAGCTTCAAAAGTTGCAAGCTACGAAGCATTCAAATGTCCTCTTCAAAATGCTAAAGGCTCAAGTAGTGATCCCACCTTCTAGCTTCTGAAATGATCAACGCCTCCTTGGTTAGCGTTTCCGCCGCCATTACCGATGATCGACTTGAGAGCCGCCGCCAAAGCAGATTGGAAGCTCGGGTCGGAGGTGATCGCCTTTGTGGCAGCGGCAATGGAATCCGGTAGCTCTTGTTGGGGAAGGCTTGACGTGTTTTTCGGCAAGTAGGACTGATGGTAACTTTCTTGAGCCTGCCTTGCAAGGTCTAGGGTTTGGCTCTTGTTGAAGAGTTGAGAGGTGTTATAGTTCATGAGGCCACCATTTGAGGACCCCCAAGGCAAAGGAAGCGCACTAGAGTCCAAGGAATTGTTAAAGCTTAGGCTTGTGGAAGCGAACCTTGTTGAAGGGTATTGTGAAGGAAACCTATTGAACAGAGAGGATGATGAGGAAGACGATGATGGGTTTGAGGTGAGATCAAGCGTGATGGTTGGTGTGGATGAGGATGCAAATGATGTGGTAGGCAAATAGAATGGCGATCTTGCTTTGGAAGCTTCCGAAGGGTAAAAGCTTAGGCCTTGGAGATTGGCAGCCATCGGTGCCATGGTGGGGCCTGATGAGCCGTGACTGCTGCCGTTTTGAGAGGTCGATGAGCCGGATAGAAGCATGTGGGCGGCTGCAGAGGTGGTGGAGGCCATGGCGGTGGCCGACATAGGAAGCGGGTGGTTGTGCGTGCCCTCGTAGGTGGTGATCAAGATGGACATGTCATCGGCGCATCTTTGAACCTAAATGATTAGGCCATAATTTAAGTTTAACTTGAGTTAAAAAATGATTGAAAGAATGGGAAAGATAATAGATACCATTTCGGATTAGATTATGAAATGATCTCGATAGATTATAGCTAGGTTGAATTTCATTTTCTTAATCCGTAATTTCCAAAGAGAGACACTTGAGAGAAAAATGCCAAGGGATGAATCTAGTTATGTTAAATTTGATATGAGAGAGTTAATTTGGGTAAGATCGTGTAAAGCACAACAATTAAATATGATCCAAGTAACTTTAATCACGTCTTAATTTAGGTTGGCCTAGTGTTGTACATGCATGCATGACATCTCATACCATTGTAGTCATATATATGCTCGTTCAGTTTTTCTTTTAGGTACATTAAGACTTTTTAACTTAGTAAAGGGACCATTAAGTGTCGGATTCATTTAAATTATGTATCTAATGTATACATTCACAATCGAGTGAGGTTAATTATGGTATGTCAGTACTATCAGAAGGGACAATTTACATGAATTTGTTTGGAATCATTGAGCAAATATCTCTCCTTACATTCAATATGGTTAGCTAGTTAAGGGATTAACATATACCTGTTTTCTCACTGGGCAGGATGGCGCAACAGTGCAACGATAATATGCCCGAGGACATGGATTTCCTTTCGCGATCTTTTGCCCGTATTTTCTCCATTGACATCCATCGTTCATCTGCAAATATATTTTGATTAAGAAGCTTTTCTATTAATAGGTTGCTAAATGATGACTTCATAAAAGAGATGTTACACGCTTAACAAGATAAATTGATTATCCCCTCTTCTCCTCCTATATACTTGAGATGAATTAATTTAAATGATACTAACCGTTGGAGTGTCACATCTGACTCTCACAGAAACCCTAGCTTTTTTCATGGGATTTTGCTGGGAGACTTCATCATCACCACCACTTCTCATTGTCTTTAGGACTTTACTGGGTGGCCATGTCTCTCCTGCTTCCTCCTTTGCTTCTCCGATGCTCGTGTCTGGGCTCGGATTCGGCAAAGATTCTGTCGTTCCAGACTTTGACACTTCGAACTTGTAGTCCAGTCCAAGGCCCAACCCTTCTTCAAACTTATGATCATTAGTATTCTCTTTCACTTGGCCTAATGATTTATTCTTATCCTCTAAGAATAATTTCTTCGAATCGCTTGTCGTTCTTCCGAGACTGAGTGAGACAAGTTCGTCAGATTCCCGATCAATCTCTGGGTAACTCCCCTTGGCGTCTCCGGCTGATTTCTTATTGTCATCTTCTTGCTTGAAGGCATCGAAGAATTTCATTTGGAGGGTCCGATAGTCGCTCATTATTTGATTCAAATACATTCTGAGTTTCTGATTCTCCTCTCTTACTTGACTCATCTGAGCTCTGGCAGATTCAAGCTGGTGTTGATCTTCCTGCACCAAGAAAAAAGAAAATAAAAGACGATAACTAATGAATGACGAAGAGTAAATACTGATAAATCAAATTGATTATCGGGTAATAATAATATCCAGTAACCATACAAAAACTTAACAATCAGCTATAGTTCAGTAGGAAATTATTGACCCATATCGTATCAATGTTTTGTGGTGTGGTATCCAATGTTCAATCTAGTTGTGGAGCATTTTGTTTGTATTAGGAGTGAAGAGAATCAACTAGCGATCAAAGTCATCAGCCGTCGTTTTTAGCAGGCAATTCTGGTCAGCATTAACCAATCAATGATATTGACCGAATCTTCAACACATAAGAGATCCAAGTCAATGATCTCTGCGGCACATTTTGAACCATGGGATATCATGCATTAAATTCTTTCTTACTTTCTGTCGCGCAATGTATAAGATCAAGATGCCTGCATCTAGCCAATTCAATTTCCAATTTCGCTTTTCATCAATCCCATCTTTTTGTGGCGTAATTTGTCTGATATAATGTTTTATGGTTATGGATTATACAAGAAAAAGTTACCAGATTAAATCAGTTGAACTTTATTTAATTGTTAACTAAACTCCCATGGGGGGAACTACAGATGAATTATAGGAACATGTTACTAATCCTACCCATAATCAAGAATATACACCACTTCTGGAAGTACAGAGTTGCATGTCTTGAATTTGCAGTATCTTTATGAGTACGTGCTTGCAATAACACTATCGAGATCTGTACTTTTACTCAAATATTGAAAAGATACTTCTTTACATGTAAACTTAATTGGGTAACATCGAGATAATGGGCAGGGTGCAGAATTCTACTTCTTTACATACCTTTCTTCTCGGGGTCGAGATCATCTGCTCCGGAGAAGACGACTTTGAATTATCTCTTTCTTTTGGTGGCATTTTATTTTTAACCTAATGATGAAAATAAAACAATAGGTGAAGGATTCGAAAGAACGAAGCACGAGATCTCCAGAACTGGATAGTTGGTGGTTCATCTTGAAGCCAAGACATAAAAAAAGAGAAGAAAAGCGATTTGAAAGAGATCGAGTACTTAGAAGAATTAACTCTTTTGGCTATGAATGGAAAAAATTAGAATTATTTCTACGAGCACAAAAATCCAATGAGATTCAGGAAAGAAATTCAGATTTTAGATAGTAAAACCAAGGAATATCTGTTGTAATTAAACTGAAGAATACAGTGAGAGGAAGGGATTTGATTTCATACCTCTTGAGCAAGCACTACTTCTCTGCTACACTCGCCACCACCGTCACGATGATCAGGATTTTCATCAACTCTCTTCTCTTCCTTGACAACATCTACACCTCCATAACCAGATCTTTCCTCCATACCTGCTCGTTCTATCTTCTTCTTCTTCTTCTTCTTCTTCTTCTTCTTCTTCTTCTTCTTCTTCTTCTCCTCCTCCTCCTCCTCCTCCTCCTTCTGTGTTTTCCTTTCTAGGGTTTGACTATAAAATCAATAAGAGCACCCCAGATACAGCACCTCCCCCTTCTTATTTATGTATATATAAGGCCTGCTGTATTTGACTACAAGCCCAGAAGAGAGAAAAGAAGAGTTTCAACTCTTGGCCTTTTGCATCATCAAATCACATACAAAAAACACAAAGAAATGTCAACAAATCCCATCCAATTATACTAAAAGAAATACTACTGGTTATTATAATCTTGTTTTGATATATTTTTGGTTAATATTGTAAACAAGTGGAAGAATTCAACTTCAACGTTTGAGAGAGAGAGAGAGAGAGCTTCAAGCCGCAAAGATCGGACCCCACCTAATGCCGAGACAACATCGTTGAAGTTTCTTACATTGCAAAAGTCATAGGTCCTCTCTTTCCTTTTCTACATTGTTTTCCCCCCCTCTTTAACAACAATAGTATCTTCTCATGCTGTCAAGTTTCCTTTATAAATGCCGTGCACGAGACAAGTTAAATGATTCTCATGTGACACCCCATCAAGGGGAAAAAAGGGATCGGTAGTATTTTCCAAACAACCTGATCATCTCTTTCTAATTCGTCCATAATCAATTCCCGCGTTAATTTTTGCTCATGGCACGCGCTTCATCGAGCTAATAGTCGGCATTCAAGTCCTGCGAAGATGGCCGGCATTGATTTTCCATACGAATACACGTACATGTCTATTTTAGGGGGTTTAGACTTTTCTTTTTCATTTTTTGGGCGGTTCGTGGTCCATGGTCTCCAACGGTTCTACATTTTGCCTTCCGGGGACCGAAGCTGACTATAAGAGCAACACCTTCAAAGTCCATAGTTTAATCTCAAAGGGTAGGGCGTTTGATTTCATGGTATATAATTTGATTAGGGTCTAACAAGGGTTCAATACGTGGGTATTCATTCAGTTTTGTGGACCTTCGCGTTGACTTATATATATATATTAAAACTGTGTTTTCAGACAAAAATGGATCGAGCTTGGATCAGGTGCAGAGTCCTCCCGATTCAGTTATGCTGACCCGTCCTTAATGGCAAAGTCATCGGGCAATATATGAATATAATTTAGTGCCTTTTCAGGATCCAACCTAATTATTTATAACTCCACATCAATCAATAATATATAAATTAAGTGAAAGTCTTCATACGGGCATCGTCTGTTTAGACTTAGGGAATTTCGTATTATCTTTTGAATTCCCCCCAAGGGCCAAGATCAATTGGCTGATCCATCGCTCATGCTCATATGTAACAAAGCATTAGAAGAAGGAGCCATTTGATGCTTAAATACTTTGATAATAAGAACATGCCATGAAATTTCGCTATGGAGGAATTACCCTAGCTAGACTTGTGACAATCATAAGACATTTGACATTGACTGCTATATCTGCACCAAGAAAAAGAAAGAAAACGATGAACTGATAATGTACGCTAGCTATTTCAATTGACAAGCTACTTTAGACAGCTTATCTATTGTGCCATTCAAAGAAGTATAGTCATTCTTTTTCCACTAATGGTCCCATTGGATTTCGAATCTTTTCATGCTGAGGCAATTTTGATAATGTCAACAATGGTTCTCATCTGGAATACAAGCGTATGCCAATTCTCCGGTATGATTTCCGTGGAATTGAACTTTCTCCATTCCACGTCCATCAGAATAAACCAGCCTAGCCAAGCCAAAGGGATAGCAAATATTGACGGATTGATCCGATTTCCGCTGATCGCGCCCTCAGAAATATTACCAGTTCTGAGAGGTGGCTTGTTTTTTGGTGGAACGTCTTATCGAAATCCCCATTCCGTCGTCGTCGCCATAGAAAATTTTACTAGCTCTGAGGCGCGGCACATTCTTCCATTGAACAGTTTCTATTGAAGTTTCTATAGCGAGGATTACGCAATGCAGGAAGGTGGAAGCTGTTGGTTGGTTTGTTTGTAAACCAAACAAAATAGTGTTTTTCCTTGTCCCACGTAGGAAAGTTGGGAGTTTGTTGGTCACTTTGTAAGTGTGAAGGTCTTTTAGACCTACAAAATAAGGAAAATGGATTATTGGGCTAGATCCTATAATACTCGTGCGTATGTGTGAACAATTGGACGTTTTTTGGTGCGATTAGCACTTGGTGCCCACATGGACCGTAATTAGCACTAATCAATAATTATTTTTTTATTTATTAAAATTCGGAATTGCAATTATAAAATAAGTGACGTACCCTTTTGAACCAATGTGATTGTTCACAAACGAGTTACGTTTATTTTTTAAAAAAATTTCGAATTTATGCCGAATGGTTATCAAGGGCTCTTAAATTTTACGAAAACGTGTGCTCTAACTTTCAATTATTCAAACACGAAGATGTGTGTCTGATTTTTCAGTTATTCAAACATGAAGAGGCATGTCCAAACTTATAGTTATTCGGACATGAAGAGTTGTGTCCGAATCTACAGTTTTTCGGGAATGAAGAGTTGTGTTCTTTTGGCTGATACATATACTACGATTCTATTCAATAAACTAACTTCAACTTCTATTTTTCGTTTTCTTACAAAGAAATACAGCTGTCTTTCTGATTATTTCTCAGAGAGTTTTTAGAGAATTATTAGAGTTGCTATATAATATTCTTATCGAGACTTTGTTGTATTATGGAGGTTATTTTCTAGAAACCATTAGCAACATTGTGCGGCAATAAATCCTTAAAGAGAGTGTTATCACGCCTCAAAGTCTATTCCATTTCTTCCTGTTTTGAATTTTCTCCAACAAAAGCAACCAAAGGATTTGGGTCAAGTTTTTTTTTTTGGTCGAAAAGATATGGGTCAAGTTAAACCGCCATTGCCTTGATCGTTTATGTGGCATGAAGGGTCTTGATAATTATGTTCACCTGAAATTTAACCTAAGTAAGAATGCTTTATATGTAATGTTTATTCAACATTTCGATTCGACTAATCTTGTATGATTTTGGTGATTGAAAACATATTAACGATGAGAAATGTCTGCTAGTGAAAAGAATAGAAGTGCATGGAACCAAAGGATAGACTAGATTTATGCTTCGTTCGTTTCTTGGAAAATGTGAAGTTTCTGGAAAATGTTTTTCAAAAAGTCATTTTCCAAGAAAATGACCATATTTTCTGGTGTTCGGCTGAAACATGAAAATGGCTTGGAAAATATTTTCCGCCGTTTGGTAAGGAAAATATTTTTTTGTAGAAAATTACCAAAATATTCAATTTTTTTAGTTTTTTCAAATTTTTTCTTTTCTTTTTAATTTTTTTAAAACGAATATTTAATTAATTTTCTATTTACCTCTTCTTTGGCCAATCACCGACCATAGGCGAGCAAGCCTCGCCTGCTAGCTCGGCCTCGCTCGAGGCCGGCGAGCCTATGCGAGGCTCGACCTGGCCACAGGCCGGCGTGCCTCGGATCGGCGAGCGACGAGCTCGTGCTCAGTTGTGGCCGATCGCCGGCTATCGCCATGGCCGGCGACCGACCAAAGAAGAAGAAAGCAAAACAAAAAAGAAAAGAAAAATTAAAAAGTCGACTTTTTCTAAAATAAAAGAAAAATAAAAAATTCTAATTTAAAAAAAGGAAAAAAGGAAAAAAAATAAAAATAAAAATAATTAAAAGGAGTTGTGCTTTGTGTGGGTGAAAGAAAGAGGAAGGAAAATGTTTTCCTCTTCTCAAAAGAGGAAATCATTTTCCTCACTTTTGTATGTGTTTTTTCCATGAGTGAAAAATATTTTCCATGACTCATTGATTTTCCGCCTCCTGAAAGCCGGATAATCCGGAAAAGAAATTTCGGGAAAGTTGTTTTCCGCGAAATGAACGGAGCCTTATTATGAGAATATTTTTCCATGGACATGAGCAAACTCTAGCCAAAATTCATGACTTCTTCGCAAGAGACAAGGAGCAACTATCCTTAGCCCCCTCCACGTAATTGTCATGCATTCTTGGGCCAACAATTGCTGATAAATGTGGAAAAGTTTTCAGAGCGAAACAAGACTTGGACCGGCGACACACAAGCCGGTCAGTTTAGCTGATCAAATTTTGAAGGATGACTATCGGCTCTCTACCTGGCTTTCTGCATTCAAGGTCCACCAAGTAAACCTCATGATTAGGATAGAGAGACTAAGATTGGTAGGGACATAATCGGCAGCTAGTCATCCAGTAATTCTTTGTCAGTTTCCTTATCGTCACGAAAGACTTTATGAACATGTAAAACCTCCTCTGGGTTATAACTGAACTCGTTTTAGATATAATCCTTCAATCTAACATCATAATCACAAATTATCTCTACGCAAACGGGACCTTATAAACTCATGGTACGTGTCATTTTTTTTTTTATTTAGCCTTACTATAGAATGATTTGCCCCATTCCCTATGCGAGTCCAATCATTATCAAGCGTTCCTCGATATATATGAGAAAAATGCTACAAAGATGAAAGATGGTTACATATATTGACTTACAAAGTGATGTTACGGATTTTTACTGAGTTTGAACATGAGTCACTTATTGTTAAAACTCACTTATGGTATATTATGCATCAGATAATCATACATCAGTTCTTTGAATCGGTCTCCATATCCCTACCGTTACTCTATGGATTAACGCGGGTTGAGTTGAAATAAGATTCGCAAACACTCGATTTCCTTTGCCAAGTACACTTGAAGAATAGTCCAAGATTAGGAAGAAAATTTCCAAGTTGAAAAAGAAGACCATCTTCGAGGGTTATGGTTGTGATGCTACATATATGAAGAAGACATGTCTACTTCTATAATACTCGCACAGGATCAAATTCAACGGTGATGGATTGGCATTGCCACATGCCACTTACATTCGCACGATTAAAAAACTACATATTATAGAAATGATTGGCAAATTTAAATCAAGTGACATTAGATCAGCAAGGAAGACCTCAAAAAGGTCAACGCTTTGTACATACATCTTACTTGTCACAGCTTCTAAGCATTATTCATGTATTGTTTTATTCTTAGTCCAGCGATTAAAAGCTTTCACATCTCAGAAGAGCACTACCCTTATTGATTTTTATTAGATCTAATCTACCCTCTCATTACATAATTATTTCTTCTCGAGAGATTATGTTTAAGAAATGGGATTCAAGCCAATCGTGTTACCAATTTCAGAATGTAACACAAGAAGACAAACGCTTAGATATCGTGCCGTCCAATTGCACCGGATTGGAGATTGATTAGGTTAATTTGCATCCTAGATAAATCTCACGAAATTTCGGTGACTTTTTGAGAGATTCTGAGGCTGCACAAGTCAAGTTGAGCCTATTTTAATCGACTTAGTCAACGATTCCGATCAAGCATTTGAATATCGCTTATAATATGCATTCCAATTTCAGCTTCTTCACACAACTGAGATTCGGTCTCTCTCTCGTGCATTCACATTAAGTAACGCTTTTGCTTTCTAGCTTGCAAGAATGTGATTATATATCTGAACCTTCTTCTGTAATTAAACTTCATAAAGAAGCCCCCTGGACTTCATGAGATGTATACAACAATTGGGTCCAAACCCTAAACTATATCCCTAGTAGGTACAATGAATTAAGGAACATACATGTATATGAACTACGCAGTTTCATGTATTCGATTCTCTATGCTCCTGTTTTTATTACAAATTATGCGACAACTTTAGATGACAGTAACTTAGGGTAGAGAAACCAACTTTTATCACGCCAATGAACTTAATTAGAATATTCGAGTCACCATCCACTCCAAACCAAAAAGAAGACTTTATACATACATACATACATATATATAGAATGAAAGAAAAATATCAGTGCAGGATAAAAAATATTGCTCAAGATGAACTAATCACCTTCGTCAATTGAAAATAATTTGTTGCATATAGGCATCATCTCCGGATTTCAAAAGCAAAGCGCGAGAAGTACATAGAATACTATACGTCAAAGTCAAACTTCAGTCAGATAGAGCACATGATGTGGTACCAGATACCCTATTTCGCGTTTGGTCGTTGTATTTAAATACACATGGGAGATGATCTGTATTTTTTTTTCTCTAGTAAGTCGACTATCTTAATGAGTTCAGCTACATATTACTTTACTTTTACTAGATTAAAAATGTAAGTGAAATTGGGCTGATGATTCTCCTATATATATAACAACGCTTACTCTAAGCTACGGCGATACTTTTAGACAAAATCCCTATTATATGACCGAATTCCCCAAAGAAATATGTACATATATAGTATATATTATCTTATGATTTGTCCAATAATCATGAATACGGTGCATGTACATGTCCTTTAAGTGTCATTTTTTCGAGGGCTCCAATGAGGTTGTCTGATTTCACAAATAAGCGGAATTAACAAAAAATGAAGTTTACAGTTTCATCAAAATAAAACATACCCACTATTGGAGAGGTAGATATTGTCAAGATTGCGACGTGAGGGCAATATTTTTGTTCTGATTAATAATACTAGATGATTCTTTGACATCTCTCTCTATATACATAGAGATGAAATTAACCATAGTATACAATTCCATTGAGATGGCACTAAGTATTGGGTTGGGTCCAAGTCAACCCCTTATCGAGAGACTTGGGCAACGGTGACGATTAATTAATTCCATCGCGAGGAACACATTCTTCATCCACTACATATGACCAAACCTGTTGTCATTCTTTTTTATTCTTTTTCTTTTTTTATGATTTCTCTTTTATCGCCATAAAGAAGTTGCTATTCACATTATCACCTACTAGATTGGAACATGCTGTACCCCCATCTGCAAGCATTAGGGCCGGAACATGTCTTCAACCACTGAGGAAAAAACTAGCCCAATTGTCCTTTTTTTAACATGTTAATGTTAGACGCTAGACAGTGTCGTACAATGTGTAGGGCTTACAAAAGAGGGAGCGTGTGTTTCTTCAATTTGGGCATTTTCTTTTACTTAATCAAGGTTATAGAATGCTTATCAGCCCTATCGTCTAAAGCTCTGCAGCTAGAAAAGGTATAATGAGTTCATATTGTCAAAAATATAATTATCTGCAACACTACATATATAATCACCCGGGGTCGAGTTAACACCCAAATATCGGTCTAATACTCGGAGTTAACTAGACTTTTTTTTTGGTCGGAAGAGTTAACTAGACTTAAAAGCCACTATTCTGTACTCGAATTCAACTAAATTGAATTTCATTTTTTTTTTATGAACGAGTTTAATTCCGACGCGCGAGTATATGTATGTTTTTTTTTTTAACTTGAACTCTATGACTTCATATATAATCAGTGAAACGTAGTTGGTTCGGGTCATATTTATGCTCTATCACAACTCACAAGACAATGTGCTAGTCCTCGACAGATTTTCTTATTTTCTACTCGTGGATATATGAGGCATAATGATAATGGAAATAAAAAAGGTCAAATTTAATCAAAGCTTTTGGGATGAGCCAACTTAGCTCTAATCAATACAACTGGGTGTATATATTTAATGATAAATACCACAAAAAATCCCAAGCTATATTCACTGTAACACAAATAACTCAAACTTTTTTTGTGTCACAAAAAACTCTAAATTTATCCCTATAACACAAATAATCCCAACTCTTTTTTTTGTATCACAAAAAAACTCAAACTTATATATTCTCTATTTGAGTTCCATCTAGGATATATTTATCTCACCAGTATAAGTTGGGGGGTTTTTTATGACATAAAAAATAGTTTGGGGTATTTGTATCACAATGGGCAAGTTTAAAGCTTTTTGTGACATGATAAAAAAAAAAATTGGGTTACTGTTTCATAGTGGACATAGTTTAGAAATTTTTTGTCGTATTAACCCCATATTTAATTCTAACGAAAATGAAATGGAGCACATTGGGCCTACATTATCAAAGTGGCTCAATTATTTTCCCTTCTCTTCTCCAATGAAGAATCTTATTAGCAATAGTCTGCAAGGTAACATTAGTAGCTATGGTCATAAATAGGACAAATAGGATGGCCAGAAAATTGGGACCGAGCCATTCCGAATTTTTGGGCCATAATAAGATCGGGCTAGTCTTCATGCGGGTTTTACAATTCTCATTCCAGACAGTCCAGATTTTCGGGT
>BCNH02000011.1:17624734-17640942 GCA_001662345.2 Metrosideros polymorpha var. glaberrima | reverse complement strand
TTAGTTGTTCGAAAATTGCATGGTAGAGTTTTGAAATTCAATACTGAATACTATGTAAAAAAGTGATCAAGGTACTCGATCTCAGAAAGAATCAAGTCGGATCTAATTGTCTACGAGTTGAATCCAAGTAACTCACAAGTAACTTGACTCCTTTTCATCCTTGATCTAAACTCAACACTTGAGTCCTGAAGTGATTGTGTGTGATCGTAGTATGAGATTTTTCAGATATTTAGGGGACCGTAATTTGTAGTTTACTAATAAATTATGACTTTAAAGCAATATAGTTACAGAGTATGAAAGTGTATTTGGCATTGTTTTTATTTTATTTTAGCCTTCTCTTTAGCGTTTGGACTCTAAATTGCCATTTTAACCATCTCTCGTGGTTGAAATCGCAAAATTTTGGGTATTACCTTTCATATTAAAGGAAAAGGCTACCACTAAGAAAAAGTAATATCCTTTATCTATCTAGCATGGGAGGCAATTGTAGTTGTAGAGTCAATTACAATGATAACAAGTATTGAGTTTAACCAGCAACGTCGTAAAAGCAAATTAAGAAGACTACAGAAGATTAGATGACCTATTGAAACTAATTACCTAAGTTCAAGTGAACGACTTATCCATGAAAACTAATGATCGTGACTATAAAATTAAGTACCTGCAATGTTTCGTGCACGTTTCAACAACAAACTTGTGTAAATGAAAGATTTGATTAATTAATATCATCACAGAGAATTCTCCCATCCAATCCACCACACATGACCAGACCCCTCTCTCTGTTTTTTTTTTTTTATAAACTTTTTAGGTAAAGAAACTGCTACTCACATTATCACCTGCTAGATTGGAACATATTCTTCAAGCACTAAAACATGTCTTGGGCTTCCACCTTTGAGATCTACATGAAGGTGGATCAGTCAGTGCTGTACAATGTGTTGAGTACTACAAAAGAGTGAGGTGCCTCAGCCTGTGCTGTTCCCATTCAGAAACCTTCAGTCATTGCAAAAACTCGACCAGCTAAAGGTGGACCCAATGCAGAGATAGCCGCTTCAATTTCCTGCCAAGTGAGGATTGCAAGTTTCAATTTTATCTTTCTGTGGACAAAAAGGTTGAAGGAGCCATCACAACTAGTCACGTGTAAACTCAACAGAAAAGTACTTAATGCCTGCACATCATTCCTCCATTGACTACTAACTAGTATGATCAAATCAACACAGGCACAAATGAAAAGTGCATTCTGCATAAAGCTTGGAAATGATGTCTTTTGATTTGTTTGCACTTTCTCATTTACGATGTCCTTGAAAACACAAACTCCACAACGCATAGTAGGCCTAATTAACCAATGCCCTAAAGGCACTTGTCCACAAGACCGCACATCAAAATGTGAAGCCAACTAAAAAGAAAGAGATGTTGTACCTCTCGTCTATGTCTAGCTGAAAAGTGAATCAAAAGAATAGCTCTGTTTGCAAACCTATCTGCATAGCCAACAATCTGGGTTCCCTCAAATTAAACGAAAATAGAGGTAGGGTGATCAGGTGGCACAACCAAAAAACGCAATTTTAGTTTAGGAGAACTCACACTAGATCTTGGAAACTTACCTCAAAGAGATGAGTATGCCCATACTCCTTGGCGTGTTCTACTGTCACCTTGTCATCGACAAAGGTGCTCTGCATGATGAAATAGCAGTGGTCAAAACAAATAAAATAAAATAAAACCATGATAAGCTAATGAGCAATAGCATATCAAATTTGCTCTACGTGAAAACCTAGTTAATAAATATCAAACCTAGTTAATAAATATCACGTATGGTACAATGACCTAATTCTGATTGCAGGAGTAGCAAAATGGATGTCAATTCATACCCCATTAAGCACAGTGCTTCTTCCTAGAAGCTTAAAAATGTCATCCCACAAACACACTCACTCCGGCAGCTAATTAGGCACTATGAGATTTTGTGAGACCATTGCCGACTGTGTTCTAAAAGCTTAAGCTATTAGATGAAAGCGTGGTTTAATATTTAATTATTCTAACACTCCCCCTCACGCTTAGTCTGGTCTTTTTGCTTAGTACTAAGCATGGAAATATTTTATTAGGGAGGCAAATAAGGGAATGGAAAGATTTAAACTCAGGATCTCTTGCTCTAATACCATATGAGATTTTGTGGAATTACTACTAACTGTTAAAAAAGCTTAAGCTGTTAAATGAAGGCATGGTTTAATATTTAATTATTCTAACAGGCACAAGAAACGAGATTCATCACATCCATTTGTTTTGTCTTCAAACACTCTAAATGAATTACTAGGGCTGGATTACTATAACTTCAGCGCAAGAACACAGCTTACATCCAAAGCCACATGCACCAAGGTAGTTTATGCAACCCAAAGTCCTCTTACCCCTTGTCAAACATTCTAAATGAGAGTAGCATTTACTTTTTCTATTATTGGTTATGCATACTGAAATTTTGCATATGTGTGTTTTAAGTAAACGAAACCAAAATCTGATTCATGTTAATTGTAAGTTGATGTACCCCTTCTTCGAATGACCTATTTTAGGTCAAAAGAAAACTACATCCAAACGCAGGTGTGTAAACATATCTGCACCTGCTCAGTCATCGATTCATAGAAAAGAGATCGATGATGATTATAAATAAAAAAATGGTGACAGGAAAGAGACAAAATGATTCCTTGAGATTGTGAATAAAACTCAAGAGTGCAGCCTCTTAAGAATTTCACATCTCAAAATTAGAAAAAGAGACCACATGGCTAAGGTTGTTTCTTGTTGCAATGTCTTCATTGGAGAGACTGAAGTCTATCCATATGAGTGATTGCACACCATGTTATACCTGCTTAAGAAAATGGTAAATATAAACCACTTTTAACTTAACAAATGCAAATCTGGTAGTCATTATCTTTAACAAACTTCTCCGGGAATGTACCAAATGCATGCTTTGCTACCTAAGACAAGTTCCAATCACAGAAAATTTGGAATAATAACCAGTGACTATTTTTAAAGTTCCTCCCAGCTTAGTTCTTTCCCTTGTTTCCAATTGGAGAAAGGAAATTCATCTATGTGCAAGCAGATCAGATACCAAGCACATACTATAGGCGAACAATTAAAAACCCTTTTTGACCCCATGTTTCCATGCTAGAGACAGGGAGGTAATGCCAGGGATGGCTATATTTCTGGGAGTGAACTCCAGGCATACTAACTTGTTAATAATTAAGCTGTAGAGTCAGCTTCAACAAGAAGCACACAAGGGTAGATTGATTCACGTTGTACTCGAACTCGACTACTCTCGCTTTCCTTGAACAACTCTCTATCTTTTTTGGCAATAGAGGGCGACAAGGGAACTTTACCTCCATAATAAGAATCTTTGCCCTCAAAACATCAGCGTTATCTTCATCAAGTATAAAATCAGAAGTGGTATCTCCAGTAAAAGCAACTTCAGGTGTTGTCATCGTGTATGTGATCTGGCAAAGCAAGAATGAAGCAGAGATCAAATAACAAAGTAGTAAAACAGGAGATGACGAAATAAGAGACAACAATTATTGTCATGTTGTAGAGAATGTGAAGCATCCAATGGAGTAATACGAAGGCCAAAAAAATACACAAGGTGCCTTTTTCTCTGTCCAAAGACAAAATGCTTAATTATGATGATTGATTCCAGCATTAACTTACAAGCCACAAGACAACTGCAGCTTTTATCTGAAAGCATTTCAGTCAGTGAAATTTCTTTCTGGCAGATAATTAAACTTGGGCAGGCAATTCATCCGAAGCCAATGCGATATGCGTTTTACATTCATTATCTAGTACTTTTAACAGAAAATGCATAAAGAGCTAAGAGCCTCAAGTAGTTTAGAAGGAAATACACAAGAAATATGGTAAAAATCAAAGGAGAGCAAAATAGATTGGTCATAAATTTCTGAGGAAAGGCAGTGTTATCTTGCATACATATGTCGTTTCAGAACATAGCCAAGAGATCAGCAATTGATTAAAATTAAAGAAAATAAGTTCGACAACAGAGAGCCTGCAAGCAATAAAACGAGAAAGGACATCCTTTCGAAGGGCATGATTCTAACAATCCAATTGGGAAACTGACCTCCACACCAGATAGCTTGAGATCCCTGATCTTATTCCCAGGAAGGCCCACATACTCCTGCTTCAGTTTCTCTTTCACTGAGTAAACTACATAACCCTGTAAGTTATTAAGAAAGATTCAGTTACCTTAAGACAGGGAAAGCATTTCTAAGGAAAGTGAGAAGAGAAAGTATTAAGCATTTTAGCCTAACCTGGCTTGGTATGACGTGATAAGTCCTAAAAGCTCGTACTTTAACATCTCTCCTTATATAAATCTCTTCTCCTGCACGCAGAGGTGGTATGATCTAGAGTAATACAATACCGAGAGAAGTGAGAACAACAGCGGAGGGATCTCTTCCAAAACTGAAATTCAGTCAAAGATAGACATTACCGACATCCATGCCGATTAGATTATGCTTCAATTCTGAATTGTCCATCTTTCTGTGAACCTCAAAGAGTCTCTCAACATCTTCTTTTACACATTTTGGCACTATTACTGTAGGGGGCTTCAGAGAAAAAAGTCCACGACTTGCAACGTACATGGCAACTCCTCCCTGATCACCCGGGCAAAAAAAGAAGCCATTTTCGATAAGAACACACCACAGTTTGAACAATGGTGTAGTCTCAGAAACAAAAACAACATGTAAAATTCAAGGAATGTTTCAAAGATGACAGATTGGGAAATTAATTGAGTGCGCGACAACTACAAAACTCCCCAAATGACTTCTCAGCATCGACCATTCCAAATACTTTCCCATATTGCTGCAAACACCACTTCATTCTGGTAAGAATTAATCAGAATAGTTAACACACCAAGAGTATACAACGACTACTAAATGTAGAGCCAGAGTATTCTTTAGCAAAATTCCCATCATACAACTCCACATCAACTGTCCAGTATAGAGAGCAAATGCCAACATGACATGAGACTGAGATAATTATCTTAAAAGGAAACCCAATATGTATCTCTCTCAAAGAACTGTCTTTCAAGGAAAAAGAAAGGAACTGACGATATGATCCATGTGAGCGTGGGAGATGAAGAGGAAGTCCTGAGAGATGGCGCGTTGTGGGCACCGACCGATATCGAAGGCCAACTTCAGGGACGGCAAAATCACGCACGTTTCATGGCCTGCGATCGACAATCCCTCAATTGGGTATCCTTGGATCGTCAATTTCTTGCCACTTCTCTGGTCTGTGGACAAGTCTGCTGATTCAGAAGCCCCCTGTATTGACTCTTTCTTGAATTCTACTTTCCCGCTTCCGGGTTTCGTCTCCATCAAAGAAGAATCAAGAAAAACCAGAATGAACGGATCCTCCTTGAGCGCGCGCGGAGGGATGACAACGGTGAGCAAGAACGAGGGCTTTGTGTAACCGGAGCAAGAACGAGGGTTGTAGCAGTGACTATTTGCACGGCGATTTAGGGCCTTTTGAGGAATCGGCCCCAAGAAGCGAGCAAGGAAAGCCCGCAATCATTGGAGCTGTCATGTCATTTAGGGCTTTTGTTTATTTCACGTAAAATAAATAATTTTAAAAAAATTAAAAACTATCGCTTAAAACTATTATTTAATGAAAAATATATCTATCATCGATAATAATTTATGTGTGAACATTTTCGTAAATAATGCAAATATTTTTCGTTTGTTTATTGTTGTAAGTAATATAAGTGATTCTTTTTTGAAAAAAAATTCTTCAAATCATTCATTTTTTACAAAACAAACGAAACCTTAATTAAAAATTCATTGATTCTTTGCGCAAAGGATTTACAATTGCACTAGAGTCCTTAATGTCTTGGAGCGGCGACAGTCCACAACCCACTTCCTATTTCTTAATAGGTAAGGAATTTCAACCATTTAGAACATCACGATGTGAAAAAATGAGGTTTGATCATCCCGTTACTGTATATATTCATTTACATCTTTCATGGCATATGATAATCTTATGTCTGCTGAAATTGGTCTTAGCCGGATAAGAAGCAGCAAAAGTGCAATAATTTTCGTACGGTACTCACTTAAGTGCATAACTCTTTTTTTCGCTCACTTAAATGTCACAAATTTGGAAAATCGATAACTTAAGTGACATTGACAATTTGCCTCGCCATAATATTCGACGTGGATTAAATCTTCCAACGTGGCGTGCCGACAACCTAAAGTTAGCAATTGATAAGCTAAACGACGTTGCTTACTCATCTAATTAAAGAATCCTAACCTTATTATTTCAGCTTTAAAGGAAAACCACAAAAAATCAAATGCATATAGAATTAGTACATCATTGCCACGTCAGCATTGTTGCCACATCATCGTTGCCACATTATCATATTGCCATGTCATCGTATCAATGGCATTTACTTATTGCATGTTTAGGCTCATATAAATTAGATTGCATGTCAACTTAGAATTAGGATTACATATAGATTGCATAGATAACCCATGTTACACGTCATCAATTAGATTAGCATCACTTAGACATAATCTAGAATTAAATTGCATCTTCATGCATTGCATATAGCTTAATCTTTCATTAAGAAAAAACCCAAAATAATAATAGTTAGAATTGCATTTGGAGATCATGTTTAGGTCATGCATATATTGTTTAGTTGACATTTTGCAGAACACTTGGTGTGTTGGACTTAATGGTGTTATGCTTTACGAGGTTTGCTCTATTCCTAACAATTTATTTATTACTTTGATTATTGAGTGTTAGATTATTCGATTGCGCACCTATGTGATCACCTATTGCATTTTAGTGGATTAGGCTTAAATTGACCAAGACTGCCTACTAAATATTTATTTAAAATAAAGAGGAAAGGTACCAAAAGGACGTAAGATTTATCTAGCATAACTAAGTCACCGTATTCATGAATTTCTGGTTAGCCAAAGGAAAGTGTTTACCTACACTTTACTTAGGTTTCTAACCAACCCATAATAGATAGTGACGACTCCTAATTGAATTGATTTGCATGTTGAATTGATTAAATCATAACCTCAAAGTTGAGATTGATGTGGATTTGGAACAATTTGCGCTAAGTCTTTGGCTTAGTAGTCCATTAGCTTTCCCTTTGGTGGTTCGCCTTTAGGAAGGTCGCAACACCAATTATGTGACGGATTGAATGACTTTGCCTAAATTTTCACATATTGACCCAACTAGGTCAATTAAAGTGATCACGGGGTATCTTTTATGTATCTGAAAATTATATTTTTACGTCAATAACATTTAAGTCCATTTATTTTACCCAAGGCCACATAATTACACATCAACTAGTCATATCAAATTATACTTAGACTAATTATATTGTAAACGTGAGGTCTCGTGGAATGCGGATGTTACAGTATTGTCAAAAATTTAAAAGCTGCACATACTACGAGTATAATCATGCCATGCCGAGTCACTGCCCAAGTATCGGTCTAATATTCAGAGTTAACTAGACTTAAAAGCCAAAACTTGATCGAATTTTACTTTCTTTTTGTGATCGAGTTTGATTTACAAGACACGAATATTTGTATGTTTGTTCCTTGGAATGTAGTTGGTTGAGGATTATCGACTAATTATACTCTATCGTAAGACAATGTGCTACTCCTCTGACAAATTTTCTAATTTTCCGCTCATTTTTCTTTTTGGAGATATGTTTGTTAATCAATAAAATTGTGTGAATAAATGGATTGCAAATGGCCATTAAATGGAGCGCACATCAGGCCTCCATTCATCAAAGTGGGTAAGTTATTTTCTCTTGTTTTTGCCAAATAATAATCTTATTAGCGAGATAGTCATGAATAGAACAAATACATAAAATATTCTAAAAAAATTACGAGTAAGTTTTTTGTTTTTTTTTTTTGTAGTGAAATTTGTATGCACGAGATATTTAATGAGGCTTATTTAATGGCCTGAGGGCATTAACATTCAATTGTTAGAGTATTGGCCGGTGCGGATCGATAACTGATATCATGTAGGACGGTTAAAAGAAAATCTACAAACTCCTCATTAGATACAGACGTTAAACTTGCATCGCTCTACTCCTATAAAAATGGTTGTTTCGAATATAATGATAAAAAAAATCACTTTTCCGTCAAGATTGTATCGGTGGGTGAGCTACAATAACAATGAATCAACGCCTATTCTCTATTCTTTTCCCCATCGTAGCAACTTTCTCGAATTAAATCAACCAAAAACCATGATTTCAAAAATATTAGCTTGTGATTGCAGGTACCCCACACAAAATAAAAATATGTCTACGAAGCAAGTGATTATGGGATTTCTTGTGGCCATCATGCTGTCCGAGTTTGCGATGGCGATAACCCCAGATTCAACTCGTGACCAGCGCGAATTCAAGGCGTTTTATGAGGAACGGATACGCAATTGCCGAGATATATGTTATCACATAAATAAGTGTGGTGACAATAATAAGAAAAGTAAAAAGTATGATAAGACATGTTACGACTATTGTCATGCCTTTTGCGTTCTATATGGAGACGATCCGCAATCGTGGTTCCTTATGTAGATAACTCTAATTAAAGAAACCTGAGGCTCATAACTTTAGAGATTATTGTAGCTCAGTTCCATATATTACGCATGTAATAATGCCGTTCTTTTATATATTTTGTCCATATGCACACTTTCTTTTGTTCGCTCTTCCGTTGTTAATCAGACGTGATCATATTGTTTTGCATTAGTTGCATGCAAAATTTGATTTCACTTATTAATTGGTGCGAACAAACTCCATTTTAAGTTATCCGCCAGGAATTGGCTCGCATGTTACATGATCTATGAGGTTAGGGTCATTGGTGGTGCACAGCCTACCAAGTTTGACCTAGCTTCACCTCGTGGGTGATGCCTCAACTTAACAAGTTTTAGAATTCAGTGACACTTTTTGAAAACTTTGAGACTCAATTGAACTTTTACGACAAATTTTAAGACCTATGGTGAACTTATCCTTAAATATATTTGGGCTTTGCTAGCATAATGGTTTTTAAGCCACTTTGAGAGTAACAGCGTGTTGTGAGCCATAAATTCTTAAAGGTATTGACCCCACAAAAATTTTAATTATTTGTTTCTTTTGCTCTTTTTTTTTTTTCCAAAATAGACTATTATTTTCACATTTGATTAATGACAATCCCTTAATAATTTCTCAAAATAATTTATTTATGTTTAGACAAAAACGAAGAAGAATAAGTGTACCTTTATATAAGGTGCAAAGACACTAGGTCTCTTGAATTCACCTATACGACTCATGAGCTTTTTTTGACAAATCCTATTGGAGTGTAATTTCTTCTTTAATATGTCTATGACTTTAAATGTTTTACAGGTGACTATGATCGAGATTTCTTCTGTTTTTGTTGTTGTTGTTGTTGTGAAAGTTGAAAGTGTTATAGATCAAATGAAATACATTAGCTTAGGAGCATTCTCCAACATTACAAATAGTGCTAATAATTCAAAAGAATGGAGGTTGGAAGTCTCCATAAGGTAGTCAATACAATATTTGTATGAGAAGGTCTTATGTTTTGGTAGAGCGAAGCTCGACCTTTTACATGTTTACGTACCTTAGCCAAAATCATATGGATGTCAGTTGACTTGTTTTGAAACCTTCGCATATTGCACTCCATCCAACTGCAATAGATAGTCACTAGGAAAGATAACTTGAGGTGTTTAGCCGCCAAATCTTTGCCGTTTGTTACTGTAATCATCCATTGGAGTTCCTCATTCCATCCTCCTATGAGGCGCCTAATCCCATGTTGGGCAAAGATACATCACCATATGCTACTAGTCCACTCACATTGGAAGAACAGATGTGTTTTATCTTCCATACCAACCTCGCAGAAATTACACAGCATATTAATTAAAGGTAACCATTGTGCTATGATCGCAGCGGTCGATAATCTATCTTTGTACACTAGCCAACCAATAAAATTGTGTTTGCTAATGCCGCTAGACCAAATAATATTATATCAGTCCACAACTGGTCCCACATGTCTGAGTTCATCATATACATCACGGCAACTGTACCCTGAGCTAGGAATCACTAGGGTTAGAACAATTTGCAATTTAAGGAGGCAATGCCAACTCCACGCCATATTGACCCTTATGTTGAGCTACATAATAGGAGTGCTTCTGCATTTGGTGTCGTGAACCCATATACTCCAAAAGGAAGAGGACGGACAATTGATGAGGTTCCACAACACGCGGCCTAGCAATGCTTTGTTCCATTTGTTCAAATCAGGTAACCCCAATCTTTCTTCCCTTTTAGGTGAGCAAACTACTTGCCATGCAATTTTGTGTCATCCTTGATTTGCTGTATTACCAGCCCATAAGAATTGTCGAATCCTTTTCTCAACCTCGTTTATTGTTTGCTTTGGAAGTAAGAACATTTGCATCCAATACATACAGATGGAGATGAGGACTGATTTGGCTAACTGCAAATGCCCTACATTACTTGTATGCTTTGTGCCCTAACATTCAATTCTCTTAAAGATTTTGTCAATAAGACTCTTACAGTCTGAGTGCGTGAGTCTTCTGGTAATAAGGGGAACACCTAGGTATCTGATAGAGAGGATACCTGTGGAAAAAGGTGTGTGGTCCAGTATAAGAAGCTTCTCATCCTCATTCAACCTAGAAAAGAAGATTTGGCTTTTGTTAGGGTTAAATCGCAGTCCAATGAGATCTGCAAATTCATCAAGGGCATCTACAAGGCAAAGAACTGAATCTACATCGCCATGAGCAAATAAGAATAAGTCATCTGCGAAGCATAAGTGAGTAATCCATTGCGTTTTACAACGCCAGTGATATTTGAAAGCAAAAGCATCAACTTTCGCCCTAACAATACGATTAAGAATTTTCATAACGAGGACAAACAAGTACGGAGAAATAGGATTACCTTGTCGTAGCCCATTAGCACTCTTAAAAAAGCCAATATATTCACCATTGAAGTTCACTGAAAAAACTCGGAGTAGTGATGCACTCGGCTATCAAATCCACCAAGTATTGGGGTGTATTAACAGCTTTGAGAACCTCGAGGACTGCATCCCATCTTACCATGTCATAGGCTTTCATGAGATCAATCTTTATTGCCACATGTTTACCTTTCGTGCCTTTATGGTAGTTGTGTAATAGCTCTTGGCACAGTAGAACATTCTCTAATATCTGTCGTTCGGTAATGAAAGTAGTTTGGTTGAGGCCAACAATCGACAGAAGGATGCAACTTATTCTTTGTGCAAGAAGCTTAGAAATGATCTTGTATAGTACATTATAGCATGAGATGGGTCTGAATTCCTTGAGGTAGGATGGATTACTGACCTTTGGTACAAGGCAAAGTAAAGTGGAATTTATAGACTTCAACATTCTCTTGGACAAGAAAAAAATCCATGACAGCTTCCTCAATGTCTTTCCCTATGATGGGCCAGGCGCATTTGTAGAAAAGGCTGTTATACCCATCTGGATCTGGAGCTTTGAAATCGTTGAAGTCCTTTGAAACTCTGAGGATTTCAGATCTTTGAAGTGTAGGAAATGTAACTAGAGCATTAACATTTTCATGAAATAAAGAACCTAATCTCTCATTGCGGAGACTAGTATGACCTGAGTTTCCAAGAAGTCGTTGATAATAACAAATGATTGTATTCTTAAGAGCACCCTCCTCAGTAATAATGGAGTCATCCTCAAGTTTGAGTTGATTTATCCTGTTCTAGGCACTTCTCCTCATCATAGAGGCGGAGAAGATCTTGCTGTTGTTGTCACCCTCCTTGAGCCAAAGATTTTTAAACTTCAGTTTGAGCAAAATTTCTTCATGTTTACTAAGAGTAAGTAATTCTTTTAATTGTGTCTTTTCTTCATCCCTAGTAATGGGATTGTAAGGGTCAATCACAAACTCTTGTTAAAGTCATTGTAAGCTCTCCGTAGCTTGCTTGACCTTTAAGCGTAAATCATCGAACTAAGATCTATTAAGGCTCTGGAGTTGCCATTTCAGTGCTTTAAGTTTTGTCACCACTGTAAACATTCTTGATCCTCTAACTTCCTATTGCTAATAAGTTGAGACCATAGGTAGGAACTCAGGAATCATGGTCCAGAAATTAAAGAATTTGAAAGAAGATTTTCTTCTCCTAGATGTAGTATCTAGCCGCACCAAGTAGGGAGAGTGATCTGAGAACCTTGGAAGGAGGATATCAATTGAAAAGTGGTTAGAAATGTTCTGCCATTATGCATTAATCAGGACTTTATCAATTCTACTTGCTTTAAGATTTTTCCTCGAGCTTTTGGTTGTCCAAGTGAAGAAGGGACCTGTAGACTGAGGCTCGATCAATGCAAGCTCTTTAATCATGGTGTTAAGTTCCTCCATACCTGGAGTCCAGCGAACCGTGGGGCCAATCCTTTCACTTGTGTCCCTAGTTTCATTAAAATCCCCCATTAAACAACCAAGGCAAGTTTCTAGTATGCCCCACAGGGAAAATTGAAATGTTGCGCCACAGAACCCCTCATTCAACTTCAATGTTGAACCCATAAATGGCAGAGAGCAAAAAAGGGTCCAACCCAGGTTTTTCAAGGAGACAATGTATTACTTGAGCGGATACCTCCAACACAGTGAGGCTAAGGACGGACTGTTTCCATAGGATCCATATTCTACCCAGGCTACTACACATATAGTTATGAGTGTAATTCTATCCGCGAAAGCTACTTTCAATAACAAAATCAGCATGATCTTCTTTTATTTTGTGCTCAATCAAAATAAGAATTTGGGGATCTTGGGACAAAGCAAAGTCCACCACTTCCCTTCGTTTGGGGCTACGATTAAGGCCCCTCACATTTCAAGAGACAATATTCATGTAACAAGAGACTCTGTAACATCCCCCAAGGCCCCTGGAGTATCCGAGTGACAATCTGAAGCATCCGCAACTTCCAAAAGAGCAAACTAGTAGGAGGATCTTCTGTACCACCCCCATCAATCCCATGTGGATCAACAGTAAAATCAACAGAATAGCTAGAATTATTAGAAAGGTCAACCACTTCCAAAGGAGCAAATCTATTCCCTGAAGCCTTTGATTCGAGTGTGCCTTTATTTTTCCTGTAGGAACCTTTTTTCTTGTTATAAACTAGTCTGAAATTTGAAGGTGGTGGATCGGGTTGCACAGCAATAGAGGCTGAAGGCTAAGCATCCGAGGTAATTTTATTTGGCAGCATAGCGAGAACACTTTCGATTGGAACAAAAGAATTTTGTCCGGCAGCTCTTGAAGAATCCAGTCTCACTTTAGAGGAAGGGCCCAAAAATTTATGGGCTTTAGGGACCTATACTTTTATATTACCCGCAGTACAATTCTTATGGCCAAAGCAGTTACAAGATTTGCATTTGAGAGAAATCTAGCTGTAGTCAACAATTACCTTAAATAGCTCATCATTCCCCATATCAATATCAAACTCATTAGGAAATAAACTGTTGAAGTCCATAAGAATGCATAACATAGCATACAACAGCCACCGTTTTTGTTCCATGGCCTTATCCATATACAAAGGTCTTCCAAGCATGCTATAGACATAACTCAATCCAATTTTGGTCCACAAGACACGAGGAACATTGCATAGGCAAACCCAAATAGGCACATCAGTAATCTTTGCTTTCTCCAACCTAATGAGGGGATGCCATTTCTATAAGAACAAGGGTTTTCCTACTATATCCCAGATTCCCTTCTCCATAACCTCCAACAACTTTGAGCCATTAGAGAACCGAAAAAAGAAGTAGCCATCCTCCGTGGTCGAGACATCCACCAAGTTCTCTTTACCCCCATAGTTTTTCAACAATGCCCTTTACTAAGTAAAACGATATATTGGTAGATAGAAAATACCCAATTAGACAGTGCTCAAAATGTGACTTCCCTACTTCTATAGCCTCAGGAGGTGGGGCAACAACAAGCTTCTTTCCCTCCCTATTAGGTGGGAGGAAATCAAGTTTTGCGGTCTGGGCAAGGTTTTCCATGGTAATGCTTTTCCAAGACAAGCCCGGGCCAACAATAGTAGGACTAGTATTGCAGGAGGGGGAGGGGTGAGGAGAAGGTTTGGAGATATTACAAGGTTTCCCTAGCATATTGTTCCTACCCCCAACATCAATAGCAGCACAATTGGTTTCCTCAGATTCATTTTCCTTATCACAAAAGGAATTCAACACAACATAACTATCTTCTCCGATGTTAATGCCAAATTCACAATCTGGATTTTTACACCCAGTTCCTGTATGAAAGTCACATTTAAGAGCAATAGAAGAACTATTGATATCTGTATTGGCAGAAATTGTGTGCTCAGTAACCGCCTTTTCTAACTTCGATTGGAAGAGGCTCTTCATGATTTCCTAAGATAATGCTTTATTCCTCGAATTTTCCAACGACGCCGGTTTTGGGGCAGTAGACTTCCCACTTCGAGTTTGAACCATACTCGAAGAATCGAGATTTACCGGAGCGAGGGCGGCGATGGGAACGAGGGGTAGAGACAGGGTTGAATCTCTCGCAAACTTGGACCATGAGTGACAATCACGGGAGGGTAGTCCTCCGTGCTTATAGCAAAAGCTTGGTTTTCTGTGTCTAAAGGGAATCCACAGACAAAAGATTGGATAATTGGAAACGACTTGGAATTTGTCCTCTCGGGAAAAAAGTCGAACACCTTATCTGCACTATTGCGAAAACTGAGCAGTGGACAGCTAGAAGAGTCTTGGACTCTTGTTCTGAGAGGAATACGAGTAGGGATAAAGAAGAAGGAAGAAGACGATTGGGGTTAAGGTTGGTGGTGATGGTTAGAATTTAAGGAGGGTTGTGAGGATTGAGGCTTCTTCCACCAAGTGGGGTAGGGGTAAGCTCCTCCATTTTGGCAAGAAGATTAGATTTCTTTTTTAATATGTCGTGACTTCAAATATTTTACAATTGACTATCATCATGATCTATCTTGAAAAACAAAATTGGAAAATGCATATGTTAAATTCAATTTATCTGCAAAAATGTGTTGCTGTGCAAGACAGAGGCACATTTGATGTTTTGTGGTCATCTCCATAACTAATTAGTCCACTATAAATTTAGACGAACCACGTTAAGGTCTTTTAGCGTTTGAATCTTTACGCATGCTTACTACTAATAAGATCCATCAAATCCAATTTTCTTACAAATAGATCTATGGTCATGCAAAGTGCAGATGCATGATATCTCGAGATCATTTAATATAGCTCTCAAGCCCCCACTATAATTTTAGACAGATCATATTGAAAAGCGTTATTACAATTTACACACACAAAAAAGCTCATAAATCAATAGTGTATACTGGTATATTTTGATATTTGAAGCTTAGGAAAAGTACACTAAAAGTGCCAAAAGTTGTGTACATAACTCACTTTAGTGCCAAAATTTTTCGCTAGCTCACTTAAGTGCTAAAGTTGGAGAAAAATGATCACTTTAATGCCACCGGCAAAATATTCTAGCCAAAAAATATACGTGGCATTTTGAAATAAAACAAATAAGTGACATGGCATCCGAAAATTAAAAAACCAATCCACGTAGACTTAATAAACGACGTCGCTCGGTCGAAGTGGCTAGGAAAAGGATAAATGACGTCATTTTTCTCATGAGGGCAAAAACGATGTCGTTCAAAGGAAATGAAAAATATAAGCTTGGTTGGCTCTCTTTGTCGTGGTCGATCAAAATCCCTCTCCCGATCGGTCTCAGTTGCTCGTTTGCCGTCGTTGTCCATCTCTCACTGTCACTCACTTGGTGGCAATCACTCTCTGTCATTCGAACTCAGTGAGGTTTGTTTCCTTACCTAGTTAGAGTCCAACGAAATTAGGGCTTGAAAAATGAAATTAGGGCTCGGAATTGGGGGATTGGTGTGAGTTGCGCGAAATTAGGGGAGTCCAGGTTTCTCTCTCTATTCGTTTCTCTCTATGTTATCATCGTTGTCGTCCTTGTGGGTTGTGATCCATGTGGGGACCTCCATTGTTGTCGTGCATGTGAGGGCGTCTGTCCAATAAGAAAAAGGGAAAAGATCACCAAAAACTCCAAACTTTACCATTTGTGACACATTTACCCCAAACTTTTTTTTGTATCACCAAAAATCCCAAACTTTACCTCTGTGACACATTTATCCCAAACTTTTTTATTTGACACCAAAAACCCCAAACTTTGCTATCTGTG
>BCNH02000011.1:17601357-17617231 GCA_001662345.2 Metrosideros polymorpha var. glaberrima | reverse complement strand
CACTGGCGAGCCTCGTCAAGTGACGGCGAGGCTCACCCTTGCCCTCGCTAGGTTTGTCGGCCTTCTTCTTCCTCTAGTTGGCTGGAGGAAGGAGGAGGAAAGAAAATAATAATAATAATAATAAAAGGAAAAAACATAAATAATAAAATTTGAAAAATAATAAAATATTATTAAAAGGTGTTCACGTCAGCACCGATCAGTCAAAAGGACTAAATCGGCGCAAATCAAAAGGTTTATGACTTAATTGGCAAACTTAAAATGTTTATAACTGAATTGGCAAAAATGCAATAAGTTTATGACTTTTTTTTGACAATTTTCCCATCATTTGCAACTTGAATTGCATCGAATGTATTTTAATAATTAGAAAATAATTATCCAGTGGGATCAAGACGGGAAGCTTGCAACATCTAATAGAGATTAGTTAGATTGTAGTCCATTGCCAAGATCGGACAATGCAATGATATTAAAAAAAACGAGTACATTTAGTTGGCCCGAATACTCCTTTGTTTGTCTTTACTCGTAGCGTCTCCTTCTTCTTTCTTTTTTTCTTTTTGGTCGGGACTTGTAGCGTATATAACAAAAAAGAAAAACACATGTTCATAATCACCATTTTCAAGTTTCTTGATTTACTTCATTATAAGTCTATAACAATATAATTGTGATAGATCTCTTGGTTTTCCCAATACTTTTGCCCCCAAATGTGTCCTTCCTAAATCCATGCTGGGTTATGTTTTTCTCCAAGCGGTTGGAGAATCCATCCAATTGGACTTGTGATTGGTGGGTGACATAGAAGAACGTAACTCATATTTATATTTCGTAGCACATGATGTTCTATAGTAGCAATTATATCGACGTTTAAATACAACCCCCCATGTGGCCAATCTTGCATCACTCTGTATATTTAGGCAACGGCTTGTTAGCTAGAAAGTGCTCGAACACCTTGAGCGCTCGAGCGGGCGCATCCATCGGGACCTCATGACCGCATCCTCTGATCGTCGCGAAGGTCATCCCTTTGTATATCTCGGACCATCCATTGATCTGATATCGTACCGATATAGACATCGATCGTAAGCAGAGGGGAAAAAAATACGTTCAAACCCCGATTTCATTTGAGATGTGGGAACATTAGACCAACAATAAATTACCTCGCTGTTGTGGCCCCAAGGATACCATTTTGCGTTTCTCTTGAGATGCAACTTGGAAATAGCAGTCCGAGTTGCTGTGAAAGGAATCGCTGAGTCTGCATCTCCACTGATACAAACAAAGTAGACATTCTAGGTGAATAAGAATTTAAAAGAGTTTTCATTAAGGAAACGCGCGAACGTTACTGAATTCCTCACGACTCGATTTTTTGCCATACAAGTTGGCGCAACTTCGAATCCATTTCCCTGCTAATTGACAATCCCATGAATTAGTTACCTGTATATCCAAATCTGCAAGCCCGACTGAATGAGCAGCTCCAGAGTGGGCAACATCGACTTATCCTTAGCAGGAAGGCTGTAGCTCTGTTGTATAGCCTTACTGCAAGGCAAAAGAAAATAGTTTAGTAAGACTTGAGTGGTTAATCAAAAGGAAATACTGGAAGATATAGGAATAAACCTGCAGAATTTCCATGCGGTGGGGATTGCATGGAAGGCTTGCTGCACATCCTTCCTGTTCATGTACTTGGAGGTAATCTGATCGAGACAATACGTAGACACCTGTACAAGAAAAAACATATTGTTAGAAAACTAGATATAGAACCGTGAATATTTATCATTTGTTAGGTTTCTGGCACCTGAGAAAATAGTGAAGAATTACCTCCTTTTCCTTGCACTCTGTCCTAAGTACATTCAATGCATCAACATTCCCGGCTTCCTCGAGCAAATATGTGACGAAGTAGGGCTTACATGCCTCCGCTCTGTATGTCTTCGGAGAGCTGCACAATGCACTTGACTGCCCTTGGTAAGTATCGTCCGAGATGAGACCGTGGCTCCAATAGTATAGAGCTCTGCCTTTCAGTTCGCTCTCCCGGTCCAAGTTAGGATTTCCCATCTGAAGGACAATTTTAAGGAGCACAGTTATCTTTTTGGGGCTAGTGGTCACTAATTCATCCATAAACACTGAACATACACCTTTGGAAAAATTACAAAAAGAGAATTGTTACAAGTACTATTTTGCTCCCCTTTTTCATTTCGTGAATATGCGCTTTAACAGATGGAAACTGTTCTACCCTCTTACCAGAATGCCTTGGAGATTCATCACCGGATTTGTTTTCCTGGAGTTCTTCTTCAGAATGATCTCGGCTAACGATGGTATATAATGACCTGAGATCAAAGATTAAAACATGAGTTTAAAGACTCCATCTGAGCTTTGGAAAGATGACGATTGAATGATACTGACCAGCATAGCTTTCTCCGGCGATGTAGAAGGCTCGGCCTTTGTACCCTGGGAATCTCTTGAACCATCTTTTCAGGAATGTATGAGCTTCATGGGCTAGAATTTCATTCACAGTAGACAAGGAAAAACTTCAGTTTCTTACATTTTGGTGGAAAAAAAAAAAGACTCAGCTAAACTTTGGAGAGGGAAAAGAAGAAAAAATTGGTACACCTGTGGAGTGGTCTTCGTATCGAGTGAAGTTGTCAGTTGAAAAAGAAAACCCAACTCCGGCAGGCGAGTCCAAGAACAACAAGTTGGCTTCTGCACGAAAGAACCAGAAATTTGAGTGAAGAAAATGGAAAAAATGAAAATGTTACATACATCTTTAATATGGAAGTTCAGTTCAGTTCATGTTTGTGAACGCAACTTAATTAAATACCTCGGTTCCATGAATACGGGTTGGTGACCAGAGTTTCGCCATCAGGTGAGACTCGGAACGGACCGAGCTCCTGCAGCGCCCCGTAGCCAACGGAGGAGCACCCAGGTCCTCCATTCAGCCACAGGACGAGTGGCTTCTTCTCGTGGTCGCCAGCAGCTTCTACTAGCCAGTAGAAGAGGGACGCCTCCCTGTTGACGGAGACGTAGCCAGAGAACTGGGCCACGTCCAACTCCGGCTGGCCTGGTAATTTGGTGATCCGGTCATTCGAGACCTCCTCATCAACTGCTATCGCCGTCGCCAAAAGCGTGAGGACGAAGACCAAGAGGACAAAAAGACCGTGCATGGTGGAGGTCATGGTTAGAGAGGAATCCAGAGAGAGGGATTGAGGGAGACGAGAGTCCAAGAGACACAGAGAGACCGAGAGATGAGAGCGGTGGAAGAGATGAAAGGAAAGAACGACTGAACTGGGGGCTAGAGAGGTTTTGGACTGGAAAGATGGTGTGGTTTGGTCCTTTAGTGCACCCTCTATTTTATAAGCGTTCTTGCTTCTCTAGGATGCATGTGTGTTTACATTTCAATTATCTTTCCATGAGGTTGGGGTTTGATTTTGATGGATTGGCGTTGTAAAACTAGAATGATGCTGAACATAGAGCTAACAAACTATAGAAACACACTATTTGAGGGCATTAACGCTCTGAATTATTGACTAGGGGGTCCATCTTTTTCTTATGCTACGACGCATTGAACTACGTTGAGATTGAATGGGGGCAAAAACAACTTCCCTTATGGTCTTGTCATTAATCAGCGCGGTCCCCTTCTTTCTCCAATTCAATCATGAACTTTTTTTTTGCCAATTGAGTTCTAAATCTTTTACAATTATGCCAATTTAGTCCATTCAGCCAATTTTGGCCGGTCGACATTGACGTGGACGCCGGTCGGCTGACCGACGTTAACGTGTTAATTTTTTAATATATTTTTATTTTTATTTCGAATTTTTTATTTCCTTTTCTTTCTTTTCTTTCTCTCCTTTTTTTCCCTCCCCTTTTTCTTCCTCCAACCGGTTGCCGGCCTCGGGCGAAGCTCGCCCCTGCCACCATTGGCGAGGCTTGGCCTCACCATCGCTAGGCGAGGCCTAGCTAGAGGAAGAAGAAGGGGAGGGAAAAAAAAAAGAGAGAAAGAAAAGAAAAGAAAAATTAAAAAATCGAAAAAAAAAATAAAAATTATTAAAATTTTGATACGTCAGCATCAGTCGACCGGCCAGCTGGCATTTACGTCAGTGCCAACTGGCCAAAATTAGCCGAATGGACTAAATTGACATAATTGCAAAAGGTTTAAGACACAATTGGCAAAAAAAAGTTTATGACTGAATTGGCACAATTGTAATAGGTTTAGGACTTTTTTGGTAATTATCCATTGACTAGGGGGTCCATCTTTTTCCTATGCTACAACGCATTGAACAACGTTGAGATTGATTGGGTGCAAAAACAACTTCCCTTATGGTCTTGTCATTAATCGGTGTGGTCGTCTATTTGATGCATTCGATTTCAGGTTCTAAGTTAGGATGATTGCACATCAAAATCTAGGTATGTAAGTTTTATAGATCTAGCTAGATTTGTGGGTGATTTGGAACGTGGTTAATAAATGCGGTTGTGTATGAGCGTAGATAGGGAGGATTTATGGAAGTTCCTCTCTCATCGAATGCTGGATGGCGAGTTGGTCCAAGTTCTTGTCCTCTCGTCATTTACTTCGAGCTATTTATGGACATTAACGCGTCAAAGATGTATAATCAATTATTGGGTTGCATCAAGTTCAACCGAGAAAACTTTGGGCGGTAAATGTGCATTATAAAGTGACAAACATCTTAACTTCTAACTAAATAGATTAATTTTTATTTAGCTATAATTCTTGTTAGTCATATTATTAATGGTACAATAATGCAAGACAGCATCGCTCGCGTTCCTTCAAAGAAAGGCTCCATCGTGGTACTGGTTGCATGGTAGATTCATCAGTAGCCTCATGTTTTCACAGGTTTGAGATCACAATTAGAAAGCTCAACAGCTCCGATTGGAAATAACATTGATCATGCGGATACGAGAGAGAGAGAGAGAGAGAGAGAGAGAGAGAGAGATTGAAGGTTAGTGGTCTTACTAGTCCAATGAGGCCTCCATCTAAGGCATAGATAGCAATCCGCACTTAGTACTGGTCTTAGATGTCTTACCAACGGTGTTTATGACTTAGGCCTCGATCTAGGCATAGATAGCAATCCATACTTGGAATTGCTCTTAAATGTCTTACCAGCACTAGAAATGGGCGCCCCCCGTAGGCAAGCTCTACCCCTCTTAAGTTCAAGTCTCACCTCAATTCTTCACAACCTAACACATAGAAGAGATAACATTTAAGTACCTCTGAATTCCAAAAATGGCATATAAAGTTAGACCAAGAGCTTAAAAAGTTCACCTCAAATGCAAGAAGTTGCCATGAACGACATTTCCATCTGGTTCTCCATCTTCATCACCTTTAACTAGAAGAAAATTTGGTGAAGATTTAAGAAAGTTCCAAGAAAAAGCTTAGTTTCTCTCTTAAAAACAGCTCTTGGCCACAACCCCTTTCATTTCTTAAATGTTATTTTTGTTTTTCTTTTTGGGGTCTTGTCGAGACTTAGCAGCTAAGGGTTAATATTTTTGTGTCATAGGAACACAATTTTGAGAGTCCTAGACACACTCTGACCTCGATATTTTTGGTTTTTTCTTGCTCAAATGGATGAGTAGTTCAATTTCTCTTTGGTCCCATGTTACTATCCAAGGATGAATGACCTTCTCTTCCTTGCTAGCTTCAGCCAACCTTGTGATGGATTTAAAGACTCTGCGTAAGTTTTCACCTATTGACCCATCTAAGTGAATTAAATTGATTACGGGACGTTTCCGTGGTACATAAGAAACTGTACTTCTAAAACATACAGTGACTATGGTTAGTGAGCACTACTGTACGAAATAAAAACTCATTGAATATAACTACGATTTTCATAATTATAAATAACATTATTCATAATGTGATGCATTTCTTAACTTCTTGTTATATTAATTGAGTTCTGTTTAGCTTTACTAATATTTTTACAGACATATTATTAATTATACAACAGTACAAGACAGCATCACTCGTGTCCTTCAGAGAAAGGCTACATCGTGTTACTGATTGCATGGGCGATTCATTAGTAGCCTCAGGTCCTTTCCCATTTAATGCTGACCAGATTGAATCCATTGCTTGTCCGAGGGGTTGGGAATCGCAACGCTCTTGGTGAGCCACATGCCGGAGTTCACTCAAAGGAGGAATTTGCTCTTGCCTTTTCTGGCTTTTTAGCCAGCAAGTCTTCCTTTTTTTTCTTTTTTTCTTTTTTTGTCTTTTTTGAAGCTTAAGAGTAAGAAACGAAAAATGAAAAACCAAGGCACTGAATACCCTGCGGATGGAAGATTCAGCAAGATCAAGAAAAGTATGTTCATGCATTTAACAATCATTAAATTTCTAGCAGTATAAATTTAGGTATTTTGCATGCCGATAGATGTGAATAGGTCAGGACTCAAAACAGCAGCAGCATTTTTTATCACGGGTTAGAGCACTAATGACCAGACCTGTTATAGAACTTGTAGAGTCACTTATATCAAACCTATTTTAGACCTATTATGGCCACGGTCGTTCTCGTTCTCATTCCCATGAATCTGTGTTTGGTCGATTTTGAAAACTGTTCTCCATCCAAAAATACAATGGTTATCAAGATCTATGGAGAAACCGCTAAAAATAGATTGAACGTGTGGGAAGATCCGAACGAATTCTGCTTTCATTTCCCCCCGTATGGAGCACTAAGTTACTTACGTTACGATCTTCAGCATGCAGGTTGCACTCTAGGCGGCCATCTGTTTTCACTTTTTAGCTGGCGAAGCGAAGACACTTTTATTTTCTTGATTTCACAGTTTTCAGTCTAGAATTGAAATGAGGTTTTCGTCACTTCCATTCGTTTTTGTCTAAACAATCTTAGATGAATTACTAGGACTGGATTACTATCACTTCACTGTAAAAACCCCTTTTTTTCTGCGTGGGTTGGGTGTGATTTCGTGCCCAAATCAAGACCGATTCAAAATCGTTCTAGTCGGTTGAGTTCCCAAATGAAACTAGTAAGCTCAAGGCTCAATCGAGGAATCGGATCCAAACGAACCCTCTTCGTTTCCCATATTTCCAACCCATGAACCTACCTAAGTCTCCCGCGACATTTAATCAATGAACCAAAAGAGAATAAAGAAGCAAAGGATTAAGGTTGGACTTATCAACCTAGGGACAACTTTTTTTAAGGGCATTGTAATGAACAGGGAAGATTACTAAAAAAGTCCTAAATTTATTGTAATAATGTCAATTCAGTCCTAAACCTTTTGCATTTGTGTTAATTCAGTTCATTCGCCAATTTTGGCTAGAAATTACTAACATGAACTCCATCTGTCCCACGTAACATGAACAATTTTTAATAATATTTTAATATTTTTTTGAATTATTTATTTATTTATTTTTTCTTTTCTATTTCCTTTTTTTTTTCTTTTCTTTCTCTTTTTTTTTTTCTTCCCTTCTTCCTATAGCCAGTCGTTGGACCTCGGCTACTGACTAGAGGGAAGGGCCAACGAGGTTCGCTGGCCTTTGGCAAAGTTTGCCCTCGCTGTCACTAGGCGAGGTTGATCTCACCCCACCACTAGTGAGGCTCGACCCTTGCCAGATCCGGCGAAGGTGAGCCTGTCGTCAGTCATCGTTGAGGCTCGGCAACTGGCTAGAAGAAGAAAGGAAGAAAAAAAAAATATTATCGAAAATTGTCCACGTCAGTGCCAGCCACGCCACGTACGATATCAACGATTTTCAGTCAAAATTGGCCAAATGAACTGAACTGGCACAAATGTAAAATGTTTATGACTCAATTAAAAAAAAAATTATGACTACATTAGCACAATTATAATAGATTTATGATTTTTTCCGTAATTTTTCTTAATGAACAGCTACATGGAATGTTTGCCAGAGCAGGCGTGCTTCATTGGGGAGTCGATAGAGGTAGGAAACGAGAGTACATAGATGAGCAAGAGGTAAAGGTACATTTATTATTGCATTTAGTGTGATTTGATGCATAATGGACCTTAGGCCATGAGCTGAAAGGGACATGGCAACTTTGGCTAAAAGTGAAACTTCAAGTACTACTTTAGATAAACCAAGAATTCCTCCTGTTTGTTCAAAAGAAAAAGATTCATACAATAGATTATTCATACACATATTCTGATTTTACTCAAATGAAGTATTTATTCTGGTGGGGACACACAAGTGCGCTACTAGGTGCAATGAGAAAAATGAATAATTGTTCCGTGGGGCAATGGTCACCATGTACTATACCTCTTGCTTCCATGATATAAAACAAAATTGTGTGTAACTAGCTAGAACTCATCATACACATATAATATGAATTTCTTGTAAAAAAAATGACATAAATTAATTTACAAAAATATCGCGTAATTAATATAAATTGTAGTTTTCACAAATAATTCATTAAGAATGCCTAAAAACATGTTGAGATGGAATAAAGTGCAACATCTATCTATCTATCTATATCTATATATGAAAGTCAAAAGTGGATTTTGTCTTACTTTTAGATTCCCTTTAAGCCCAAATTTACATATTGCCTTAATTTTGTAATGCAATTTAGCTTCGAATAGAAAGAATAAAGTTGGTCAAAGAAAAAAGATAAAAAGGTTTTAAAAAAAACACTTTCACTGAAAACTACACTTGGTGAAACTCCTTATTAGTCTCTGACCCAAAAAAAAGAAAAACTCCTTATTAGACCTTACAGTGCAATAACCAACTTCATCGTTCTCTCATTTTCTTTTTTTCAATTTTGAAAAAGAAATGTTTGCTTTTAGTTAATTAAAGAATAGCCGATTGTTCATCAATATTTGCTTTTTAGGAAAGAATCCATGTAGCGGTAGAAAAAATAAAATAATTGTGCGCGCGCATGAAAACTAGTTAAGAATAAGGAAGAAAGCGAGCACGGCACCACGTTTTTTTTTTCAAATTTGGCAATAATATTTGTGCTGATCGCTTACACTCATTATAGTATGTAGAATGTTGTTCAAATGATTCTTTAGATATTAAATTCAATATCAAGTCATTAATGCAATGTTCTCGGTGGTTCTTTCTTCCATGGCTACATCTTTCTGTTGATTTTGCACCATGTATGTACATAGCTCTATCCATGGATTATTACAAACATTCAGCTCGAGATCGCATTGATTGTTCGTTCTATCTTTCTTTGGTTCTATCTGGATCAAAGGTAGCCCGATGCAAGTTTATGCACGCTTGGACTTCTTCATAACTCATAAGGAAAGCAAAGAATAGTCCCTTTGCTTGAGTTTGGCGCCTCTGTTTATAGGTTGATTGCATAAGTTTGGAATAAAAGAATACCTAGTCTTACAAGGAAATCTACCTTGTATTTCTACGCATTTTAAAGCAACACAATCCCGGAACACTTTGAAGACATCCTCCATCAGCAATCTACTGCTATAAATAAACTCAGGCGTGACGCCATTGGATAACACGAAGAAGTTTGAGTTAATCGCGAAAAGCTTCAGAAAAATGGCGGGTATTGCAGGCACAACGCGCTCCAAAGACCGTGTAGTCGAAGATTTTAAACCTTCTTCTGGGTGGATGGAGGACTCGAATTGCTATTACCTCATTCTTGATCTTCCTGGTATGGAAACTGTATAATGATTTCTTCAACCATTTTGTATGCAGCGAAACACCATGTTTTGATATCATGAATTCGGTTTCAGCAAAGTGCCAACCATTCCCGCTTTCATTGAAAATTTTCTCAGAACTGTTCGTGGTAACATTATTCTGGGAGTGTTATAAAGTATAAGAGGAGATCACGAAGTTCATGTTCTAATCAGTCTCCTATAACTAATTAATGTAGAAGAAGAATATGAGAAATTGCATATAAAATGATCCTCTTAAGCTGTCAGTTAGAATTTCCCTCAAAGCCTACTCTGATGCTGGTTTTGATCTAATTTTCCTCTTACTCAAAAAATTATAGATTTCCAGAAAGATGAAATCAAGATTCAGATCGATAGCACCAATCACGTAACGGTCAGCGGAGAAAGACTGGTGAAAGACAGCAAGTACATTTACTTCGAAGAAACCTTCAAAGTTCCAGAGAACTCGGACATCCAGACGACGAGTGGAAGACTTGAAGATGGAATTCTCACCGTGACGGTGCCTAAGCGAGCTACAACTGCGGTGGAGAAGGAAGAGACCGAACACCATGAACAAGACCTGAACAAAGAAAGCCACGACGTAGCCCACGAGCCACCTGAGAGCGAAGTGAGAGGGAGAAAACCTAGCAAAGAATATTGCTACAGCGACGAGATCATCAAGAAATGGGGAGAAGAGAGAAGCATCTTCTGGAGCGCAATGAAGATGCTTAACAGGAACAGGGGGGTCGTCATTACAGCTGTTTTGGCATTCTCTCTCGGGGTCTGGGTATCGGGTAAATTCAATGTGGGTGGCCATGAGAAAGCACTTGAATGATTTCCTCTCCAGACGCTATATATGTCTCAGATGTAGTCACAATAAGAGCATCCTCAAGAACAAGAAATAATGACATTCATACGGTTGCCCGGTTCATTGTTACTTTCAGTGGCAAACCAGATCTTAGAATGCAGAAGGGCGAAAACGAGTCCCATTTAGTCTCATCAAGCAACGATGAAAGGAGTGCAAACCCTGACATTGCAAATATTACTCAACAGATCACGATCACCACTTCTTAAGCCCGGCAAAATTGCCACTTGCAAGATAATTCGAACTAGACAATAATTAACGAATTTCAATCAAAACCCATAAATTCCCCAAACAATTAAACGGGAAAAAAAGAGAGGATCAAATTCGGTGGATGAATCTGTATAAACGGGTCAGAGGATGAATCTGTAACCATTTGGCAACACGACGAAACGAGTTTCTGCAACCGATGCTTATCCTATCCTAAATTTCGCAGACCACTACAGTATAGAAGCAGAATCCAAAAATCAGACCGAGAAAACAATCAATCAGAAAACATAAACAAAAGAAGAGAGAGGCCGATGCTTCTCCGGAGAGGATTTCGCAGAGGCCATCGTGCGGAGGGAGGGAGGGAGAGAGAGAGATTTCGCACAGGCTGTGTACGAGGAGACGATTGGTTTATACTTTCTAGTCATGTTTCATATTGGGAAAGTTAATACTTTTTGCTAAAGTAACGTTAATGATGTCATTAATTTTTAAACTCTTATCAAGTTTTGTTAACTTTTGGATTAACTTCTCTCGAGAATAGTGGGACCAAATCACTTGATATCGATGGCTCGAACACTGCTTAATTTATCTTTAAAAGTGTTAGATTGTCCGATCCAAAAGCTTAATTTTGTAGATGGAGGAAGACCGCATATAAAAAATATATATAAATCGAATAGACAAGTGATGTGAGATACTTTAACATCCCTTCTCGTGTGCAAGTAGTGAAATTTGAAGAACGGAGAGTCATACATACGAATAAACCGGAGTAGTACTTGACTCATATATTATGTTAGAATGAGATTACATGCATATAAAAACAAACATACATTAATCTCGCCCACAAGCGACACGAGACATTTTAACAATGCAAAGATCTTCTGCGTTTCGCCTACGTGACATGAGAAATTATAAGCATGTTTGTTGCACCATGTCAACAAGTAGTTAAACTCAATCAAGTGGCCATGTGAATAATTTCATGTATATACCTTCTGTTTGTTCATGGTGAAAAAAGAAAAAACCTTTTCGTTTATGTTTTCAGTTGAAGAAGAAGAAAAAAGAAAGGGTTAATATCAAGAAAAATTGCAAATTAGTACACATACGACAAATTTATCCCAAACTTTTTTTTATCACAAAAAACTCTAAATTTGTACATTTATGACAAATTTACTTCAAACTAGTATACCTGTAACAAATTTAATCTATGTTAATTTCCGTTAAATTTTACTGTCAAATTGCTAACTTTGATGATATGTAATAATTGACATGATGTATCAATATAAGGTTTTACTCTCTGTTTGTCTTGGGTGTACCAATTTGAGATTTTTCGTGATATTAACCCAATTTAACGAAAACTAACGAATGGTAAATTTTTCACAAGTATACCAGTTTTTGGTAAATTTGTCACATATGTACTAATTTGAGATTTTTCATAGTTAAAAAAATAATTTTTGGTAAATTTGTCAAAAGCGTACTAGATTAGGAGTTTTTTGTGATATTAACTCAAAAAGAAAAGAAAACATTTTGATTTTATAGCTTATGCGTGCGAAAATGGACTTCTAATTGTCACATCATGCCTTCAAGTTGCTATTGTTCTGACATTTTTCACAACCTTTATTTCTTTTGAAATTATTTATTATAATAATTCAAATTGCAAATGAAATTGCACAAATTCAATCATTAAGTCTTATTTCTTAACTTATTAATCAACCGATCTAATCTTTTAGAACAAAATCAAAATCAAAATCTAAGACTACATTTTTTTGACAAAAAATGAATGATAAATATTAGATGATAAATGTTGTATTGTTAGAAATAATTAATTAATGATAAATGTTTTCATTCTTGACAATAATTTATATCTAAACATTTTCGTAGATGGTGAAAATATTTGTTGTTCGATCATTTTTAGGAAAATATTTTCCGCATCATTCATTTTGACGAAACAAACTCGGCCTAAAAATTCAGAAAATTAATAATAAGCAGCTCAAATGATCCCCTTGTGAGATCACACTACGTCAAGCATAGGCTCTCCAAAACCCTACTAATCGCAACCTGATTACTCAAATAATTATTCATTTTGGTTGTGCTTTATGAGTCACCACTAATATTTCGATGAGGAGCAAAGTGTGATGCATGCCTGTCCTACATTTGCGAACTAGAGATTCGTTGATTACACTAGATATGTTTAACGCCATTTTTCTTCTTTTATGAAAAGGATTAATCATGCGATCTTTTCAATTTTATTTTTCCCTATTTTATCATTTTAGAAATACAAAACAAATGATCATGCGTAAATAACTCAAACAAACACACACGGGGAGGGGGGGAATACCCTAGCTTTATCGGGCAAAATTTAAACACAGGAACCGTGAGCTATAAATGGAAATTTAATAGACTCTTAAAAATAAACTAATACTTGAAAAAGGAAATGTAGATATGCCCATGTAACATGCTATGCGAAAAACGCACCTAACTAAATTATTTTCCTAAAATGATCTTCAAACAAATACAAAAATTTAACGCAACATAATAAAATGCAATCTTAAAAGAATAAATCAAAATATAAAGTAAATATGCAAATAAATCTAAATTTCCCAAAATGCACCCCTAGACATAGTTTTGTGATTTCTTTTAGTGAAGATGCAACACACAATTATTTTTTTTATTACATGCTATCAATGGAAATAAAAGTGCAAAACATAGTGTTTATATAACAATGCAATCAAATGTCCTAAATATGCATCAAGACATCTATTCATGAAAATGCCAATTTCTCTAACGTGTCCAATTATCATGGTGCAAATAAAATAAGAAATCCGATCTGAAATATGCAACATATGCAAAAGTATCAACATGCTTAAACATGCAAAGGTGAACACAATTAGACATGCAAATATAATTTTTGTTATTTTTATATGCAGATGTCTAATGAATCTAAACATGCGATTTATTAATTATGCCCAAATTTAGATGTAAATCTAGCATATCAATCTAACATTCAAACCTAATAAGTATAGTACATGTAAGTATAAAACTAACTACATGGAACTACATGAAAACATGACATGATAATGATAACAAATCTAAAATGAATATCTGATGAATTTCTATTTATGGAAATTAAAGGTGATGCAAATTGTGTGACCTAATTAAGATTATGCAGTGAAATTGATCCAATACATGCGAACACAAAATTTCAAAAACAAGATAATGTAGTTAAACATAAATGTCATGAATCATCCATATTGAAATAAACTAAAACAATGCAATTTACAATACCAATAGCAATATATTCATGATTAAACATTATACCAAAATTCAACGCCAAGGAAATTGGTTTGGGTTTAACCATATTTGAGATGAGTTGCTTCGCGTTCTCGATTAGGTTATGAATGCACTTGGGGAAAAAATATTCGGGCAGAGTCAAAGTAGATTATTAGTCCAGACCCCCAAAAAAAAAAAAACAGAGTAGATCAAAAGATTGGAAACAATTTTTTCCCATTTTTCCCACCTTCCTTTCCAGCTGAATTTCCTTACACCTTCCTTTCCTCATTTGGCCAAAATTTGCATTTCCTATCTTGTATTAGCTGAAATTATTTGCCTCACGTTATTAACCTTCCTCATTTGGAACACCACATGCATTGCACTCACTTTTTGGTTGAGCAATAAGACAAACGAGAGCGGCCGAATTTCACAAAGAGGTCAGGCCCTGTGTTCTGGTCTTGAAATGTCAAATGAGTTTAGGGCCAATTTTTTATAGATTCAAGCTCATTTTGCACGTCGTACCAATTTAAATGAGATTTGATGCGGACATGGTATTCCTAGAAAAATTTCTAATGCCTTAATTGCTAGAATGTGAATGGCAAAACTATGCAATAATAATACTTTTTAGGGGTCAAATTCTATAATTATTGATGAATATTTTAATCTCCTAATTTTTTATGAAATGCATAAAAGATCTCTCAAGAACCAGAAAATCAAATCCGAAGATATCCAAACCGAAAGTCCACATCAGGAGTCTTATCGGACATATCTTCCTCCAATGGTGAAAAGACTAACGATCCTCGAAACAAAAACCATTGTTATCGTAGCAATATAGTGGCAAAGCATTGTGCCTAGGAATAAATGCTGCTGCATGATCTACTACAGACTGATGTCCATGATGAATGACAAAGGTAAAAGAAGAACAAAGGTAAGACAAGGACAAGCTATCCGTCTCTAGTAGTCTAATCACGTAGAGAAAGGGTCTGATCTGCCAAAGAATAGCTGGTATCAGCTATCATCTTACAATATTCAGAAGAGCCATACAAAATCAATTAATAGAATAAATAAATCCGCAAGTAAGAAGTGCCAACCAAAGCTAAGATTTTCCAAGCATCTAAAAGCATCGCGACAGATAAATCCTACATAAACTATCGGCTAAAGTACACTAGAAGTGCCATAATTTGACATAGGTGGACACTTTAGTGCCACAATTTCTAAAAAATACACTTAAGTGCTATTTTTTTTTTAAAAGTAGGACACTGAAGTGCCAACTCTGGCGAGCTTGTCGGAAATCCAACGTGACCTTATTTTATTAATATTTTTAACTTATGTGGCTCGCCGGTGCTGACGCGGCAATTTTTTGTATAATATTATAATATTTTTAATTTTCTTAATTTTTTCTATTTTTTCCATTGTCTTCTTCCTCTGGCTTCCCCGGAAGCCAGAGGAACGGTCGGCGACGCCATGGGCGAGGTTAGCCTTGCCGTCGAGGGCGAGGTCTGCCTCGCCCTCGCCCAGCCGCAGCGAGGCTCAAGGCTCGACCTTGCCAGATCTGGGCGTGGTCGAGTCTCGCCCAACGACAACGGCGAGGCCGACCTCGCCAGATTTGGGCAAGGTCGAGCCTCGCCCAATGACGACGGCGAAGTCGACCTCGCCCACCGACAACGACGAGGCCGACCTCGCCCATGATCTCGCCGTCGCTAGCCCCTCTAGTAAAGTAAATGCTTTTATTAATTTTCTCTTTTTTTTCGATTTTGTTTTTTTTTCCATTGTCTTCTTCCTCTGGCTCCCGGCCAGAGGAACGGCCGGCGATGGTCAGTGAGGCCAGGCAGACCTCGCCCTCGCCCAGCGACGACGGCGAGGCTGACCTCGCCCATGACCTCGCTAGGCGAGGGTGAGGTCAGCCTTGCTGACCTCGCACAGTCATGGTGAGGCCGACCTCCATGGCCTCGCCAGACCTCCCTCTGGCTCGCCGGCCAG
>BCNH02000011.1:17587498-17600917 GCA_001662345.2 Metrosideros polymorpha var. glaberrima | reverse complement strand
TTGTTTTTTTCCATTGTCTTCTTCCTCTGGCTCCCGACCAGAGGAACGGCCGGCGATGGTCAGTGAGGCCAGGCAGACCTCGCCCAGCGACGACGGCGAGGCTGACCTCGCCCATGACCTCGCTGGGCAAGGGTGAGGTCGGCCTTGCTGACCTCGCACAGTCATGGTGAGGCCGACCTCCATGGCCTCGCCAGACCTCCCTCTGGCTCGCCGGCCAGAGGAAGGAGGATTAAAAAATAAAAGGGAAAATTATAAAATAAAAAAAAGAAAAGATTAACAAAAAGTCTATGTAGCTTAAATTTTTTTTAAAAAATGTCACATTATTGAAAATTCTTGTCGAAAAAAGACACGTCAGCATTTTGGCCAGAAAATCTCGCCATTGGCACTTAAGTGTTCCTTTATTTTTCGATTTTGGCACTTAAATGTACATTTTAGAAATTGTGGCACTAAAGTGTCCATCCATGCCAAATTATGGCACTACTAATGTACTTAAGCCTAAACTATCTGCATGATTTACAAGTGATCCAATCAGTGATTGCAGTTCACATATATCACTGAATGAGCAGCAACAAGTGGATCTGGTTCCACTCTTCTCTGGCCACATTACAATGAAGGCGCAATAACTCTTATCTTGTACATGTTTTAATGACTTAACTACAACAAAAGAAAACAATAGTGTTCAACAAGAGAAGAGAATTTTCAACCACAGATGGGATGTCCTCCACAAAAGGTTATGTTCTTTAAATCAGACAAATTGGACTCTCGCTACCCAACCTATTAGCCATAGCGCTCTAATAAATTCAATGGGGCCGCCCCATTGTTGAGAATAGCCTTCCTCGACACAATTTCCCACCCATTCTGAGGTTGGCACTATAGTTGCATAATCTGCACAACTTTTCTCGTGCCGTAGAAACTCCTTTCAATTATGAAAACAAAGGTGACTGTTGAGAGTATTTATCTGATGGGGGCATATTTATCTATTTCCTTTAATATTTTATGTATATAGGCAATAAAGGTAATATTGCAATTTCAACCTTTTGGCTTTATTATAAATAGATAGCTTGGGGTCACATTAACCTAATAAAGCATTCAATTCAGTTCTTTCTCTTTCAACATGATATCAGAGCAGGGAGTCCTGAAATCAAATCTTTCCAAACCCCTATTTGCCTCTCCAATGAAATATTTCCACGCTTGATACTTGGCAAAAAAAAAAAACAAACTAAGCGTGAGGAACAATGTTAGAATAAATAAATATTAAGCCACGCCTTCATCTAACAACTTAAGCTATTAGAACAGTTGATAGTGCGCTCACAAAATCTCACATGTCGCACCATTGTTTATATGGATGTGGTTTTTCACAAGTCTAATTCCTACTATTCTACGTCACCTCTTTAGGAGGAGTGTCCTAGTGTAGAGGTGTTGCCAATTCTTGATGTTCCTAAGGATATTACTTATCATCCTCTTCCGATAGTCTCTGATGGTTCTCCTCCTTCCCAAGAAGAGAGCAATGCAACACAAGAAGAGAATAGTATAGTACCTCAGAGGGAGATAGCAGAGCAACCAGTTCAGGGGGAAATCACTCCCACACCTGTTAGGCAAGCTATTGATAGTAGTAAAACGTTGAAGACATAACGTCGTAGGGGTAAGGATCCCACTACCAATACGCAGGTTAAGACCACTGATACATTGCATGTTCAATCATCATCTTCGGATCCAGATTTTGCTACTCCTTCTGGTGAGGCTTCTCCTTCTGATCTTTCTATTGCACTTCAAAAGGGTACCAGAACTTGTACTCAAAACCTTATATCCCATTTTGTCTCATATAACTCTTTGTCTAACTTTTATCGTACTTTTGTGTATTATCTATCTTTTGTCTCTATTCCACAAAATTGGCGAGAAACATTTGTAGATAAGAAGTGGAAGACAGCAATGGTGGAGGAGATATGCTTTGAAGAAAAATGGCATGTGAGACCTTATTAACAATGCTCAAAATTTGTCCCGGATGATGAAGAAATGAAGGAGCTGAGGAACACACAAAATGATGTACCCGGCTACATATTCCAAATCAGCAAGACAACCCAGAGACGACGGAAATGCAAATAGAAGGTCCCGCTTTCTTCAAATAAACAGATTCAGAACCAGCAAGACACCCTCTTCTCCCACTTTTCATCCAAAGAAAGAGATGATCGTCAAGAGAGAAAGTCAGAAATATGTTCAGAGTTCAAATTAAAGAGAGGGATTCTGAAAGAAGTCAAAGACAGACATCAAACTTCTAAAGATAGATCCACCATTATAATCAAGTGTCTAAAAGATGTTCCAAATCTGAACGTGCAAGTAAATCTCAAGACGGTAGAGTAACATATGGCCGAAAAAACAGTTCAGAGTCAGTCAAGACTATATTGTGCTTCGTCAACCTGCCAAGAAACATCAGTACGAATAACTATAAGTATGACAGGCATCTCAGTTTGTTCTCAATTTTCATTACTCCTCTTGATTGAACAGTGCAAAGGATACAGCCTTGTAAGGTAGGTAGAGATAGCTATGGGATAGCTTTCATATGGCTACATGACTCAAGGTAGGCAGCAACTTAATCCAGAAAACTCATTATATAACAAGAACCAGGTTACTATCAACTATCAAGAAAAGAGGGAAGTGCTCTGCATTATAACAGGTTGCCAGTAGTACCAGAAACTGGACATAAGTAAATACTGCCAGATGACCATGCTTGGCGAGCATTTGCAAAGAAATGACTATAAATAGTGCTTAGCATTATAACATAGTGGCTGGCAACTTCCTAACTACTATCTGGTGCACTGTTAAAAGGATTATCAACCTCAATGACCAAAGAAGATAGGGAGTAATGAGTAAGACAGGTTTTGTGAAACATGTCCATCAGGTAAGAATCTTATATCCATCACCACGGAATCAAGCCAATAGCAATTGAATAACAAAGAAAAGAGAGCAGACCAATCTCATATCTGACTGATGCAATTCCCAAAGAGGTAACAATCTTCTCAATCTGCAACCAACCAGTCATTTCAAGCGAAAACACCAGTAAGGGAGGGCACCAAATGCTACCCAGCTAAACCAAGGTGACTATTATCCTTACATTAACTGTGAAATAGTTTAAAGACTCCTGCAATTAGCAAATCTTCTCTGTCCAAATCAAATTCTATAGCTATTGAAGACCAAAAAGAAACCATATCCATATAAAAAGCAATTTATTTCTGCATAGTCCGAGAACTTGAGTACTTTAAAAAAGTTGATCAATACGCATCCTCACATGTCATCCTTAGGTGAGATCGCTCCAAACTGGATACATTTCATGCGAGCAATTTTATTAATTGATGTTATCAGCACAAAACATGAACCTGAATAATGTTGACGAACCTTAACACATTCATACAGGTTGTCGTCTGGACCTTCTGTTCTCGAAATAGACCACCCAGATGCTGCAAAATTCATGCCTTCAAAGGAATAACAAATTAAACCAAACTACTTGATAGTTCCAATTAGAAGGAAAATGAACACAAACCACCCTTGTATAGCCGATGAGAAGAAGATGCATGTAGAACCATAAGTCAGGATATCTGGCAGACAAATCATCAACACAAAGGATCACGTTGCAAATGGAGATCATATTTATAAACAGACTCAACGGCTATGCTTGATGTGTGAAATAGATTATATATACGAATTAAAACCACCATCCATATAATGTTGATATCATAAGAAATCAGAAGGAAAAGTAGTAACTTCCTGCTTGACTTTTCCATTTGAGCAAGTATGATGTTTGTCATCAATAAAATAGAAAAGAAATGACGCAGAAATTCGTCATCTGATCAAAATATTATAAAAATCAAAAAGGGAAATGGGAAGGTCTTTTCAGTTGCAGCAAATAGAAAGCTTAAATAAGAAGATGACTAAACTCCATGCTCACCAAATGTGTGAAAACCTCAATCCAAATTTTGTCTCTTGAATGAATATGGCCTGTTAATTCAATTTCACTCAACTAGAAGAGCATAAAAAATATGACAAACACGCAATGGACTTTGTCTCTGACCTCCCAGCCTGAGCAGCCATCTCTGCTGACAACAACGTATCCCAGACAACATGATGGATAAGAAAACAAAGGAATATAAGCAGGAACGAGAGAACCAGTAGAGAGCAAGCAATGCCAAGGGAAGTTATGTCTTAATGTCTTTACTGTCATCATCTCCATGAGAGGCCTGATAACATATATTCCAAGGCTGATATGAGGGGCCTTGCAAGTCGGAGCAAGTTAGTAGGAAGCCAAACGGCAAAAGCACACTAGCAGTTCATCATTTATCAAATGAGATGCTAACAGTTTGCAGCGAAGTAAACCTTGGGTACTGGCAGAGAAGTCTTCAGACTCTTAGTCCAAACGTCTTTATAGTCAAGCTACGATATTCAGAGTAAGACAGCACAGCAGACTCAAAAACAACGCATTGCACCTAAAACATACAATATCACCTGGTTTGTAAATGTGCCCACCAATCGTTCTGTCCGAAAAGACAGCACAGTAGCCGTGTAAAAGATAGGCCCAATGGCCTCTGCTACTAGCCAACAGACCAGTTTCTTGTACGAAAAGAAAGCACCGATAGCCGTGTACAAGATACGCGCAATGTCCTCTGCTACTAACCAACTCTACGAGTTTCATGTATTTATGGTCCTCAGACGACATCCTCAGACAAATTGATCACTCCAATAGGACAGAAGCCACCGCCAATTCACTGAGTAATGAAATCCGGAATCATAAAACAAATAGACAGAAAGATCAATCGACGATGAAAGGAGCGCAAACCCCTGACGATGCCCATTACCACGGCAGGAGTCCCCGAGAGGCAAGGAGTAACCTTCGGCAAATTCCATAGCATAAACGGAATTAGACCAATCGACAAATCGATCACGAAACAGAAAGAAAAGAAGAAGGATCAACAGCTCGATACAGGAAGGATGTCTCCTAGAACAATCAAAACCCATGAATTCCCATAAATTCCCAGAACAATTAAACGAGAAAAAAGAAAAAAAAGACAGATCAAATTCGTTCGATGAATCCGTACAAACCTGTCAGAGGAGGATAAACCTTTTGGCAACGCGACGAAGAAACGAGTTTCTGCGACCGATGCTTATCCGAATCTAACTTTCGCCGACCACCACAGCATAGAAGCAGAATCCAAAAATCAGACCGAGAGGAATTCCTTCTCCGGAGAGGAATTCGCAGAGGCCGTCGTGCGGAGGGAGGGAGGGAGGAATTTCGCAGAGGCTGAGGAGACTATTGGTTTATAAGGAGGAGTTGCTCGCAGCAACGGTAAAAAAAAAATTAAAATAGGAAAGTTCTTAGGAAAAAGTATATTAGGAAAAGTTAGTAGTTAATTTCCTAATATAATTTCTTTCGGTCAGACTGATTAACGTTATTTTTTCCTAATATATTAGGAAAGTTAATAAATTAAATTTCCTAATATAGTTTGAAAGATGACCGCTGCCTCCTCCCTATAAACCAATCGTCTCCTTTCAATAGTGACATCATTCTGACAAAAAAAAAATGACATCATTAACGTTAATTAAAAAATAATGACATCATTAACATTACTTTTTCCTTGTGAGGTCGAACTCACCGGCCGTCGCCTTTGGCCGGCGGCTGTGACCAACCGGAGGAAGAGGAAGAAGAAGGAAAAGATTAAAAAAAAAAAGTATTAAAAATAATCAAAATTCAAAATAATATTAAAATATTATGTTTTTGGTCTATTGGCATTCACGTTAGTGATGGCCGGCCAAAATTCGCCGGATTGACTAAATTGACATAATTGCAAAGGGTTTAAGATTGAATCGGAAAAAAAAAAATTAAGGACTGAATTGGTACAATTACAATAGATTTAAGACTTTTTATGTAATTATCCTACGGGAAAACAGAACATTGGCATTTGAGAGAGCAATAGGAAAGGCGGTGTCAGGTTCATTTGGTTTTATTTATTCATACTTTTAATAAAAACTACCTAAATGGCCCATTTTGCTTCAATTGCTTATTGTACTTAAAATGTCGTTCAAAATAGGTGTCAACGATTCTTCCTATAATTAAAACTCTCATCAAGTTTTGTTAACTTTTGGATTAACTTCTCTCGAGAAAAGTGGGACCAAATCACGTGATATGCTGGCTCGAACACTACTTAATGTATCTTTGAAAGTGTTAGATTATCCAATTCTAAAGCTTAATTTTATAGATAGAGAGAGACCGCATATAATAAAATACATAAATCGGATAGAAAAGTGATGTAAGATACTTTAACATCCTTTTTCATGTGCAAATCGGATTACATAGGAAAAAGTAACATTAATGATGTCATTATTTTTTTGTCAGAATGATGTGATTGAATTTGTGCAATTTCATTTGCAATTTGAATTATTAATAAATAAAAATTTTAAAGAAATAAAGGTTGTGAAAAATATTAAAACAATATTGTAAATTTTAGAAGAAAGGTAAATGTGACTAAGATGAGGCAAAGTACACTGGCTAAGCAACTTTTAAGCATGATGTGTCAATTAGAAGTCTATTTTCGAATATAGTTTTGAGAGATCTATTTTGACAATTACTCTTACAGAGGAATTTGTTTGGGAAAGAAAAAGGCCCATAACAATTACTAGTATTATAGTATGATCAGACAATTTAGAATAAATAAATGAACCCAACATGTTTTGATTTTTTAATATATTTGTTTTTAATTTTGATATTACAGTTAAGTAGGACTCAAATCCATGTTTAGCATTCACCACTTAATCTACTCGTTTGAGAGCGGATCTCTGATATTAGTGTCGTGGGGTTTGTGTGGAGGAGCAAAATTAGTCCCCTCTTTTTTTCAATCCATTTAGAGCATAAAAAGAGAAGTTTACAAGAAATGTGTACATGCCTTGTGTATATGCAAAAATGTACATAAAAAAGATTAAGCAAAACCACTTATGGCAAAATGTTTGATTCACGGAAATTTAATGATTTAGAAAATATTTAAAAATAATAATCGTTAATGAACGAAAAATATTTTCATTATTCACAGTATCAATAATGAAAAATGTTCTATTAACTAATTATTTCAAAAGATGAAAATGATCATTTTAGGAAAATGTTTTGCAAATTATTTTTCACGAAACACAGGGAGCCTAAATAATGAAAAGAACTTCAAGATTTGAAATAAAGTTATCAATTTGTGCATTTGTCCATGATTTAACAATTGTAAAATAATTAATTGATGATATTTGGGATAGAAAAACAAGATCGACATCCCTTAAAAGAAGATGGATGATAATTCCAACAACGGGATAAGTGTTGCATGAAAGCGAAAGAGGGTTTAGGCGATGTTCATGACAATCATAGCATAGAAATTAATTACAAACGCTTCTAGCCGGATTACAAATTATTTTCTAACAATAGCATCGCGTAAATTGGCTTTGCACAACAAAATGGACCTTATCTGCAACAGATGACAGTAAGGTTTAAGAATTTTGCTATTGACTAGAACAAAAACAGGAAATTGAACAGCTAACTTCTTTAGAAGATCGTTTATTAAGATGCATATTTACAGTACCAAATTGTCTTATATGAGAACCGAATATCAAAGCATAAATCACACTATAAACCATGTAGTTTCTAGCACTCTGAAGCAAATATCTATATTGGCCAAAGACAGAATAGTTCATATCTCAATTATTAAGAGGCCATAACAAACTTATATTAGCACAATCACTGATGGGTCGATGCTTGAAGAAGACCATCACGGATCTGGGTGGCCACATCACGGATGGCACCAGGACCATGGGGAAGGAACACAGCGGAAGATTTTGATGCTGCACCGATTTCCTTCATGGTGTCAAAATATTGAGTCAAGAGAACCATGTCCATGACATCCTTTGCAGTTGTTCCTGGGACGTTCTCTGAGAAGCCAAGCACGCTATCTCTTAAACCATCCACAATGGCTTGACGCTGGCGAGCAATACCCAGCCCAGAAAGGTACTTGGACTCAGCCTCGCCTTCAGCTCTCTTGATTTGCAGAATTTTCTCCGCTTCAGCCTTCTCGTTTGCTGCAACCCTCATTCTTGCGGCTGAAAAAGATGAAATTGTTGGAGACAAAGACTTCCAAAACAAAAACAAAACTTGCAGTATACATGCAGATCAAAATATACTTTTATATATACTGGCGTATCTTGAAGCAGCTTTTAAGCAGCAAACAAAGTCTAATTTCTCGTCTGATGCATGTGAAAAAGAGTTCCAATAGTTGAGCTTTATCTGAATCCTTCTCTTGTCCTCCACAAACAAGAGATTTACTTTTCTAAGTTGTCCAAATGGTAGTACTAGCTAAGAAAGGAGACCATATATCAAATTTATCACAGCTTTTAGCTACCGTATTTAGTGTAATTAGGTTAAGTGCACACCCACTACGTTCAAAATAGCATATGCTGCTTATGCGATGGCCATGGACTGTATCTACAATGAAGAGTTTAAATTTAAACCTTTGACATATGGCCTCTTAGAGCTGCAAATGACACATGTCATGTATCACTAACCATTAAATAATTTTATCATGTTGAACAATTATCTAGAATCAATTGGCAAGTGACATTTCAAGGGTTTCAAGAACTTTGCAGTTACCAGCATTGATTTCATTCATAGCTCGCTTGACACGCTCATCAGGTTCAATGTCAACGATCAGGGTTTGCACAATCTCATATCCATAAGCAGACATAGCCTGCAAAATTGAGAGAACTCCAGTTCAGATTGACTCTCATAATAATATCGAGAAGTCTAGAAGGGACAACCTTTTCAAGTTCTTCTTCAACAGCTTTGGCAATTTCATTCTTCTGCTCAAAAGCGTCATCCAGGTTTAGCTTTGGAACACTAGCTCTGATCACTGCAATGATTGAAAAAACAAGAAAAGGGATGTGAAGGTTGTTGCTCACTCAAAATGTTAATTGAAGGACTAAAATATGTTTCTTGCATATGAGAATTGCGTAAATTTGTTCAAGTACTATATTTGTATTGATTTGACGAAATTCATTTGGCATATACCATCAAACACGTAGGCCTGGATCTGACCCCTCGTGTTGCTAAGCCTGTAAAAGGCATCACTTGCTTTGTCTGCAAGGGCTCGGTATTGCACAGATGCAACAACATTGACAAACACATTGTCCTGTGAGAAAATTATCATGGGAGGTCATTACCTATTCGAGCATTTACATGTCACTTAGTAACGAGTGACAAGCTGCCGTATCATAGAACTGAAACGGAAAAAGGAAATTGACAAATTCATCAACATTCAACTCTTCACAAATTATTTAAAATACATCAATAGACCTTCGACATAACCACGAAAGCTAGTTTAATTGCGAAAATGTAGTTCTCATGATGGTTTGAGCACAAAGCATTCAAAGAGCGATGTGTTGTTTTAAACATTTTTTGTTTCCCACTAAGATGATCACTGGCGCATTTGTGTACTATAGCAAAATCCTCTAGAATAAAATCTAGATGTTGATGGAAGTTTGCACAATGAAAAAAAATAAACTTTGCAAGGCAAACCAACATGATTGAACAAACCTTGGTCTTGGTTTCGCATTTGACATCCAACTGCTGCAATCGCAGGGTGAGGTGGCCAGCGAGCTGACTTCCAAGAAACCAAGGAAGACAATGGCACCCAGGTTCCATTACTTCTTGAAACTTACCAAATCTCTCCTTCATAGCTACTGTGGACTGGTCAACTTGAACGCAGCAGAACAGGTTACCCATCCTATCTGTCTTTCAACTGGCTCCGCAAGTTCAGAAAAAGAGGAAAACATTTAAATCAAAGACCACTCCAATTCAAATAAACAGAGGACACACAAGATGTCAAGTAGAAGAAGAAGAAGAAGAAGAAGAAGAAGAATCCCGGAAAGCGTCTCAGAAAAAAGAATTGTCCATAAAAAGCCGCAGCAAAATACCTCTCATCAGCTCATACTGTTCAAATAGTATTTTGTATTCATTATACCATTACTTCTAAGTCCTAACTCCTGTGAGTACGGAAAGGCGAAATATCCAATGCCAAGCAGATCATAACAAACAATTGAAACTGGAAAAAGCTACAAATTTCATACACCTCAAGCAAAATAAGTCACAACGAGAGAAAGAGTACGGTATCATTCAGAGAAAGAAGATCGACCGATTAAAGGAACAGAGAAAGAAGGCCATAACATTTGGACAATTCAACAATACATGAAAAGTTTGCACTACAGAAAAGAGATGTAAGCAACAATTAAAAAACTCTAACTCACTAAGCACACATACAAGGGAGGGAGGAAGGGAGGGAGGGAGAGATACCGCCAGTAACTATGCGGACGATGGATGGAAAAATGATTGGAGGAAGATGAAATAAGAGACTTCTTATAAGAACAACAAGGGCTATATATGCATTTAATTCGATGTCCCATTAAAAGACCATATACTGCAATTTTGTTTGTCATGAGTGTGATAAATATGGAAGTGAGCAGCTAAGGAAATCAACAGCACAACCAATTTAATCTTCTTACCATAAATTGACAATTATGTTAATATTTGAGCTTCATATAGAGATGCTCTTGAGAGGAACACTAAGGCAAGCACCATAAAAGTGGATTTTGACAAGAAAAAGGAAATACTTTGGACACTTCTTGGAGTTTGGATAGACCTTACAGCTCATGTCACAAACATTTCCTAAATGGCTAGAACAGGATTCTGCATTCAATCCTTATCAGAATTACAGCCAATGCATAAACAGAAACAATGTTAAATAGATCGAGAAACAAGAAATATGCCAGCACTTGTGAACAAGTAATCCCAGCGAAATGAACAATCACAATGTTAGTCTTAATCCCTTGTCCTTGTCCTCTTGTAAGGAAAGCTACATCTAACTTTGCTTTACTCATCAAGGCCATACTTACTCTAATGGGTTAAAAACATTGATGAATGTGCAATGACAAATTAGAGGCACATGCAATTCTTTTTGTGCAGATAATAATAAGTCATAATATGAGCAAAACTTTTTGCAACATCAATTTAATCAATCCACATTAGAGTAGAGCCAAGTACTAAGAGGCTAAACATTGAACACCATACAGACCACTCCAGAGAACTCTAAAAGGAAACAGATGTGACAAATAACTCACCCAAAATAATCACTCATTGAAGTATCATAGAAAGAACAAGTATGCATAGTTCAGTAATTTAAGTGAATGTTTTATAAAACACTAATTGTGCGAGGCCAGATTATATATCAAAAGTGCATTTTAGTTTGCAAAATGACATTAAGCATCAGGAGCAATTGAGAACAAGGGTAGGATGATCCCTATTATCGCTTTATAACGCATTCACCACCATTTAGGAATAAAGAATTGAAAATTTTAAACATGCACACACACACATACACAGACAAGGAATTACATTTTTCAGTAGCAAAGCGTCGGAGGGCTCGGCACAGAATGACTTGGAGGAAGATAAGACTGTGAGACTTCTTCAAGACCAGAACAAATGCTGCCGTTAAATGCTTTCAAATACGATGTTCACTCGTAAGATCAAAATGCAAAACACTTTCGTTGATGAAGATATGAAAAGCGTGTGAGGGAGTCAACAGGTAACCACTTAGAAATTGTCGCTACAACATAGTTGACTCTCTGAGCTGTACCTCGACAAGCATAATAAGAGCGTTCATAACAATTAAACTGCATTCCATCCTAAGAAACTGTTCTTGGCCGGACCACCATGAAGGATAAACCTCAACATTGACGTCAGAAAACTTCCTTAAAGCTCCAAAAAAGGACAACTTTAATACAAGAAAATCCTAATCAAGACTACACAAACAACTATTCCACCCACAAACGCCAAAGCGGAATTACCAATAACATTTCAGAGGCGTCACGCAGACAATACATTCGCAGGTTAATAAGATTACAGTCACGAATTATAGGCACGAGTGCATTAACTTGCACGCTCCGTGCAGATCGTGGAATCACCGACTTCTCCACATCAAATTTACATCAAGAAGACGATGGGCAATGATCAAGAAAGCGAGCACAGGATGCCCACCTTTCCAAAAGAGGGAACAGCAGGGACTCCTCTTGCGAGCGGGGTTCTGAAGTTTCCGAGAAACCCACAAGGAGACTGAAACGTCAAGACAACAAAGATGGAAAATTTACCTCCCTCGTCTTTCCTTCGTGCCTGCCTCAGGGTCCTGTGGAAGCAGGGTGATGAAGAAGCAGCAAATATATCTGAGTGAGAGTGGTAGGCTGACGCTGATTTAGATAAGGGAGGAATGAACTGGGATCGCAGAAAAAAGAGGGATTCTGTGGGTTGAAACTTTTAATACTTGATAATGAATTTTTTTTCTTTTTTTTAAACTTGATAATTAAGTTGAACAAATTCAAATAATTTATCCGTGCGACACAAAAATATTTGTTGCTTCTTCAAATACTTTATGAAATTCACCATAATCACTTTTAATAGTTCAAATCAATTTTAGAACTTAATGTCTTATAAGTTTAAGATTGGCATCCGTATAAAGATTAGCTTCTTGATTATTTTCCCCCAAAAATCCTTTCAACGGTATACAATAACTCAAAAAGTTACTTCATATTTGACCCCCAAAAAAATTATTTATTTCATAAATGATGAACCTTTTTAATTTTTGGGCTTTTGCTTCTTACTATGATGGATCAAGAAACAAGCCCAAACACCATTTTTTTGAAGGCAATAGGCCCAACAGGAATTGTGCACGCCAAATGGAATTGGATCGGATCGTATTCCTAGCGAACAAATGCAACATGTCATGTGTGGGAAAGTTTAAGAAAAAAAAAATCCTAAACATAATGCATTGATATCAACTCAGTGTAAACCTTTTAATTTGGCTAATTTCATCATAAACATTGAGTCCATCTGGCCAATTTAGGCCGAAAATAGTTGACGTGGACACCAACATTTTACATAGCATAGCCGGCACTAATGTGGATAATTTTTACAATTTTAAAAAAAAATTGCTTTCATTGTGGCCGGCAAGGGGGGGTGAGGGCCTGGCTAACCACAAGCAAGGGCGTGAAGAGCCACCTCACTCGCGGCCAACAAGGCCGTGATGGCCTTGCCTAAGGCCTTCGTAGCCCCATCGACTCCAGGCGACGCAACCCTCGCTAGAGACCGACGAGGACTTACGGCGACCCTTGTCGGCCAAAATGAAAGGAAAAAAAATATATAAAAAAATAAAAAATATNNAATATTGAAAAATAATATTAAAATATTCATGTCAGCTCAATTGTGCTAGTAGGATGGCCAGCGTTTGTGTCAGCAACTTCCAACCGAAATTGGCCAAATAGACTCAATTGGCAAAATGCAAAAATGTTTAAAACTAAAATTGCTTT
>BCNH02000011.1:17563731-17578485 GCA_001662345.2 Metrosideros polymorpha var. glaberrima | reverse complement strand
GGAGTGCATTTATTTCACTTAAAATTAATGATATGAAAAATATTTTCTAAAAATAATCGCTTGTATTGCTTACAAAATTGAACGGCTCAAAAATATTTTCATTGTCCGCGAGAATGTTTAAACATAAATTATTACTAGTAATGAATTTTTTTTAATTAATTAATTAATTATTTCAAGCGATACAAGCAATCATCTTCATATATTCATTTTTTGCAAAACAAATGAAATCTTAATAGAGTTCAATTCTTCAAACTTGCGTTTGATAATCAATTGTCTTGACCAATGAGTCCAACTTTGCCATGGAATTTCATTGTGCTTCATCTTCCTAATCTTCATTTATGCAAATCAAGTGATGATGCATCCGTGAGAGTTGAAAATTTTTAGGTCTAATTTTATCTCATAAGATAAAGTCATTTCGAGATAATTAATGTTCCGAAATGATCAAGAGCTAATGGACAATTGTATCCATATAATACCATGTCCCATAACTAAACTGATCGAAGAAGATACCATCGATGGAAACTAAATATAATAAATACGAAAAGAAAGAGTTATCCAATTAAAAACTTATCGCCGGAGAAGGTATCCGCCGTCCACGACCAAATCATGCCCGGTGATGAACTCCGATTCATCCGACGCCAGAAACAGCACGGCCTCCGCCACGTCTCTGGTCTTCAGCATCCCTCCGCCTTTCAACGGCATGGCCGGCTCATAGTACCTCTCCACCTCCTCCGCGCTCATCCCCCCGAGAGCGCTGCTTGTGAGCGGCGTCGCCACCGCGTATGGCGACACGCAGTTCACCCTGATCCCGTGCGCCCCGAGCTGGACGCTCGCTGACCTCACTAGCCCCACCACCGCGTGCTTCGACACGTGGTAGTCCGTACGCCGCACCCCGCCGCAGCTCCCCGAGACGCTGCCCGTGCACAAGATGCTGCCCCTCACGCGCCCCTCGACCATCGCCCGCGCCGCGTGCTTCACGCACGCCGCCACGCCCCGCACGTTGATGGCCATCAGCCGATCGAACTGGGAGAGTTCGAGGTCGAGGATCTTCTGGTCGGAGGGGCTCACAATCCCGGCGTTGCAGAACATGACGTCGACGCGTCCGTGGGCCTGGACCGTCGACCGGACGAGGGCCTCGACTTGGTCTTCATCGGTGACGTCGCAGCGAGCGACGGTGCAAATTTCGGCCCCGATCGACGCGGCGACCTGCTCACCGAGGGTGTCCTGGACGTCGGCGATGACGACCGCGCGCGCCCCGTGGGAGGCAAAGAGGCGGGCGGTGGCCTCGCCGATGCCACTCGCGCCGCCGGTGACGATGGCCACCTTGCCTTCGAGCCTTTTCTTGGAGTCGGACATTGCTTCTTGGGCGGATGCCGAGGAAGATCAACGACGAGAGGGGTTGGACTGTTTAGGTTTGAATCTTGATTCTTGACCCCCTGGATCGAATTTTATAATTTGTTTCAAATGAAAATCGCTGGAAATTTTTTTTTCTTTGAAATGGCCGTACCAGGACTGCCAGTATCGGTGTATGCGACACTGGCTTTCTAGAATTATTTATTTTCTTGTTTTTTTTTTCTCTTAACTAACGTAATATTCCCCACAATTTTTTTTCTTTATTTTTATTATCCTCTTTATCTTTTTAATCCTGCCACAGATTTTTTTTTAGTTTATGATTTTATATTTTTCTACCTCATATTGTTGATAGACCTTTAAAATATTTTGTAATTGAATCCAAATATGAAAAAAAACCATTTCAATTTCTTTAAGTGTTTATTGTGCGATTAAATCGAATTTAACATGATATTAATGTTACATATCACAATTAATCTATATTCCACTAACGCTATGTGTAGGAGGGGCTACCGCATGTCTATGTTTTATTTTTCTTATCACCGCCAACATTAAAGTGTATATTCATTCTTTAATTATTTTGTCTGAGATAAAGCACGTATTCTTGTAGAGTTCGTTTTCTTTTGACGTCATTGACTATTTTTCTATCAAATAAGTTCATAAACTAAAGATCAGCGGCAAAATAATGAATTAATTTGACAACAAAGTTTAGTTTCCTTTCCCAAAATTACGTCATTTTCCATCAATCAGCCTTTTCAAGAAAAGTTAGACTTGGCGACCGAGACTTTTCAGAACCAGTGGGTACGTCGTGGACGACTGAAATTTCTCTGCTTCTGGATGGCGTCCGAGATCAAATTGCTGTTCTCGATTGATAGCGGCCCCGTGCATATCGTGCTTCGCTCTTTCTTGTTTTTTATTAGCACATAATTCCGAGATTCCAAAATAGCTCCAAGAATTGTAAACCAACGATGGTTTCACTTGGCCGTTGATGAAGATGGGTCAACCCGGCGATCACCCTCCCATGTCGTCCGTCACTCGCTCCGTCTCGACGTATCTCAAGCAGAAGTTGCATTCGATCCACTCCCACCTGGGCGGCGGTCACCAGCTCGATGGGGAGTCAGGTTCGGGACAAGGCTCGAAACCTGGACCCTCCGCGGCGGCCACGGAGGTCGCCGATGCCAGGAAGAATTGCAGTCACGCCACCGTCCTCGAGGGATCGTGCAACGATTGCGGCAAGATCCTCGGGAATCGCTACGGCCGGGATTTCGGGTACGTGGTGGAAGGGCTGCGGCTCTCGGCAGCCGAGGTCGCGGGGTATCGCGAATCGAGGAATCTCGCGGATACCAAGAAGCTCTGCTTGGTTCTTGATTTGGACAACACGCTGGTGGATTCAATCTTGGCGTCGCATTTAGCACCGGAAGAGCAATGCTTGTCGGATGCCGGAGATACTCCGTTAAACGGTACGCTTTTCGTGCTACAAGATTTGCCCCTAGTGACCAAACTGAGGCCGTTCGTGCGCGAGTTCCTGAGACAGGCCAGCGACATGTTCGAGATGTACGTGTACACGATGGGCAACCGGGAGTATGCGTCCACCGTCGTCGATTTGCTCGACCCGGAGGGAGCCTACTTCAGGTCCAGAGTCATCTCGCGCGAATTTAGCACTTCTTCCACTTACAAGAGCCTCGACCTCGTGCTGGCGCCGGAGAGTGCGGTCCTCATCTTGGACGATACTGAAGAAGTGTGGCCGGATCATAGGAAGAACTTGATACCGATTTTGGGTTACAAGTACTTCGATTTCGAGATTAGTCACGAGGACAGCATAGATTGGAAGACGTACGCCCAAACGAAGATCGACGAGGACGAGGATGGGGGCGTGCTGTCGTCTATACTTGGCGTGCTGAAAGTCGTGCACCGGGAGTTTTACGACCCCAAGTATGGGGCAAACAATTGGGACAAGAGGGACGTGAGGAAGGTGCTGGCCGGGGTGCGGTCTGGAGTCCTCAAGGGTTGTGTCCTAGCGTTTAGCAAGGTTGTCGGATCGGGACCGGAGTCGGATCGGCTCCGGGCCGCAGCGGAGGAGTTAGGAGCCAAGTGCAAGGCAGGCCTCGGGTCTTCGGTGACGCACGTGGTGGCTTTGGACGTGGAAGAAGAGAGCTCGAGGTGGGCCGAGCGAGAAGGGAAGAAGTTGGTGTCGCCGGATTGGTTGTGGGCGGCTTATTATCACTGGCAGAGAAAACCAGAAGATGAATTCTCATTGTCATCGGAAGGTTGAATTAGATCGTCAGGAATTTCTTCTTTTTTTCCTTTTTAATTACGTATTTTGTTTTTGGCTTTAAATTTATTTGTCTTGAATTTTAAGGTGTGTAAAAACCTCAATTTGTGAGACCATTTGTTATAAGGTGTTAGGTAACGCGATGCTTTCTTGACTTTATGATGGAACTCTTGAAATTTCTCGTCCCGGCAGTGTCTTGGATTTTTGCGTTGATTTCTCCTTTTCATATGGCTTCGGATTGTCCACTAATTTGTATTTTTCTTAGGTTGATGAGACCGTGCATAATAAAATTAAGAGGAAAATGACTAATTTGTATTTACTTCTTTTATATTATGGCAACATATCAAACTCAGTTTGTAGTTTCATCTATATGAATGGTAGGACATAACTTAATCAAAATGTCACTTATATTTTCAGATAACGATTGTTTTCCATCTTCTCTTCAAACCTCGTGTGTTGGACTGTTCGGTCAATTTTTTTTTTTTATAATAATATTTACAATTCTGCATTTTAGTCCTTATTCATGACTATCTTGCTATATGGCAGGGTGGCGAAGCAAATTTTATTATCTAAAAACATCATAATCTTCGCACGATAGATTGAACGCTGTAATAAGAAAAATACATAATGGAGATAGAATGCACGTCTCAATCACAACTCTTTTCTAATAGCCTTGGTTGGAACTTGAAGATGACTGAAGTTGATAAGAAGAATTGAAAAATAAGAAAGAAGCTCTTTTAACACGGATTAACTTTTTATTGGCAATTTAAATGGGGGATTCAAATTTAATGAGAGAAAGAAAAGTTATGCCCGCGACTCAACTTAATAATCAAATAGAAAGACAGGTTTTCCTTAGGTGGGATAGGTGTCAATTTTAAAAGCAACCCTTAGAGGAAAGTCTGCTTATAATATTTTCACATGGGTAATTACACATTAACCATGCCCTACATCCCTAAACGATAATTACCCATTTCAATATAATTATCGTAGGAGAATAGACATTTGTTTCCCATAATTTACAAAATTATTCTTGCATAATCGTAATATTGTCCGGAGGCGTACAGTGCATGCCTTTTGCTCTAATCTATTCTAAGGTAATTTAATCGGGAAAAAGTTACCGGCCGGAACTGGGAGACGGCCACCGCTGACTCGACCGGAAGGGCTGGTGCAGGAATCCACCGTCCACCACCAGATCATGCCCCGTCACGAACGCCGCCTCATCACTTGCCAGAAACAGCACCGCCTCTGCCACGTGCTGTGCTTTCATTGGCTCCCCGCCTTTCAGGCACACGTACTGCTCGTACGCCCTCTCCGCCTCCTCCACCTCCATCCCCAGCATGCTGCACAGCCCAGGCGTCGCCACCGAGTACGGCGACACCGAGTTCACGCGGATCCCGTGGGCCCCTAGCTGCACGCTCGCCGACCTCACCAGCCCGCCCAGCGCGTGCTTCGACACGTGGTAGTCCGTGTTGCGGGCCCCGCCCGAGCGCCCCATCACGCTCGATGTGCACACGATGCTTCCCCTCACGCGCCCCTCCACCATCGCGCGCGCGGCGTGCTTCACGCATGTGGCCATCCCCCGTACGTTGACCGCCATGACCCGGTCGAACCGGCCCAGGTCGAGGTCGAGCACGGTCTGGTCGTACCCGCTCATGACGCCGACGTTGCTGAACATGACGTCGAGGCGGCCCCAGAGGTCGACGGTCGATCGGATCAGGGACTCCACCTGGAGCTCGTCCGTGACATCGCAGTGTATATAGGTGCAGTTGCTCGTGCCAATGGAGGCGGCGACTTCTTGGCCCATTTCTTGGACGTCGGCGATGACGACCATGCGAGCGCCGTGGGCAGCGAAGAGCCGAGCCGTAGCCTCGCCTATGCCGCTGGCGCCGCCGGTGACGATGACCACTTTGCCTTGGAGTTTATTCATTTTTGAGCTGTTGCTGACGACCGAGGAGTGTATGCCACGAGGATTATTGTTTTTGCTTTGAATTTAGTAGGAAAGTTAGTGTAGGGCCCAGAGGAAAATGGAGCCACTTGCACGAAAATTTTGGGCCCAACTCGGTAAATTCTGGCAGAATTGCCATTTTTTTCAAACCTTCGAGATTTTTTCTGGATTCTGATTTGTCCCATTTTCTCAATAATTAAAGCAGAATCATAATAACACAGGGACATCATTTTCTTGGAAAATTTTTAAATAAGGACCCAAAATGGAGCCACTTGCTCAAAAGAAGCTCCAGTAGCCAATTAGTCACCCGGCATGTTCCGACCACTAGAGTAGGGGTAGTTTTATCCAAAATTTTCTATCAGAGAAAGAGGCGAAGAAAAGCAATTATGAACTTGGGAAAAGTGGCTTTTGTGTTGCTTTCTCACACCGGAACCGTATAAGTACAATACTATATATAATACATATGACTAGCCAATTAAAGAAAGAAATATACAGGATTGGGAAAATTGATTTTCTCAATATACAATATTCTAAATTCTCAAAATAAAGACCTTTACATGGAAGGTGAATCAATTAGGAGCAACTGTATCTTCAACACGTCAAGAACGCCTAGCTTGCTCAATAGATAACATATGTTGCCTTTGACATAAAAGTTCGGTGAAGATGTCTACAGGTTGTTCTGCTGTTCTTATTCCTCTTGTCTTGATTACTCTATCCCGAATTTTGTCTCTAACGAAATGGCAATCAACTTCTATATGCTTTGTCTTTTTATGAAAATAGTGAATCTCCCAATTTGACACATAATCCCATAACGGATTTTCTACTCATGGGCAAGTAGCATAATCTGTGTCACAATGTACCGTCATTTCCATGTTGTTATCTCGAGACAACAATATTCCCAATCCTGAGCATCCCTTCAAGTACTTCAGAACTTTTAACGCATCATTCATATGAGATTATTTCGGATCATGCATGAACGGGTTGAGAATTTGCACTGCAAAACATATATTAGGTCTAGTCATGGTGAGATAAATAAGTTTCCCAACAAGTCTCTGATAAGCAGAGAGATCCTTGAGTAAAGGATCCTTGTTCAGAGGTGATAATCTTTTATCATATTTTGTCGTTGTTAACTTGACATTGTGTTCAATGGGAATAACTGCTGATTTTGATCTTGATAGTCCTGCTTCCGATACGATCTCTAGGACAAATTTGCGTTGACTAAGGCAAATTCCTTTATTTGATTGTGCAATCTCTATCCCTAGAAAATATTTGGGAGGACCCAAATCTTTGATGTGAAAGGTAGAATGCATGTACTTCTTAAATTCCTTAATAATAGATTCATCATTGCCCATAATAAGTATATCATCAATATATATCAGCAAGTAAATTGATGATGTACCTTGATTCCATGTGAATAATGCATAGTGGTATCTGGATTGTCGGAATTTTGCAGTTGTGAGTGCAATAGTGAATTTAGCATACCATTGACGAGAAGCTTGTTTGAGCCCATATAGGGATTTACAGAGACGACATAGTCGATTCTCCCCCGGTCTGTGTAAACCCAGTAGAAGATCCATATAGATTTCTTCTTCTAAATCTCCATGGAGAAAAGCATTGGAGACATCAATCTGATGTAAAGACCAATCGTGAGAAGCAGCAATAGAAAGAAAAGAACGAACAATTACTTCTTTTGCTACTAGAGAAAATGTCTCCTTACAATCAAAACCTTCTCGCTGTGTGAACCCCTTTGCCACAAATCTAGCCTTATATCTCTCAATGGAGCCATCGGCTTTATATTTAATTTTGTAGACCCATTTGTAGCCTATGGGTTTCCGATGAGAGGGTAAAGAAACGATATCCCAGGTCTGATTTTCCATCAAAGCTCGTAATTCATCCGCCATTGATTGTTGCCAAAGAGGATCTTTCGCGGCTTCATTACATGAGGATGGTTCCTGTTCCTCAGATATTCTACTAATGCAGCACATATATTCCGGTGAGAGTCGAGCAAAACTAACATAAGAGGAGACTGGATAGTGTGTACCAGATGGTTCCAAAGTTGGGCAAATATAATATTTTGTCCATGTGGGTGGTTGCGTCACACGACTTGAACATTGAGGGTGACGACTAGTTCATATGATCCGAAGGAGATGTTGAGGGGGAACCCATATAATGCTCGGATGTTGCCATTTGTCGGGCACTGGATGGCTCATTATCCATATTTGATGAAAAACTTGGACCATTTGTAGATGCCTGAGGTGCAACAGAAGATGTCATATGGGGAATTGACATTGGGTCTGGAGATGATAACTCTTCTTCACTTAAGAAGGAACGATGATTGGTAGCTAGATCTACTTGGTGGTGTGAAGACAGTTCTTCCTGGAAAGGGAAAATGTCTTCATGAAAGGTAACATATTTGCTGACAAAAAGTTGCCCAGTTGATATATCCAGAACAAGGTATCCTTTTTGAAGAGCAGGGTATCCCATAAATACGCACTTAAGGGCACGGGGACCCAGTTTGTCCCGAGGGCCCATAGTAGAGACATAACATAAGCACCCAAAAACACGAAGGTTGCGAATATTTGGACATTTCCCAAATAGCAGTTTGAAAGGAGTTCGTCCATTTAGAACCTGAGTTGGCATTGGATTGATTAAGTATGCTGCTATGACAATACAATCTCCCCATAATGTTTCTGGAACGGAAGCTTGATACTTGAGAGCACGAGCAACTTCTAAAAAATGATGATGTTTTCATTCGACAACCTTATTTTGTTGGGGTGTGTAGGTGCAGGAGCTCTCATGAAGAATGCCATTCATGATTAAAAAAGTCACGAGTATTATCAGTACGAATCCGCTGTACAGATTTACGAAATTGATTTTTAATTAGAGTGAAAAAATTCCTGAGATGAGAGAGGACTTGAGCTTTGGATTGCATGAGGAAAACCTAAGTTGCACCGGTATGGTCATCCACAATTGTACGAAAAAAATGAGACCTATCAAGATGTAGGATGTGATATGGTCCCCAGATATCCATATGGAGGAGAGAAAATGCAGCTTTAGCACGTGACGTACTTTGTGGAAAATGCAATCGTGCTCGTTTAGCTAACAGACAAATAGAACACTTGGGATGAGGAAAATAAGCACTATGGCCCATACGTTGATGAGATAGAAAAAACATTGTTATTAATGTTCACATTACATAGAATGCCCTTATTCAAAGGGAAATATGGAATATCAACATTTTTGGGAACTGCTGCCCAAAAATAAAGACTCTCGTGAACATTGCCCAAGCCTATCAATTTCCCAGTCAAAAGGGCTTGAAAGAAACAGACATCAGAATAAAAAATAACCCAACAGGAGTTGTCCTCACACAGTTTGGAAACAAAAATGAGGTTAAATTGAAATTCGGGAATGAGGAGAACATTTTTCAATGTGACAAATGAATTGAGCTGAACATCTCCAATCTTAACAATAGAAGTGGTGTTTCCATTTGGAAGACGTACTGAAGTATTAGAAGGTGATTTGTGAATATGTGAAAGGAAAATTTCATTGCAAACTATTTGATCACTAGCATCTAAATCAATAATTCATGCTTTAGTGGGTAGGTCCAGATTCTTTCGAGGGAATTCGATACGGAACAAAGGACGTGGGATCAAAAGTTAGGTTGTTGTCTCCTTTTGATTCGACCTGTCCGTGAAATATCTTGTACCCAGCAGATTATTAAGATGATTTATGCCATCTTCGGCTTTTCTTTTTCCTTCTTTTCTTTCTCTCTCCTTTTTCTTTGGCTTTTTCTCATTTTTCTCTTCCACGCAAAGTAATTAGGATTCTGCTATGTGGTTCTGACACGTTCATGTGCTGAAACGTGATCGACAATACCACAGAGCTTTCTCGGGTTAGCCGGCGATCGTCCGCGATTCGTATCGTCCTGCTTTAGCGGCAACGTGGCTCGAATGTTATTTGAGAACATCTTAAAGCTGGCCATGATGCTCGCCGTGCATATTATGCTCCCATTGCCCATGGCCCGACGTTGACTGTGAAGAGGCGTTCGTAGCCCTTCGTGTCGAAGTCGAGGACGTCTTGCTTCGACGAGCTCATCACGCCAGCGTTGCAGAACATTATGTCCAAGTACCCTTGGGATCGGACTGTGGACTCCACTAGGGACTTGACCGTCTCCTTGCCGATGCTGCTCGCGCCGCCGGGTATGATGGCCTAGCCTTGAGTTTTCTCTCCGGAGATGAGTGGTCAGCCATGGTTCTCTGACTGGAAGCAAATATGAAGGGAATAATTCTCGCTAAGTTTGCTTGGTATACATTAGGGTGAGCATTTGAGGTTCCCTCTAGGTTACGTCTGGAACCTACCGTCAGAACCGGTTCCCCATTTTTGAAAATCTGTGACCTACCTTTGCATACCTTGAAACTTATCTGTCACAGGTTTCAGGGTCTACTCGAGAACTAGCCAATTACTTTTTTTCTTCTTCGTTTTTGGTTGAGCAAAAAGAAAGTGAACGCAATAACAAGAATGAAAATTTCTTATTTGTCATAGCAACAATTTATAAAAGATGAACACATAAAATAAAGCAAACAATAAAAGTTCAAAACACCTAACATAAAACTTAAATTATAGTTAATCACTTAATAGTAGTTTCAAAATATAATTACTATTAACTACACTAAAATAATTATATGAAAGCCTCCAACATATTCTACATTAGAGCTTTGTAGGTTCTCGGGGAACTGGGAACCGAACCGCATAGTACAATTTCCTAAACATATGGAACCGTGAACCGAACCAGGTCTCACTAGAATTTGAAACAGGACTGATGGAGCCGGTTTGATTCTTCGGTTCCCGTTCTACCATGAAACTATGCTCACTCTTAGTATACATCAAAAAACTAAGAGAAGCGAAATTTGCATTTAAATATAAACCTCTAACTCCTAAGAGATCAATAATTTTATTTTTTTATCTTGACTTGTTCAAAAGTTTGAACGACTCTTGAGGTGCTCAAGAAGAGTAGCTATTGCAATGCCCATTAGTTGAATCATTTAATTTATCCTAAGATTTTTTAAATTTCCGTCAATTAGGGTTTTTGGTTCTATATATGTGGGATCGAATGATGCAAGAAAATCCCAAATTGCTGCACTCCCATGTGGTTATGTTGGCTGGTCTTTTTTGATCAGCGGCTGACAAGCATATTCGTTTTGGAGGCTTTCGTCGCGTTTGCTCTTATCCTTTTTGACTCCAACCGTTATGTTGTAAAGTGTATCAGCTTCCATTAAAAAAAAAGTGTATCAGCTTCCATTAAAAAAAAAGTGTATCAGCTTTATAATACGGTTGAATATATAATAACACAAATTATTATTTCCTAGAAGAAATACTTTGGTTGAAACAAAATAAGATAAAGCATACAAATGATGAGACCAACACGACTCAATTATTCAAACCTAGTGAAGTTTTCAAGCTGCAGTCAGGATCAGTCCTCATAGCTTGCTGAAACTAACTTCAACTTTATCAGCTGGTTTAGGGTGTGGAAGATAGACGAAACCCGCGTCCGGGTTGAGCAATTCCCACCTGATAATTCAATTGCCAAACATCGTCGTAAATGTTTATGGTTCAATGAACTGGAATTTCTCTAGTCAGTGAGCAAAAGGTTCACTTTTTTCTTACTTGTATCCTACTGATAAATGATGCAGAAAGATCGCCAGTTGAATCCTTGCAAGCATGTTTCCGGCGCAGATTCTATTTCCCCCACCAAACGGTTGGTATGCGCTCGGCTTCACAGATTCCTGAAGAACATGACCGAGAATTACATAGGTTTGCCTGAAAGAGAACAAAGAAAGAAAAAAGGAAAGTGAATGCTTCGACTATGAACATAATTGATATCAAGCCTTACATTCCACCTATCGGGATTAAAGCACAGGGGGTCATCAAAGCTTTCCGGATTCGTGTGGAGGTATCGGAGCCACAGAATCACTTTCCATCCCTTTGGTATCGTATAACCTGCACAAATTTCAGGCATCATTCCTGCAAATCTCTATCTTTAATTGCTCTGAACTGGACTCAGCAGTCACAACAGTTCTTGTAGGTGTAACGTATCTAAGTTGGTACAAACTCGTCACAGGTTAAAAATGGCCGTAAAAAGGCAGTCTTGATAAAGCAACAATTGGAAGATCTATCCCGTTGGTAGAGCTGCGGGCTGTGACGCATAAGCTAATAATATCTCTGCAAGACTCGGATGATTTCAAACCTTGGTAGCTGATGTCCTTTGTGGCTAATCTGAATATAAAAACTGCAACATTGGCCATTCTTATTGTCTCCTCCACCACCTGTATGTCACTAATTGTCAGCTTAAGAAATTTGCGGTCAAATGCCGCTCAAACTCTGAAATTCTCCTATAATTTTACCTTGCTAGTATATTTCATGTTCGAGACGTCTTCGCTTGTGATGAACTCACCCTTCTTGTTCTGGCTAATGGACATGTTCTCTTCCTGCCATTCAATTCAAGATTCACAAGTTGCAATGAAACACTGGATAAGGTTCTGATAACTCAGCTTTACAAAGTTTGACGATGTCAGTACCCGGAGTTTCTTTAGAACATTGGGAGACTTGGCAAGATAGTACATAGCCCACATTGATGAAAGTGTAGTGGACTCGTAACCACCGGTCACCAGGGCAATGATGTTATCTAGCACTTCTTGGTCAGATAGTTTTTTGCCTTCCTCATCTTTGATTTGTCGTATCCCGTCCATAAGATCGGTAACAGTTTCTTCGCTTCGGCTTTTCCTCTTCTCTAGCTCATCTCTAAAAATCGATTCGACCTTCTTCCGGCACTGCAATATCGGATTGAGCAAATATTTCAGATCATTTGGGGTTTCAAAGGCATTGCTTTCTTAGTGTTACGATTATTTTGCGCTGGAGTATCGTATTTAACTTGCAGGACAAGAATATAACTTCAAACTCCTACGCAGAGCATGAGTCATTGCGCAAGTTAATGAGAAGTCAAGCTGTCATCCTTCGCCAACTTTATCAGATTGGAAAAAAGATTATATATTCCAATTCGTTTGAACCTGCAGAGCGCGGTGATATGCAGTTCCGGGGAAATTGAAAGGCTGAGCTCTCATCCCTTTGACCATATCATGAAGTAACTGCTCGATCTTATACAATTGCGGCCCTGGCTCAAAGCTCGCAAATAGTTTCCCGATGTTCTCCAAGGTCACCTGCAAGCAAATGAGATGCACAAAATTTAACAACCACAAATAAAACCTTGAGGACGATCTGGAGGGCAAAATTTAATCAGGTGAATGATGAAGTCATGTGATGTTGAGCCTATGCGATGGACTACACCTTCTTAGTTCCATGGTAAGCGACGATTCTGCCTTTTTGTGCCCACAGCTCAAGGGCAGCGACCAAACGAGGCTGTACCAAAGCAGCTATTCGGCGAAGAGCATCAGGTTGGTTAATGGCATTCAAGACAAAGCTCCTGAGCCTGGCATGTGGCTTTCCGTTAACCGCCACTAGAGAGGTGGCGCCCATAAGATCAACATTCGGCCATTCCAAGACGAATGCGTCGTCGGCTCGGAAGACAAACTTGTTCACTGATGGGAAGCATGCTATGATGCAGGGTGATCCGAAGAGGTGAGTCCTGTACATTCCTACTCCATCACCATACCTGAAACATGCACAGGGACGTTAGTAGAAACTGGAGACAAACACTACTCTATTTCTTGGTTTCATGTTTCTTATTATTTCAAACGCAATGCTGCATAGTTCGTGTAACCAGTATTCAGCCTAAAAGTCAATGGCGAATGGCAATCTTACTTCCTTCTTTTAGAGTTTATGAACTCGTCCGGGCGGCGAAGAATCTTGAAGTACCAGATGAAGGTGAAAAGTTCTCCGAAGAAGGGAAACCCCATGTGTCCTGGCGGCAACTTCGCACCGGCTGCGGAACATCTTCGCTTTACCGGCAACGCAAACCAAATCTCATTCCACCACCACAACAACCAACCTAGAAGTGGGATGAGCCCCAGAATGCAACCTAACCACGCTCCCATTGGTGTACTCTCCATCAGTCAGGTGACTCTTACTAATTCCTACCAAACTGACCTAACCTGCCTTAAATAGCCACATCACAGTCACCCAATTGCTTTAGGGTTTGATTGATTCCATTGAGGTTATACCCTTTCATCCAATTGCTAATAGACAAAGTTATACAGACATACTCCTTGGCTGTGTTAGCACCATGCTCAATGGCACAATTCTTTTTTATCCCCTTTTAGCAAGTACCGACACTTGCGAGGCAATTATGACCGTCCATGACCAGAAATGTAATGCGAGAGCTTCTTGGACCTTAGCACAGGAATCTTTTTTAGCACAAAATGAATTGGATTATAGCCAGATCAACGCTCCGTAACAAAGTGACTTCTAACAGCTTTCATGTCTCAAGCGCAGTACAGGCAATGGCAGGGGAAACAAGGTCCGAATTCAGAATCCAGAACGAGAAGACGCAAAATCGACCAGATCAAGAGGCATCGACTCATAATCCCTGATTAGCCAAACATACGAGCGATCAAAAGGCGCGAAGTCTCAAAGAAAGAGAAGGAGCTCCGCCCTCAGTATACGAAAAACAAATCAAGTTGTGATCGCTCCATTAACGAACAAATATACGGCAGTGAATAAACAGACCACCTGAACATGTAGCTACCAGAGAGAGATATTTGTTGAAAATTTTGATTTTGTGTGTGTGGAAGCATGGTGTTAATATGGATGATAGTTTGTGGTTAGTAATGTGCAAGTGTGTATGTGTAGGATATAGTTGATAGAGAATGGATAAGGTCAAGGTAATAATTATGTGTTCAAGGCTATGGGAGAGGAAATATAATTTACTTAGTTTTTGGGTTGTACAAGAAGTTGGAGGAGATATTGGTGTTGGTGGAGGGGTACACCCCCACACACCCTTACAAGAATGAGCATTAAGCCTATTTATAGGCTTATGCTTTCCATGTACAACTTTTCTAGAATTATCTAAAAGTGACTTAGATTTTTTCCCTAGATACATCTAGACTCTTCTATAAGTATATATTCCACAAATATCTTGATTATGCTAGATATTTCTAGACTTCACTAGCAAATGTCTATTCTAGAAGTCTCTAGAAATTGGATCACAAATTCCAACACTCCCCCTTGATCCAAT
>BCNH02000011.1:17539338-17552933 GCA_001662345.2 Metrosideros polymorpha var. glaberrima | reverse complement strand
GGGGGGGGGGGGGGGGGAGAGACCACTTCCTAAATTGGTCGTCATCGTCGTGGGGGAGCTGAAGTGATTGAGGCTCGCTCATCGCCACTTGCCGTTGACAGACGCTCGATTGCCACTCGCCGTTCACTTCGCTCTCTTGCTACTCGCCGTTGTCGCTTGCTCAGGTTTGCCATATTCTCTCCATGTGGCTAGCAAAATTAGGGCTTAGAGGGAAAAATTAGGGCTCGGATTGGAAAATTAGGGCTTGGAAGGAGCAGATGTGGGGACGAGTAGTAGAAGGTCATCTTCTCCTTTGCTTCGTTGAGAGGAATTTGAGTTGCTGTTGAAGGTCCTTTTCTCCATTTTCAAGATTCAGCTATTAAATTTGGAGGCAAACCGAAATAGGGCATGAATTTGGGTTTTAGGGCTCGATTAGGGTTTGAAATTGGGCATTTTTTTCACATTAGGCGATTTAGGGTTCTTATTTGGGGATGGAATGCTGAACGACGTCGTTTTAGGTTGTAGAATGTCGAACGATGTTGTTTTAGCTTGTAGGAGCTCAATTAGCCTTCCGGTGAGCCACGTAAACTTTAACTATTAATAAAATAAGGCCACATCGGATTTCCAGCATGGTTCGCCGAACTTGGCACTTAAGTGTCTTACTTTAAAAAAACTAGCATTTAAGTGTACCTTTGAGCAATTGTGACACTAAAGTGTCCACCCGTGCCAAATTGTGGCATTTGTGTTGTACTTTTCCCCATGTTTTAATTTATGGTCAAGTTTTACAAGAAAGAGATTATGCCCTTGCTCCAAATTTCGTTGAATACCTCCAATTCTAGCAAGAAGCTGTCTTTTATAGCTGAAGATGTTTCCAAATGTAATCTTATTCCACTCTTGAACACGTCTTCTAAATTGTTTTAATTGAGCTCCAAGTGTAACATCATTACGCCAATTATCCTTGACAAATTAGGAGAATTGAGGACGTGTTAGCCAAGCAACTTCAAACCGAAATGGCCGATTAGGACAATGGTGCATAATCACACCACTAAGACTGATGAGTAGAGGGTTATGGTCTGAGTTGACCCTTGGTAGACCCTTCACAAAAGCATTAGGAAACAAAATTCGCCATTCTGTATTACATAGGGCTCTATTTGATCTCTTGAAGACTCGAGCAGGTCTCGACCACTTAGGACCTCTCCAGGTGTATTTACAACCAGTGAAGCCTAGATCCAACAAATGACATGAATCATTCCGGTTCCTAAAATTATAAAATTTGGCTATAGAGACAAGAACGCAACCAAATTTCTCTTGGGGATAAGCAATTTCATTAAAATTGCCTCCAAGCAACCGGGGCATAGTCATGGAGTTAGCTAGATCTGTAATAACGGGCCACAACTCTCAACTCTTGCTTTCTACAGGATTTGCATAAATAGCCGTGAAGCACCAGGAGCGGTTATTTGCAGTCAATTTGAGGTGGAGGGACTGGGGGGCAGAATAGAGTAAATCCACTCATAATGAATTGCCCTTCCACAAAAACCAAATACCTTCCAAAAAACCTTGTGCATCCATTTTGACAGAATGATTGAATCCTAGTTTTGCGACAACTTTGGCAGCTTTATCACCACAAATTCGAGGTTCCAATACAACAAGAACATCCGGCCATGTAATTTGACAATATCCCTCATTGAGAGAAGAAATTTTTTTATTTCCAGCTCCTTGACAATTCCAAACCAAAATATTCATCATCAAGTAAAGTATTAAATGATAAATAAGGCAATGTGGCCGTCAACTTAATCCATGTTCGCATCAAAAGAATCAGGTACCATCGAGGCCAATTCCTCTGTATCGCACTATCTTTAATCAATATGGGGTCGGGTGGTTCAAGTTGATTGCAAACATTAGACAGTTAGATTCCATTACGATGTCCGAACCATTTCCTGTTCCACCGGAATAGATACCTCACAGTCAACTAGTTAAACAGCTTTAGGTGCAATTACACACCTTCCTTCTTCATTATCCTCTCCCCTTTTAAGAAGAAGCAACCTGTTTGATCTGGCAGCCCCAATTTCATTCTAGGAGGAGCAGGATGTATACTCAGGGCTAGAAAGAGCACTGGAGCCTCAACTTCCACGTTCTTTAGTATGTTCATCCACTGATTGGGGCTAAAAGACAGCAAAGCGATAACCTGTTTGATTTCCTTCAGCATTATTCCCAGAAACTAGACAAGTTCGAGGCCTTCGCGTTTTTTGAACGACCATCCAGTCTCCAAATTTCTCATTTTGGTTTGGAGCACCAGAGGTTTCGTTTTTTATTTTGAACATTTGCAGCAGGAAACCTTACTCCGTGCTTAGGTACCTCCAGAACAATATTATCTTCGCACTCTTCGTTTCGATGTCCATAATAACCACAGTGGAAGCAGATGAGGTGGAGGCCTTCATACTCAATCTTGCACCGACGACTACCAATAGCGAGCATGGGCACAAGGGGTTGAGAGAGATCGACTTGAACACATAGTCGTGCATAATTATGGGTTTGGTTTTTTATGTATATACACACACACATTGCAAGTAACGCTGTGGTTAAGAGGTATTATTGAAGCGACATTTCATGAGTGCTTAGTAGCGGGATTTTGTTCGTAGAATTACAACAAAAATTCAAGTGTTGAAGTCAGTTAATCATGCGGTAAGATTTGTTAATTCTTTTATGAGATTGGAAGATTATTTCGTGAGTGGAACTAAATACTGTGTGAGTTACTGAGTATAACTAGAGGCTAGAAAAAATGAGAGTGTCTTGAGTGATTTGAGTATGGCTGTAATTTCCGTTGTATCGCTTCATCTATAGTGGAATTCTTTGCTGCTCTTTTCGTGAACATAGGTCACATCGCTTGAACCACATATATTTGGTGTTCGCTTTATCCTTTTGTTCTGTGTATTTTATTGTTAGGTTGCTTATTTTTGCAACAATGATGATTTCACAACTAATATGTAGAACGATGTTATTTCTTGCAGGTCTTTAAACTTGTAGTTTCTATCCAATTGCAAGGTCGTTCGCCGTTAAACATATGAATCATCCAGAAGTCTAAGGGCTAAGATACTCCCCGAAACATGTTGCAAATGCAGATAAAGGTGAGATTAAATTAGACCATCAAGAAGAAACTCGAGATAAAAACTACTGTTATTCTTGATTTCAATTACTTTTTCATATGAGTAAAGATCATTACTTCCGTCTGTTCGAGTTTATAAATTTTTCAGGGCGGCCAATAATCTTGAAGTAGCAAAGAAAGGTGAACATTTCCCCTGAAGAAAGCTTATCCCATGTGTCCCAGCGGTAACTTCACACCAGCGTCGGGACAGTTATGGCAATTCGCATCGAATTTCATTCATCCACCACAACCCACCAACCCAGAAGTGGAACAAGCCCCAGAGTCCAACCTAACCACACTCCTATTAGTGTACTCAACATCAATTTGCACTCAATTACTTGCTGTTTCTTGATAGTTGCAACTCTTACTCTATCTAGTCCAGATAACAGATACAACCTGCCTCATACAACACGTTAACACATTGCTTTTAGGATCGATTCAATTCTATTCCATAGAATAGTCCTGGTCAAACAACTAATTCCATGTTGGGTAAAGCATGACAGATACAACCTATCGCATATTAATATTGATACGCAATATTGCAGACTTAATTACTGCACATGCCATAGTATCTTAGCAAATCTTTTAGACTACGAATCCCAATATAAAGTGCTTGGTTTTGTTCCCACGTAGACCATCACTAATCACAATATTAAGCTCTAATGTACTTTTTGTAGGGGACCACCTGATTCCCATGCAAAGGTGACTTTTGGCTGAAACAAATTGGATACAGCATAGGATAGGATAGTATATGACTCTTGATTATTGCGGTTTTACATTTTTCCAGTTGAATCAGTCCTCATAGCTTGCTGAAACTCACTTCGACTTCATCAACCGGTAGAGGGTGGGGAAGATAGACAATGTCCGCGTCCGGGTTGAGCAATTCCCACCTGAAAATTCAATTGCCAAATATTGGTGTAAATTCATGGTCCAAAGAATTGGAATTTCTCCTAAAGTCAGTGAGTAAAAGCTTCACTTTTTCTTCTTACTTGTATCCTACTGATAAGTGATGCAGAAAAACAGCCAGTTGAATCCTCGCAAGCATGTTTCCTGGACAGATTCTCGATCCCCCACCAAACACTTGGTATGCCTCCGGTTTCGTAGATTCCTGAAGAACGTGACCAAGTATTACATAGGTTTGCCCGAAAGAGAACAGAGTAGGAAAAATAGGAAAACAAATGCCTTGTCCATGACCATAATTGATATCAAGTCTTACATTCCACCTATCTGGATTAAAGCACATTGGGTCATCAAAGTTTTCCGGATTCGTGTGGAGGTATCGGAGCCACAGAATCACTTTCCATCCCTTTGGTATTCTATAACCTGCACAAATTTCAGGGATCGTTACTGCAAAACTCTAACTTTAATTGCTCTAGACAGGACTCGGCAGTCAGCACCAACTCGTGTATTGCAAGTCACAACAGTTCTTGTAGGTTCAACATATCTAAGTCGGTACAAACTAATGGTGTAATTGCAGAGAAAATCTGTTTGATACGTTCAAAATGGCCTTAAAAAGGCAGTCTCGAGAAAACAACAATTTGAAGATCTATCCCATGGTAGAGCAGCAGGCCATAACGCATAAGCTAAGATTCTCTATCTGCAAGACTTGGATAGTTTCGTACCTTTGTAGTCGATGTCCTTTGTGACTAATCTGAATAGAAAATGTGAAATATTGGCCATTCTTAGTGTCTCCTCCACCACCTGCATGTCACTAATTGTCATCTTCAAAACTTTCTAGATCTTTGGGTCAAATGGTCGCTCGAACTCTAAAATTCTCCTATGATTTTACCTTTTTAGTATATTTCATGTTCGAGACGTCTTCGCTCGTGATGAACTCACCCTTCTTGTTCTGGCTAATGGTCATGTTCTCTTCCTGCCATTCAAGTCAAGATTCACAAGTTGCAATAAAACAGTGGATAACCAAGCTTTACAAAGTCGGATGATGTCGGTACCCGGAGTTTCTTTAGAACATTGGGAGACTTGGCAAGATAGTAAATCGCCCACATTGATGCAAGTGAAGTGGACTCATAACCGGCGAACACAAAGCTAACGATGTTATCTAGCACTTCTTGGTCAGATAGTTTTTTGCCTTCCTCGTCTTTGGTTTGTCGTAACTCATCCATAAGATCGGTCACAGTTTCTTCACTTCTGCTTTTCCTCTTCTCTAGCTCTGCTCTGAATATCGCCTCAACCTTCTTCCGGGCCTGCAATATTGGATTGGAGAAATATTTCAGATCATTTGGGGTTTGAAACGGGCAGCTTGGTTATAAAGCTAGGATATTTCAGCTCGACATTGCTTTCTTGGTGTTATGATCATTTTGCGCTGTAGCGTCATATTGAACTTGTTGGACAAGAACATAACTTCAAACTCATATGCAGAGCAGTAGTAATTGTGCTAGTTAATGAGAACTCAGGTTGTCATCTTCAGTTTTACTACTTTCGCCCAACTTATCAGATCAAGAGAAAGTTTAAGATTCCAATTTGATTGAACCTGCAGAGCGCGGTGATATGCAGTTCCGGGGAAATTGAGCGACTGAGCCCTCATTCCTCTAAGCATATCATGAAATAACCGATCCATCTTATCCAATTGCGGCCCTGGCTCAAAGCTCGCAAACAGTTTCCCGATGCTCTCAAAGGTCACCTGTAAGCAAAGAAGATGAACAACATTGTAAGAACCACTAGTAAAACATTGTGGACAATCCAACGGGCAAAAATTTAATCAGGTGGCCGATGAAGTTATCTGATGGGGAGCTTATGCGATGGACTACACCTTCTTAGTATCATGGTAAGCGACAACTCTTCCTTTTTGGGCCCACAACTCGAGGGCAGCGACCAAACGCGGCTGTACCAAAGCAGCTATTCGGCGAAGAGCATCAGGTCGGCTAACCGCATTCGAGATAAAGCTCCTGAGCCTGGCATGTGCCTTTCCGTTAACTGCCCCTACAGAATTCGTGCCCACAATACTGACATTCGGCCATTTAGCGACAAATGTGTCGTTGGCTCGGAAGACAAACTTGTTCACTGATGGGACGCATACTATGATGGAAGGCGATCCGAAGAGGTGAGTCCTGTACATTCCTACTCCATCACCATACCTGAAACATGTACAGAGACATTAGTAGAAACCTGAGACAAACACTGCTCTTGTCTCTTGGTTTCATTTTTCTCATTGCTACATGTACAGTGCTGCATAAGTTCAGTCCAAAGTATTCAATCTAAGATTCGATTGCGAACGGCGATCATACTTCTGTCTTTTAGAGTTTATGAACTCATCCGGGCGGCGGAGAATCTTGAAGTACCAGAGGAAGGTGAAAATTTCTCCGAAGAAGGGTAACCCCATGTGTCCCGGCGGCAACTTCACGCCGGCGTCGGAACATCTTCGCTTGACCGGCCACACATACCAAACCTCATTCCACCACCACAAGCACCAAACTAGAAGTGGGATGAGCCCCAGAATCCAACCCAACCACGCTCCCATTGGTGCACTCAATCGTACTTACTTTCCGTTTCTTGAAAACTTGCTCGCTCTTATTTATTCTGATAGACAGATATAGACTGCCTTACATAAACAAATCGCAGTCGCACAATTGCGTTCGGGTTTCATTGATTCGATTGAGATTACTCCTCTGATCCATTGTTTGCTAAGAGACAAACCATATCACTCACTGAAAGCAACTCAAGTGGTTTGGATGTCAGCTTCACGTTCAGAGCCACAACCTTTTTCCTTTAAACAAGGGCCGATAGTTAAGAGGCAATCACGTGGTTTGCACGTGAGGCTAAGTTCTAGAAATCATCGTCCAAGATATGAGAGAGCTTCTTGGAGCTTAGAACTGGAATCTTTTCGAACTAGAACATTTAATGTCGTTAACAATCTCATATTGATACCTTAAGACACATTTATCTTTAAAAAAATTTCGTCTAATAAAAATGTGACCCAAATTTAGCTTTTTCGTTAGCATTCTGCCAATATTTCATTAAATTGCATACGTACGTGACACGGACTACAAGACGGACCTGACATAGACAACAGTAGAACAATGTTAAAAATCTACGTGCCTTGATACTTATGGATTTTAACGGGATATTACATGGAAAGCTGATCAAAAGTAGATTTTAACAGGGAGTTTAGAATTTTTTGTAAGATGAAAATTAGTTTACTATAAATGTTTGACGGGGTTCCAAAATTCAGCATTTTTAATAGTATTAACCCATAAAAAAATAAAATTTGGGACTCCACATTCGATCAGGCAAATTCTATATTCACAACTTTTCTTCTTTTCATTATCTTTAAGAGAGAGAATAGGCTTCGCCGTTCATTCTCGCACATTCTGCTGTTTCTTTGAAAGGATCTCCCAACAGTGTTTGAGAGGCGCGAAGGTACGGACCAGATGACAGCTTTTTGGCCATTTTCTTCAATGTGGGTTTCTCAATTCCCATGCACACAAGCGTTGCCCTTTTAGACATAAGGCCATAGAGTTGTGAATAAGTGGATGTCGCTCTCTAGTCCCGACAGCCCTAATATGCACAAGAAAGAAAGAGATCTTCGGAGAGTAATGGCCCGTCATGAAAAATACAAATATTATGCGCGTTATATACTAAAACGGGTTTATAAAAGGAAAAACCGAAGCATCTCCCATCGATAGAAATCGAAAAGATTCCGAATTTGGCCTTATTATAAAAAAATCTCCATCGCTTTAGTTGTATTTACGATCATGCTATCCATGCCGTTCCAATTCTTTTTTTTTTTAATTCTTCAACTTCTTTTCGTTGACTTTTCAATAAAAAAATCTTCCCATCTTAAAATAATGTTGTCTCGGTCAATAGGTCAGAAATAAACGAACCAAGAGCAGGGGAAGCGTCACCAGTGACGCAACACCAAGACTTCAAAGACCTAAACATATCGAGGGAAAGTTTACTTTTAATAGCAGAGGAGTTAGGGAAACGACCCTGCACAGCCTTTTTTATCCTCGAAAGAGTCGCATCAACACTAACAACATCCGAAGTAGTGTCATGTAAGCAACAAGTCCTGGCATTCCAGATAAAAGTAAAGAAAAAGCAGCCCAAGAAAGCGCTGGAAAGTCCAGTAACAAAAACTTAGAACTTTTAAAACGGTTGGCAAAGGGTTCGGCTTTACCCCATTCGCGTGTATGTCTACCCTATTAGTCAAATTTTTTACATGCCCTCCCAATCATGTTCATATGTGAGAGGGGTGTTGAAATATCACATCCTTGACATTAAGATTTGTATACTCTTTATAAACATATTGTTTCCTTCCAATTATGAGAGACCGGACTTTTTAATATAGTCTCAGAGCCAGTATCTGCCTCTTTCTCATGTGCGTCCACCCTCATTAGTCAAATAATACTTTATAAAAGCTAGGTTCCGGCTCACACATGAAGTGAATAGTTCCCGTTGAGTTTTCTAGGTAAAAAATGGAAAACTAAGAGAAGTGAACCAATCTGCATTTAAATATTAAGCTGTAACTTCTATCACATCAATATCTTGACTTGTTCAAAGTTTGAATAACACTGAAGGTGCTCAACAAGAGTAGCAATTGCACCGCCCAGTGGCTGAATTATTATTTGATCCTAGGGTTTTTATAATTTCCGTCAATTAGGTCTTTTGTTCTATATATGTTGGGTCGTATGATGCAAGAAAATCCCACATTGCTGCACTCCAATGTCACTTCCTGTTTCGACCAAAAAAAATGTCACTTCATGTAATCGATACGTATGATCAGCAGTTGACAAGCATATTCGTTTTGGAGGCTTTCTTTACTTTTCTCGTCTCTTTTCACTCCAACCACTGTGTTATATGAAGTGTGGACATGACATTCTCAATTTTATCCGTACATGCATTGATAATTGTCACACAATTTTCTCTGTATCCAATAACCACAATCTATTAGCCGCTTGTCACTAATTTGATTGCCAAATTCCTTACTTTATCACTTGAATTCTTACTTGCAATTTACATCATTCCTTACATCGCTTCTTTTAAATGCTCTCTAAGCTTGCAAGCCAAGAGTCCTCATTTATTGTTCACATCTCCCTCATTTTCAATTATAAGTTTCACCTATAGAATTATATTATGCATGACCTCGCCCTTTTGCTTCAATAATTACAAATCAAATAAGGATTCTTACTCATGCATCTACTTGGGTGATTGTATGCTCTCTCCAATCATTATCATTATGTTCATTTAGCTACTTAAATTATGCCACTTGTAACCTTTTAATCGGTACACATCTCTCTCATCCTTCATCAAGTGATTTTAATCCCAATGTCTTCATGGCTTTTAACCTTAGTTAACTAATAACTATTGTTTTTAATCATGAGAAACCCAAGTGGTCTTCTCTATCTCTCCTTAATGCTTAAAATGATTATAACTCAAATAATGTTTCCTCATTCATGTATTTTACTTGGCCAATGACCCTTTCTCTCTCTCTCCAATTAAATATCTTCATCTTTTCATCCAAAATCATGTCATTTGTCACTCAAATGATAACTCACATGCTATTAAATGGTGATATTGAACTTAGCCTATCAAATTACATCATGCATGACATCATGCATGTCATAGTGTTCTAACTGTAGTTACTTTATATCATAATTACTCTAATTAATTAACACGAGTTGAAGTTATTCTTTAAAATAAGTAAATGAGGAAGAAAAACTCATTTTCCCTTCTCCTCCTTGAAAGAGAGACTTCATCTTCTTATCTTCAAGGGCAATTTGTCTTTTCCCTTTGGAGATGTTAGTCTCCTTGATGGATTTTAAAAACTCTGATCTTGTAATTACCTCTCTATTTTATCAGATCTATGGATGTATGTAGATTTTGACAGCAGGTTTACGTTTTGTTTTAGGCGACGTCCTTTAGGTAAGAGAATGCTGTGTCATTACCCTTTTCTGGTAAGAATTAGAGTGTGATAGTTGTAATCAAAATGGGTCCTCATAACTTGCTAAAACTGACTTCAACTTTATCAGGTGCGGAGATAGAGGAAACCCGCGTTGGAGTCGAGCAATTCCCACTTGACAGTTCTTTTTTCTTTTCTTTTGTCAAGATAACATTTCATTTATTTTCACAAAAATACAATGCAGTCCAATAACAAATCAAGACAATCCCAAACAACTTCAAAATGAAACAAACTCCTGAAAACAAGAAAAATCATTAGAACAAGGTTTAAGGGTCACACACTCAAAGAGCAAATCTATGACTTATTCAAATCAAAATCGGCAGCCTATCACCGAATCCGTCTTCAATAATGAGCACACACCGAGATCTCTAACTGTTAATATGGCTTTGCCCACCTGATAGTTCAATTGCCAAACATTATTGTGAACTTTGTGGTTCAATAAAATTTGGAAGTTGTCTGAAAGTCAGCAAGTTCTTTCACTTCTTTTATTACTTGTATCCTACTGATAAATGATGCAGCAAAATCACCCATTTTCTTCTCGCCAGCATGTCTCCAGCGCAGATTCTTGGTCCCCCGCCAAAGAATCTCAGTCCCCTGCCAAATGCTTGGTTTGCCACCAGCACCACAGATACCTGATTAACGCGACGTGTATTATATACTACATAGATCTGCCCAAATAAAAATTCAGGAAAAACAAAGACAGAACTCTCTGCCTGGATTGAAGCACATTGGGTCGTGGTCTGGGTTCATATGAAGGTATCTAATTCGAAGAATCACCTTCCAGCCCTTAGGCGTCCTATAACCTGCGGACATTCAGGAATATGTTACTCTAAATCTAATCCGAAGAATCACCTTCCAGGTACCGAAATCGTCTGATCAATACGATTCCCTCCCAATTCACCCGTTAAAAATAGCCTCAGAGACAACCATTCATAACAAATTATACTTCCATACCTCTATAATCGACGTCCTTTGTTACTAATCTGAACACGAAAGCTGCAACTGGTTATTCTTATTGTTTCCTCTACCACATGTATTATGTAACTCGTTGTCAGCTTCAGAAATTTTTGGATCGTTTTATCAATAGTTATCTGAACACCCATCTCATGCTTCCAAGGAACAATAGGATCACCTTGTTAGTAATAGATATTCCCTCTTCGAAGCTGTCCTCACTCGTAATGGACTCCCCCTACTAGTTCTGGCTAATTGCCATCGGTTCAATTCGAGATTCACATATCGCAAATGAAACAATGCTTAAGGTTCTGACAATAAAGCTTTGCCGAGTCGGATGATTTCCATACCAGGAGCTTCTTTAGAGCATCAGGTGACTCAGAAAGACAGTAAACAGCCCATATCAATGGGAGCAAAGTGGACTCATGACCGGCAACCATGAGGTTAACAATGTTATCCAGCACCTCTTGGTCAGACAATTTTCGGCCTTCCTCGTCTTTGATTTGCTGCAGCCTATTTATAAGATCGTTTGCGGCTTCTTCACATCGTCTTTTCTCTTCTCTTGCTTAAATCTAAAAACCGCTTCGAGTTCATTCTGGCTCTGCAACATTAGGAACACCATTCAGATCAGCAGATTGCCTATAAAACTAGGAAACTCAATCCAACATTCCTTTCTTGATGCGTCAGTGTTCTTCTGCTGTAATGTTGTATTTAACTTGGACGAAAATATATATATTCAAATTCATGAGCATGGCATGAGTGATTAAACAAGATAGAGTGAGAACTCGAGTTAATTCATTTCAAATTTAGCACATTCACCTTACTTGAAGAAGAAAAAGCACGACACCAATTAAAAAGAAGAATCGGAAGCATTGGCTTATGATTGAAACTGCAGAGCGTGGCATATGCGGTTAGGCCGAGCTCTTATTCCCTTAACCATATCATTGAATAACTGATCAATCTTATCCAGTTGTGGCCTGGGCTCGAAGCTCACAAACAGTTTGCCAATGTTCTTAAAGATCACCTGCAAGCATATGCAAACCTTACTAGTCTGGTAGAATCAAAAGCATAAAGTCCAACAAGAGGTGAGTCCTGTACATTCCTACTCCATCACCATACCTAAAACATGTACAGAGACATTACTAGAAACCTGAGACAATCATAACTCTATCACTTGGTTTAATTTTTGTCATCATTTCAAATACGATGCAGCATAAGTTCATGTCACAAGTTTCCAGTCTAAAATTCAATGGCAAACGGTGATCATATTTCCTTCTTTCAGGGTTTATGAACTCGTCCGGACGGCGGAGAATCTTGAAGTACCAGAGGAAGGTGAATATTTCCCCGAAGAAGGGAAAACCCATGTCTCCCGGCGGCAACTCACACCGGCATTGGAAATTCTTCACTCGACGGGGTGACACGTACCAAATCTCATTCCACCACGACAACAACCAACGTAGGAGTGGGATGAGCCCGAGAATCCAACCTAAGTACCTAGCCACACTCCCATTGGGGTACTCTCCATCGATCAATATTGTTCTTACTTTCTGTTGCTTGAAAACTTGCTCACTCTTTCTAATTCCTTTTAAACACTGTGTAACCTGCCTCAAATAAACACATAATAGTCACACGCTTGCTTTTGGGTTTGATTGGTTCTATTGAGATTACTCCTTTGATCCATTGTTTGCTAATAGGACAAGCCATATCACTCCCTCCACTGAAAGGAACAGAAGCGTTTCGGCTGTTATGTGCTTACACGTTGAGGTTAAATTCTTAGAATCATCGTTGATATCCAGAAAAAGTGTGAGAGAGCTTTTTGGACCTTAGCACAGAAATCTTATGCTTCAAATCTTGCGGTATCTACAACCTTGCCGGCCGTGCCACATCTCTCTCTCTCTCTCTGTCCCACCTCTCGTTTCTTATTCCTTCAAATCTTCTCTTTCGGGTAATCTTTAATCAATAATTTTTCCATCTTAAAACAATGTTGTGTTTTTCCGGTAAGTCAGAATGAAAAAAGCCAAAAGCAGGGGAACAATCCTGCTACTTGCTCATGAGTTACACAACACCAAGACCCCATACAAGGTCATGAACTGCACAACACCAAGACCCCAATTCCTGCACAGAGACTTGTACATATCGAGGGAAAGTTTACTTTCAATAGCAGAGCATTCAAGTGAACGACCCTGCACAGCCTTTTCATCCTCAAAAGAATCACATCAAAATACTAACAACACGCAAAGAGTCACTTAAACAACAAATCCTAGGATCTCAGATAAAGGAAATCAGCCCAAGAAAGTCCGAATAAAAGCCGAGGAAGAGATTTCCCTTCAAAAGAATTGATGATCCAGGTAATCTCGCTATCCCAGTCACTAGGAACTCTCAGAAATCTGATGAAGATGTAACACAACAAGCCAGACCCGAGATGACATAGGACAGCCGAAAAAAGATAATGCTTCCTGTCTTCAATTGCTGAGTTACAGAGAAACAAGTAGATGAGATCGGCATATTCCACTTGAGCAACCTATCCTTAGTGGATGATTGCAAGGTCTGAACCGTATCAACTTGCACCAGGGCACTTTTAGATCTCAAAGCATTCCAAGCACTTCC
>BCNH02000011.1:17507960-17539151 GCA_001662345.2 Metrosideros polymorpha var. glaberrima | reverse complement strand
GAGTTGACTTCTAGATGACCCTGTCAGGGACAGAGATATTAGGCTGCATAGAAACACAGAGCCAATCCAACCCCTAAATAACATCAGAAACCTTGGCCTGGAGATGCAGAGAAGAATCATTCATAACCCTGCTATTAGGTTTGCTGGGAAGTGTACCCAATGGATGTCAATTATCATTCCAGATAAAAACTAGATTTCCCATCACCAATAGTATGCTTAGTATATCGCCTCACAACGCTTTCAAGCAAAGATGCATTAGCTGGAATAGACCAAATCCAAAAGGATATCATGTCAAGTGTTAACTGCATTAGCGCCGGAAGAACTTGATTTAAGCAAGTTTAGATTACTGATAGACTCAACTGTATAATCCGTAATGATTTTCTATAACTTTTTTTCCTTTTTAAATATTTTTTTGGAAAGAGGGTTGGACAATATTAATTTAATTATAAGCCCAGCCTAGTAGCCTATCCCGAAGAATAGTTCGTAGTACTTTCTGTGATGGGCGGGCTTGGCAATAATTTAGGCAGGCCCGATAAGGTTTGGGCTTGACCAATGACCACATCATTATTTCAACAACGCTTATAATGATCAAACTAATCGAGATTATATTCGATATAAGAAAAGGTTTGAGAACCTCCAAGGTAAACTTTTGCAGTACAAGCTCTTCGAATAGAAAAAAAACAAGCCCAAATCTCTAGGTAGGGGTGAGCATGGTCCGGGTGGGCAATTCTTACCTTGGAACCAAGAACAGCCCGAGAATTGGACCGCCGGTCTGGTTCCTGGGTGAATCCATGTAACCGGTCCCCAATCCCTACAAAATTGCATTCATCAATTAATATCATGGTGAACCTAGTTTCTATGTGGGTACTTCTTTGCAAGGGAAAAGGTAAGAATAATACAAAAATTTGCATTAGGGTTTGCTCATCAAACACGAAATGATACTGTGATTTTAGGATGAATGCTCCCATTTGGACATTTGGTTCCGTCTCTTGCTTATCATTTGACAAAAAGCCAAATAGACTTTGAAGAACCATTTGTTTCAGCTTAAATTTATCATCACAGTCTCAAGTGATGTACATGTTCTTGCTTCAAATATCAGAGTGAGTCAACCAAAATAGAGTATACACATCAATGCTCAGTAGCTATGGCTGGATGTTCTTAGAGATGCATTTGTGAGTAAGTGGTAGGGTAGAGAAACAGAGAGAGACTCACATCGAGAAAAGGAGCATCCAAGTAGGAGACATTAATCTCGACGAAGACACCCGTGAGGGGGGTGAGAAAGACTGTAGGGTAAATGACAGCATGTCGATGTGTGTTCTATTTTGAGGACCACAAGATGCGAGTAGGACTGTAGAGTAAATGGCAAAAAGCAATCGAGAATTTTTCTTTAAATATATACATATGTATACCAGTTCGATCCGGGTGGGTGGGCGGTTCTGCACCTGAAACCGGGAACTGAACCGCTACCCACCGGTTCCAAGAAATTGGAACCGGGAACTGGACCGATTTTTTTAGGAACTACCGGTTCTTAGGCGGTTCGATCCGATTCTTAGGCAGGCAGGCGGTTCCCAGTTCTTTTGCACACCCCTAACTCTAGGACTGCGTTTGGTCGTCGAGATAAAAAGCAAGATAGGATATATTATATCCTATCATGTGTTTAGTAGATGTCCAGAATAAGATCAAGGGGAATATAGGGGAGATAAAATTATCCTAGATGGGGGATGGGATAAGGTGGGATATGATTTCACTTCTCTTCCTCTCCCCCCAACCTCCTCATCGCCACCCATCGTCGCTGCTCGTCGCCGCCACCGACTGCCCGCCTCTAACCAGAATTCTCCTTCCTACCTCTTCATTGCTAGCCACCCGCCTCTGACCAGAATTCTCCCCCCATCGCCATCGCCACTTGCCCATTGCCATCGCCGGTCGCTCATTGTCGTCGTTTGCCGCTTGCATCTAACCAGAATTTTCCCTCCAACTTCCTCGCCGTCGCCACCCACCCTCACCACCGATTGCGGTGTCAAGCCTCCGCCACCGAAACCTCACTAGTAGCTATTCTGAGGAAAGGAAAATTTAAAAAGTAGCCTTAACTTGTTCGTTCCCAACCACTGATTGCGGTGTCAAGCCTCCGCCACCGAAACCTCACTAGTAGCTATTCTGAGGAAAGGAAAATTAAAAAAGTAGCCTTAACTTATTGGTTCCCAAAATGTCCAGCTATTCTGGGGAGGGGATAAGGTGAGATAGGATTTCATTTCCCTTCCTTTCCCTCCCAACCTCCTTGCCGCCACCCGTCATCACCGTCTGTCGCTACCACCGACCACTCGCCTCTAACTAGAATTCTCCCTCCAACCTCCTCGTCGCCACCGCCCACCCTCACCGCCGGTCACGGTGTCAAACCTTTGCCACCGAAGCCTAACCAGTAGCTATTATGAGGAAAGGAAAATTAAAAAAAATAGTCTTAACTTGTTCGTCCCCAAAATGTCCAGCTGTATATTCGATTTTAAATCCATCATTCATCAAATAGTAGATAGGATATGACAAAATCCTAGAATTTCTTATCCTATCGTGACTAGAAATCCAGACAATCAAACGCAGCCTCGATGTTTTAGCATAGTAGCCTTTTTGTGAATTTGGCTAGGCACACCTGGCATCACTAGATATATGTTCACGAGTTGATACATAAAATGTTCTAAAGCTTATCACTTAGACACATTTTACTTCAAATTGTTTTTTGACACAGGAAAACCCTCAAATCGGTTTCACTGTCCTTAAATTTACCCTCGAGTAGCATCCAATCTAATTTCGACATTAATTGTCTTACGTGATGGCAGTTAAGTACTGACGGATCCGACATGGATTGTTACTCCATGAGCCCTTCTAGAAAACAACATTTTTTGGTTGAAATGACATAGTTTTTAGCTAGCTTAGTCGAGAGCTACAACGTCATCGCATCACACGTGGCTAAAATTAGGCAAAACCGAGAATAGTAAGTAGAACACGATATTAGGAATGAATTTGCTAGCCAAGTGTTGCCACGTCAACCACACGTGGGTAGTTAGTTGACACCAAAAGAGGACGAAGTCCCAATGGAGAGAAAATTTGGGATAGTGGTAATCAAAAAACTATTTTAGGTAAATTCTTCCAAGTGATGCCATATTAAGATTTCCTATGTAGTTAGCCCAACTCAATTCCGTACTTAAAAAAGTGTTTCTATTTCGTCTGCTTTCCCATATTAAATTCACTTAGTTTACGTACAAATCGATTGAGATTGAGATTACAATGGCTGAAGATTGTAATAATTGGAAAGCAGTCCTTTTCGAAAAAATGGGCACGTCGAAATTTTAATTTAGCTTGCACGTTTCGATATATAGCCAAACCCCATCCCGCCCAATCGTGTGGTTTGGCTTGTAGTTTCTCTTTTCTTTTGGAAGTTAGCTTGGTTTGATTTGAGGACCTGTCAAAATTCACGTTTCGTCTTTCTTTCGCATTGGAAGCTTGTGAGGATCCAAATCCAAATTGTCAAATTGTCAACACCCTTAATTCAACAGTCAACAGAGCCCGCGCAAGTGCGAGAGACAGAGTTAGAGAGATTGCGACGTCCTCTGGATACCCGTCCCCAATGCCGACCTGAACAAGTTATGTAGATTCATTTGGTCGGTACTTCTAAACTTCGAATTACTAGCACTCATTCTTTTGTAAGATTCGAGATTATTTAGGCGATTTCGCGACTCTTAGAAGTTGCTCTTCCGCGTTTAAGTTTATTCGATAATTATCGTTCAAGTCGTCTTGTGTTGTGACTTATGACCATTCGAGTTTCAAGCCGATAGGGAATGGATTTCATATTTTCTTGTACTTAAATGATCTAGGTTCGAAATAACTACAACTAGATCTGATCGTGGTGATCGGTCCGATTCGAATCCACCTTGCCGTCATCTCTGTTTCAGATGATCAAGCGTGACAGATGACAGGTCCTTAAACCTGCGTTGATTTTGAATTTTCACTATGGGACATTGTTACTGAGAATGGACTGAATGTGATCTGGGCGCAACAAGACATGCCATTGTTCAACAAACACCGTGACGACTCAAGCTGGATGTTTTCTCAATGAGAACAAACAAGTTATTATCTTGGATCTTCAGCGGAACAGATGGACTCATTAGCAAAACTTGTCGCCAAATTGTGGTTTGGCTTTTTGTTGGAAGTCAGAAAATAGGAACTCTTGTCCCTTTCCTACTGTTTTTTCTCCTTTCACATGCAGGTTAGAAATTCTGGATGAACACTCGTTACTTGTGTTCTCGTCCAGGCCTTTTTTCTTCTCCAGCTCAAGATGGAGACATGATCGTCCTGGAAATCTTTAGCAATCACTCCGATGTAAACTCTGTAAAAGATCGATGTTGCCCCTAAGTCTTCTCATGGTGTGTCTCGTTATAAAACCAGCACAAACTGCTGATCAGAGCCGGGATTGAGGGATGTCGGCTTCTTAGAATATGAATCAACCAAATCCTAGTTCATTAATTGCTTGAAGCATGTCATGTTTTTGTAAAATCAAAGTTATCTTAGGTCGCATTTCGCAGGTTGGATTTGGACCGAAATAGTGTATTATCGGAAATGAAGTGGACATAAGGATCAAGATCAGTATTTTCATTAGTATGCTGTTCATGTGATTGATCTCCAGGGAATGTTCAAAATGGCAAGATTTCCCTACTTCTTCCGCTATAATTCGGCTTTGGATTTCTCTATCATAAAAGTTATTTTTAAAGAATCGTCATGGAAGCTAACGTTCTAGTCAAATCTGAAAACTTTTCTAAATTTTGACTTGGTCAGTATTTACAATCGTGCGATGCCTTAATAATTAGGAAAAGGATAATCTCACGTTTGTATCGCGACCAATCAGGAGAGAGACAAAGATCTAGGGTAACCATATAGAGTGTCTGCCCCAACACTCATGCCATTCTCAGATGAATTATTGATACAACTGCAGTTTTAAGAGCAGACTAAGCTAGTGACAATGAGTAAGCACAGTTTTCGGCAACATTTTGAGCAGTTCTAACATCGCCAAACTCACTCGCACCAATCAATTTATGTAATTCACTGGAATACTTTTGTCACTTGAGTTCTTAAGTGTGCTTTGATCCTAAACTTCATGTCCTAAAAGCATGAAGCACATGGAGAAGCTGTAAGATCAGAATGAGATTTTCGGTGACAAGAACGCAGAAGAATCAGAGAGTTACTAATGTTCTTGGAAGTTTAATTAACTTGCCGATGCTTTCAAATTCCTCCACAAAGCTGCAATTATCAGCCCAGAATACCCTATCAACCAGGATGGGTCCACGCGGCCAATCCTTGGTATTATGCAGAATTCAGCAGGTTGAAGAAGTGAAGTGTTTGATAAGAGCCATCCCGATAGGTGTCTTGACCAGTGTCTCCTACGTACCCGGAGTCCATCAGCAAACTTTTGCGGTCTTCCAACAACCTCTTCAATCCGATTGGCGCATTGTTGGCACTTAGCTCAAGATTCCTCCAACGAGTTACTTTGTTTTCGTTATGCTTGGCCTTGCGTTCCAATCTAGGATCGAATTGTCATCCCAAGGCTAAGGAAACTCACTAGAAAAGAATACGGTATCATGGTACTCCCAAAGCTGGGGATCGGGATGTTTTCAGCCACAATCACCACAATCGGGTCGGTAATCGTGGAAGACAGAAAGAGAAAATTGGGACTTACCGACCCAATGAGAGTCAACCCGAGAAGAGATGGAATTTCTTCTATCTCAGGATTATGGCTGGTGCCTCAGCTAGTAATATGACAGTATCTGAAGCAATTGCACTCATTGCTCGAGTCGAATTTCTCTACAAGCAGTTCCCAGAGAATATGAGAAGCAGGCGGGGTCGAATTAAGAGAGCAGTCTGCCGATATTGATCATTTAACAGATGAAATGGAGACTCGTTGCCTGAAGATCTTAAGTAAGAACCGAATGAGTATTCCCATTCTCATTCTCTTTATGTACTTGGTCTCTAGTACAAGTTCTATACGGCTAGAATTTCCCTCCTTTTTCTAGGGTTCAGTTCTTGGATTTCCTTATCCGGACAATTATTTTTGAGGAATCATTATGTTAAGCATAACTACGAGAGCCAATTTCTTGCTGGGAAAGCTGACCCTCTACTTTAAGGGCGCGTTTGGCAACGATTCTGATTAAAAAAATCAATTCTGTTCGGAATTGATTTTTTCTTATTCTGATTCCTAGACAAATTTCAGATAATCAAAACGCATTTGGTAACTACACAAAATTTTTGTTCTCGGAACAGAAACGCGTTTAGTAACTGCACATAATTTCTATTCCCGAGAACAATTCTCTTTCTAATTTTTTTTCATTTAAGTCAAATAATTACATTTTGTCACTATAAAAGTAACCGTGCCATCACACAAATACAATCATAAAGAAAAATGAATTTTTGCAAGATATTAAATAAAAAAAAAGTGATTTTTTTAGTTATCTCATTTTGTTTCGTGTATAAATTGGTGATGGGTACTTGTGAAGATATCGAGAGCAAAACCAATTCATATATCACAAATGTGGACATATTTACGTGGGGAGCACCTGAATATGGAGGGTCCACGTGATTTCTTTTTTCTTCTTACCCTTGTGGAGGGTCCAGGTATTCGGTGTACTTGATCTATTGGAAATTTATGCGGGGTGCACCTAAATAGATGCTTGTGTACTCATTCTGAAATTGATTTTCATTCAGACGAGTTCATCAATGTGGACATACTCACACTTTAGGAATTGGCTTCATGAATGTATGCCATAAAGGTTGGTTCTGCTTGAGAACAAAAGGCGAGAGAGAGAAAAGAGGATCAGATGCAAATTGTTGTGAAGTAGTAGAGAGAGAGAGAGAGAGATGAGACTAGCAAATCTATGAAATTCGTTTTGAGTAAATTCTTTGGAAATGAAAAATCATTGTGATTAGTAAGACTTGATTAACATTTTGACATCTATTTTGAAATGTTATATAGTTAAGACATTTATCACTTCTTTAAAGATTTATTAGGTTTTGTTTCAACAATAGAATGAAAATACAAGACTTTCAATGAGCAAAAAATAATTTATTTTTGAAAAAAAAATGTTTTTCAAAAGTGATTTCGAAACAAAGAATCAACTTTTTTCTGATTCTTGATTCTGCTCCAAAACTGATTTCGGGAACATAATCACTGATTTTGAGAATCATAATCATTTTCGTTACCAAACAGGATTCTCATCTTTTTCTGTTTTGAGGAGCAAAATCAGAGAATCAAAATCGTTGCCAAACAGTTTTAATTACCGCACAAATTGAACCGACAAGGGATGAGACATAGGATGATGAGTCGACGAGTCTCGGCTGTATCTACAACCTTCGTCAGGGAAAGTAGACTCGGTCAATATCGACAGCCAAATGATTTCGAAGTATAATAATCATGAAAAAGAAAACGGTCCAATTAGGAAGGAGAGACTGAATTGCAAGAAAACTGTCCAAAAGAACTGCATGATATTTGAATCAAGTATAAATTACTTAGCTCTGTGTTTTACCATCCAACAAAGTTGGAGGACAGGAAGAGTACCTCTATGGACAAAACCATGGAGAAGAAGGAGGATGGAGTTTCGACCGAGGAGATTCGCTATGGCGGCATAAAAGCCATGCCCTTTGTAATAGGTAAGAGAGTGACTACTAAGCAAGGTTTTCGCTTCTTTATATGTCTCTGTCTTCACTAAATTATGAAGGAAATGAAAAATGACACAAGGATGCAAAAAATGCAGGAAATGAGACATTTGAGAAGCTTGGGACGCTCGGCTCCTCCTCCAACCTTCTGGTTTATCTCACTACTGTCTTCAACATGAAGAGCATCACTGCTACCAATATCGTTAACATCTTCAATGGGACCATCAATATCGCCACCTTGCTCGGAGCTTTCCTCTGCGACACTTACTTTGGCCGTTACAAGACGCTAGGATTCGCTTCAGTGTCCTCTTTTCTGGTACTTACATTTAGCATTTCATCATTGTGTAGTTCACTTGTACTATGTTCCAAGCAAGAAAGTGTGCAAATGTAACTAGGATTTATTTAACATTCCATTTCATGTTCCAGGGGATGCTCGTACTTACTCTAACAGCTGCCATAGAGACGATGCATCCTCCTCTTTGCGAGATGGAGGTAAGCAGTTCGTGCCGTGGACCGACATTTTGGCAAATGGCATTTCTGCTCAGCGGGTTTGGACTGCTTGTGATTGGAGGTGGCGGGATTAGACCTTGTAATTTGGCATTCGGTGCTGACCAGTTCAATCCCAATACGGAATCCGGGAAGAGGGGAATTAGTAGCTTCTTCAATTGGTACTATTTCACCTTCACTTTTGCCATGATGGTATCTTTGACGATCATCGTCTACGTGCAAGCCGATGTGAGTTGGGCTTGGGGATTGGCCATTCCCACGTTCCTCATGTTCTTGTCATGCGCTCTCTTCTTCGTGGGAACGAGAATATACATAAAAGTTAAACCGGATGGTAGTCCGCTGGTGAGTGCCTCACGGGTGATAGTGGCAGCAATAAAGAAGAGGAAGTTGGAGTTACCGGACCAGCCATGTCTCTCCTTGTATGACTATGTTCTGAGAAGTTCTATCAACTCCAAGCTCCCTCACACCGATCAATTCAGGTTTTTTGCTGGTGCTTTCTCATCTTGCCTTTAATTTTCATTAGTTTCCCGTGTTCAGCAGCATAAAAAATTGTTTGCAAAGTGCAATATCTGATTAACTACCAGAGAGAACAGTGACCTTTGAAAACTGAATGGTAGTTAGAAAGGATAAGACAACTCGGTCTATAATGAATTTTATACTTATGATACAGCTGTAAGCTGTCCTCATTATTATGATTATATATTGGCGTAACATATCAAAGCCTTTGTCTGGTCTATGCATCAAGAATTTCTGCTTGACCATGTTCCCAGAAAAAAGATACTTTCGAGAAACAACAAGCTCGATTGCACCTTGAAATTTCATCACGTAAAGCAAATTCTAGAGAACATACATCCCATGCTAGGAAAATGATATGTCTTGTCCTATCAACATGCAATGTTTATACTCCTAACAATTAGTTGTGGCGTGCTATATCTGATCTGCTTGCACTAAACAGTATGATTACAAATGGTATGTGAACATGATTTTGGGCATTGTTGAACTAAACTTCTAGACCCCAGAGGATAAAAAAGTGAACACTTTCTTTAATCGCAAAAGTTGCCGGAAAATATCTATTGGCACTAGGGAAAGGCGATATGTTAAAACCATTTTAATGAGAGATGGGTTTTCTAACAGGTTTTGGTCCAGAAGGACACCAGAATCAGACAGCTAACAATGTTCTTAACATTTGACTTAGTTGCTGATGATTTCAGATTCTTCAACAAAGCTGCAATCATCACTCCGCAAGACCAAATTAACCAGGACGGATCAGCAGCCAATCCATGGAGACTCTGCAGCATTCAGCAGGTTGAAGAAGTGAAGTGTTTGATAAGAGTCGCACCTGTTTGGATCTCGGCCATGATCTACTTCATAGCCTTAGTCCAACAGCAAACCTACGTGGTCTTCCAAGCCCTTCAATCTGATCGACGCCTCGGGAGCTTGAATTTCAAGATTCCAGCCGCCACTTACATTATATTCTCGATGATCGCCCTCACTATCTGGATTCCTATCTACGACAGGATGATCATCCCACGCCTAAGGAAGTTAACAGGAAAAGAAGGCGGGATCACAATTCTCCAGAAGATGGGAATCGGCATGTTCCTGGCCGTGATCACAATGCTTATATCAGCCTTTGTCGAGAACAAAAGGAAAACTTTGGGACTGACCGAGCCCATTGGGGTCGACCCAAGGAGAGGCGCAATATCTTCTATGTCAGGATTATGGTTGGTGCCTCAGCTGGTGATGGGAGGATTGTCTGAAGCATTCACTATCATTGCTCAAATCGAATTTTACTACAAGCAGTTCCCGGAAAACATGCGAAGCATTGGCGGGTCCCTCACTTTTGTGGGGTTTGCAATGTCGAGTTACTTGAGTAGCTTGCTGATATCCATCGTTCACCAGGTCACAAAAGGAGGAGATGCAAATGGTGACTGGTTGCCTGATGATCTTAACAAGGGAAAGTTGGACTATTTTTATTATCTGGTTGGTGTATTGCAGGCATTGAACTTAGGTTACTTCATAGTATGTGCTAGGTGGTACAAGTACAAAGGAAGCAGCATTAGCACTAGTGTTGAAGTCGATACCGAGAAATTCAACTCGGAAATGCAAACGGGTGAGGCTTGAGCAACGATTGCAAGAGGGCACGACATTGGATCAGATTGAAAGATAACTTGACGACCTCATAGCACTTAGTTCGTGCCTCAATCTTTCATCAGTTTTCTAGAATATGTTTCACCTAATATTTACGTGGTTGTCCATGATGTATTTGATTGACGATATGAAAGTTCAGAAGTTCTACTGCTGATGGCATACATGTAATTTTCATGTCAAAGCAAAGGATACAGTTTTTTAATGTTGCTAATGGCATACATATAATTTGCTAATGGCATACATGTAATTTACATAATAATTTTGTATGCCCTAGACTTTTGTTATATATTGGGCAGTATCTTTTGTAGTTGTAACCCTAAAACTTGCAACTCTGATACTCATACTGATAGGGAATAGATTGTCTAGTGTGGCACCATGTTTCTCTCTTTCTGATTTTGAAAGGGTTTTCCATGTAAAAATCCATTTGTCTTTCGTGTTTCTAATAACTGGTATCAAAGCCTGTTTTAGCGAAATAGTGGGAGCAACGAGTATGGACGAAGGAAAGGTGAAAATTGATTGGTTCGATGGCAAAGACTTTGGTTTCTGGAAGATGCACATCGAGGATATGTTCTTTTAAAAGAACTTGCATCAGACTCTATCAAGAGAGAAACCAGATTTGATCAAGCAAGGAGAGTCGGAATTGTTCGTTTGACAAGCTCTAGGTGTGATTCCTTTCGCATTGGCACAGTACATTGCCTTCATCAACATCGCCAAATTAGAAGACAACGACGGATTTGATGAGGGCTTTGTCCAACATGTACAAGAAGAAGCCTTCTATATCAAACAAGGTATATTTGATTCATCGTCTTTTCAATTTGAAGATGGACAAAGGTACTTCTGCGACAAATCACATCAATAAATTCAACGTGATCATGACTCAGTTGAGTTCGATGGAAATCAAATTCGATGACAAGGTAAAAGCTTTAATTTTGTTATCTTCTCTACTTGAAACAAATAGAGACCTCATGGTGAAATAGGCCATCTGAGATGAGATTGTAGAGCCCTAAATAAGAAAATTCAATATCGAGATCGAAATCAAAATCGAGAAGAAGAGAAATCTGTCAATTTAACAATTAAAGAGACGCTTGACAATGATGTTTTAATTTTGAGCATTAACAATCCGATTGAGTCTTGGCTTCTAGACTCAGGTACGTCACTTCACTCAACTTCGTGGAAGAATTAATGCGCAATTTTGTTGCTGGAAAGTTTGGAAAGGTCTTGCTGATGATGAACCTTTAAATATTGGGAAAAGGTGATGTTCACATAAAAACTACTAAGGGGTATCAATGGGAGTTGCATGATGTCAAATATATTCTAGGACTTAAAAGAAATCTGACTCTATAAGTCAATTGGATAGCATAAGATACAGAACTATTTTTGGGGATGGCTCTTGGAAGATACTTAAAGATACTTTGGTTGTAGTATGGGGAACAAAGTCATGAACACTGTAAATGACTAAGAGTACTAGAGAAACAGGAGCAGTTGCTAAGTCGAAAGTTGATTCCAAAATGTGGCACCACAGGCATGGGCACATGAACGAAAAATGGATGAAGGTATTAGCAACAAAGGGAAAATTGCCTGATCTAAAGTCCATAGATATTGGTCTATGTGAAGATTGCGTTCTGGGCAAGTGGAAATGTGTTGGATTTTCGAAGATTGGGAGAGAACCAATAAAAGGAAAATTAGAGTTGGCGCATACAGATGTGTGGGCCAGCTCCCATGTATTCCCTTGGAGGTTCGCGCTACCATGTCACGTTCATTGACAACTTCTCTAGGAAGGTATGGGTTTATGTTCTGAAATCTGATGTGTTTTCTGGCTTTAAAAGATGGAAAGTTGAAGTGGAGAATGAGACTAGCTTGAAGATTGGATGTCTAAGGTCTGATAATGGTGATGAGTATGATAGCAAGTAGTTCAAGCATTTTGTTCAGAGGACAGAATTAGGATGATAAAAATAGTTCTCAACTGATCGCAACAAAACGGAGTTGCTGATAGGATGAACAGAACCCTGAATGAGTGTGCAAAAAGTATGAGGAGGCATGCATGATTACCCAAGATGTTTTCGGCCAATGCAATTAACACAGCAGCATATCTGATCAACAAAGGACCGTCAGTTCTACTTATTTCAAGCTACCAGAAGAAGAATGGATTAAAAAGAATGTGAATCTCTTGCATCTTAAAGTTTTTTGTTGTGTTTCGTATGTCCACATAAATTCTGAAAATAGAGATACGCTTGATGCAAAAGCTAAAAAAATAGTTTTTCATTGGATATGGTTCTTATTATTTTGGCTATACAGTGTGGGATGAACAAAATAGAAAATAATAAAAATTGGTGGTGTTACATTCATTGAAAACATGTTGTACATGGACATATCTATGGTAAATCTAGTGTGAAGAAACAAATGGCGGAGGCTAGAGAGATTGAATAAAAGGGGGTTTCTATTAGTGTTTTGGTCCCGAAACTGTTGCTGTAGACTCTGATAAAAAAATTAAAATAAGAATCACATAAACATGAACCCACTTTAAAAAGATCTAGTAGAACATCTAAACTTGTTCAGAGGTATTCTCAGTCATTGCATTATTTGCTTTTGACTGACACTATCGAACTAGAAAATTTTCGAAAACATTGCAGGTTAAAGATTCCATTAAGTATGAGTTAGCAATGGGTGATGAGTAAGATTCACTGAAGAGGAACAAAACTTGGGTGTCAACTCTATTACTAGATGGGAAGAAGGCATTATAGAACAAGTGGGTGTACCAGGTCTAAGAAGAACCTGATGACAGCAAAGGTACCACGCAATGTTAGTAGTATAAGTTTTCGGCAAAAGAAAGGAAGTGACTACACATAGATTTTCTCTCGAGTTGTGAAGTTAACTATTATCAGGCCAGTGTTAAGTATTGTTACTGCTGAGAATTTACATCTAGAGCAGTTAGATGTAAAGACTGATTCCTCCATGGTAACTTAGAGAATGATTTCTACATGATGCGACCATAAGGTTTTCAAGTTCCTAGAAAAGAAAATTATGTCTGCAAGTTGAAAAAAAGAGTCTGTATTGTGCGAAACAGGATCCTAGACAGTGGTACAAGAAATTTGACACATTTATGTGCGGTAACAAGTTCACTAGAAGTGAAATAGATCATCGTTGTGACTTCAAGAAATTTTATGACTGCTATATTATTTTGTTGTTGTATGTGGAAAAACATGCTCATTGCAGGATCTAGCATAAGGGAGATGAACATATGGAAGCAACAATTGTCAAAAGAGTTTGAGATGAAGGACTTAGAAGCAGTGAATCAGATTCGTGGGATGAGAATCACGCGAAATAGATTCGAAGGAAATCAAAAATTATCTCAAGAAAGTACTTTGAAAAAGTGCTGGACAGATTCGAAGTTCGGAACGCAAAGCCTAGAAATGCTCCTTTAGGATGTCACTTCAAGCTCTCGAAGAAGTAGTTGCTAAAGAAAAATGAAGAGAGAGAGTATATGGCTAAAATGCCTTCTACGTCAAGTATTAGCAGTTTAATGTATGTTATGGTGTGTATTAGACCAGACATAGCTCATGCAATGGGAGTTGTTAACAGATACATGATTAATCCAGAAATAAAGTATTGGAAAGATGTAAAATAGCTATTAAGATACCTGAGAGGCACTTCAAGTATTTGTCTTGCAAAGAATCCCGTACTTCATTCATGAACAAAACACATTGAGTTGAGGTATCATCATATTCATCAATTGATAGATGATGGGACATTGTCATTAGAGAAGATTCTTGGTGCAGAAAATCCAGCAGATATGTTAACAAAGGTTGTCACCATTGAGAGACTGAGATTAAGCATTGCCTCAATTGGCATCCATGGTTAGTGACGAGCGGGGTTACAAAGACAAGTGAAGACTATGAAAGGCTTTTGCTATTTTGAGATCAGCATCCAAATGGGAGATTGATTGAGTTATAGAGTCTGATAGAGAAAGTTACTATTAAAGCTCAGAGCTTTTATTACTAATGACACACATGTAATTTTTATATTAAAGTAAAGAGGAAAGCTTTTTATCGTTGCCTAGTGCTACACTGTGATTTTTCCCTTTTTGATTTTGAAAGTGTTTTCTACATAAAAATTCACTTGTCTTCTTCTCTATTTTTTCTCTTCAAAGATTCGTGTTCCTAACATTCTATCTAAGTTACTAAAGATAGTTGATTAGAGATCGTGAGTTCCTTGCTCACCAAATTTACATATGAAGAGAATTTGCGACGACAAAAGCCGTCCACCATTACCTTCGTCACAACGTTTAGCTCGAGTTGTACATGTGCATGTATAATAAATTTCGAGTCTCCAATCTCAAGCAACATACAACTGAAACCTGTTGGAAGATAATAAGATGGGCGCCACCATAATTCTCGGCATTAGACAGGGTAATCTAAACAATTGGCTGAGCAGAAAGTAACTTGTTGGAAAGGGGGGAAAAAGAGAGTTAAGTCTTCAGTCAACAGATTCCAGAAGTTAATTAAGCCTTTAATTGAAAAAAGGGAAAAGTTTCCAAAACCCTATGACAATCTGTCCAAACTACTGGCTTTGCAGACAAAACAAGGCTCTCTTTTCTCACGTACACACCTTAGGTTTCATGTGACGCGTCTACCTTTTCTCCTCGGCATAAAGCGAGAGAGTCAGCAGATGTTCTTTCATGAGCTAAACATGTTACGGCGAAAGACTACTGGTTGGACTGTTGGTTGAACTGCATCACGGGGGAAACTACGTGATGGGTTTTAAAAGCAAGACCCGAGTGACATGTGGGCTCCAATAATGTTAGGATGAGACTTTTGTGGCAGCTTCCTGGTGCTGCTGTTATATTATTGAATCCACTCCGGTGCATTCTCACCACCCTTTTGGTCCTTCTATACTCCCCACTTGGACGCTTCAACCGCTCATGGAAGAAATTTATGGACTCCTATGTCAGCAATGACGACCGGTGTGCGGTCCACCAAAAGGTACTGAACACACCTAAATTTTCCAGATTGAAGCCTACCATAAATACTCGGTAACATCATCGGTCATATTTTACTGTTGGCGCTGTGGACAAAACCAGTCATAGTATACAAAATTCAAAGAGGACATGTCTGACGGGATTGTAAAGTTGACGAAGTCCTCCAAAACCGAGTTTGCTTTCATAAGAATTTTCTACACGAGAGAAAGAGAGAGAGAGAGAGAGAGAGAGAGAGAGAGATGGCATTAGTTCTCCCAATCAAGACTCGAGGGAGTGGGAGATAATTTTGGCAGGTGGGGTTAGGAAATGGCATGATGATTTGATCCCATTCAATTATTCAATGAATTCGCCCGTTCACATTGACTATTGGTTCAGCATGCAACGCTACAAAGACCAGAGGGACAGGGAGACAGTAAGTCCATCCAACAAAGGATGGAGGAGGAGAGGAAGAACGAGAACGAGAGAGCACAGACCATCCCCCACACAAATGGGGAAGCCACAGAGAGAGAGCACAAGCTTGTCAATGGCAGCGCCAAAGAAACGGAGAAGGAGGAAAAAGCGGTCCCAAGTGAAGAGACCGTCAACTACAGAGGATGGAAGGCTATGCCCTTCATTATAGGTGACCACAAAGACAGAGTCTTCTTGTTCAGACCCATGAGAGATATTTTTCATCGTAAACTGTGATTTAATATTTTCCATGTGGACAAAACTGAAAAAACAAATTCTCAGGGAATGAGACTTTTGAGAAGCTGGGAGCAATTGGGACCTTGGCCAACCTCTTGATCTACCTCACCACTGTGTTCAATCTGGAGACCATCACAGCCACAAACATCATCAACATCTTCAATGGCACCACCAATTTCTCCACCTTGGTCGGTGCTTTCCTGAGTGACACGTACTTTGGCCGCTTCAAGACCCTTGGGTTCTGTACATTCGCTTCTTTTCTGGTAAACTATTTCTGCTTCTTCTTGATCTCTCATGTTGAATCAATGTTTCTAGGACAGACTGATACTGTGGCTAGAAGCAGTTACTTATTTAGTGCAGAGCAGACACCGTATGTCAGAACTATGTACAGATTTGGAATGCTTGAATTTTCAATTTCCATTGGCATAGGGCATGTTGTTTCTGATCTGATTCACTCTCGATAGGCAGCAGCAACTACTATATGGTTCGTGGTACTGGATTTTAGGGTTTTTGTGTTAGCAAGTTACTGTCCGAATGCAGCTGATTTACCGCCTTTTTCAATTAGGGCTTGCAAGTGATACAACTGACAGCAGCAATCAAGAATCTGCATCCGCCGGACTGTGGCAACAACACCACATGCATTGGACCAACTGCCGGCCAAATGGCCTTCTTAATTACCGGGTTCGGGCTGCTGATTTCCGGGGCAGCCGGCATCCGCCCCTGCAATTTAGCTTTTGGCGCCGACCAGTTCAATCCAGGGACCGAATCAGGAAAGAGAGGGATCAATAGCTTCTTCAATTGGTACTTCTTCACCTTCACTTTCGCGCAGATGGTCTCGTTGACGCTAATCGTGTACGTGCAATCGAACGTGAGCTGGGCGGTCGGGTTATTGATCCCGGCAATTCTGATGCTCATATCATGTGCAGTCTTCTTCATGGGTTCGAAGATATATGTGAAAGTAAAAGCTCAAGGTAGTCCACTAACAAGTGTGGCGCAGGTCATCGCCGTGGCCATAAAGAAAAGCCGACTTCCAACACCCGAGCAACCCTGGCACTCTCTTCACAATTATATTCCTCCGAAAACTATGAACTCCAAGCTTCCTTACACAGATCAATTCAGGTACTGAAAATGAGCCTGCATTGAACATGTGCTGGATGTGCAATCGTGTTCAGAGACCAAGCTTAATTAGCTCTTTTTTTCCATCAGGTGCCTTGACAAAGCAGCAATCGTGACAGCTGAAGACAAGAAAAGGCCTGATGGATCATCGGCTGATCCATGGAGACTCTGCAGCTTGCAGCAAGTTGAGGAAGTGAAATGTATTATAAGAGTGATGCCCATTTGGGTAGCGGCTGTGTTCTATTACCTTGTCATCGTCCAACAACAAACCTATGCAGTCTTCCAGGCCACTCAAATGGACAGACGCCTTGGGAGCACTAGCTTCAAGATCCCAGCCGCATCGTACGTTGTCTTCCTGATGTTGAGCCTCACAATCTTCATACCCATCTACGACCGACTGATTGTCCCGTTCCTCCGGAGGATTACGGGGAAAGAAGGAGGCATCACGCTCCTGCAGAGGTTGGGCATCGGCTTGTTTCTTGGCGTGCTAACCATGCTGGTGTCTGCCATAGTGGAAGAGCGCCGGAGATCAATAGCTCTGACGAAGCCCACTATTGGGAACGATCCCAGACGAGGCGCGATTTCATCAATGTCAGCCTTGTGGTTAATCCCTCAGTTCACACTTGCAGGCCTCACCGAAGCATTCGCATCGATCAGCCTTGTCGAGTTTTACTACAAGCAGTTCCCTGAGAACATGAGGAGCATTGCAGGTTCTCTGTACTATTGTGGCATGGCCGGCTCAAGTTACTTGAGCAGTCTACTCATATCGATTGTTCACAAGAACACGAAAGGAGCAGAAGGTGGGAACTGGTTGCCGCAGGATCTGAATAAGGGAAGATTGGACTATTTCTATTACCTGATTGCTGTATTGGAGTTTCTGGCCTTGGTGTACTTCCTAGTATGTGCAAGGTGGTACAAGTATAAAGGCACAGATGTTATTAGCCTTGAAGCAGACATAGAAAAGACGCAACATGAGCAGACTCATGTTTGAATGATGATCTCAGAGGATCACATTGTCCCATTCATCTCATTGAAAAGTAGGCCTCTTATACAGATATTGGTAGTAATTTGATTTTGAGATAAGCTCTAGCTATAGAGAGGCAGTCACAGTCCACATACTGTAAACCTTATGACTATTTATGCAATAACTTCGGTTTACACGCACAACCACTATGAATTTGACATCTTTACAGAATAACTTGGCACAAACCAAAGAATTTCACCCATTAAGCTAATTCCCACAAGACATTAGCTGATTTTGTATCAGATGATGCCAGATGCTCAGATATCATCAGTGAACATTGTTGCAAGTTTGCAACGCATGTCGGTGTCAGTGGTTAAGTCAATTGACTGCTGATAGATATATTCAGAAACTATTTTTTATTGAGAGTAGCTTTTAGACTTCTGGCATTGAGAATTGACTCTTGATGCTGACTACAACTTCATGGAACTACCTGTTCGGGAAAAAAAAGGCTTGTAACGCCAGTCAATATGCCTTGTTGCGAGGCAGTTCAAGATCTGCCGCTTCCAATCTTAATATACACAAAGATAATTCGACTTTTGTGTGCCTAAATTTGCCAATTTAGTTCTAAATATTTTATCAGAATAATTATATTAAAATTTTGTACAGAGGTTTAGAACTAAATTGGAAAAAATTGAAAGTTTAGGACTAAATAGGCATCCGTATATTAAGTTTATGACTGATTGATTGAATAATTTTTAAAAAAAGGTTAGGCAAGAGAAGCCAAAGTTTACAGGCTAAGAGCCCCCGGAAACACGCAAATGTAATGGTTTAAGTACATTCATCACATTTTTCTTATTTTCAACAGCCATCTCACAATGTCTTGCTCACCTACTCCAACCACCATGACACAAGATAGACAAATCCCTAGGGCTAAATTTAGCACATAAGAATGCATGTGACATATGATCCTCATTTTCTAAATTTTTCTACACCTGACAATCACGCCCTTGTCGAAGCTCGATCAGTTAGAACAGCACACGCGAATGCTCATGCTTGTGTTTTATTTCGACACAACAATTACTCGTGCAAAAAGAGTGTAATGTCAAGTCCCCGGAGTTGGTAGATAAATGCCATCCGCGCATGCCTCATGTAGAAGACCCCGGCATGCAAAATTAGATTGGTCGATGCAGGGCAAGATACAAACCAACCGATCTGAATGCTTTCTCATTCAGACATCTACCTTATTATTTACAACTCAGTTTAGACACAGTCTATAGCAACTCAGCTGCTATTAGAAGTTGCTGGCTATTTCGAGTAAATAAAAGATGAGCAAAATTTGCAGCAGTTCAAACATCAGATAACACAATGGAGCAGTCATCCCACCAGCATTTTTCAATACTTAAGAGGGAATGTTCCATACAAATTATCAACATCAGCAACAATTGCCAGGTTCCAAATCTTCATAGTAAAGTAAAGCAACGGGATCTCAAAAAATTGACTCTTCCAAAGAACAAGAAAATCTCGAATTATGAAGATTAACCAACTCCTGAAATAACAGTAGCTTGAACTTACCATCCATTGTCTTGACTATCAGAAGAGGAAAATATTACAGGAGCACTCTGTCTAGAAAACTGTGGAAAAATAGTTAGCTTTTCTTTCCTCCTGTAACGTCGTCATTAATAATTTGATGCTAATAGTAAACAGTGTTGAAGATCAGTTCTTAGTCGTTAACCAAGAACATTATCTTTAGGGAAACAGCAACATGATGAGCAGCTAGTATCACTGAATGCTATAGATCTCACTAATTAGAGCGTAAAAACATAAGTTGATTTCCACACATCTTTCAGGAATTTTGCTGCTATAAACCAAAATACAAATAGATGAAGTTCGGTGAAGCACCTGAAGTGCCGAAGATCAAATTAGGTAACAGAAATGAAGATCATAACTACTCAAGACATGCTAATTACAAGTCCGTAATATCAGTGCAAATGTTGAAGTACAGAAGATGGACCGCGCCTCTGGGGACTCTCCTTCAGACAGTGTATGCTTGCTGGATCGTTTCAATGTCAAGGCCCTTCAATCTGAACACCGACTCCACATGACCTTTCAGGGTATGAAGTTCTCTCAACCTGCAGAAACAGCAAAGATGAAGGAAAATATTGAGAGGCAAATTAAACAACCAATAAAAGTTCAAGAGAGTATTCGCATTACTGAGAGACTAATCTCTAAAATTTCACCTACCGAGCAATTTCTGCCCTCCTTTTCGCTTCTTCAGCAATATGATTGAGTTCAGTGAAACGGGCTCGTTCGGTAAACATTTTAGTGTCAGGTGGTTGCAATCCATGCAGTGTCCTTTGCGCATGTGCCCACTGAAGCTCACGCTGCTCCTTTCCAAAGTCCTTTTGCCTCGTGAACGCAATCTGAGGAAAGATCGAACAAAGAAAGATACTAATAAGTATACAACACCCAGAGACAACAAATTTTAAACCAATTACTGAAGTCCATACCCTCTGCTCGATAACCAGATCCCAAGCCCGCCCACTTAAGGCATAGCGTGTGAAGAACTTTATTAAATCTAGCGGGATGTAGAAAATTAAGTTGTAAAGCCAGATCACGCCAGCCCAACCCCATCCAATTCCTTCGATTGCAGCAAAACTCCAATTTGCGTATACAGCAATCAAAGTAGCAATCTGCACAGTGTGGAAGATATGAATAACTTCTCTACTCCAGTAAAACAGTTTCTGAAAAAACAGCTCTAGAATGATCGGGATATGACTCACCAGCTGAGCGATTACAAAAGCCGCTACAAGCAATAATCCGGGACGCTCAACATAAGACCAGCCCCTGGATCGCGTAACAAATATAAGGGCCTGACTGATGGTGCTTACTTGCAGATATATTGCAGAGGCAAGTTTCCGGAAGTCATCATGCGCAGTCTTCTCCAGAGTCGACACCCCGAAGGTTCTCTGCAAATTACAGGCTAATGAATATCCCTTCAAGAATAATTTGCAGGTGGACAGATAGTCCAAAAAATTTTACTCCTCATAAACCCCAGGTAACAGTGTTCTAGGGTGATAACAAAATTTTCATTGGACACAAAACCTTAGATGCTTGTGTCCAACAAAATTGCAGTCGAAGAAAAGGGATGGATTCCAAAGGATACCACTTCCAGCACGCGGTACTTCTAGGTTTATCAGGAAAAGAGATTTTAACAACAAAGCTTGCTTTTTTCATAAGCACAAAGGTTTCGGATCCAAGACTACAGATTCAGATAAATGTACCGGGAAAAAATCTGTTTTGTATGCTGCCCAGAAGAATATAACTGTCATCATTGCCAGGTAACTGCCGAGGACAACACCGGTTGTAAAAATTTCAGCTAGCTTCCAGCTGTCCGGTAGAGGAGAGGGTTTCACCCTATCCTTTGAAATTGTCATAATGGTACCTGAAAATTCAAAGATAAATTTTAAAAAACTAGAAAATCAAGCAAAGAAGGAAGGTAGGAATGCTTCTACATAAATCAGAAATGTCGGATTAGTAGTTTAATCAATTAGAGAAATGAAAAGGGCACATGGGTTTCACCATAATAGTAAATTACAGTTAAAGAATGGATGGATCTACAAAAGATTGGACACGAATGCAGAAAAAAATTCGCAACAACGATCAGAGGGAGTAAGAGTGAGCTAACCATCATTCAGAATGGCTATAATCAGCACCATGAAAGGTGGAAAATCGAACTGCCATATAAGGGCAAGCAGCATAAAGCCAAGCTGTCACAAAGATCAAAGAGGGACCCTGGATATTAGGATGATGACAAGATTATATTTTCCACATCAAAAGGAAAAATTATGACTACTCACCACTATACGAATTGTTATAGAGACTGCATAGATCTGTAAAACGTAATAAACAAAAAGGAATGAGTGTAACTACTGAAAGAAAGATCTAATACGCAAAGACTAGAGAATCTCACAAATCGCATCAATGAGTTGAAAAAACACGTTCTTTGGGTTGATGCTTACAGTATAGTTTTTCATCCTTTGGAAGATTGCCCGACTAGTCAGAACAGCACTGATGATGACACTAAGGCCAGGTTCGGTGAGGACAATGTCAGAAGCACTGCGGGCCGCATCAGTTGCATCAGCAACAGCTATTCCAATGTCAGCCTTCTTAAGAGCAGGAGCATCATTCACCCCATCTCCGGTCATCCCACAGATATGTTTCCTTGCTTGAAGTCTTTTCACAATCTCATATTTGTGTTCTAAAGCACAAAATGTCAACACACTCAATAATGCACAGCAGCTAACTTATATGCACGCAGCTTACAAAAGCCAAAACAAAAAATGCAATAAATCAGAACACACACACGGAGTATTTACCAGGGAAAACGCCAGCAAAGCCATCTGCTTTTTCTATGAGCTCATCAATTGGTAATGCGGCAATGGACTCGTCCTTGTCCTGCCCTAATAAAGCTGATGAAGGATACATGTTGGTTCCCATTCCCAAGCGGCGACCAGTTTCTTTTCCTATTGCCAGTTGATCCCCTGACAAAATTTGCGGAGGTTAGCAACAAAGACAAACTAACTGAAAGTTGATGCAAGGCAACAACCAAAGAATCAGCACCACTTGCTCATATGTGACCATTGAGGAAACTGAAAATTGAACGGGGATTTTAATACGGTCAGAACCCAAATTCACACGCATGAGAGCATAATGTCAGATATACTAAAAGCATTGCGGATGAAAGAAAGAATGACTGCATAATACCCAAAAATAAAAAAACACGATGGTACTTCAGACAAGGACACCATCACAAAAGCCCCAGCACTAGAGTCAAATTCTATGCATCATCCCCCACCCAAGGAGAGAAACTTCCACAGGGTCCAATTTTGGGCTTCCACGAGATATTTGACATAGGACTTCTAAATGGCAAATGAAACACATTAATGCCATATACTTTTAGTCAGCTACAGCACACCCTTAGTCAAAGTTCAGGCATGATCTTATAGCAACAGTGGAAGGTTATCAATTCAATGAGTAGTCTAACAGGAAGAAAAAGGAAGTTATCACTGTGGATCGATTTTTACACTGAGCCAAGTTCACATGACCTCCTCTTGGCACAGCAAGCCAGAGCATTATATTGACTCTGAAATAACCAACATACCTGTGATCATTTTGACATTCACTCCAAGATTCAAAGCCCTCCTTATTGTCTCCGCACTATCATGCCTTGGCGGGTCGAAAAGAGGCATGAGACCAATGAACTGCCATGGGCCTCCAGGACTCTCCTTCCTTCCTTCTGGAACTTCCTGAGTGGATGACATGGATCAAACCGGACTAATCAACAAAACTGAATATACGGGCAAATCCTTTGAAATTATTGTGCAACATGTCAATTCAACCAGGAGCAGAACCTGGTATGCTACTGCCAGAGATCGTAAGCCACGCTCGGCAAACTTATCAATCACTGCATGGACGCGACGTTCAATCTCCGACTTATTGTGGGCCAGGTTCAGAATCTGAGGATAATTTAAACCACAATGAGCTTTGAATTTCTCCCGATCTAGTTGAGAGAAGGAAAAACTGTACAAAGATAAGTAAACTTGCCTGCTCGGGTGCGCCTTTGCTAACTCTATGCATTCTTCCTTCACTGTCAAGGTAAGTCAATGCAGTCCTCTTATCTGTGGGATTGAAGGGAAGAAAATGTACCTCCTGAATTCCAGCCCGGGCCTTTTGATTGACAGGTAGGCAGCAAAAGAGAATTAAGATTAAGAGTTGGGTGACTAAAAAGGTAGCGAGATAGAAATAAATGAGCAGCTTGACATTTAAAACTCACCTCCTTCGGGTCTGCCAGCGTCCCGACTATAGCAGTATCTATGGCATCTTGGTTTTCCGTTCTGGAAGCCCGAGCTGCCATTAGAACGACAGTATCTGGATCTACTCCTTTTGCGAAAACCTAGTATCATGTTTAAGCAATAGATTCAGAAATGGCCAATGCTGAATGAAATGCCCCAACACAGTGAATGGCATCCAACAAGATCCTCAACCAACCTCAATTAAACTTTTGTCAACAGTGAGCTTGTTCAATGTCAGTGTCCCTGTTTTATCGCTGCAAAGAACATCCATACCAGCCATCTCTTCAATAGCAGTCATTCTCTTGGTGATTGCTCCCTGAAACCAGAATCATCATAGCCACATCAAATATCTAACCTCTGTGAAATAAGATCGAGTAGAAGACCCCAACTAACCTGTTGAGATAGTCTATGAGAACCAATGGCCATCGTGACTGAGAGAACAGTAGGCATGGCAATCGGAATTCCTCCAATAAGAAGCACAAGAAGATTGTCAATTCCAGGACGATATCTCCTATCTTGAATGGGGTACATTACAATAATCTCAATAATCATCCCCACAGCAATCGAGCATATGCAGAAGTTCCCAATAGAAGTCAAAACCTACAAGAAATCAATACTAGTTATCAGTAAAGAACTCAATGCGCTCATCAAAGCACGCCTTTGCAAAACCACCAGTACAAGATGAGTTAATTCACATCTAGTAGTAAATAAAGATGGATTCTGTCTTTATCTTCTTGCCTTTTGGAAGTGTCCCACTTGGTTAGTGGTGTCCACAAGGTGAGCAGCCTTCCCAAAGAAAGTATGAACACCAGTGGCGATAACAACTGCTTCGATTTCTCCTTGCTTACAAGTAGACCCGGAATAGACACCATCTCCAGGGCCTTTAGTAACTGGAAGAGATTCGCCAGTGAGAGCAGACTGCAAATTCAACAGCAAAATCGCTTAATCAAAGCAAGCCATGCATCTCGTATAATATAGTGTAACTATTGGAATAAATATCCAACCTGGTCAATTTTCAACGGATCTCCATCAAGTAGACGGGAGTCAGCAGGGATAATATCTCCAAGTTTGACACTAACTATATCACCAGGAACCAAAATAGCGGCATCTTGCTCACTCCACCTCCCATCCCGAAGAACCTTTAACACGCTCAATTTCAATTAATTCAGCAAAGAATATTCTGAAAACACCGATCAGCACCTTTCCACCAAGAGAATCGACAAAAAAAGGAAAAAGAAAAAGGATGAAATTGCATTATTGAGTTGATATACCTTTGCTTTGGGGGCCAGGCTGGCCATCAGAGCAGCTGCGGCATTACCTGCATTATTTTCCTCGATGAAACTGATTGTTGAGTTGATCACGAGCAGAGTGATAATACCAACAAAGTCTTGCCAATCCGGAGGCTTTCCCTGCAAAACAAGGCACAAATAATAGGACAAGATTTCCGGAAACTGAACAGTAAGGCACAAATAATGCAACTCAAAAGCAACAACTCACTCCTCCGTTCGCAAGAGCAATGGCCATAATTGCAGCAGCTTCCATGACCCATGACAGAGGATTCCACATAAAACCCAGAAATTTCAAGAGCTTGCTCTCCTGATACACATCGCAAAGCACAAAAGAATAAGGGACTAAACAGGAGGGAAATCACCAGACAACGAGAACATTGGGTGTAATGTAGCGACAGATCATGTCAATGCCTTTTTCTCTTCAAGTTTATTCTGGCCAAAAATGGCAAGCCTCTCCGCGGCCGCCTGAGTAGTGAGACCTTCTCTGCTACATCTCAGATTCTCAAACACTTCCTCAATGGGTATATTTTCCTGCAAGAACAAAATCTTCAGACCCCCCCAAAAAAAAGCCAAAGACACGACCTCAAATGAGAAGAAAAAAGAACATCAGCAAAGCGAGCTACAACAAAAGCCTGAACTTTTTGGCCTTAGATCCATTACCAAATCCACAGTTTCCTTCAGCACTGCATCCAACACTTCAGGCTGCTCGGCCATCTTTCTCGAGTTCTTTCTTATATCTCTTTGAAAGATCCTCAAAAGAAGAAAAACCAACTAAAGACTAAGACCCATCAAGAGACAAGGGAAAACAGCCAAAATGCTCTCCAAGAACTGCAATCTGAGAGAGGAACCGAGCGGAAATCCAGAGGATGGAACTTGTTTTGGGCGTGAAAGAGGGGTTTGAGAAGGAATGAGGACACCCCACCCACACCCAACCAAATCTGCGAGAGAGAGAGAGAGAGAGAGAGAGAGAGAGTGAAACCGCTAGGAGCAGTAGTGGCAAAAGTAACACTCGCAGAAGTCCATAAGTAGTCGCTTATTTTCTTTCCCCTATTTTTCTCCGTCTACGCGAATTGACCAAACAGCCCCTCCAATGTAATCTCACATCTAAAGATTTTAAATAACTTAGGGTGGGTTTGGTTTGGTATTCCCAAATGGCTTTCGGCTTCCAAAGCTCATTAGGGAAATGCTAGAATATTTGACAAGCCATCCCAAAGAGCTTTTGGCCAAATTTGGCATTGAGAATACTGAAAGCTCAATGCTAAAGTATGATTGACAAGCTATCTCAAAAAGCTTTTGGCTAAATTTGACATTGGGAATATTGAAAGCCAATGTTGAAGAAATCAGTATTGAGCTTTCAGCATTTACATTTTTCAAAGACTCATTTACAAAGCTGAACCAAACACATCTTATTAGATATTTACGGTTATGTAATTATTTTTATATACAATTTACTGCGCATTGTATTAATAATACAACGTCGGGAAGTTTCTTCTCGAACAATTTCCCTTTTCCTTTCCATCTTTTGGAGTGATTGATCTCGGTTCCTTTTGTTATATTAGTAATTTTTTTATCTAAACTTTTAATTCGACCGGTACATACAAATATACACATTTAAGCAAATTCATATATATCGAGTAAGACATCGCACAAAGAATTACGGCATGATTGTTAAAATAATTCTGAACGGGGCAATCGTTTTTCAACCAATAAAAAGCCTCACATTCGTTGCTATTGCATTCATCTTCTTCCTCGTATTATGCGAGCCGTTATTTCTAGGTTTTCCTCCTTTGCAAAACTTCATACTTTGGAAATTATTCCCATAATCGAAGTGAAAACTAATAAAATGCAGCTATTTTCATAAATAAATAAAAACCTACGGTGATTATGTAGCACTCACTTATCGATTTTGATCGCTATGAAGACTTTCACACGCCTATACGACCCTTTCGACCCACTCTAGAAAAATTATAGGGCAGATTCGCGAGTCCACACGATTGAACTACATAATAAGTCTTTTAACAATCATGTCTAATCATCCGGCAGCCACATGTATTTCACATGAAACCCTAATAATTTATTAGCGACCCCAATCGCGTTAGCTTGCAACGTTCATGGTTGATTCTTGAATGAGGACGAATGGCTTGCTGTTAAAGCAGATGGGACTCGCCGGCGGGGAGATTAAGGTTTGGAGATCTTGGTTAGAGCTCTCCATATGGAGAATCTCGGTACCAACAACAAATGGAATTGCCGAATACAACACGGGGACGGCTGTGCAACTATTCTCTCACCAAATCCAATGTATTTTCTTCCACTCGAATTCATTTATTTACATCCAACAAAACTGGAGAAAGTGACGCGAATGGTCTATGAGCTTTTGCCCGATACGCGATGTCGTCTCTATGCATGTTCGGCGCAGTCCCTGAACTATTGATGCAGTCCTTTCATTACGCATAATGGTGCGAATTATTATGTGCTGAGTTGGATTTTTGAAAGTAATGAGTTAATATATCCATCTTTTATAACCGTTTGCTTTTTTTTTTTTAAAAGGAAGAAAATAAATTAGGGCATTGACATGTCCATCATTATTTGATGATGCCGATTATTATGTTTCGATTTGATATGAATATCCTACTTTGATAATCTACTTGTTACTCTTTTTGTCGTATGCCGTTCAAACTTAACGGATTAGAACTCACATTAACAAATTTTGTTAACTTGGATTAACAGAAAGACGACATTAAACATTCTTTTATAGTTTAGAAACTAGATTGAGCATGCACTAATAGTGCAAAGATCATATTGGCAAATTAAAAGCTTAGGTTTTCCCGTAAAATTGAGCTAGAGGTTGCTAATTAGATTGATTGTGGACAATGCCTACGATCGAGCATACTACAACAACAACAAAAAAGATTAAATAGTTCTTATATCAATCAATAAGGATCTAATCGACTACAACTTATAGAATTCGTGATTATATGCTCTTATTTATACATCATATCATTGCAAGCAGATCTTACAGCGAATATTCCGAAAATATGATGAATCTTCCATCCAATTATTTATGGAAATTGATGTCGAATCTGACAATAATTTGGGCTAAAGAAGAAGAATAAACGCATTGAACTCACCGATCGCTCACATGTGTAAAGGTCCAGCAAAGCAAAGAACAATAATGGAGTCATAATGAATGCAGCATGTTACATGGACTAATTAATCACTTGTACTAATAATAATAATAATAATAATAATAATAATTAACAACAATAAATAACTTGATAAACGTTATTATATAATCAATTTCAATGAGCAGTGAACCTCCTGTTGACAACTCTCTGGCGAACACATCCGCGTTGGTCACCGGCTTCCCAATAAAAGCTGGCCTCCTTATTTTTCGAATTAAGAATTTTGTTGAATTATATTTCATTGACCTAACAACACTTGGACTACTCTTCGCATCGAAAGTAAAATAAATCGTGCATGTTGTTAGATCAGATCGGATTCACATTAAACCTCACCTTCAACTAAGTATGATTGGCTTTTGGGCCACTTTATAAACATACTTATGATCCGTTTATTTTACGGAAAATGAATAATTTGGAGAACATTTTCTGAAAAAGAAATCGCTTGAAATAATTAGTCAATAAAAAATATTTTTATTATCCATAACAATGTATGTTTAGATATTTTCGCGAACGATTAAAATATATTTCGTTTATGCATTTTTATAAGTGATAAAAATGATCATTTTTAGAAAAAATTTTCCAGATCATTCATTTTTCACGAAATAAACACATCGGAGTGCGTTTGTTTCACTGAAAATGAAATATTTAGAAAATATTTTTCTAAAAATGCTTGTTGTATCTCTTACAAAAATGACTACGAAAAATATTTTCATTGTTCTAAAAAATGTGTACACATAAATTGTTGTAGATAATGAAAATATTTACTATTGGCTAATTATTTCAAGTGATACAAGCGATCATTTTTAAGAAAATATTTTCAAAATCTTTTATTTTTCAGGAAACAGACGGAGTCTTAATATTTCGTCTTCGACGCATGATAGATGAATCATTGAGCTTTTGCTAATTAAAGTAACATAAAATAAATAAATCCATTTTACTTCCCTTCTTTATAATTTGAAACCTAATTTATTTTTCATACTACAAAGCAATAAATGGGCATTTTGACTAGAAACAGTGACTATATTATTGCATGCATAAATAATTAGCTTTTCTTGATATTTGATAATTAATATCGTAACCAATACTAGAACAAAACTTAAATGAGGTCAATGACAGTTAAGGGCGCACATGACAAAATTTCTATTTCAAAAATCAATTTCTAAAATAAAAATTGATTTTTCTATTTTTGTTCCATAAATCAATTTCTAAGCAAAGACACGCATTTGATAACGACACAAAATTTCTATTCTTAGAATATAAATTTGTTTGATAACGACATAAAATTTCTATTTCCCTAAAGGCGATGGACGGCGACAATCGGTGAGCGGCAGACGGCGACCAAAAGTGGCAGCTGGCGAATGGTGGCGACGATCGGTGGTGGAAGGCAGGTGGTGAGGGTGGTGACGACCGACGAGGCAATGAATGGCAGCAATCGGCGGGCGGCGGCGACCGGTAGCAAGCAACGGGCAATGGCAATGGAAGGCGGGTGGCGCGGCAGTGGGGGCAACAGGTGGCGGCAGTCGGCAACGATCGACTGCCGACAACGACTAGTGGCGAGCGACCAGCGAGAGTGGGCGCAACAGCGGCGATAGGCGAGCAAGCAACGGTAGGTGGGCGGGCGGTGGGCAGTGAGGATGGCGACAACCAACAGCGGGTGGCGGATGGTAGTCAACAAGCAACGGGCGATGACGATCAGCAGGCGATGGCGGTAGGTGACATTGGGATCAGTGGGTGGCCACGGTGGGGAGCCAAGAGAGAGAGGAGAGCGAATCATGAAGAGAGAAAAGAGAAAGAAAATTTCTGCTTTGTCGTTCTAGAAATAGAAAAATAAAATTGCGTTACTAAATAGATTTTTACTCCAAACTTGTTTCAAAATGATTTCTAGAAGAGAAATGTTGTCATGCGCAGCCTAAACTTCCCCCTCGGCCTTAGCCCAAAACAAAAAATCTTCTTGAACAAAGTGCTTGTTTACCTGCTATAAGTAATTTGTAGTTTCGCCCCAAATGGAATTATTTGTTGGATCGATTCTATTCTACTATTCTAAAAGTAGGGATATGTTTTCCGTGTCGGTATATTTGGAAAAGAGTTAGTAAAAAAAAACTGTTGGTAAAAGAAATTATTTATATGTGTGGGTTTAATTGCGCAATATATTTATATATGTTAGTTCAATAATGCATGATAATGGGGGACACGTTTAATTTCATGTCGGTTCATGTTGGATTGTTTTTTGTCTGGAGTTGGCGAGACTGCACATGCCCGGTGCATTGCATGGGAAGAATTTGTTCTAGAGACTTTGTCAAAACGTTCTATTTTTACCTTTTTCACAAATCAAATATATAAATTCCATTATTTTTCATGAGAAAATAAATAACAAAATCGAATATCTAAGTGGATTAAATTATGTTATAGTAGTGGGAACACGTTAAAGGCATGTTTGATAACGATTCTAATTCTCTAATTCTGTTCTCCAAATGAAAAAAAATGAGAAATCTGTTGGATAACGTAACTGATTCTCTAATTCTGTTCTTGGAAATAGATTTGGAGCGAAAACAAGAATATTAAAAAAGTTGATTTTTTGTTCTAAAATTACTTTTGAAAAACAAGACCCCCAAACTGTCCCTCCCGTTCAGGCACATCTCGTCTCCGTCCTCCAACTGTAGGCCCCCGTCAGTCGCCGCCCCCATCCTCCATTCGCCCGCCACCGCCACCCATCACCCGTTGTTGTCAACTGCCGTCCATTACCGCCACCAACCTCTGTCTACCGCCCGCTGTCGACCGGGGGGGG
>BCNH02000011.1:17494652-17504882 GCA_001662345.2 Metrosideros polymorpha var. glaberrima | reverse complement strand
GTTGACGTATGGCCCATCCTAATGAAACTACAATAGAGAGAACAACTCGAATTGTAATGGGTATAACGGTTGGGCTAAATGTCTCATCATAGTCCAATTCAGCCTGCTGCTTAAATCTTTGTGCAACAGGGTGAGCTTTGAAGCATTTAATAGTTCCATTGGATTTTCCTTGTCCTTAAAAACCCATTTACAACCTACTAAATTCTTAAAAGGATCAGGTGGTACAAGATCCCATGCGTGATTGGTGATCAAGGCATTAAATTCATTTGCCATGGCTACTTTCCAATGTGGGTCAAGAATGGTCTTAGAGTAGCAAGTCAGTGTCTCTTCGTAAAAAAAGAAAGGGATTAAAAAATTTTATGGGTTTAGAAATTTCAGATTTGGCACGAGTTTGTATAAGATGAGTCGGAAAAGAAGAAACGGAAGTGGAGGAGCTGGATAGAGATGTAGAGAGGATTTATGGGTATGTATAGGAGGAATTTGACTAGGAGAGGAATTAGGTTGGGACACAATGAGTAAGTTCAAAGCGAAGGGTGGCAAAGGCTAAAAAGAATTTGAAGCAAATTGGGTAGGCTAAAAGGAGTAGAGAGGCGAATTGGGAGGTTGGGCTAGAGAAGTAGGGAGAGGCGGATGAGGAGCTTGAGGGCCAAAGGAGGTAGAAAAAATAATAGATTGATTGAAGGAAACGAAAACGAAATAGTTTGATATGGAATAGTGGCTTACCGAATGAAGAGTTGAAGGTTTTTGTGCAAAGGAAAAATTATCCCCATCAAACCAAACATGACAACTTATAAAGACATAACCACTTGACCGATCAAAACAACAATAACCTTGGTGATTCAACGCGTTCCCAAGATATACACATGACACACAATGAGGTGCCAATTTATAAGAGACACAAGATGGAAGATACCAAGCACACTAAAAAATCCAAAAGAACAAGTAATCAAACTAGAATCCAAATAAACAGTATAAAGGAGAAATATCATATACGACAATGATAAGAAGCCGATTAATAGTGTAAAAAGTAGAGAAAAGAGCATCAACCCAATATAAAGGGAAAATTTTAAAAGAGTTATCAATCTATTGTACTTGTACCAATTCAGTCATAAACATTTCGATTGTAAATTTAATCTTAAACCTTTTACATTTATGTCAATTGAGTCCATCCGACCAATTTTGATCAGAAATTGCTAACGTGAATATTTATAATAATATTTTTAAAATTTTGATTTTTCTTTTCTTTTTTTCCTTTTCTTTCCTTTCCTTTCCTTTTTTTTTTTTTTTTATTAAAGGCTGACGAGGGTCATTCACCGCCATTGGGTGAGGGCCCCAACGCCCTCACTATAGCCATTAAGGGTGTAGGCGAGGGCAACAACGCCCTCATCAGCCCTGGGCAAGGGCTCGTGAGCCCTCGGCTAGTGGCCGGCAAGGGTGTTGCAACCCTCACCCCAAGCTAGCTAGAGTCATGACGCCCTCACTTGGGGCCGGTGAGGGTCAGCCAGCCACCCAACGACCCTCACTCCAAAATACAAAAAAAGAGAAAGAAAAACCAAAAATATTATTTTATAAATGTCTATGTCAACGCCAACCGTGCTAGTAAGATGGTCAGCAGCTGTGCCAGTAGGACGATCGGTGTCTACATCAGCGATTTTCGGCCAAAACCTACCAAATTAACTCAATTGGCAAAACGTGAAAATGTTTAGGACTAAATTGGCAAAATTGAAAGGTTTATGACTGAATTGACACAAGTGCAATAGGTTTATGACTTTTTTGGTAATTTTCCTCCAATATGAAAGAGGCGTATGAGCATGGATAAATAAGGTTCAAGACATTTTAACTAAGTATCTGATTTTGCGTTTTGACAAACCATTTTGAGATGGGGTATTTGGACGAGAAAAGCATTTTTTTTGGTCAAAAAAATATGACATTCACATATCATAATAGTATTCGAGAGGCACATAAAAGACATTCAAGTCTAGCAAACCCAAATAAACTGTTAAACAAATAAAAAGCCTAAAAGCAACAAACAAGCACAGTCTGCAGCTGTGAGCACACTCTCATCCTCAAGAACGGATTTGTCACTGTAAAACGTTTAGTAGTCGATCACCAGATACAATGATGAGCACAAGTTGAGATCTCTCACTCCAATTGCAATGGCTTGTGGTGTGCGTCTAAATACGTCGTCCTCATCATCATCGATGTGCAGAAACGAACATCAATATGTTGAAAGAGCACAGATCAAATACCTATAGGGAAATCCTAGATCTATATCTAGACCTGGTTCTAGAGAGTAAAATCACCAAAACTTAATCCAAATCTAAATCGAGAATGGAGAGCAGCCTAATCTCGGAAAGATTGTGGAGCCACGTCGCGAACATTCTCCTTGAGTGTCATGGACTGGATTTCGCGTTCACCCAAGTTCAGCTGCATAAATTTATTCACATATACAAACTCCCAGAACAAATCGGAAAAGAAAAGAGAAACTAATAAATCAAGGAAAAGTGAAAGCAAAGAATAAGTAGGCTACAAAAGAGGGTAAAGGAAGATGGAGAAGGATAGGAAAAGGGGGAGGGAGGGATCTCTCGCTCAAGACGTCTCTACAGAGATGAGGGCTCAAGCGACGGCCAAGAGAGAGGAAACCCTAAATGGTACCTCTTGGATTAATAATACCATTTTCACTTACGTATGTTTGGAACGAATTAATGGTCGATTTACCTCCCCCATCAATTTGTTAAAATTACATTTTGGTATGGCACATAAATTCAATAAAACAATGGAAACAATGAAAGTGTGCATACACTTCAAATTTATTTTTCATGGGAAAGACCCAAGTGAACCGAAAGTAGTCATAAATGAATAACACAAAATATATTAAAACAAAATAAGATAAAATTAGACGCGTCCATACATCGGAATGCTAAAGGAAAAAATACACGATGACTAATAGACTCAAAAGTCAATCGATGAGATTTGCCCACAAAACAGGATTCACAAAATACCGACTTAAAACTAAAATTGCAAACACGACTCAAAACTTGTTTATTATGGTGGCCAAGATGAGCATGCCAATGAGTGAGTGAAGCAAAGGAAGACACGATAGGATGCGAGTGAGATGACACCATCGAGTTGGAAATTGAATAAAGACCATGAGAAGAATCGATTTAAAGGAAAATATTATGGGTTCGTTAGTTTTTCAAAGAAAAGGATGATCTATTAAAATTAATAGCATGGCAATTTTTACGGCAAAGTTGAGTAACTAAGAGGAGATTGTGAGCTAGATTAGAGATGAGATAACAACAAAAATTGAGAACCAATATTTAAAAAGGCTTTATCGACTTACTTAATAGGCAATAAACGACCATTACCAATCGAGAATTTTGTTAAATCATAAAAGGGTTTAGGATTTAGGATTTTACCAATGTCACTAGTCATGTGTACTGACACTCTACTATTAAGATACCACATTAGATCAGAGGTCTAACCACTCGAGAGAGCTAAGAAGGAGCCTGACAGATCAGTGGTGGTGAAGGTATGGTTGAATCGTTGTCGGCATTATAGAACAGTGTGCCCAACCCCTTTAATGATCTGATAAGAAAGATGAGGCATATATCAAATAATGTCTCCCTAGGTGAGTCGGGGAACATAGGGCCTCGAACCACCATGGGGCTGACCAGAGGAGGTGGAGGAGCGACAAGCATAGGGAGCCGAGATTGATTGCGAATTAAACTCATCATAGGAAGATTGCCAACCCGATTGATCACATGAGAACCGTCCACCTTATCCCCAACATGATCTTATGCCCTACGTCCACCTCGAGACTCTCGAAACGGTGTATTGGGTAAAGTGGCATGACCAATCAAAGTATGATGAATATCATATGAATATAAGACATTCAATTTTTAGAGAAATCGTTCCTTTTGGGTGAGGAGGCGTGACGCAAATCACCAAAAGAAAGAATTGAAGGATTATTGGTGACCATGGTGATAAAGAGATCGTACTTAGATGGGAACCCATTGGGGACTCGAACCACCAAGTCCTTGTTAGAGAAGGAGCAATTGATTGCAATAAGAGAGTCCACAGTTCACTTGAGATGCTGAATATAGTCAAGCATTGGCTAATCGAGTTTCTTAATGGCGTTATGATAATCAAGTTTTAGTCCAATTTCCTTGGCCGCACAACGACCAGTAAAGTGTTGTTTTAGAGCAAGCCAATTCTCCCAAAATGTTCAAAGATTGTGAACTTCATGAAAATTTTCAATTGAGGGTCAAATTTGTCAAACTACAAACGCATTGATCTGTCTTGATCTGGGTGGAATAAAAGGTATTGACCACCACAATGCCATTCTGATCATTGATAAGTTTCGGCAGACAAGAAAAAAACCTATCCACATAGCCAAGCAGTTCGTTGCAGATTAGAACAGGTTCAAATTGAGATTTCCACAGAAGATTATTATCTGCATCAAGCTTGATGGAGACGAGACTTGTCACGTTGGGAAGAATAAGAGATGGTGAGGTTGATTGCGCAGCTGTAATTTGAGCAAAAGTAGAGAAGAAGGATGAAGAGGTGAAAGTGGGCGCAATATTGTTGAGAGTGATGGGAAATTGGGATTGACGGAAAGAGAAAATGATGGGTAAAGGACGGTAGAGAAGAAGAAAGTTTTGAAAATGTATTAGATATTGTTGGGATAGTAATTTTAGCAAAGGAAGTGTTCATTTGGGGTACAGTTTTTGAAAAATTTGATGTGTTTTTCTTGCTCTGATACCATGTTGATGTTTAGAGTTAGAGAGAAACATTCCACGTGGTAGTGAAATTTAAGACGTTGCAAATGCACTGCATGATCACTAATATACCTAATATAATATATATAGATGTATGATACGTGGTGATGTGAAATATCATGGCCTCATCGCGCTAGCTAACAATGTTCAAAACAATAGCTTCGATTGACCAAACCATATTCATGCATGCATTGTCGTGTCGATGTAAGAGTGAAAGATTTGATAACATTTTAAGTTACAGGAATGGAGGTTTGATGTAGGTAGGGCACACCAATCCCCGAATGCATCGATATTTAGGTGATAATCTCTAAGTAATCACTCGGCGAGTATCATGATCTAATCTATGAATTTGCGCGGACAAAAAATTTAATCCCAAGAAACACAATATATTTTTCATAAAAACGTACACACAGTTGATTAATAAATTCTCGAGTTTGATACGCTAGTCCACCGATTTTTTCTATCGGAGTGTTACAACTATCGATTAAGTGAACTCTATGTCTATATAAGTATTCATTGCTTCGTTGGGTACGTTTCCCTTAAGTCGACATCTTGATTTCTCGTTAAACCTTAAACAAAACGTTAACAGGCGGCACGTCCACGAAAATCGGAGCGTAATCGGCCCCTTTCCCGAGCAGCCGTCCGTTCGGGTCAAAAGAGAAGAAGCCCGGGCACGTGTCTCGTCCAGCGGAGAACGTGCGAGGGGCTCGCATCGAGTCGCCCGAAAGAATTAATAAAACATTTACGTAAAATTAATTCTTTTCATTTTCGACGTTTTCATTTTCTTTTTTACCGCAAGTATTGTTATCGGAAGACAAAAAGACAAGAAAAGCAATCGCGTCACGTGGGATTTGTCCCCCCACCCCGCCAGCTTTTGACGAAGGTACCGGCCGTACTCTTTCCGTAAGTACCTCCCAAACCTTTTTTCCCGCGGCGGATTCTATGATGCGACGCATCCCGCGTCATCTTCCGTGGAACTCCCGATCACTTGCGTCCAAAGCGGGATCGCCATGAATCTCGACCTTTCTTTTTCTACGGCAGACTCCAATTGGTTTCGCAAAGAGACTTAATTATGTAATAATTTTTGGGTAACTTTAAGGATGCGTTTAGAAACATTTTTGTTTTCAAAAATAATTTCTATTTAGAAATTTTTTTTTGTATTTCTATTCTATGTATGAGTTTTTAAGCATAAGAACACGTTTAGTGACTACACAAAATTTCTATGCCTAAAATAAAAAAAAGAATAAAAACATGTTTAGTACGACATTAAAAATTTATATTCTAAATTTTCTGATTTAGTGATTTTGATCGGTGGCCGATGGCGACAATTGACAACTGCGGCGATCGACGGCGACGACCGGCCACTAGAGGCGACGAGCAGTGGCAGATGGTGATGGTCGGTAATCGACGACAAGCGGCCGCGGTGACCAGCGATGCTAGTCAGCAATCGGTGACCGGAGGCAACAGCGACTAGCCATTAGAGGCGATGGCGATGCCCAGCAATTGATGACAACAGCGATGGTCGGCAATTGGTGGCGGCGGTGGGTGAAGGCCGAAAATCGGTGACTGGCAATGGTGGTCGGCAATTGGTGACCAACGGTGGGTGGTGGTCGCCAATCGTCGACCGGTGGCTGGGGGCGGTGATGATCAACAATCGAAGGCGGCGATGGTGGCCAACGGTGGCGACAGTGGTTGGTAATTGGCAGCTGTCGGCGAGGGCGACAGGGCAGCGGCAAGTGGACTAATGGGTGTAAAGATGAGCATTAAGTTACTCTGAGAGCTTGTTTTTCTAAAATAATATTGTTTCTCATTTTGTTCTCGAGAACAAAAGGCATTTTTTTTACTTTTTATTTCTGTTCCAAATCTATTATCAGGAACAATTTTTGTTTCAAGGAACAGAAATTTCAAATGATATTACCAAATAGGCTTCTATTCTTTTTTAGTTCCGGGGAACGAAATAATGGAAAAACAAAAGAACATAAACTTTACCAAACAAAGCCTAAGATTGATAATCTGTTTTGGGCCACAAACAATAAATAACAATTAATTAAAAATTATTATAAGATCTACTCCTTTAAGAATTTGTGATCCGCAACATACTATTATTCTCATGATCATCCAAAAACCGTTATAATAGCAAAGCCCTAAAATCAATGTGATGCAGAGGGATAGACATAAGATAAGTACATCTTTTTTATAGAGCTATTTGCTTTGAACTACAGAATTTTGCAATTTTCAAAGCATACAAAAAACTCCAAATTGATAAGCCTATGATAAATTTACCAAAAACTATTTTTTTTACCATGAAAAATTTCAAACTGGTACATATGTGACAAATTTACCAAAAACTAATTTTTTTTTACCACGAAAAACCCCAAACTGCTACATCTATGACAAATTTACCAAAAACCGGTACACATGTGCCTTAGTTTCCGTTAAATTTGGTTAACTACGAAAAATCCTAAACTAGCATACCTGAGACAAATGGAGGGTAAAACCTAAAATTGGTACACCATGTCAATTGTCACGTGTCATCAAACTTACTAATTTGACGATAAAATTTAATGGAAACTGACGGAGAGTAAATTTATCATAAGTGTACCAGTTTGGTATAAATTTGTCACAGATATATCAATTTGGGATTTTTCATGATTAAAAAAACTGTTTGAAGTAAATTTATCACATATGTAGCAATTCGGGATTTTTCTTGATATTAACCCTATTTATTAGGGCTTCACGAGTGCTGCACCAACACCCTTTTAACATCTCTCAACCCACATTTGATGACGTGGAATAATCTTTATATGCGGCTTGCGCCTAATTGCCATGCAAATTCATCCCTTTTAATGGTGAAGTAGCCCACCACGGGTGATAAATTCTTTAGCATTTGGATCGATTCCCCAATTCCATAGACCGGATAAGATGTCGACTAAAACTTAACTTAGAATTTCAAACAAGAAATCATTTATACCAGGTAGCGTGCGGATGAGATGAATGTAGTGCGCCGGATAGTTACACAGGTCCTTGTCCCGATGTTTCACTGGTCACTTTTGCATAAAGTTATGGAGGTTCCGTGATCGTTGGATCCCAAATGAACGAATCTTTCGATCACCCGTTGAAAATTCTCGAAACATTCACGTGACACTGACATTTTGCGCAAGAAGCACAAGAAAATGTGCTTGGATACGCCATTTCTAGAACGGTGGCTCGATTCTTCGAGGAACGACGAAATGTTTTCACTACCCTCTACTCCAAGATGTCCACATTGCATCGAGCGGCCGTTCAACAGACGAGAGGGGGGACATGGACCACGTGGTCATAAATTCGAGCAAATTAGAAATCGGGGGCCCGAAGAAGAACCTAATCTTCAACCTTTGACCGCCCCAAATTTCTCCACGCGACACGAATTGTCATGGCAAATAATGATATTTTTTCCTTTTATGTCGTGGCAAGCGAACATCAAACGACCTCTTCATTTCATTGTCTCCAGAAAACTTACATGTACTTTGAAGCTTGGGACCAAGCACGATTGAATTAAAACTCCGAGAAAGGACGCCCAAGCTTCTCCACTTCGCGGCAAGAAAACGAAGTCGTTTTGTACAAGTCCATAAAAAGAAAAGAAAAGTAGACATGATAATCCTGCACCCGAGTGTTTCATTGCCTTCCAAAACTCATAAATTAATTACTTTTTTCCCGCTTTATATACGAGTTATAATTATAAAGGACGCACCTCCGCATCGCGATTCATTATTGAGAGAAAGTGAATTTTCGAGTATCTTACTTTGAAAGATTTAGGGAAAATAACAGAAATGATCGCTGCATTCTAATATCTGTCCCTGTAGTTTTAATTTGTCGAATGTGCCATTTGAACTTTGGTCTAATATTCAATGTCTTCCCTCAATTTTTAATTTTTTCAATGTCGTTCATGAACTTTGATCTAATGTTCAATATGGCCTCTGAACTTTTAAAATATTTTCATATAATCTAAAGACTATATTGAACATTTACCAATAGTTCATGGATCATATTGAACAAATTTAAAGTCTACGGACGATATTGCACATTCATCCAAAGTTCAAGGACTGCATTATACAAATTAAAAGTTCGGGAACAATATTACATATTAAATCAAAATTCATGGACGATTTCATTTATGCTATTATCCCGAAAATTTACCTTGGATCATAAAAGAAAAGAACAAAGAAAGGGGCTTTCTCATTTTTCATTATTAGAGGAAAGAATGATAGTAAAGTAGGTGAGTCATGAGGCATTGAGGATAAGGATATACGGACACGCCATGTTACGCATCAATTATTGGGGCGCTTCAGTACGCAATAGTGAATCGTCAGGGAAAAAGCGTTGTCTTTCTGTGCCAACCCATAAAGTTTCTTCTCATCCGTTCAAATTCCATTTCTTGTACAAATGCGTGACTCTTCAATGATTTAGAAGGTGCGTAAACCCCTGGAAATGGGTCTCTATGTTCTTATACTTTCTTTCCAACACTCAATTTAATGCTTTCCCTACCCATGCCACCCTCTCCCTGATCCCTAGGCAATCGTTCGATGGACTCCGGATCGGGCGCCCTGGTCGCTTACCCGATTTCGATGGGTCGAGCGATGGATCGATCGGCACATCTCGATTTGGATCTGCTCTCCGTATTTCGTCTTCTCTTTTGCCTTATCGATTTATGAAGTACGACATGATCCGGTTACGTTGATAAATGGAAATGAGAGAACCTGTGTGCAGAAAAGAATCGAAGGGCACTCCTATAAAAAAACAGTATCGATAGTGCCGTAAAGGAATTCATGTCTTCACTTCCTTTGGGCAAGTGATATGTGATGATTTGGAAAGATAATCTCGTCATGTGGCGTTGGCTTTCTGAAAAGCAAGAAGATTTTCCGCAAAAGCTCATGCCACCCAAGGAGATACAAGGACCACTAGTCGCAAGTGCATAAGACTCGATCAAGTAAGTCATGCGTCCTACTCCCGTTCGACAGACTTATACACGTACACAATTTAATTAGATGACTTTCATGTGACGCCCATCTAATTCAAGAGCTCACATGCACCGAGTACATGCGCACTTGTGCATATGAAAACGAAAATCTTATTATCCACCAATTACCTAGCTTGTCAATTAAAGCAAAAAAATAAAATAAAAAATCAAAGAGGGGGGAAAGGGCAATAAAGTTAAAGCCTTCAATGTGTGACCGAACCATCCAAAAAAGCATTAAAATTGAATGTTATCAAGCTGAGTGGACTGTTTGGTTTGGCCATTTTCTGGAAAAGTGGAATCTGATTCTTGATTTTAATGGACCACTCGTGCCTTCACTTTCCTCATTTTGTTTCTAACTTAGCTTTGCCATTTTATATTTTTGGTTAGGTGGGGTTGCTTTCTTCGGCCCAATTGCATCAGCTAAAGTAAGATATGATCTCTCCAAAAGCATAC
>BCNH02000011.1:17467142-17484997 GCA_001662345.2 Metrosideros polymorpha var. glaberrima | reverse complement strand
ACGTGGTCATGGGATGCTGACTAGCTGATATGACTATTAGAAAGGTTTCGAGTTTGAAGTACGGTTGCAAAATGTTCTACTTGCCTTGTGTTTGTGTGTCCTACTGAAATTTAAGATCCTGGTCAACCGTCAATCATTCTGAATAACTCCAATGCTAGTCCGGGGGAGAATGGAGGGTGGGTCGTGATTGTCGGGATTCTGATTCGCTACTCGATACATCAACATCTTCAAGAGTAAACCGCAACTAGGATTTAATAAAAGTCACCATCTTCGAGGTAGGTCAGAAAATGACTACCATTGATTAGCGTAAGAGATATATCCGCAAGTCTTGGACCTAAGTAAATCCTTAAATTAATTCGAATCTTGGGATCTCTAGGACGTAAAATAAATAAGGGTACTATCGAGAACAGGACAAGAAAAATATATTGTACCAATTAGGAGGACTTATATGTGCGAGCATCGACACATAAAAATAAGGAATGCATCTGTGGAGGTCGTTTGATTATAGAATAGATTGCGAAGGCCTCAAGTGGTAGCTTGTTACCTCTTTTGTAGTGATGTTACCCTCGAAATCAACAACCATGGATTCATAGGAGGCCCCCTAGTTAAGTCACCATCTTCGAGGTAGGTAAGAAAATGACTACCAATGATGAGTGCAGAAGATATATCGGTAAATCTACACGACGTGACATGCCAAGGTTGTTGGTAAGAGGTGCCTTGTCCCATGACGAAAAGATGTGAGTGCGTATGTGAACTAGATTTGGCACTAATCAACAATTTCTTTATTTATTAAAATTCGGATTTTTAATTATAAAAAAATAACCATAGTGTCCCATTGAAATAATGCCACTGTTCATAAAGGAGTCATGGTTATTATTTTTATTTTTTTTATTTAATTCCGAATTTATTACTTCGGTAAGCCGTTATTTCCGAGATCGTATCCGTTTAGACATAATTTCTTAACCTTTTGAAGGTTTTTTCTATTCAGATATAACTTCTTGTTTTTCGCTATAAATTACTGAATGTCAATGTTGATTATCTTCTTCTTCTTCTTCCATTTTTGTTTCTTTCCAAAAAAGAAATACAATCATTGTTTCCAATTGTTTCTCTTTGAGAGTTCCTAGAAAAATATCATAATTGCTATATGGTATTCTCGCTTGAGATTTTATTGTATCCTAGAGGATTTTTTCCGGTAATCATTAGCATCGTTGTGGGGCAAATAATTTTTTAAAGAGAGCGTTATTACGCTTTAAAGTTTGATTCCATTTCTTTTATTTTCAAATTATTTTTCTCAATAATTTTAAGGAATTATTTGTGCAATAATGGAGTCACAGTTTGATGTTGGAGACATATGGGAATATACTGTGTAGGGCGCGGAATGCTGCAGAAGGATATTCAAAAAATGATATTGAAAACGGGAAAATAAAATACACAGCAGAAGAAGAAAGCCTGACCAGTTCTCTTAGAGATGAAGATGATGACGAAGAAAGTGCTGTTAATGACGGAAGCATTGGTGAAAGTAGTGGCCCCACATGTGACGGTGAGAAAAAAGGACAAATTTTATGGGTTTGATCGACAAGAAAAACTGATGATATGATGATATCTGAGGATTTAAAGCCTACCATTTAAAGAGGACAGAAGGTTAGATTTGATAAATGTGAAATCTGCCGGAGATCGAGAATGCGGCGGAGACGAGCATGGAGTTGGCCAGGGGGGTAGCCGGACATTGTGAGGCAGCGCAAACCATGGTGCAGAAAGGATGGGGTGTACATGTACTTCGAAGGTATCCGAGCGATGTTGATAAGCATAATTTGGCTCGCCAAACAGGTCCATCAAGAAGCCAGGTGTCCAATTGGTTTATTAATGCGAGAGCAATGCTGTGGAAGCCCATGGCGGAGGAGATGTACTTGGAAGAAACAAGGGAGCACGACAACACGGGATCCTCGAATGGGGCCGCAGATCTCGAAGACCATGGCTGGTCGAATAATCAGAACCATGATGCAACGCGATGTCATTGGCATTGCGGAGACTGGGTCTGGGCTTTACGCGGTTGTGATGGCACCGACCCGTGAACTCGATCAACAAATCGAGGGGGAGATTATGGGGGGGAGTAAGGTGGTTTCAATTGTTCGTGAGCAGTCAATTGAGGAGCAGGGGTTTAGGATTAACAATGGATGTGAGGTTGTGACAGCAACACCAGGGCGTTTGATTGATTGTCTGGAGAGGCGTCATGTTGTTCTTAACCAGTGTTACTATGTTGTTCTTGATGAGGCTGATAGGACGATTGGTATTCAGTTTCGAGCCATAAGTTGTGGGCGTGTTGGACGCAATGCCGTCCAGTAATTTTAAGCCTGAGAATGTGGATGAGAGGCTCGATGAGAAGGAGATTTATCGCTGTACTAACACGTTTAGTGTGACGATGTCGCCTGCTGTGGAGCGGCTGGCGAGCAAGTATTTGAGAAATCCTGTAGTGGTTACGATAGGTTACAGAAGTTGCTTGATGAACTCTGGATAGAGCAGGCTACAAAGTGACTACTTTGCATGGTGGAAAGTCTCGGGAACAAAGAGAGAGAAGCCTGGGTGGAAGGTTAGCGGTTTTCTGATTGATGATATGCTTATCTGTGGAGCTAATATGACTGGAATGGTTGAGACTAGGAAGTATCTAACTTCTATTCTTAAAATGCAAGATTTCGGTGGAGTAGATACTATCTTGAGTATTAAAGTTAAAAAAAACGTAGTGGAGATTTTTTTTGGAGCCAAAGTGAAAGAATGTTAAATAACTTTAAACATCTTGATTTCAGAGTAATCCATTTGATTCGAGTATTAAATTAAATTATAATATTGGTAGAGCAATAGCACAAATTGAATATGCTAGTGTTGTTATAGGGTCTTTAATGTATGCAATACATTGTACTAGACTTGATATTACTTTTCTCGTGTGTAAGTTGAGTAGATATACTAGTAATGCAAGTATAGAACATTGGAAAGCTATTATCGGAAATTTTTTGTTATGTTAAGAGAACCAAACATTTAGAATTATTCTATAATAATTATCTAGCTGTGTTAGAAGGATATATCGATGTTAGTTAGATTACAAGTGTTGATAATAAACATTCTACTTCTGGATGGATTTTCACATTAGGTGGATGTGTTGTATCTTGGGAGAGCAAAAAACGAACATGTGTAACTCACTCAACGATGGAATCTGAATTCATTGCTCTAGCAGCAATTGGGAAAAAGGCTGAATGGATTAGAAATTTGTTGTTGCCTCCTATTTTTATCAATTGTGATAGTCAGGCTACTTTGAATAGCTTATAGTAGCACTTATAATAGCAAGTCTAGACATATTATTTTAAGACATGAGTACGTGAGACAATTGATTCAGAATGGTACCATAACAATTGTCTACATTAGATCAATCAAGAATCTAGTTGACCTCTTTACAAAGGCTCTACCAAGCTACCAAGAGATGTAGTAAAGATGACTTTAAAAAAAAATGGGGCTAAAACTCTTTGATTAAAATTACCAGTAATGGTAACCCAACTAAATACTAGTACATCACTAGTTATTAGGTTTAATGGATAAAAACAAGTTACTGAATATAATTGTTTGATACTAGTCCGGACATGAAAAGTTAGTATCATCTATTACGTTTTTAGAGACTGAATTATATTCTTAATGAAGTATAATACAAAAATATAATGTATTTATTAGTAACAGAAACACGTCGTAAATACTTCACCTATATGAGCTTAGAAATGGTGCCGCTTTTTACGAAAGCTAGGGTTACTTTCTAGAGAGCTCATGAAACATGTGCAAACACAAGGCTATAACAATGCTAAGTAAATTATAACTTCTCATTGAAACAAGATGTTAGTATATGTACGGTATGTCCAATTCTATTATTTAAAGTAGCAAGTTTAAAGCTACAGCTACTTGCAACTTTTAAAGAATTTTGAGATATTTGCACTAAATAAAGATTTAACTTGAAAGATAAGTATATTAATCTCATGAAAATTTTGGCTATATATTCTAAAAAAAATTATTTTGTAATTTTTTTTTACAAACAAAGTGGGGGATTGTTGGGAGTTAGTTTGTAAAACAAACTAAGAGATGCCTTGTCCCACATCGAAAAGAAGTGAGTGTGCACGTGGACTAGATTTGGCACTAATCAACAATTTCTTTATTTATTAAAATTCGGATTTTTAATTATAAAAAATTAACCATAGTGTCCCATTGAAACAATGTGACTGTTTCCAAATGAGTTATGGTTTTTTTTTAGTTAATTTCGAATTTATTACTTCAATGAGCCATTATTTTCGAGATCGTATCCGTTTAGATATAACTTCTTAACCTTTGGAATGTTGTGTCTGTTCGGATATAACTTTTTATTTTTCGCTATAAATTACTGAATGTGTCTGTTCGATATTGATTATCTTCTTCTTCTTCTCCTTCCATTTTCGTTTGTTTCCAAAAGAGAAATACAATCATTGTTTCCAATTGTTTCTCTTTGAGAGTTCCTAGAGAAATACCAGAATTGATATCTGGTTTTTTTTTCGTTGAAGACTTTATTGTATCCTGAAGAATTTTTGTCGGTAACCATTAGCAATATCGTGGCACAAATAATTCCTTAAAGAGAGTGTCTTCCATTTCCGATATTATTTTCGCCATCAAAGGTCTCCACAAGGAGAAAGAAACGCATTGTGAGATAGCTATCGTGAAGCTGAATTGGTCTGCATGGACTGATCATTGTCCAAGTAAATTAGGACACCAACCCACCCAGGAATAGAAACATTGGAGTGTGACCTTGGGAAGCAAAAGCATGATACTCCGCAAGATTCAACAAACAATTACTCTCAACCGCAACACCAGTAATCTTTCACGACTCCAATTTAGCCATAGCCCAAAGCTTGTGCTTTCGGCTTAAGATTTCTAGTTAGTACAGGCCCACAAGGCGCACTTTGATCATCTGAAGAGCTTATAGTTGACACTTGCCTTCTCCTTCAATTTGAAATAAGAGGACCACTCTGTGGGCATGTAAAAAGGGAGATCAAAAACCATTTCGATTATACCGCGACAGACTGTCCGGGAAGAGCATCATGGAGATGCATTGAACCATCTTTCATCAAGTTAAGACTCAAGCTCTTGAATCTCTCCCTTGAATATTGCCGAGACGCCTTACGCCTTTCGCCTATTCGTTCCAGTTTTCATCATCGCAACAAATTCTTCATAGCTGATACGCCCGCCCTGGAGTGAGTTCGACAGAAATTAGTGCAATTCAAAAGATGCTGCAAATTCAAGAACAAGCGCGAAGAGACCGCGGTCACTAAGGTAAATTTTAAGTTCTAGCAATTTGCCTTCCTGTTAGCCACTTGAAGTTCCTATATGTTTGGATTCTCTGAAATGTGCTCCTAATTTGAAATCTCCAATTGTTCCGAAGAGTGTACGTTTTTCATCATTGAATTCTCATTCAGACCAGAGTGATATTTTTGGTGAAAATAACAAATTGGGTGAAAATTTCTCCCCCTCCCGGTGATGGTGATGGGAGGAGAGGGCAACTGAAGGAAAGACACTATTCTTTGTTCTAGGTATAACTGGGGCCCCGTATAACTAGACAATATGGCCACATCACGAAACTGAAAATTTTCATTTTTGTTGTTGCTTTCACTTTTAATTTGCTTAACTAAAAGTGAAAAAAAAGAAAAGAAATTGGCCGGTTCCTGATTAAACCCTTTTAAGTTTCAGGGTGTGTAGGGTAGCTTCTAGGTTCCAAAAAATGGGGAAGCAATTTTGGTGGATAGACTCCAGGTCTTGAAACTTGGACCGCTCACCCCTACTTTTACTCACTCAACTCTTTTAGTCCACAAAGGCAGCTTACCATACCGCCCCTTCCTCCGCCATCGCTGATGTCGCCTCTCGACTACTTGTATTGATTTGAAGTGACATCGCCCATCATGATTACAACTATTGGCAGTTATCACCCATCATATTGTGTGGAAATTGTACATTTTAGAATACATAAAGTGCATGTCGAGCAACGAAAACGTTAATGTACTTTCTAATTTCGAGAAATTGCTTTTAGCTTACACCTTTCCTTGCCCCCACAACAATATCTGCATAAAGCTGATGACTGGCTCAAAACTACACATGATCATGGGCCCTGGCCCCACAACGGCCCGAAGGAACTTTGGGCCGGGCTTAGACAAGTGCCTATTAGTTATAAGGCCGGCCTGGCCTAGCTCGAATGGGCCTGAGCCCGGCCTCCCTAATCGACATATTTCTTATATGTCAGGCCTGGGAAATATCTTAGGCCCGATCCGAGGGTTCGGTCTTGCTTGGGTCGACACATTAATCACCTCAACTCAGTGCTCCCTAATCTTGAGGTATTATTATTCATGGCAGAATTCTATCTTTCCTTGCTAAAAAATATGGGTAATTTCTTTCGCATTGGTAAATCTTAATAAGTCTTGTAAGTGTCAAAAAAATTGTTGCTAGGATAATTGACCGGTGACTTTTTCCAGATAACTTGTTAGTGACTTAGCAAATACTTTTATGAAATTACCAACTTACTTTGATAGTTCGCGTATTATCAGTTCTAGCTTACTAGCTTGTATTTGTCCGTATTTCTTATGTTTGGAATTTGCCAACTCTTACATGAAAATTGCCGATTTACATTTGAGTGACTTATCAATATTCGTCGGACTAAATTGCCAACTAGTCTTGAGTTAGTTAGTTACTAACTGTTTAATTAAATTTTCAACTTTTATTTTCCTTGTTTAGCAACTCATCAAAATTTACTAGCTCTTTTTAGAGATTACTAACCTAAATTGGCGTCACTCGCCAACTTTTCTTTCCTTAAATTACTACATAGTATATGATTACCAACTCTTATTTGAATTTTTTTTGGGTCGAAAACTCTTATTTGAATTACTTACCGATATTTATTTGGTGTTTTAGTTTTGGCAAATTTTCTTATGGTTTGCATTTTTTTTTGTAAATCGCCAACTTTAATTAGAGTACTTACCGATTTTTTTTTCAATTAAGTGACCAATGAATTTTAGGTTATCAACTCTTATTTTAATTAGTTAGCAAATTATTTCTCTTAATTACCGAATTTTCTTATTTTTTTATGAAATTTTAATTACATTACTTAAATACATTTAAAATTTACCAACTCTTACATATAATTAACTAAATCTTTAAAATAAAGAAAAAAAAAAGTTCTTGACAAAAGGGTGCGAGTGCGCATCGTATTTTGTGAAACAATATTCTTAGACTTAGTTTTGAAACAAAGATATCTTTCAGTTTAATGTTTTTCCTTTCCAGAAAACAACGTCACAATGTGTATTTCATGTTTCATGCAAAGTATAGGGTGGAGGCTGCAAAGAAGACAGGAACTTCATGTACTCCCCAATTGCCATTGACTTTCATTAACTGGGTCATCTAGTGGACCGATATTCATTCCATTTCTTATCAGTGGATACAAGAAAGTAATAAGTTACAGACATCTAATACCATTCAGATGGATCACACAGTAACTTTTCCTGAGTTAACTTCTTCGTTGTCGACTGCAAGAACACTGTCTTCACTGCCTTTGTACTTGTACCACCTAGCGCACATAATGAAGAAACCAAAGTCCAAGCCCCCCAGTGCAGCGACCAAGTAATAGAAATAATCCAACTTCGCCTTGTTCAGATCTTGAGCCAGCCATCCGCCATTTCCATCTCCTCCACCAGTGGTTTGGTGAACAATGGATATGAGAAAACTGCTCAAGTAACTCGACCCAGCAAAGCCCAGAAAGGTGAAGGACCCGCCGATGCTTCTCATATTCTCTGGGAACTGCTTGTAATAAAATTCCACAAGAGCAATCACTGTGAATGCTTCTGATATGCCCACAAGGGTCAGCTGAGGCACTAACCAAAGCCCTGACATAGAGGATATTGCACCTCTTCTTGGGTCAGATCCAACGGGCTTTGCAAGAGCCAGAGTTCTCCTGTTTTCTTCGACAATGCCCGACACAATCATAGTGACAATGGCTAGCACCATGCCAGTGCCCATCTTCTGAAGTATTGTGATACCACCTTCTTTGCCGGTGATTTTCCTTAGCCATGGGACTAGGACTCTGTCATAGAAGGGGATCCAGATAGTGAGGCCAAACATGGTGAAAATGATGTAGGTCGCTGCCGGGATCTTGAAGTTTGTGTTTCCAAGTTGCCGGTGCGACTGAAGTGCTTGAAAAACGACGTAAGTCTGCTGCTGGATCAAAGCTACGTTGTACACCATGGCTGATGCCCAAATGGGAATGATTCTCATCACACACTTCGCCTCTTCCACCTGTTGAATGCTGCAGAGAGCCCATGGATTGACCGCTGATCCGTCTTGGTTGATTTGGTCCTCTGTGGTGATGATAGCGGCTTTATCGAGGAATCTACATAAATCAAGCACCATACCTTGTCAATAAACATCAGAAGTTCAGAACTTGACCTGCCGTTTATTTATCTAGTGAGATTACAATCCAAGCAAATTGTAGGAGAAACATATCAAATGGGCTAAAATGGGTAACACAAGCTACCATACATCCTCTTTCTTTTGTAACCCTTTGAGAGCTTCTATCATCTTCGATTGTCAATATTTGAATGCTGTAACTTTATGGCTTGAAACACAGTCCACGCAGTTTAACCTTAACCGTTCCAGTGTTTCATCTTGAGTGAGCTGAGCTGCTCATATGATTGGGCTTGGGTCAAGGCGGGGCTGACCTCGAATTCGCAACATTGTCCAACTGATTGAACGTGTCCCAGTATCAATTTTTTTTGTTTTGGTGCTACCTCAACCTATCAAACTAGGGCCTACTGAAGTACTGAGTCACTATGCTAATCAACTATCGGATGTGAACCCCTCTTTGTTGGCATATTCGCTGCCCTCTGGTCAAAGAGCATGTTAGAATAATGGGCGGGCTTGTCGGACATAGCAAATTGTCAAGGCCACGATAAGGTTTATGTGGTGTGGTGATTATTCTCTGGCGTAGAGCAATCATATGACATGTAGTGTAGTAATCTCCTCATAACTGAAACGAGGTTGTCTTTCTCTGATTACTGTTAGGTAAGATGTCAAAACTCTAGCTGACAAGTGAGGGTTGATATGAATATCCTAATAGACAATCATCCAAGTGAGGACAGAATGTAAATTTAATGTAAGAACAATTTAATGTGCAATTTGTACCCTGTTTCATATTCATAACCGAAAGATTCAGATAATAATTGAATCAGCTGCAGTGTATGCCATCTGGAAACAATAATTGATTTAGCTGCTAGGTATCCACTGTCCAAGTTTAAACAAAATGACAATCCGATCAAAGTGTTTAAGCGATGACCAATTGAACTGGATCAATACTTTGTTCCAATTTTAGGCTTTTTTTCTACCATGTTTAATGTTGGAACGGCGATTGGACTATCTCAGACAGTATGCTCCTCTCATTCGGCTTCTAGATAGTAATTCTCAAGCCTCTGTGATCAACATGTAGATGTAGTATACTTTGCAAGCTTGTATGTAAACGCTGCTAAGGACTGTAGCGCAGGGTAGCTAAAGGAAATCCAAGAAGATTACCTGAATTGATTTGTGTGGGGGAGCTTGGAGTTCATAGAGCTGTAGGGAATGTAATGAAAAAGGGAAGGACAAGGTTGAGATTGAGAATGTAACTTCAACTTCCTCTTCTTGATCGAAGCCACCATCACCCGCACCAAGCTTGTCAAGGGGCTACCATGTGGTTTCACTTTCACGAAAATTCTTGAACCCGTGAAGAAGAGAAGTAGTGAAACGAACATAAGAAATGCGGGAATGGATAACCCCCAAGCCCAACTCACGTCGGACTGCACGTAAACGATGACGGTCAACGACATCAACACGGCGAAAGTGTAGGTGAAATAGTACCAATTGAAGAAGCTGGTAGTTCCCATCCTTCCGGATAATGTATTGGGATCAAACTGATCAGCACCAAATGCTAGATTACATGGTCTAATGCCGGCACCACCAATCATTAGCAGACCAAACGCACTTAGTAGGAAAGTCATTTGCCACGCATTAGCGCCAGGGCATGTACTGCCCTTCTCTGATCCACAGTGGAGGGGATGCATCTTTGGAATTGCAGCTGTTAGAGCAAGTGCAAGCAATCCCTTCGAAAATAAGGTAAAAAGTATGTCAGATTCTGATTATTTTTCATTTGCAAATTTTCCTGTGTAATGTTCATGAGCAGAGAAGGCATATTCTTTTTATCTCGGGTTACTAGTGCGCTGCGGAGATCGGGGTATCGAAGATAGTCAAAGATTTGTTAAAACGAGTTAAATAATGCTGATGTGGCTCGACATCGAAGTAAATGTGTATTCGTTACATAAGAAGAGCGAGTCATATAGACGTAGAGATGCTTGCATGGGTGAAAAAGAGAATTAGCATTGTTACCAGAACTGAGGCAATGGTGGCAAACACTAGCGTCTTATAGCGCCCAAAGTAAGTGTCGCAGAGGAAAGCTCCGAGCAGCGTGGCGAAGTTGGTGGTGCCATGGAAAATGTTGATGAGATTAGTAGCAGTGATGCTCTTCATGTTGAAGACAGTAGTCAGATAGACCAGCAGGTTGGCCAAGGTTCCGATCGTCCCGAGCTTCTCGAATGTCTCATTTCCTGCGCTCGTATCGGATTAGAACCTCCTAATTCTGAAATTTCGCAGGGCAATGAATGAATGTAAAAGAACTCGCTAGTTGTTCTCACATACCTACGACAAAAGGCATGGCTTTCCATCCACTGTAGTGAACCTCATCGGTCTCATCGCTTGCAACGCTCTTCTCCTTCTGCTCCATTGTTTCGACCATTAGAACCCCTTTGCTGTGGTGTGTTCCAAGTTCGGCGCTGGGCAAGCTAAATTATATACTTTCCATGGTCGGCATACGTGGTTCCAGACGAACGAGAATGTTGTTCTTTTCGTTTCGTTCCAACTATTAAAATTAAAGCACGTGGTCATAAGCTGCTGACTAGCTGGCATGACTATTAGAAAGTTTTGAAGGACCAAGTAGGGCTGCAAACTGTTCTACTTGTCTTGTGTTTGCATGTGCCACTGACATTTAAGATCGGTACAAAAACCGTCCATCATTCTGAATAACTCCAACGCTCGCCCGGTGGAGAATGGAGGGTAGTGATTGTCGTGATTCTGATTTTCTACTCAATACGTCGACATCTTGAAGAACATACCGCACACAAGGAGTTGTAAGTCACCATCTTCGGCTCGGGTCCGCACGACGTGACCGGCCGAGGTCCACACAAGGAGAAAGAAACGCATTGTGAAATAGCTATCATTAAGCTGAATTGGTCCTGCTCGGACTGATCATCGTCCTAGTAAATTAGGACACCGGTCCAGGAATAGAGACGTTAAGAGTGTGACCTTGGGAAGCAAAAGCATGATACTCCGCAAGATTCGACAAACACTTACTCTCTACTGCAACACTAATAATCTTTCACGACTCAAATTTTGGCATAGCCCACAAACAACTCTTACTGCTTCCTGACAGCTACAGAAATGCTTAAATACAGCAATAAATCATCAATTGTCAGTCAGATATACAGGTAAACGAGAATTTCTTTCAAAGATTTTACATATCCAATTGACTAGCCTTCACGACTGCTGAGGAACTTAAAACCCGACCTGGACCTTCCACTCTGTAGCAGCCAAAAACCACCAAATTGAGCTCGTCGAACACAAAAACTGACAACGATTCTCCAAAGCTTGTGCTTTCGGCTTAAGATTTCCAGTTAGTACAGGCCCACAAGGCGCACTTTGATCATCTGAAGAGCTTATAGTTGACATGTGCCTTTCCCTTCAATTTGAAATAAGAGGACCACTCTGTGGGCATGTAAAAAGGGAGATCAAAAACCGTTTTGATTATACCACGACGGACTGTCCAGTAAGAGCATCATGGAGATGCATTGAACCATCTTTCATCAAGTTAAGACTCAAGCTCTTGAATCTCTCCCTTGAATATTGCCGAGACGCCTTTCGCCAATCCGTTCCAGTTTTCATCATCGCAACAAATTCTTCATAGCTGATACGCCCGTCCTGGAAAGAGTTCGACAGAAATTAGTGCAATTCGAAAGATGCTGCAAATTCAAGAACAACCGCAAAGAGACTGTGGTCACTAAGGTAAATTTTAAGTTCTAGCATTTTGCCTTCCTGTTAGCCACTTGAAGTTCCTATGTGTTTGGATTCTCTGAAATGTGCTGCTAATTTGAAATCTCCAATTGTTCCAAAGAGTGTCTATGTTCTTCATCGTTGAACTCTCGTTCAGACCAGAGAGATATTTTTGGTGAAAATAACAATTGGGGGAAAATTTCTCCCCCTCCCAGTGATGGTGATGGGAGGAAAAGGGCAATTGAAGGAAAGACACTATTCTTTGTTCTAGGTATAACTAGACAATATGGCCACATCATGAAAAAAGAAAGGATTTACATGTTTCAAAGTCAAACCTTGTCTGTGTCAACTTCCCGCATGATCTCATTCACGACATCAGCATCCATTTCACTAGATTCATCTGCCAAAGCTTCGCTCAGCTCCCCTAATTCAATGTATCCACTGTCATCCTTGTCAAAAAACATAAAAGCTCGGCGAAGATGCTCGTCATTCTCCATCCTCTGCAAGTGAATAGTCACTGCAGCAAACTCTCCATAATCCAGCACTCCATTGCCATCAACATCAGCCTAAAACAAACAATCAAAAGAGAGTAAGGTGACACCCCAGAAATCTCCTCATCTATCTTAAAGAGAGAATTTTATCGCTTACTAATCTTACTCAGCTAATTGTCTTCTTTAATAAATAGCTATGTCGACTTATATGCTCCCAGCAATGATGGAATAAGGTCTTTCTTTGAGGGGTGGGGGAAGGAGAAAAATGATTCAATCCGTACTAGTTAAAAGACATTAAAGGTCATGTTAACAAGAAAACAATCTATCACGGATATCACAAGAAAAGTCGGTCCAATGAAAATTTTGATGACTTAACAATTGCCAATTGAAAGTTAAGTTCTGAACTTAATGTTTATCCATGCGCTAGACCACCACATCTAATAAATCATCTCTCACTTCCTGGTCAAACACAACCTCTCCACTGCTTAAAACCAATTCGAGTGCTATTGGTAAACTCCAGTACTTCTTGCTCTCTAATCATAGCTGATGACAAGTCAATCTGAGCTAAAACCTCAATCAGACAGCAAAATCTGATGTTACGGTCCACTTTGATTGAAGACATGCTTTGGCTAAGTGATCTCGGAATCAGATATCAACGGTCTTAGATGTGGCAATGTAGGTGCTCGACAAGAATTATAAGTTTGGGCAAAGAGGAGGCAGACTCTTGGTATGTGAAACAATATAGCAATCGCTTCTCAGGTGTTGGCAGCATGGTGGCATGACAACTTGCTCTGGAGTGTGCTGATTGCCAAGAAAAAAAATGTGAAAAAGAGAAAATCAAACCTCTTTTATCTAAATTTAAGACCAGAGTTATTCAAGATGACTCTAAAGAGGATCCATTAACAATCATCTTAGAAAAATGGAATGATATCTGCAAGCAACGCAACACAAAACGTAAAACAATGTCCATTAATCAGCATTAACTAAGTATAATTACCACTTCCATCAGCATCTTGATCTCTGGTTCTGCCAACTGTGAACCAACCTTCTGAAGCCCAGCCTTCAGTTCTGTATACGTTACCTTGCCATCACTATCAGTGTCCATTAGTGTAAACATCTCTCTGATTACTTCTACCTCTTCTATGGATAAATGTTCTGCAATTACCTGCAAGTTCAAAGCATTAAAAAAATTAATTGATGCAATGTATAGCTTTTTGCTGCAGAAAGAAAGAGGGAGTGGGAATAGGAAGTGATTTAATGTGAATAAAACCTAATTCTTACTCGCAGGGCCTTTTTCTTGAACCTATTCATCATGGAGAACTGCTTGAGCCTTGTCCTTACTATATCTCCTAGTGGGACATTTGAAGCTTTCTTGGCATTCTGAATCCAGGGATGTTCTAGCAAAAAGAAAAAAGTATAGTAGGTCCAAGTTCCTTGAGCAACAAACCATTTATCACAAACTTAAAAGCATAGAACCGTACAAGAAAGTGTGTAGGGCTACGTGACAAGCACAGAAAACATCCATCCAGCTAAATTTACTTATACTGAAAATAACACGACTATGGGCACATAAAGGAGAAAACAGGAATTGTAGGCATTCTAAAGATGGCCTACAAGGCCCTCATCCAAGACAGACAGAATAGCAATCTCAGATTTCCTATTAAGCTCTCAAAAACATGTACTGCACAGACACAACCTTAAAGGGAGAACCTCTCAAAAGTCTATCTAGCTAACTCTGCTTAGTAGGAAAAGAAAATGGTGCTAGTGGTAGTGGTAGTGTTTGGCCTTAAATTAGGTTTATAATCAGTATAAATAATTAATTTCATGAGTTCCTTCATTCCCAACAAGAGCAAGCAAATAGCCAGATGCAAGTGAGACTCATAGTCCCAAGGGCCAAAGTTTCTCTTCTAACCAAAGTGACATAGACAAGTTAATCCTTGCTCACTCTCATAGTCTACCAGAAAAACTACCCGCAAAACTAGCACTCCACCTCAATTGATCAAATTAGAGAATTCAGTTCTACTGGCTGAATAGGACTTACCAAGCACCTCCCGAGCAGTTAATCTTTTTCGGGGATCAGGTTCCAACATTTGGCGGACAAGATTCTTTGCAATATCTGAAACCTGAGGCCATGGCTCCCTCTTAAAATCAATGTTTCCCCTTAAAATAGCAAGAGCAACACCCTGCTCCGTTTCTACAAGGAAGTTTTAGACGGCAAATTTAAATTCAGCTTGTGTGCAATTGCTACATTCCCTTTAGTTCAAAGAATTAACATCAAGAATCAATTAGTTTCTCATCAAGGAAGAAAGGGACAAGATTACCTGCCCAAAAAGGAGGAACCCCGCACAACAAAATGTAAAGAATGACACCAGCGCTCCACACATCAACCTCTGGCCCATAGTTCCGCTTCAATACCTCAGGTGCCATGTAGTATGGACTCCCTACAATTTCTGAAAATCGCTCACCTGAAATCAATCGCAATCCAACTTCAGCTCTAGAGCTGAAACAATCTCATATTTTCACCAATTAAAATTGGAATGATCTCACAACCCATTATTATCCAAAACCCAGTTTCATCTTTTCGGCCAAATAACCAGCATACCAGGCTTAAAGAATACTGACAGGCCAAAATCAATGGCCTTGAGTGCGGAATTCTCCTTCTTGTTTGCAAACAGGAAATTCTCAGGCTTCAGGTCCCTATGCATCACTCCGTTCGTGTGACACATTCTCACAACTTCTGCTATGGTCCTCGCGACACTGGCAGCCGCTCTTTCGCTGTAATGCCCCCTCGCAACAATTCTATCAAAAAGTTCGCCTCCCTCGCACAGCTCCATCACCAAATGCACATTATCATTGTCCTCATAAGTCGCCTTCAGCTTCACTATATTCGGGTGCTCAGGTAGTGTCGACATGATAGCAACCTACATTTTGAAGATGAAAAGCACAATCTTACCCGAGATGTATGCGACCCAACATGCAAAGCCAAGACGCTATGAACACAACATATAAGGATAATCTGAAAACATGAAGAACACACTAACGACGCTATCTAATACCAGATTATAATTTCTCGATATGAGACAATAGAACATAAACACTCCGAAATCTAGGTGGAGAAAACAGAAAACCCAGATACACAAACCAAAATTTTGTTACAGAAAGAGGTTTTGAACAAACAAAGAACCCGAAATTCAGCAAAATTAGTTTATGCAAGATACAATTAAGCATGCAATCGACAGAACAACTTGAGCCGTATAATTAAGGAAAGAAAAAGAGAATATGAACTCGCCAGTTCCATACTGGCATGCAGTCCAACTAGCAGAAGTTGCAGCAGCTACTCACGAAATCAAGAAAAGCACTTCCTACGACCAAACAAGGAAATACCCACGACCAAAAGCAGAGAAAATTAAAAAGAACAGAACAGAAAAACAAAATCTCTCCCAACTCTCCAATTCAAGAAGAGAAATTCCCAAACCAGGAAAAAATAAAATAAGATAAGAAGCAAAAAGGAAAAATCTTTCCGAGAAGAAGAGCTGAAATTGAAACAGAAACACGGACCTCACGCCTAACATCCTCAATATCAACAGCAGTCCTGAGCTTCCTCTTGGAGATAGATTTGCAAGCGAGAGCTTCTCGGGTCTCTCTGTCCGTGCACAGGTACGTTATCCCGAACTCGCCGCGGCCCAGCTCGCGGCCAAGCGTGTACTTGTCGCCGATCCGAGTCCGGTGGCTCAGCGGGATCACGTCCTTCAGGACCCGGATCGGCGCGGGCGAGCGGACCGGGTCCTCCGCGTACGGGTTGGGCTTCCTCTCCTTGCCCTTCTTCTTGGGGGGCGGGCTACTGGACTCCTCCGTTGACTCTGGCCTCACGCACGCGTTGCAGTTGCCCATGACCACTTCTTGCTAGAGAGAAGGAGAGAGAGACAGAGTTCCGAGCCGAAAATGGGCGTTCCCGACGCCGGTTTTTCTTGATCTCGGGCAGTTGAAAACGGTGCGCTTTTGGGATGTGGAGGTGGCGGTGGTTCTTGGTGGTGGTGGTGGAGGTGGCGGAGGTTCTTGGTGGTGGTGGTTGGATGGTGGAAGAAGTAAGAGAGCAGAGAGAGAGAGAGAAAGAGAGAGAGAACACGCGGGTTCAGTTGAGAAAAGGAGCAGTCTTTTTTACTCTTTTCTTTCAGAAACAAATTGGGGATAACTAAAAAAAATAAAAATTGGGGATAACTTATTTATGTTTATGTTTAATTTTATTTAAAGGCATAATTTACAGGTGGGACTATTGGAAAAATGAAATTGAAAATTTTAAAATGGGGATAAAAATTAGCGATTAGTGAAAGAGGTTTGACTCGGGCAGCTCTCCAATGGGTCGCTAGTGAGTCATTATAATGGTTGTTGAGCGGCCCAACTCACCCTTATCTACGGTTTGACATTTTTTTTTTTGCACGTCGAATGCATTAGCCAATAAAAAGAAACACCCAAAAAAAAAGCATATAAAAATTGAAGAAAGAAGCAACAAAAAGGGTCTATTATCTCGGTTTCTTGACAAACGAGAAAAACGTTTCTCAATCCAAATGTTTTTCATGCATGATTAGATTTGTGCGTAATTCGATTCAAATCATAATAAAGACATTACACTGCTATCAAAATTTAATTTCATGAATTAAATGCCTGCTTCACCAAGCATCAATAAAAAAAATGATTTAATGATGTGTTTTGTTAAGAATTGTTTTTTTTTTAAATATGATTTCTTATTTATGTGACTAGACACGAAAGGCTCATGCTGCGATTGAGTTGAGTAGGGAAGAGGATTTTTGGTGCAAGGAGTTGATAAAAAAAAAAGAGGTTAAAGCATCTCACCCCTTGACTTTACCGTGGAACCGGATAAAAAATTGGGGAGATAAGGAAAAAAAAAACAAAATTATTTGTGGGAATTGAACGGTATTATGTCTTCTTTTTTTCCAACAATTTTTATTTGCATCGTGTTTGTCGCCAGTGTTGACCGTTGACTGTTGACTGCGACAGATTTTCCCGTTGGTACAAAACCAAACGAGCGACTACAGAAGAAGAGCATTCTGGTATTTACTTATGAAGGAAAGGGGCATTTTGGTATTTAACTGTCCATCCATTTCGGCCGACGTGGAATTTTGTTTGAGTGGGAGTTATGTGATGAGAGGGGAGCATTTGGTGTGCGGATCTCGGAAT
>BCNH02000011.1:17428385-17457136 GCA_001662345.2 Metrosideros polymorpha var. glaberrima | reverse complement strand
TATGGTAAATTTGTCATAAATATACTAATTTAGGATTTTTAGTGATATTAACACTTAAAAATATATTAAAATAAAGTCTTGAGTTGATTTGGTCTCTCTCGTACCAAGACAGCAGAGAGTGGGCAGAAGTCATAACCAAGAAAAGGAAAAAAAAAAAAGATGGTCTTTTAAAATGAAACATTTTAGGGGGAAAAATTGAGAGACATTTGAATTGCGATTTGAATGGGAGACACATCATAATTAATTGGCAATTATCTTGACTATGGAAAACACGATTTTCGCTATCGAGTCATAGCATACGCGTATAACTTGGATTTGCCGTAGGTTGAGCGCCTACTGTATATCTTCTCAGGGTGAAAGCTTGAGATTAGAAGGCTAATGAATTTGCTTTATGCACGATAGGAATGCGCCATAGTAAGACTCTAAAAGGTAATTAACAAATATTTTGTGTCGTCGTCCTCGGAGTTTGAAAGAGTTTGAAAAGCTTATTCAATTTCTTGTTTTTTTTTTTTTGCGCGCGCATTTGCTTATTTACCTTTTTCTGTAAAATTAATCCATCGCTTTATTCGAATGCAACTTGTTCACACACAAGCATTTAAGGTCGTATGCCACAATGGAAATTTAGTCATCGTGCTAGAGCATGGTTACTCGCTTGGGAGCGTGAGGAGTGATGTTTTCCTACTATTTGTCTACCTGCAAACTACTCTTGAAGAAGGGATATTCAATAGGCCTGCAATGTGCAGAAAACCTTCGGGATATCGACCCTGGAGATGACTGCGAATGGTGACTTCCCGGAAACTTGCCTCTGCAATATATCTGCAAGCTGAGCAGCATCATTCAGGCCCTTATACTTGTTAGGCGATCCAGGGGCTGGCCTTTTGTTGAGCGTCCCAGATTATTGCTTGTAGTGGCTTTTGTAATTGTTCGGGTGGTGAGTCGTGTCCCGATCAATCTTGAGCTGTTTTCTCAGAAACTGTTTTACCGGAGCAGAGTAACTATTCATATCTTTTACATGGTGCAGATCGCTAGTTTGATTGTTGTATACGACAACTCGAGTTTTGCCGGAATTGAAGGAATTGGATGGAGTCGGGCAGACATGATCTGGCTTTATAGCTTAAGTTTGGGATAATGACACAAATGGTCCCTGAACTTTGGTTCAATGTGCAATTTAGTCCCTGAACTTTCAATTGGACACAAATGGTCCTTAAACTTAAGCTCAATGTTTACAAATGATCCATGAACTTTCAATTTGACACAAATGATCTCTGAACTTTTAGTACATGTTCAAACTAGTTCCTAAACTATATGAAAATGTTCAATGTTGCCCCTGAACGTAAATTAATGGAAGGATCACATTGAACATTTTCATATAGTCTAGGGACTAGTTTGAACATGTACCAAAAGTTCAAGAACCATTTGTGTCAAATTGAAAATTCAGAGACCACATTGAATATTGAGCTAAAGTTCATGGACCATTTGTGTCAAATTAAAAATTCAGGGACCAAATTGCACATTGAGCCAAAGTTCATGGACCATTTGTGTCATTTTCCCCTTAAGTTTCTACATAACACAAGCGTTAAAAAAATTGACTGTGCACGTAAACATGCTTTTGATATCGATGATAATTTGTGTTTTGATGGCTGCAAGTGTATGTGTGTATGGTCTAATTGACGTAGAGGAATGGACAAGGGTAGCAATATAGCATACTTTGAGGTATATAGGTAAGGTTTATGGGACAATAATAGTTTGATTAAGTTTAACAAAATAGTTATACAAGTGATGGAGGGGGAATGATGGAGGAGCATTACAACAGATGTAGTTTGTGTATGATTAGCTCCTCACATGCTAGAGGACTACTCTCCACACACTCCACATGATTGAGCATTTAGCCTATTTACAAGCTTACGCCTTAGATATTTTGTACAACTTTTCTAGAAATATCTAAGAATACCTTAGATTTTTCCTAGGTTTTTTTAGACTCTTCTACAAATATCTCAACACCATTTCTATGAATATCTTAGATATTTCAACAAACATCTTGACCATTCCCGTAATATCTATGCTAAATATCTTATCCATGCTAGATGTTTTTAGAACTTGGCTAATAAATTCCACAGCTAGACTTTAGAGAGTTCTTCATACGCTATGCCTTAAGTGGGCGATCTTGGGATCTGGTTATCGAGCAGAGGGTATGAACTTCAGTAATTGGTTTACAATCTGTTGTCTCTGGGTGTTGTATTCTCATGGGTATCTTTCTTCGTTTGATCTTTCCTCAGATTGCGTTCGCGAGGAAGGGACTTTGGAGAGGTGCAGCGTGAGCTTCTATGGGCATATGCGCAAAGAACACTGCATGGATTGCAACCGCCTGACACCAAAATGTTTACCGAACGAAACCCGTTTCAACGAACTAAGTCAAGTCGCTGAAGTTGCTCGGTAGGCGAAATCGTAGAGATTAGTCTCTCGGTGGTGATGTGAATTCTCTCTTGAACTTTTATAGGTTGTTTACTTAGCCTCTCGATAGTTTCCCTCATATTAGCTGCTTCTGCAGGTTGAGAGAACTTCATACCCTCAAAGATCATGCGGAGTCGGCATTCATAATGAAGGGCCTCAGCATAGAGACGATCCAGCAAGCATACACTCTGATGGAGAGCCCCCCCACGCGCGGTCCATCGTCTATACTTCAACATTTGCACTGAGTTAAGGACTTGCGATTACCATGTCGTGAGTGAAAACACCTAAGTTATGACGTTTATTTCTGTGTCATACTCAAATCTTCGGGACTTTAGGTGCTTCCCTGGACTTCATCTATTTCTACTTCGGTTTTTAGTTGGCAAAGTTTCCCAAAGGACGGATGGAAATCAACTTATGTTTTTACTCTCTTAACTAGTGAGATCTGTAGCATTTACTGATATTAACTGCTCATCTGATGTTACTGTTTCCCTGAAGATTAGGTTGCTGGCGGATGCTAAGAGCTGATCTCCAATAGACTCTTTTTACTAGTAGCACCTAGGAGTGTGTATGATTCAGGTTGATCCGGTTCCCATATAGAACAAGGGATCGGACCACTAGTCCCGGTCCCCAAATTTTTGGGGCCGGTGACTGGTCCGGTCCCAATAGGATCAACAAATAAGCTAAAGAAGCCGCAGTAGTTCGCGATTCCATTTGTCGCAAATCTTGAAGAGCTCGGTCTCAATCTTGCAGAGGCGCGGTGAGTGCCGACGATGTTCTTGTAAGCGATAGAAATGAGGTACAATAGGTATCGACGATTTTTTGTAGGCAACAGAGAGGAGGCGTAGCGGGTGCCAACGATGTTCTTGTAGTGCTCAATCTCCATGCTTTTGTTGAGTTTTCAGAGAGAGAGAGAGATGGGACAAAAGAGGACGGGGGAGGAGGAGAGAGAAGAGGACGAGGACTTAGTGGAGAGAAGAGGAACAAGAGGAGGAGGGCAAATGCTTTGATCGAGGAAAAAAAGAGAGATGAGACAAGACAAGAGTAGAGGGGGAGGAGGAGAGAGAGAGAGAGATGTTATGATTGGACAAGAAAAAATGAGAAGAAGAGAGAGAGAGAGATAGGACAACAAGAGCCAAGAGAAGGGGAAGTTTGAGGGGCATATATATTATATGTATATATATTTATTGGTTTGGGCCAGGCAATCTGAGCTGGTCTTGTCCCTCTCGAAATTGGGGACTAAACCGCTCGGCCATTGATCCCGCTTGATGGGACCAGAGACCAAACCGGCACCCTCAAAGATCGGACCAACCCAGCCAATCCGATCCAGTCTTGGTCCGATATAGGCGATCCCGAGCCACTTTGCTCACCCGTAGTAGCATCAAATTAATAATGACTACGTTACCGAAATAAAGAAAAGCCAACTATTGTTCCTTAATTTGCTAGACTGTGTTTTCTTCCTTTTTTTGATAATCAAAATGACAAAAGGTAAGTTTATTAGTTTAAGCTACTGTTGTTTTAGGAGTTGGTTAATTCTTCACATCACAATAACTAGAATTCACATAAAATTTGAGTTTTTTTTTATTTGAAAAGAAAGTTGGAATTGCCTTTGCTTTACTATGAAGATTTTAAATTGTTGCTGATGTTGATTATTATTTGTGTGGAACATTCACTTTTTTTTTTTTTTCATTTTGTTGCGGTCGAGATACATTTATTTGATTAAACTAGGATAAAAAACTGAATGCCCCATAAATAAGTTTTAGAAAATAAAAGATTCTAAAGGGCATGAGAAGAAAACCTAGTTTTGTGATAAAGATTTTTTTTTTTTATTGGCTTTGACGATCCAATTCGCGACTAAATTGGCTTCTCTAAGGTCATGGACTGCCCATATGTGATAAGTGGAATAACAGATCACTGCATTGAGAGATAAGCACATGGGCTTCTCAAGAGCTATTCAATGCGTTGACCGGATCTAGATTATCTGACTCAACTAATATTGGCTTCGTGCTTTCAAGACAAAACGATGTTTTAGGGTTTGAAGGAGGGCTAGGGTTTCTGCTTGAGTTGCTGAGGAAACTGAGACTTTTCTCGCAAATCCGTCAAGGAGTCTTCCAGAGGAATTGTGACAGACCCGCGAAATCGCACCCTTCGTCCACCCAAGTTCGTATAAGCCATCTTGTTGGAAATTGTGATCCATTTTCTAGAATCTTCAAGATGGACTTTTGCTAGAGAAGTCAAGAAAGTTCCTACAAAAAATCTGATGCATTGGTAGCAAGGAAATTCTAGAGTCCTCTAACATTTGTGTAGAAAAATTTTAGATAATTCTATAAAGTTGTACATGGAAAGCATAAACCTATAAATAGACTTAATGCTCATTTAAGTATGTGAGAGGAGTCAGCTCATAAAGCAACGTCTTTAGCTCGTCCACCAAAACTCCTCCATCATCTATATTTGTAATACCTCTTGTACAATCCAAAAACTAAATAAATTATACTTCCTTTCCCATAGCCTTGAATTCATAACTATTACCTCAACCCTTGATTATTCTCTACCAACTATATCCTACACATACACACTTGCACATTATTAATCACAAACTATAATCGATATCAACACCATGCTTCTACACATAAAAAATTTCTAACATGGTATCAGAGCTAGGCACGGTCGGATGGTTTTGGGCGTTTGTCTTTACCATCCCGAACTAAAATCAAGGCCAGAGCCCGAGCGAGAGTCAACAGAGCCAGAGCCGGAGCCGGAGCCGGAGCCAAAGTTGGAGCCAGAACCAGGGCCTACAAGAGCTAAAGCCCAAGCTAAAACAAAGGCCAATGTTGCCTTAAAAAAATGCCAACTACAAGCATGCCTAAAAAACAACTACAACTAAGAGCATTTTGATGGCTCGAGACATATGGGTCATCGTTGAAGAAAGATATACTGATTCGAAGGCAAGTGCAAGTGATTCGGCAAGAGGATGTAAGGATCGTGGAACGAAGATGGCACAAAAGGCATGGGACATCATAAGAAAAATTTCAAGGTATGTTCGAGACATCTTCCGAATACCGCAAAAATGGATCAAGGGAGAGTGTTGGAAATTGTGATCCATTTTCTAGAATCTTCAACATGAACTTTGGTTAGAGAAGTCAAGAAAGTTCCTACAAAAAATCTGATGCATTGGTAGCAAGGAAATTTCTAGAAAAGGAAATGTTTAGAGTCCTCTAACATTTGTGTAGAAAAATCCTAGATAATTCTAGAAAGTTGTACATGGAAAGCATAGGCCTATAAATAGGCTTAATGCTCATTTAAGTGTGTGTGGGGAGTTGAGGATTCACTCTATTGTACTCCTCCACCAATACCTCCTCCAATTATTGTAAAACCATTTCTATAAACTAGCAAAACTATCTTTCCTTATCTTATTGCCTATATCCCTTGAAACTGTGTAACTTGTTCCTTTGTCCAACCCTCTATACCAACTATATCCTACACATACACACTTGCACATTACTAACCACAAACTATCATCCATATTAACACCATGCTTCCGCACACATTTAAATTTTTTAACACGTCTATATTGATTTTCGAAACTCTTATCTTCATTGGGAGCCAAGTCAGAGATGAGATTGTAGTGACTTTCACGTGTTTCCTTGTTTCCAAGTTCCATTCGTTGAAGACCTTTAAGCTTCCGATTGCAGTGACGACGATGCTATCTAGATCCGGATTTCTCTATCTGAAGATGAAGGGGTTGCAGGATTGTATGGAACATTCACTTTGAGGTATTGAAAATGCGGGTGGGATAACTGCCCTATTGTGTCATCTGATCTTTGAACTTCTGCAAATTTTGCGCATTTTTGTTTGCTTGAAACAACCTCCAACTTATAATAGCAGCTGATTTACCATGGATTGTGCCAAAACTTAGTTGTAAATAATAAGGTAGATGTCTTAGTGAGAAAGCATTCAGATGGGTCGGTTTGTATCTCGCCTTGCATTGACAAATCTAGTTTACATGCCATGGTCTTTTACACGAAGCGTGTGCATATGGTCATTCTAGAAGCAGTTAAGGCCATCCATCTTCCAACTCCGGAGACTTGACACTGCATTCTTTTCCCACGTAATCTCATCATGTCAAAATAGAACACGAGCATGAGCTTCCATGGGTGCTATTCTAACAGTCGAGCTTCGATAAGAGCGTGATGGTTAAGCGTAGCAAAGCACAGAAAATGAGGATCATATGTCGCATGCGATCTTATGTGCTAAATTTAACCCTGGTGATTCTTCTATTTTACGTATGGTGGTTAATGGAGGTGAGGCAGAAATTGTAAAATGGCTGTTCAAAATAAGAAAACTGTGATGAATGTACCTAAGTCATTACTGTTTGCGTGTTTCTGGGGTCCCTTAGCCTGTAAACTTTGGCTTATTTCTTGCCAAACATTTTCAAGTGGCATCATTGCTCTAAAGATATACTAAAGCAATATAAAATATCCACTGATAAAAATGTAGGCACCCAAAAGGTCGTATTATCTTTGTGTCTATTAAGATTGGCAGTGGCAGATGTTAAACTTCTCCGCAATAAGGCACACTTTCAAACATATAGTTAAATGAGGTCATTGTCAGTATCAAAACTCAAATCACAATGAGAAAAGCCTAAAAACCACTCTAAATACTAAGTAGGCTCTATATGTTTCTATCTACACTCAATTGACATAGCCACCACTTACTCCTGCATGTGTTGCAAACTCTCAACAATGTTCATTGATGATATTTGAGCATCTGGCCTCACCTGATAAAAAATCAGATAATACCTCATTGGAATTAGCTTAATGGGTGAAATTCTTTGGTTGGTGCTAAATCATTGTGCAAAGAAGTCGAATCCATAATGACCGTGTGTCACTGCATAAATCACATAAGGTTTACAGTCAAATTCCAACTACAATCCGTAGAAGAGGCCCATTTATTAGTGAGAGCTGTCATGATGCAGTCCTCTGAGACTACTGTTCGAAAACAAGTCTGCTCAAACACAAGTCTGCTCATGTTGCTTCCTGCTTATGCCTGCTTCAAAGCTAACAAATGTGTTCCTTTATACTTGTTCCACCTTGCACATACTAGAAAAAACACCAAGTTCAGAAACTCCAATGCAGCAATCAGGTAGTAGAAATAGTCCAATCTTCCTTCATTCATATCCTCCGGCAACCAATTCCCACCTTCCACTCCTTTGGTGGTCTTGTGAACAATCGTTATGAGTAGACTGCTCAAGTAACTCGAGCCAGCCATGCCACAATAGTGCAGAGAATCCGCGATGCTCCTCATGTTCTCGGGGAACTGCTTGTAGTAAAACTCGACAAAGCTGATCTGCGCAAATGCTTGGGTGAGGCCTGCGAGTGTGAACTGAGGGATTAACCACAAGGCTGACATTGATGAAATCGCGCCTCGTCTGGGATAGCCCCCCAGAGTTGGCTTCGTCAGAGCTATGGATCTTCAGCGCTCTTCCACTATGACAGACACCAACATGGTTAGCATGCCAAAACACAAGCCGATGCCCATCTTCTGGAGGAGCGTGATGCTGCCTTTCTTACCCGTGAGCCTTTGGAGGAATGGGACGATCAGTCGGTCGTAGATGAACGCGAAGATTGTGTGGCTCAACATCATGAAGATGACGTACGATGCAGCTGGGATCTTGACGTTAGTGTTCCCGAGGCGTCTGTCCATTTGAGTGGCCTGGAACATTGCATAGGTTTGTTGTTGTACGATGACAAGGTAATAGAACACGCCCGCTACCCAAATGGGCATCAGTCTGATAATACGCTTCACAACCTCCACTTGCTGCATGCTGCAGAGTCTCCATGGATTGGCCGATGATCCATCCGGCCTTTTCTTGTCTTCGGCTGTCACGATTGCTGCTTTGTCAAGGCACATGACAAAAAAAGAGAGCTAATTACACTCCTTCTATGAACACAATTGCAGATCCAGCACTTGTCAAAAGCGGCTCATTTTCAGTACCTGAATTGATTTGAGTAATGAAGCTTGGAGTGGATAGCTGCCGGAGGAGTATGATCATGAAGAGAGAGCCTGGGTTCCCTGGGGGGTGGAAGTTGCCTTTTCTTTATGGCCGCGACGATGACCTGCACTACACTTGTTAATGGACTACCTTGAGCTTTTACTTTCACATATATCTTCGAACCCATGAAGAAGACCGCACATGATATGAGCATCAAAATTGCCGAGATCAATAACCCAGCCGTCCAGCTCATATTCGATTGCACGTACATGATGAGCGTCATCGAGACCATCTGTACGAAAGTAAATGTGAAGAAGTACCCACTGAAGAAGCTGTTGATCCCTCTCTTTCCTGATTCGATCCCCTGATTGAATTGGTCGTCTCCAAATGCTAATTTGCAGGTGCAGATGCCGGCTGCCCCCAAAATCAGCAGCCCGAAACCAGTAATTAGGAAGGCCACCTGGCCGGTTGTTGGTCCGACGCAAGTGGTGGTGTCGCCACGGAACGGCGGATGCAGCTCCTTGAAGGCTGCCGTTAATTGGATCACTTGCAAGCCCTAATTGAACAAGGCAGTAAATCAGCTGCATTCGGACAGAAATTTGCTCAAACGGAAACCCTAAATGTAGTACTGTGAACCATATAGTAGTTGCTGCTGCCTATTGAGAGTGAGTCAGATCCGAAACAATATGTGCTATGCCTATGGGAATTAAAATTCAATCATGCCCCAAATCAAGAGGAAGTAGAATGAAATTACCAGAAAAGACGCGACTGTACAAAAGCTGAGGGTCTTGAAGCGGCCTGTTAAAAATTTTGATTTTGTGTGCGAAAGTATGGTGTTAATATACATAATAGTTTGTGGTTAGTAATGTGCAAGTGTGTATGTGTAGGATATAGTTGGTATAGAGGATTGGACAAGGGAACAAGTTACATAGTTTCAAGGGATATAGGCAATAAGATAAGAAAAGATAGTTTCTCTGATTTATAGAAATGGTTTTACAATAGTTGAAGAAGGTATTAGTGGAGGAGTACAAGGCTATAGAGTGAATCCTCAACTCTCCACCCGTACTTAAATGAGCATTAAGCCTATTTATAGACTTATGCTTTCCATATATAACTTTTTAGAATTATCTAGGATTTTTCTACACAAATGTTAGACGACTCTACACATTTCCTTCTCTAGAAATTTCCTTGCCGCCAATGCACTAGATTTTTTTGTAGGAACTTTCTTGACTTTTCTAGCCAAAGTCCATCTTGAACACCGACCAAGGCGGAGATATAGGTGGTGCCATTGAAGATGTTAATGATGTTGGTGGCCGTGATGCTCTTCAGGTTGAACACAGTGGCGAGGTAGATCAAGAGGTTGGCGAGTGTCCCAATTGCTCCCAGCTTCTCTGAAGTCTCACTTCCTGAGAAGTTTCTTTCTAAATTTTGTCCATACGGGAAAAAAAGAACGACAGTTTACGAGGAAAAAAATAACAAGAAGGCTGTCTTTGTGGGTCACCTATAATGAAGGGCATGGCCTTCCATCCTCTGTCGTTGATGGTCTCTTCACCTGTGTCAGCTTTCTCCTCCATCTCCATTTTCTCGAAGCAGTCAGTAACAAGCTTGTGCTCTGTCTCTGTGGCTCCTCTTTATAGCCCCACTTCGGTGACCTAACGGTCAACCAGTGGTGGTTGGGGGTGGAGGGGTTCGTGGGCATGGCTATGACATTGGCTATGGCTGAAAGGAAGAAAGAATGGAGTAGAGGAGGAGCCCCAGGTGCGGCAAGAAGAAGGCGCAAGTTGCAGAAGAACGGCGGCCTGACGTGGCGAGCGCTGAATGGAGTCTCCAGCTCTTTTGCGCACGACGAAGAGGGGACTTCTGACGTCTAATATTCATTTCTCCTTATCCACCAGTCGAAACGTCAAAAAAATCCCCCACAACGACAGCTACAGTTAATGCATTTGGAATTTTGGGTATAGTAAAAATTATGTGGGTACGACCAAACCCGCCGCATAAGTCCAACGCCCGAATCCTTCGACGTAGCATGTCGCCGAAATTGAAGTTTCCACCACGCAATCCAACCAATAGTATTTTAACATGTTTAATTCGCAAAGAAAAGCCAAAAAGGTGGCATGAAAATCTGACGCGTACGTTCGAGTGGTTTTATTATTGGGTTGCTACTACGAAAAATTCCAAATCGATATATTTGTGACAAAATTACTATAAATTCATTTTTTGATTACTAAAAACCTTAAATTGATACACCTGTAAAAAACTTATTCCAAACTAATTTTTTTATTATCAAAAAACTCCAAATCGATACACATGCAATAAATTTACCTTTTACTAGTTTCCGTTAAATTGAGCTAATATCACGAAAAATCTCAAATCGATACATTTATGACAAACGGAGGGTAAAAATCTCAAACTGGTACAATCGTCACTTATCACGTGTCATCTAACTCAACAATCGTGTCGAGCTAGCGGGTTCTAGGGGGAGCTCAGGAGCTTTTGGCGGACCACAGGTGGCCATTCCCTCCATAAAGGTAACATGAGCGGTTGAACCGTCCAAGTGGGGGAGCACAAGATGACAAAAAAGAGAATTAAATGAAGATAAGGGTGGTGGATTCGATACCATGACGGCAATACCAGGAAGCTGCCACGAAAGTCCCATCCTATCATAATTTTGAGTCAACATGGCACTCGGGCGTCACTTGTGTGACCAAATGCTGACGGTTTTTTCGTGATGCAATCCATCCGACAGTCCAACCTGTTGTTCTTCTCCGTAACATGTTTAGCTCCTGAAAGAACATCTGCCGACTCTCTCGCTTTAAGCGGAGCATCTTGTATCCCCGGGGAGAAAAGACAGATGCGTCACATGAAACCTAAGGTGCGTACGTGAGACAAGAGAGCCTTGTTTTGTCTGTGAAGCCCGTAGTTTGGACAGATTGTCATATGGTTTTGGAAACTTTTCCCTATTTCACTTAGAAGTTTAATTCAGTTCTGGAATCTGTTGATTGAAGGCCTACTACTCTCTTTCTTTTTCTTTGTTTTTCCCCTTTCCAACAAGTTTCTTTCTGCTCGGCTAATTGTTTAGATCACCCTGTTTAATGCCGACATTTATGGTGCCGCGGATTTTATTCTCTTCCAACGGGTTTCGGTTGAATGTTGCTTAAGATTGGAGGCTTGAAATTTATTATACATGTACATGTCTAACTCGAACTGAACGTTGTGATGAAGGTAATGGTTGACGACTTTTGTCATTCGCAAATTCTCTACATATGTAAATCAGGTGAGCAAGGAACTCGTGATCTCTAACCAACTATATTTAGTAACTTGATCAAATGTTAGGAACCCGATGCTTTGAAAAGAATAAATGGAGAAGATAACAAGCGAATTTCTACGTAGAAAACCCTTTAAAAGTCATAAAGGGAAAATTACGGTCTCGCACTAGGCAATATTTTCATTATCGGTATGAATATTAGAGTTACAAGTTTCAGGGTAACAATGACAAAATATATTGCCTCAATATATAATCGGAGTCTAGAGCATATATAGTTATGATGGAAATTACATGTATGTCATTAGCATCAATATAAAGCTCTATTCTCTACTTTAACATGAACATAACTTGTATGCCATTAGCAGTTAAAGCTCTAAGCTTTAATTTTACTTTTCTCTATCAGACTCCAGACCTCCATTAATCTCCCACTAACATCAATAGTCTTTCATAGTCTTCACTCGTCTTTGTAACTGTACTTTAATTTGAAGAAGTTGTTGATCCCTCTCTGTCCTGATTCAGTCCCCAGATTGAATTGGTCAGCTCCGAATGCTAAATTGCAGGGGCAGATGCCGGATGCTCTGGAAATCAGCTGCCCAGACCCGGTAATTAGGAAGCCCATCTGGCCGACGATGCAGATTCTTGATTGCTGCTGTTAGTTGTATCATTTGCAAACCCTAATTGAACAAGGCAGTAAATCAGCTGCATTTGGACAGCAACTTGCTTTTAGGAATCCAGTACCACGAACCATATAGCAGTTGCTGCTGCCTATTGAGAGTGAATCAGATAAAAAACAACATGCCCTATGCCAATGGAAATAGAAAATTCAAGCATGCCAAATCTGTGCATAGTTCTGACATACGGTGTCCGCTCTGCTTTTAATAAGCAACTGCTTCTAGCCACAGTATCAGTGTGTCCTAGAAACATTGATTCAACATGAGAGATCAGGAAGAAGCAGAAGTAGTATACCAGAAAAGAAGCGACTGTACAGAACCCAAGGGTCTTGAAGCGGCCAAAGTACGTGTCACACAGGAAAGCACCGACCAAGGTGGAGAAATTGGTGGTGCCATTGAAGATGTTGATGATGTTTGTGGCTGTGATGCTCTCCAGGTTGAACACAGTGGTGAGGTAGATCAAGAGGTTGGCCAAGGTCCCAATTGCTCCCAGCTTCTCAAAAGTCTCATTCCCTGAGAAGTGTTCTTTCAGTTTTGTCCACATGGAAATTATTAAATCACAGTTTACGATGAAAGATATCTCTCATGGGTCTGAACAAGAAGACTCTGTCTTTGTGGTCACCTATAATGAAGGGCATGGCCTTCCATCCTCTGTAGTTGATGATCTCTTCACTTGTGATAGCTTTTTCCTCGGGATAAGTGTATTTGAAATTCTAAAACTTATGTGCAATTGAGTCCTAAAATTTATCATAAAAGTATTAACAAGTCCTAAAATTTTCAAAAAGTGTAATCAATAGAAAAACTTAATTAAACCAATTTGACAAGTTTTAGGACTTGATTACACTTTTAGAAAATTTTAAAACTTAATTGCACTTTTATGACAAATTTTATGACTTAATTGCACTGTTGCAAGTTTTATGATTAAAATGCAATTTTATAACAAGTTTTAGGACTTCTAATGTACTTACCCCTTTTCCTCCATCTCCATTTCCATTTCTTTGGCGCTGCCATTGACAAGCTTGTGATCTCTCTCTCTCTCTCTCTCTCTCTCTCTCTCTCTCTCTGGTCTCTCCAAATTTGTGTGATGGATGGTCTATGCTCTCTCGTTGTTCCTCTCCTCCTCCATGCTTTGTTGAATGGACCTACTGTCTCCCTGTATCTCTGGTCTTTGTAGTGTTGTATACCGACCAGATAGTCAATGTGAACGGGAGAATTCATTTAATAATTGAGTGGGAGCAAATCTTCATGCCACTTCCTAACCCCACCTGCCAAAATTTTCTCCCACTTCCTCTCGAGTCTTGATTGGGAGAACTAATGCCATCTCTCTCTCTCATGTAGAAAATTCTTATGAAAGCAAACTCGGTTTTGGAGGATTCCGTCAACTTTACAATCCCGTGAGACATATCTTCTTTGAATTTTGAATATTATGATTGATTTTGTCCACTGCATCAACAGTAAGATATGACCGATGCTGTTACAAGTATTTATGCTAGGCTTCAATCTGGAAAATTTAGGTGTGTTCAGTAGCTTTTGGTGGACCACACTGGTCGTCATTGCTGACTTCAGAGTCCATAAATTTCTTCCAAGAGCGGTTGAAGCATCCAAGTGGGGAGTATAGACGGACCAAAAAACAGCCAAATCGTCATAAGGGTGGTGAGAATGCACTGGATTGGTATCGGTATTATAACAGCAATACCAGGAAGCTGCCCCAAAAGTCTCATCCTATCATTATTGGAGCCGACATGTCACTCGGGTCGGGTCTTGCTTGTAAAACCCATCACGTAGTTTCCCCCGTGATGCAGTTCAACCAACAGTCCAACCAGTAGTCTTTCTCCGTAACATGTTTAGCTCATGAAAGAACATCTGCTGACTCTCTCGCTTTATGCTGAGCATCTTGTATCCCATGAAATCTAACATGTCTGCATGAGATGCTTGCTTCAAATCTAGAAACCGTTGATTGAAGATCTACATTTTTTATGTTCCTCTCCAAGTAGTTTGTTTCTGCTCAGTCAATGGTTTAGATTTCCCTGTTTAATGCCAAGAATTTCGGTGGTGCCCATTTTGTTCTATTCCAACAGGTTTCAGTCGGACGTTACTTAAAAGATGGGGGGCTTGATAATTATTGTACACGAACTGAACGTTGTGATGAAGGTAATGGTGGACAACTCCCGTTGTCGCAAATTCTCTTTGTATTTAAATTGGGCGAGCGACGAACTTGTGATCTCTAGTCACCTAAAACTTGCTGTGAGGTTGGTGAGTTATCTTTCGATCTCATTCGACGCCGTGGCCTCTTGTAATCGTTGCTCCAAACAAGCCTCGGATGGTCACAAACGTGAATGATAATTATCGAGCAGACTTAAATGCAAAAGAGCGACTTTTATGACTAAAGAAATCGCATAAATAATCTTGTATCTTACCAAAGAAAGAGGGCAGTAATTTGAAGTTTGGAGGTACCGACTAAAGGAATCTATGTAACTTATCCAGGGCTCGCGAATATACCTGATGGTCGTAGTCAAGGGATTGTGCAGGACCTCCAATACCGCGAGATTGTAAGATAGAATTCACGTTTATGAGTCTGTTTTCGGTTTCAAAAAATCAATCTTTACTTTTGCTACTCACAAATAAATAAACTTTAGATATTAATCTATTTATCAAATGTAGAGAGAGAGATTCACAGTCAACTAACTAAAAGCACTTGTCACTTGACTATCTATGTTAAATTTATGTCTCGAATTTGAATCGTTTACGGATATAGATGGATATGTTAAACCGATTTGTTAAAGAAAAAAAAAATCTTGAAAATATGCTAGATTTGACCGATCAAGGCTTGGACTCCAATATGCTGCAGATTTGGCCAAATAAAGAAAGGTAGGGTGAGCATGGTCCAAGTTGGTCCGGTTTCTTCAGGAATCGAGAATCGGTCCAGTTCGGTTCTCGGACGGTCCAGTGGAACCAGTGAACAACGATTAGCATCTTCACCAATTCAGCAACCGGAAATCAAACGTCAAGATTCAAGACAAGCATCATCCCCGAAATTGCACCTGAAGATCTTCGCTCGCGGCAACGTAGTGTATGGGCTGATGCCTCTCAATGTGCAACGCCCTCTCCTTGAGCATGACCTTGCACGGAGGGAGCCCATTCTGGTGCATCCAAGTCTTCAAGTCACCGAGTTCCTCTCCCTTCTTGCTCACGACGACCTCGCCACACCGCTTCCCCTCCTCCCTAAGCGATCCCCCCACCAGAGTCTTGGAGCTCAACGCCAAGCACGGCTCTTGCGGCGGAACGGCCAGAGGGTTTGGTTCTTGGAGAAGACGGCGAGGAGCGGGAAAGAGAGGGGCCGAAGCGAGAGGGAAACAGGACTATTGTTCAGGTGGGTGGCATCCATTTCCGAAGGGGGGAAGGGGTTAGGGTTTTGGGGGCGAGTGAAGGCATGGGAGATGGAGGGAGAAATACAAAGGGTGCGTTTGGTAATGATTCTAATCCAAAAAATCAATTCTGTTCAGCAGTGATTCTTTCTGATTTTGATTCATATACAAGTTTCAGCGAATCAGAACGCGTTTGATAACTGCACAAAATTTCTATTCCCGAAACAGAAACGCGTTTGGTAACTGCAAATAGTTTCTGTTCCTAGAAACAATTTCTCTTCCTAATTTTTTTTCATTTAAGTCAAATAATTACATCCTTAAAGAGGAGCTTGTCATAAAGTTCCCTAGTCAAATATCACCATGTTGTTCACCTTCTCCTTCTGCTTTCCCTTGCTCCATTTCTGTTCACCATCATAGAATCTAATCCATCGTAGCCCAACTAAGCCGACATAAACAACAAATAAAAGCAACATGAACATATAAACCATGTTCCTTTCTCATCTCATTGTTGCCTGAAATTGCAGAGACCACTCGCTAAAACACTAGCCAGTAAAATGTACATTGTAGCCGAACATGAAAGATTTGCTATCTTCACTTCATTTCGTGTAACATCATTGAAAAACATTCTCACTAACTACAAAGGAACCCCAGTTTTCCCAATACCTTCAACAGCTTGACATGAGAGAGAGAGAGAGCTAGAGAGAGAGAGAGAGTCATGCCTTCTTTTGCTTTCTACCACCAGACTTCACAGGCTTAGAAGAGGGAGGTAGAGCGTTGTGTTGTGGAAACTTTCCTAATAAGTTTTGAGCATCGACAAAACATTCTACTAAACTGAATTCATATTAATGAGTTTATTTTTTTCAGGTGATATATTTAAGGAAATCTTATTTAGATCTTGTTTATTAAACTCTGGATATTATGTCTGATGTCTTGGTCCACAAGATGGATGTTGCTAGAGTATTATGAACAGGCCATCTAAACTTGTATGAGGAATATTGTCGAGTTATTGGACTCCTAGACACTCAATGCAAAAAACATTCTCAGACTCAAAGATATTCAGACCTTTGTTATTAACATATGAAGACAACGTCTGAAGAAATTTTCTAGATACAACATCTAATATCAAAGATTCTTCTAACTTGATTTTCAAGATACATGCGATAGCTAGGAATCTGACTTGGAATTTTACTTTGGTAACTAATGATCTATGATCAAATCTGAGGATTGAGAAGCAACGGAAATCAAGCGTAAATTAATCTTTAACTTGACTGTATAATCTCTTGGTTGGCAAGATATACTTACCTTACTTGGAACTCAACTGATAGAAATATGGATTATGATTGTATGGGCGACAGAATCGAAGGCAGATTCAATCTTTTCTACAACGGCTATCTAACCTCTTTAAAGAATGTTCTGATCTGAAGGGATGTCCGAAGAACTATCCTCTGAAGGCTGTCCAATGGCTAGTTTGGAAGCGGATGAGTATAAAAGAAAGTTTTAAAATTGAAGAGAATTGGCAAATTATAAATTTCAAAGTACTAGAGAGCCTTGTCTTATACATTTGTCATTGAGAGAACTTGTAATCGTAGAGAGGTATTAATATGAAAACTCTGAGATTAAAAGTGATCACCTTGAGTACACATACTGAAACATCTGATTACTTCATTTGATAGTGGAATCCAGCTAGTAAGTTGTTAGCATGAAGAGTAGACATACGCTTGATCCAAGCCGAACCACCATAAGCTTTGTGTGCATATTTCTCTATCTCTCGACTCTTTATTAGTGATAGCATATTGCACATACATGTACCTCTAATTCGGCATAATTTTTGTTCATATATTATTCTTCACAAGTTATTAATCTCAGTCTTTCAATTTCTCTTTAAATTGATAAGATTAGTCGAAATCACCTATTCAGCCCCCTCTAGGTGATACTGCTAGCTATATCAATTTGTCCTTCTTAGGAGGCTACAAGTTCTGAGCCATAAAAATCGAATGTCAAAGAGAGAGAAACGCAATGAAAAAGACAAATAGAGAGTCTGATGATGATGACTAGAATACGTGCAGCAACTCAGTTTCCAAATTTGCTAAACACAATCTCAGCGAGGGTAGCCCTTGCCGATTTGGGCGAGGGCCGACACCTCGAGTGAGGGTTGCCTTAAGGCCTTGCTCGAGGCGAACGAGGGTGGCCCTCGCCCAAATCAGGGAGGGCGACCCTCACTCGAGGCGTCAGCCCTTGCCCAGATCAGTGAGGGTGACCCTCGCTCGAGGTCGACCAGGGCGGGGGTCGCCTTAAGCAAGATCCTTGCAAATGAGACACGAGGAAATGAAACTCACCAATGTGCAACGAGGGCGGCGGACGGCGATGGTGGAGCTAGCTAGTCGACCAATAGGAGCAACGGATGGCGGCGGTCGATCTGGTCGAGCGAGGGAAAAGGATTTGTTCTTCATGCTTTTGTGGTGCTCATGTGTGAAGCAAAGAAATGAGGGAAGTGTTGTGACAAAAGCTCTTATGCTCAAGTGTGAAGCAGAGAAATGAAGTTCTCATATTTTATTCTGAAACGAAAATCGTCTTTTTTTTTATTCTTAGTTTTGCTTCAAAATTGATTCTAGGAACATTTTTTTCAAATTTTTGGATCAGAATCATTTTTTTTACTAAACAGGTTTCTGCTCCAAAACTGGTCCGATGACCAAAATCAGAGAATTAAAATCGTTGCCAAACAAAACCTAAAAGCGAGAGGCAAACCTTTTCCTTATTCTTTTGGGTTTCTTTTAAAATACTAAAAGCGCATGTTATTTCTACAAACCTTACCTCACCCCTAGCAACGGTCCTTAGCCTTCTTCCCTTCACTTTTTCCCATCCATTGCACTGTGTCTGTGTGTTTCATCACCTAACAACATCGGTCAAATCCTCGTTGCAATTAGCATCTTTGGGCATGAACGTGCTGGGTAATTAGTTTCACGAAAGCATAGCATTTTAGAATAGTTTGTAAGTATCGCCGAGACGTGTAGATGGGTAGCGGATTATCGCATAAACGTTTTGCATAATGCAGGCGATTGGGCTATTGGTTTCTTCGCTATGGGATGTTTTCAAGAAGGTTTGTTGACGGAAACATGCCATGTATGTCATCGTAATTTAGCAACAATGCAACAAATCGATCAATCTAATTTTATTAATCGAACATGGAAACATATCTAATATAACTTCGTGATGGTCCTTAGATTTAGATCATGTACAATAATTTGTTGGAAAAGTACCAAAAAAGTCTTAAACCTATTGCATTAATTCCAATTCGGTTCTAAACATTTTAATTGAACCAATTTAGTCATAAACCTTTACACATTAATACCAATTTAGTCCACCCGACCAATTTTGGCCGGAAATCGCTGACGTAGACGCCGAACATCCTACATGACACAACCAACGCTAATGTAGATAATTTTTTTAATAACGTTTATAATATTTTCCTTTTGTTAAGAAGCACGCAGCAGAAGCCTGATACCTTTCGCCTAGGGAGATCACTGAAAAGGAGCCCAAGTCCGAGCCTGTTAATATTTTCGATTGTACACATTTTCACTCAAAAACTTAAGTTTATAAGTTATGAGCTAACTATGATATATTAATTGCTCTACACCACATCAATTGTGCATCATGACAATCTCTCTCTCACATGTGAATTCAATGTTAGGTCTACTCCCTCTTGATCTAAGTATTATTCTGCATCAAGATATGAAGTCCGCCACCAAGCTTGCATTGTTACATCACAACAGCCATCGCCCGAAATTACGCCCAACTGCATCGACCATCGGCTCTGATACTAATTGTTAGAAAGCACGCAGCAGAAGCCTGATACTTTTTGCCTAGGGAGATCACCAAGAGAGAGCCCAAGTCAAAACCTATTAAATCTAGTTGGACCCACCTTCACTCAAAAGCTTAAACTTATGAGTTATTGGCCAACTATGATATATTAATTACTCTATACTACACCAATCATGTATCCTAACAATTTCCCCTTTACGTGTGAGTTCAATGTTAGGTCTACTCCCCCTTGATCCAAGTATTATTCTGCATCAAGATATAAAGTCCGCCACCGAGCCTGCATTGTTACATCACACATTTCTTTTTTTGCTTTCCCTTTTTGTTTTGCCGGTGGTCAGGCGAGGGTCGGTCTCGCGAGCCGCGGCTAGGCGAGGGCGAGCGTTGGTGAGGCCTAGTGAGCCTCACCCTGGCCTAGGCGACGACTGTTGACCTCCTCGACGCAAGGCCGACCCTTGCTCAAGCAGGGCTTGCCAACCCTCACCCTCGACTAGGCAAGGCCCAACGAGGGATGGCCTCACCAAATCTGGCGAGGGGGGCCTCGTCAGTGCTCGCCCTCGCGTGGCTCAGGCGAGGCCAACTCTTACCGGCCATGGCCAGTGGTCAGCCTACCACCGGCAAAATGAAAAGGGAAATGAAAAAAAAAGAAAAAATATGTCAACATCAGCATTAGCCGTGTCATGTAAGACGACTAGCGTCCACGTTAGCAATTTTCTCCCTAAATTGATCAGATTGATTAAATTAGTACTATTGTGAAAATGTTTATGACTAAATTGGTCCAATTAATTTGTTTATGACTGAATTTGTACCAATGAAATAGGTTTAGGACTTTTTTTTGTACTTTTCTCATCATTCGGCTATTGCTTTTGTATGATTCAAATGCAAGAACTTAATGCGCTGACATGAATCGAGAATGTAATTGGCCATCAAACTGGGAGATCATGCATAGCCAATTATTCTTATGCACCAAAAAAGAAATATAGTAATCTTTCATCTTCTTCATTACATTGGTCGTTTCTGCAACTTGATATGCTCCGATGACAAGCCTATGCGCGTAGCTCCATGGAAGACATCACCATTGGGCTAGAAGAAGCCTTGAGCCCAACAAGCTAAAAGGTGAAATGATCATCAAGTCACCATGACATGCTCATACACAAGCAAACGAAGTTGAGTTCTGGGTTTGGCCCAACTCAGACTGTCTTCGCAATTTAACAGGATGAAGATCTTCTATCCTCCTAACCGTGTCTCCATCCATTTCACATGCATAGATCTAGACGCTTGCCCGGCTTGATTTTGATTTTTCTTGTTAAGGAAAATAAGTGACACTCCTATCATAAAATTACCGGACTACCATTTCTTATCTCTTGGGAAAATCAATTACCTTTACCACCACGCTTAAAGGAACAAAATAAGAATCCTTAAAAGAGACCCATAAAAATTACCACGTTCCTTCGTGCGAACCGCTCTAGATTGGGCTTATCTGCACGGTTCAAAAGCTCGAATTTAATCGATTCATGGCTAAATTACCATTTGGATGATTTAAGGCCCAAACTGAAACAACGGTCATGGTCTAGCTGGGCCCCTTATGGACCAGCAGTGCGGCAGATGAGCTGGACAAATGGTGCCTTCTCAAGGCAGTAGCCCCATTGACGCCCCCAGTGCGAGGTCCATATAGCTAAACCAGAAAGATCTTTTGCTTGAAGAGCAAGAATCAAAACGTCTACGTCTTATATGAGGCCAGCCCTTGGTCCACGTCGACGCTTACTCCCCCGTCGATAATCCTCTGGTGCTGGCTCCTCTCTGAATCCTTCCTCACGCAGGCGAGATCGCAGCCGTTGGATGCTGAAAAGGTCATCAGCGGTGACGTTTAAAGGGGTCGGACCGGGGCGACCTGGTCAAACGAAGTAACAAAAGGGGCCCTGATTTGACTGTGCAAGGAAAGGAAATATATGTTAATTTATGGAAGAAATTTAAAAAGCAAAAGGCGAAATTTAAAAAGTCGATAAAGCTTGTGGTATGAAAACGCGTGAAGGTTTAGGAGTGATTAGATTGATTAATTTAATCATAATGTTACAACCGGTGAAAATGATTATCCAAAATAATATATAATACAGAGTGCAAAATGAAGTTTTCTTTTGACAAGAAGTGAAGAATAATTGGTTGACGGGTCTCTCTTGTACCAGGACAACATATTGGGTATAATCCATAATCAAAACAAGAGAATTTTCTTTTTCTAGTCAAAATGTCATAGGAAAAAAATTGAGGGACATTCAAATTTTGATTGGAAAGGCTAGGTACTTAGTAATTAATTGGCAATTATCTTAATATTTAAGAGCGCAATTTTCTCTATTTAGTCATAGCGTACTAGTATAATTTGTGTTTAGTTTGGGTCAATTGCCTTCAATATCTTCTCTTTCTTAGCAACTTGCAATCCACGCCACGGCCAGCACCACACCCTCCGTCGATCCAACCCTCCCCCGTTCTTGATGACGGTGGAGCCACGGCGCCAAAGAGTATGAAGCATTCTGCTGAAATTTTTGCGGTAATACTCACAGATTAAGCTGATTGCTCCTTTCATTTTGTTTTATTTTATTTGTTTATCATGTTTCCAAAAAGAAAAATCCGCAGGAAATCTCGTAAATGAACCGACGAAGAGGAAAATAATGGATAGAGTTGACTTCAAGGCAAATCTTACGGACAATCCGATCCTACTCCAGCTAAGGAGGACCTGCCGTACTAGCTGCTCTACCGGGCTACTCTTACGCTCTCGCACACCGGATGATCGCTCCGACAGAAGAGGAAGCCAAACCTAAGTTGCTCGCTCACCGCCAGTCACGTGCGAGCCATGACTGTCCCGCCACGTGTCGCTCGCTCACCCCAGTTGGTCGCGCGAGCCCCGTGCCCCAAAAAGTAGGGTTAAGCTTAAGCCCCCCCGGTCGATATAAAACGCGCAAAGAAAGGGAAAAAGAGACAAAGCAGAGTTGCAGCGCGTCAAACCTTTTTACTTGGCAGCCTCTCCCTCTCGTCTCTTCTTCTCCTTCTTCTTGGTTGGTCCCAACTTGCTCGGAGAAGAAGGAGGAGCTGTTCACTGGCCGACGGCGGAGGGAGGAGAGTCTTCTCTATGGAGCTCTTGCCCGCCGCGTGCTGACAGGAGAAAGTCGCGCATTTTTTCAGGTGGCTCCTTCCTCCTCTCTCCCTCTCTCTGTACTGTGAACTCCATGTCTTGGGTTGACGTTATGGTTCTTTGGCGCTTTTAGTCGATGAGCGCCGGTTTAGAAATGAATCTTTCTGTGCTTCTTGGTGAGCGGCGCTCGTTGGAGTCTGGAGAGCGAGGTTGCGGATTCGATGGGATGCGAGTGGTTCGTTGGTGATCTTTTGTTTTACATGGTTCTCTGGGTAAGTCTTGTGAAAAGCACTTGGGAGTGTAAATTTGGTGTATTGATTGTCTGAGTAACAGCAAAGTGTAAAGAATCTGCAATTGCAAGAGCAGTTCAGATGATATCAGTCATTCTTGTTTGTCCCTGCTAAAGGTGGTTCCTTTGGGTTCGAACTTGACAAGTGTTGAAGAGGAGGTCGATTTTGGAAATCGGTGAAATGATTTTCGAATTCACCTATTGGATGTCCATGGCTGTAGATACATGGAGAGTGGGAAATTGTAACGCTGTTTTGAGGGTAATGCTTGGGTCAGGACGGAAGACTTTAGCCACTACTTGCATTTAGCTGAATCTCAAGGATGTAAAAAGTCTAGGTAGGTGTCATCACAACCATATGCGAAGTCTGCTTGACTTTGTGAAGAAGCTGCCCTTACCTAGTAGTGAGATGTTCTTTGTGGACTATGAAGTTAAATTTGCATCTTTTGCATGCTCATAATAACGGTTACCCATGATGTTATAGGGAGGACCATATGGCAGTGAATTGCTCCTGCATTCAAGGGGTAACTTGTCAACAACCATTTTCTGCTCTAGTATGCTCGCTGATTGCTTCCATGAATTTGATTGCTGCTTTTTTGCTATGTTATGAGTGAAGTATGCTCTACAGGGTTGTCAATTGCTAATTGTTTTGAAATATACAGAGATGTACAATATTGAGAACATTAGATTCTGATAATACCCTCAGTCTTAAATTTTCTCAAGGGACATTTTCCTCATAGTTATCAACGTTCTTTTTGGTCTGGATTCTGGTCATTTTACTGAAAACGTTCCCTGCGTGCATATATTGTCAACTTCTTACAGGATATTAGATTCTTAACTTTCCGTTTTGTGAATCTGGTGATGCTTCACTGTGTGAATTCCTTCACACTGTTCGACTTGTAAATTCTAAATAAAAAATGCTGTTTACTTGGCATCCAAGTTGATAAAATCATGTCCTATTGCTCGACAAAGTTGATGATCAAATCATGTTTTATGGAAGTCGCGGCTGACTTGCATTATCTGAAAATTTTCTTCTGAAGGATAACAAGACTCACAGCTATGTTACGGGCAAAGCAGATCTCTAACCTCTCCAATAGAGCAAGGTCCTTTTTTGTCAGTTGTGGCTGACTTGCATTATCTGAAAATTTTCCTCTGAAGGATCACGAGAATCACAGCTATGTTAAGGGCAAAGCAGATATCTAACCTCTCCAATAGCGCAAGGTCCTTTTTTGTCAGTGGTTCACGCTGTGGCTCAGATGGAAGTTCCTGCTCATGCTCAGAAGATGAAACCTGCATCCCGAGAAGACAACAGACAACTACCGATGTTCCTTTTCCACGAGAACCAGCCACCTTGGTGTCCAAAACTTCCGCAAGAGTGGGAGCCTTGACTTCAAGAGATCCTGTTGAATATGCGGGCACTCGTAAAGCTGAGAGTATTAAGCACTTGAGTCTCTTACCAAATGCTCCATCTGTTCCTATCTTGCAGAAGTCTGAGTCCGTCAGTTATGCAAGGGACTCAAACCTTTCCCAAAGGGACGCAGGGCACTCAACGCCACTCGTGGCTGATCAGGTTTTTAGGGCAGGCATTGCGGCAGTGAATTTCCTATCTGATCTGGTTAATTATAAGGTTCCTAGCTCAGACAGTGGCATATTGAACTTGCCCAAAAGCTGTATGGTCGATCCAAGCAGGCTGGGTGCAAATGTAAAATCATCCAATGTGAAGTCTGTTAAGAGAGAGAACTTCTCAAAGGATCATCCAAAATCATCAGCCAACACAGTAGCTGCTTCACATACTTCTAATTATAACCATGCCCGTGATAGGGGGGAGAAAGGAGGGAGATCTAATTTTGAAGGTTTTAGAGGCGTTTGTGATGCTGGGGCTAGAAATCATGTTGAAAATACAGGAAGTGTATATTCGGATACTCAAAATAAGAGAAGAAATACCCATTATTCTCAAAAAGCAAAAGCATATCCAGATAGGTTTGCATCAACTACAAGTTCTGTTCATTCTTCTGAAAGGAAGGTTGTGGAGTACTCAGTGGAAGGATTCAATAGACCAACAAGAGATACTAGAGTGCTTTCAGGAATTGCTCCGACTCCAAGGCATTTTCCAAATACTGCTCATCTCGTGGAAAGTGTATCCCGCATACTGCTGCAGAAAGAGTGGGGTTCTGCCGCAGAAGAGGCTCTTCAACAGCTAAATTATGCAATGGATGCATATCAAGCAAACCAAGTACTAAAGAAACTACAAGACCATAAAGTTGCCCTTGGCTTTTTTAACTGGTTGAAACAGCAGCCTGGGTACAAGCATGATGGGCATACTTATACCACCATGATTGGCATCCTTGGTCGTGCCAAGCAGTTTGGTGCAATAAACAAATTGCTTGAACAAATGGTGAGGGATGGATGCCAGCCGAATGTGGTGACTTATAATCGGCTTATTCATAGTTATGGCCGAGCAAACTACTTGAATGATGCAATGAATGTCTTTAACCGAATGCAAGCAGCAGGTTGTGAACCAGATCGTGTCACATACAGCACGCTCATTGACATTCATGCAAAAGCTGGGTTTCTTGATATTGCGATGGATATGTATAGAAGAATGCAGCTGGCTGGTCTTTCTCCCGACACATTCACCTACAGTGTCATGATTAACTGCCTCGGAAAAGCTGGCCATTTGGCCGATGCCAACCGTTTGTTCCATGAGATGGTTGATCATGGCTGTGCTCCTAACCTAGTTACCTATAACATCTTGATTGCTTTGCAGGCAAAGGCAAGGAACTATGACAATGCTTTACAGCTCTATCGGGACATGCAAAATGCTGGATATGAACCTGACAAAGTGACTTACAGCATTGTTATGGAAGTGCTCGGCCATTGTGGGTGTCTTGAGGAAGTGGAAGCAGTTTTTGTTGAGATGAGGCAGAAGAATTGGGTGCCGGATGAGCCGGTATACGGTCTCTTGGTGGATTTGTGGGGGAAGGCTGGTAACATTGACAAGGCCTGGGAGTGGTATCAGACCATGCTGGGTGCGGGCCTGCGCCCGAATGTACCCACTTGCAATTCATTGCTTGGGACCTTCCTTAGGCTTCACAGGCTACCAGATGCTTTTGACCTCCTGCAGAGCATGCTGGCTTTAGGTCTACACCCTTCTCTCCAAACTTATACTTTGCTCCTCAGTTGCTGTACAGAAGCTGAATCGCCATTTGACACGGGGTTCTGTTGCCAGCTCATGGCAATAACAGGCCACCCGGCGCACATGTTCTTGCTGTCCATGCCAGCAGCTGGACCAGATGGGCAAAATGTGAGGGATCACATGAGCAGGTTCTTGAAACTGATGCATAGCGAGGATAGAGAGAGCAAAAGGGGACTTGTGGATGCAGTCGTGGACTTCCTACATAAGTCGGGGCTCAAAGAAGAGGCTGGCTCCGTTTGGGAAGTGGCTGCTGAGAATAATGTATATCCAGATATTGTCAGAGAGAAAAGCTCATGTTATTGGCTTATAAACTTGCATGTAATGTCAGATGGCACCGCTGTGACGGCACTTTCAAGAACCCTTGCTTGGTTTCGTCGGCAGATGCTTATGTCAGGCATGAGCCCGAACCGGATCGACATAGTTACCGGGTGGGGTCGGCGCAGCCGGGTGACGGGGACTTCTCTGGTGAGGAATGCCGTGCAGGAGCTGCTGCACATATTCAGCTTCCCCTTTTTCACCGAGAATGGCAACTCCGGCTGCTTCATCGGGTGCGGTGAGCCACTCAATAGATGGTTGCTTCAGTCTTACGTGGAGCGCATGCATCTACTATAGTAGGTTGACAACGCCGTGCTTTTGCTATATTTATTCTTCATCAGAAACTCACAACTCCCAACAATTTTGTTGCTGCTGTCAGGCTGAAGCATGCACCGTAGGCATTCATGTATTTTAGCATTCTGGTGCTGCTAATTTGCGTATTCTAATGCATCTGTAGCGGATATTATAATTAGGTGTGTCAAGATTTTTATGTTCTACTACTCTTGGCTTCGCACGAGTTGCAATGACTGGTAGATAATCGGTCCTCTTGACTTGGGAAATGTGGGATGGCCTCCTCTTTTAGAGATGAATCTACATTGCTTTAGATGAGCCCTGCGAGCACGGGAGATGAGCACATGCTCAACGGTACGTGAATCAAGGACCGCCCCTGACCGAGCATGATAGTGAAAACAATAGTGAGTTTTACTAGGATCGTCGCTGCGATGGGGACGATGGAAGTTATGGTATGAGATCAATTTTACCCTTGGCTATAAATACATAAAGCTGTCGTCGAAGTTTGTTAGTTGCAGCTGCAAAAAGTACCCTTTTTATTTCCTTTCAAAATTTAAAATATTATTCTAATTTTAAATCTTAAGGAAAAATTACATATGTCCTTACGTAAGTTTCAGTTGTTACGTCGCAAGATTTCAAAAAGTATTCCAAATGGGTTGTTCTTTTATCGAAATTCTTATATGAGAAATCCAATTGATTTGACATGTTTTTCTTTTTCTACTATTAGAATTTAAAATCAGACGACAACAATGCAACTACGTGTGTAATAATTTCATGTACACTCTCTTAGGTCAACGAATAAAAATGGCTACACTAACTTCTCCGTCCAAATAAGGTGAACCGTGCTGATCTACACTGAAACACGACGGCATCCCTTTCATTTAATGCATCAAAACGAATCCGTTTCTCTTCCAAGGAACGAAGTTGTTCATCAATCATGAAGATGGGTTGATCCCAATTAAGGCGTTTCTAATAGCCCCAGATCAGAAAAGCCAGAAGGAGAGATGAGATGAACATCAAAGAGAAATGAGCCGGAACAAGATCGATTAGGAGGTGAATGGTAACCATTCTTCTCCAGAAATTAACTTCTGGCCTTAAGTTGATTTTTCTATTTCTACTTTAGAAGTAGATTTTTGAAGTAGAAATGCGTTTGGTAAACAAGAGAAAATTTTTACTTATGGAAAAGAAATAATATTTTTTAGAATTTTGTAATTAATTTTTATTTCATTCCTTCTTGCATCATACACAACAAGAAGGAAAAAATAAAAAAATTATTATTATTAAAAAAATTAAAATATTATTATTTTGGTCGATCGGTGAAGGCTTCGCAGCCCTCACCCTCACTAGCCACACTTCTAAGGATGCGTTTGGTAACGTTTTTGTTCCTGGGAGCAATTTTTGTTCAGAAATAGTTTCTGAGTAAAAGGATGCATTTGGTAACTGCACAAAATTTCTATTTCGGGAATAGAAAAAGAACACAAATACGTTTGGTAACTACATAAAATTTCTGTTAGAGGTGGAGGTGGCCAATGGCGATGAGTGGGGGTGGTGGCAGTGGGTGGCGGAGGTGGGCGGCGATGGTGGGCGACAGAGGTGGCCGATGGCGACGATCGGGGGCGGCGGCGGCGGAGGTGGGCGGCAACGGTGGGCGGCGAAGGTGGCCGATGGCAGTGGCTGGGGGCAATGGTGGTGGCCGACAAAGGTGGTCAACGAAGGTGGCTGGCGGCGGCGGCAGTGGTCGGCGGCGGGCGGTGGACACATAGGCGGCGGTGGAAAGAATAGTAAGAAAGAATAAGAGTAAGAGAAACAAGTTGATTCTTTTTTAAGTGAGTTTGTTTCTCAAAAGTAATTCTGAAACAAAAAACCAAATTTTTTTTGCTTCTTGTTTCTATTCCAAATCTGTTCCCGGGAACAAAAATAATTTTTGGAAACAAAAAGTTACCAAACAGGTTTCTATTTCAAATCTGTTCTCAAGAACAAAA
>BCNH02000011.1:17406971-17428135 GCA_001662345.2 Metrosideros polymorpha var. glaberrima | reverse complement strand
TTATGGAAAAGAGAAGTAAAAAAAAAATTACTTCTTTTTTTAGGCTCAAAATTCATTTTGGAATAGAAAATGAGTTCTGAAGTAAAAAAAAAAGAAGTTGTTTTAATAAACGCGTTTCTACTCTAGAAGTGGAGAAAATGCTCCAGAAGTAGAATAGTGAAAATGCGTTAACAAACACATTTCTACTCTATAAGTGATTCTGAAGCAGAAATTCTACTCCAAAATAGTTACCATGCACTCCCTTAGTGTTTCAGTTTGCCCCATACAGTGGAGTTCGACTAGGGTTTGGGTTTTGAATCGAAAAGAGAATTTCGGTTAGAGTTTCCATTTTGTCCAATCATTTGGAGGTTAAAAGTGCTTTTCCCCGTGGAGTGTGTTGCTCTAAAACTAGAATATAGTTAAAGTTGTATATACCTTATTGGGTCTTGCAAATCAAACACCATCCATGCTCTTACAACCCAAAAAGACGCTCAAGTGGAGAGATTGTCACATAAGTTTACAGCCCCTACCGCAGTTGATTATCAAACCCCGTTGATCCCTCTAGAGTCATCTCATTTGTGTGAGTGAGTTATGCATCCCCCAATCTAGCGTCATTTTCTTGATTTTGTCATGTCGGTCCACGTCAGTAGCTCGTGTCGGGAGACTTCCGGAGGCACTTGATCGCTACATGTCTCAGAGATGGTGACACTGATGGTGGCGATCACCGTGGGCTCGACTTGTGTCGGACCAGCATCTTCCCTTTTAGTCATGCCCCGTTGGCACCTAGGTTCACCATACAGGAAAAATTGTCAAAAAAGTTTAAAACCTATTGTACTTTTGCCAATTTAATCATAAATCTTTTAAATTTGCAAATTGAGTCCTAAACCTTTTACATTTGTGCCAATTTAGTACTTTTGGGTGACCGGCGTTGTGGACAATTTTAATAATATTTATTATTTATTTTCTTTTTCTTTTTCTTTTTCTTTTTCTTTTTCTTTTTCTTTTTCTTTTTTTATCAAAGAAGAGAAAGAGAAAAAAGAGAAAGAGAAAATAAATAAAAGTAAATAAATTAACCAAATGGACTGAATTGGTACCACTGTGAAAAGGGATAAGCCTAAATTGGTCCAATTGAAAATTTTATGATTTAATTAGTACTAATGCAATAGGTCTAGGATTGATCGCCTGCTCACTAGCTCACTCGAATCATAAAGAGAAAGTTTTTAGAGAGAGAAGTTATTGGAGAGAATGTGATTCTATTGTTCAAACGTTGGTTAATACAAATGAGGGGAGAGCATCCCTATTTATACAGGAGGTCTCTAAATTATAGTCATTGGATCTTTCCTTGATTTAAAGATGGAGATCTAATTCCTAAGAAATATCTAGGATACATTTTCCATATTACCCCTATATATATCGATGCTCCTATAAATATATAGATATTATTCCTATAAATATCTAGACTTGTACATTTCCCATATTGCCCTTGCAAATATCTGCAATTTTGGGCTTCTGGAAGTTTCAAGGCTTTTGTTTGGGTTTTTGTGTCATCTCTTTGATTTAAGAATTACTGGATCCGTGACACATACATGACATAGATTTTTTGAATTGTTTGTCGTGGAAGCTACCCTCCTTGACTGCTTCTTTCCGATTACACTTGCTAAATCCTTTTTCTTACCGGTAGAGGCATCTCCTTCTCTTGGACATGAGTAGATCATCCAAGCACAATAGTTATATTCTCATTTCCAAGTTTACATTGCATCTTAATAACCAAATCAGAATTGTCGACTCAAAATTCAACAAGAAGGGCCACTCATACGGAATTCACCTAGAGAGGCCACCCACAAAATTAACGAGATATTTTAGCAGCGATCACTGTTAGGTAATTTTCATGCATGATGTCCCACCTGTGCAAATGTGGATATCTAGTAAGGCCTTGCAAGTCAGTCAATAGCGCTATGCCACGATCGCCATTGTTGCTACCATTATACTTTAAATAACTACCGGATATCGGAATAGTGCAGGTTGCACTGTGAGAGATGGTTTTTCTCTTCTTCCAATCCTTCCTGCTTGTTGCCATAGGCTACAAACAAATACAGTTGCAAAAAAAGCTTCAAAGTATCGTGACCTCCCTTTTCGGGTTTCTTCTCGAAGAAACGAGAAACGAAAGAGTTTGGCAACTGCTTGGTGACTCCATTGGCGAGAGTTTAAAGAATGCTTTCAAGAACTTTGGTCACCGTCAATTAAACGTTGCACAAAAAATTATGAGCAATCAAAGTTTGGATATAATTTTTTATGTAATCGTTGGCATGCGATCTAGTCCATACTTATGAAACAGAGAATTTGAAGCAATGCCTTGTAGATCATCCCTTGTAAATCGCAAAACCTATTAAGATGACTGGCAGCAAGAAATTTACCCATCAGCTCTCAAGCCTTTGTTGAATTTTCTTCAGGAGCTCTAAAGGCTGAGAGTATGTTTAATGCCGCCGAAACATCCGGGGTTTCAAAGAGTGGCTGCAAATCATTTTATCCAAAGCATCAGCAATGCTTTCCGGCAAACCAGCCTGCATTTCTTTCCCTGTTAGAACATGTTGCTTCTGAGAGTTCGAATCCCTCAAACTTCTCTTAGCATTTGCAACACACAAATAAAGTCCATGTTCCATGAGTCTCTGTAAACTATACGACTGCATCTGCTTCTGTTGTCGACCAAACTTATTGTGCATATCAACATAAAACACTATGATCAAATTTTCATTGTGCAAAATTTTTTCTTGCAATTTTCAATTGACTCGATTTTGTATCTACGAAAAGCTTATCATTCGAACTTTTCAAAGTAAGGTTCTATTGGAGAAAATTTAATGGATGGTTTTGGGAAATACACCTAAAGAACACTCAAGGAGAGAAAAGTTAGGATATTTAACCTGTTTTAGTTCTTATTAACACGATTCTTAACTCACTAGAAAGCATGCGAATAATTTTTGTTCTTAAAATTAACAATCAAACCTTAAAAAAAAAAAACCTTATCATTCGAACTTTTCAAAATAATGTTCTACTGGAAAAATTATAATGGATACAATGATTTTTCGGAAATAGATCTAAGGAATTCAAGGAGAAAAGTTAGGATATTTTTCTTATTTTAGATCTTATTAAACGATTCTTAACTCACTAGAAAGCATGGCAATAATTTATGTACCTATGGTTAACAATCAAACCTTTAAAATAAACTTATCATTCAAACTTTTCAAAACAAGGTTCTCTTGGTAAAAATTTAGTTTCTACAATGGTCTTGAGAAACGAACCTAAAGATCAAGGATTCTTGACTCTATAAAGTATGTGAATAATTATTAGGGTGAAAAGGAGCTTTCGTTGTGGAATAAGAAGCAAGAAATATATGTCCCTAGCTCTGTGAAGACCATGAGAAGTTAAAAATAACAACCAAACATTACATAAAAAAAATTAGATTCAAACTCTGATTGCTCATAATTTTTTGTGCAACGTTCAATTGACGCAATTTTTGTATCGATGGAAAGTTTATCGTTCAATCTTTTCAAAATATGGTTTTATTGGTAAAAATTTAATTGATACAATGGTTTTGGGAAATAGACCTAAACAACGCTCAAGGAGGAGAAACTTCTCACACAAGCAGAGAGCAGGAAAAGGAACAAAGACGTAGGAAAGCCAACACCCTGAACTATGGTTTGGTTTTGATTTTTATGGCCAAGTTGTGTTGGAAAATCTATCGAACCTCGTTAGCAAGATATGCATATAGGCAGCGTTGACGACAGCAGCCGATTTTCTTATGCAACAGTTTCTTTTCCCTATGGAAGCTAGACCTTTTGTTGAATGCGCGAGCTTATTCAAATTCAGGTAACTACAAACGAGTACATATTGCAGGCTGTAGTCTCCTTATGACTATTGTTTCATGTTTGGGTTTTGGTGACATAGACATTTTACATTCAGATTCTTCCAAAGTAATGAGGTGCAAAGTAGAATGATCGCTTTACATATACAATGTGCATAAATGATCACTTTAGTGGTGGTGTCTATAGAAATTATGATGTGAGAACTGAGGATTAGCATAATTAAACTTTTACTACTCGGCCATTGATATACTTAGTACTTACTCTTTCGTTGATCTAATCTAATGCATAACTATAGTGTAAACTCATTGCTGCCATCACATTGTAACTTCTTATTAGTTTTCCATCAAAGGATGGCCGGTGCTCCACACCAGTCCTGAGATATAAACAAATTGCTTCAGCTTTGATTATCAACTGACAACAGAGGTGGCGCGTAAGCTTTAGGTGTCCGGCATGTCAACGGCAAATCGCATAAGAGGGTTTTTGGTCACATTTGAAGAATGCAATTTAAACCATACCTATGCTACTATCTCTCTCTCATAATACATGCCATTTATACGTAATTTGTTAGTATGGAGATCTATATATTTGTTAGTGTCGGCACCCTAATCCTGTCCTCCCTTGTAAGCTAATAATATGAATATGATCTGCCAAGTGACTTTCACTTTTATGAGTAGATTAAATAATTTTTTCGTGTGAATACATAACAGAAAAATATAGAAGTGATGGGAGCCACTAACATAATTTCTCAAATTAACCTTACCGCCAAAAATTCTACTTTGACCGCCAACGAGACTAAGGCCTTACAAATCAATCCCAGAGCTTCTCTTCGCCTTCACGATCTCCCATAAACCTATTTGTGTAAGAAGCCACATAGCCATCAAGTCTTCTTTTCTTTTTTCTTTCTTTTTTTTTCAACAATAGCTGACTCTCTCTCTCTCTCCATAAAGGCACGAAAAGAGCTGGATTCCCTTTCATCACTTTGCAAATTAACTGAAGTATGGATAGAAAAAAATCAACTCCTGACTACAAGTCTACAATCTACTCCTTAACAATAGCCCAATTAATTTATCTAATCCATTAAAAAGAACCCAGATTAATGTCAATCAGAACATGCAACAACCCAATCTTTACCAGAGAATCATCCATAAAAAGGGATATTAGATTATAACCACTTGCTTTTCAACGCCTAATTTGATTTTCAGAACTGTCTTATGTATATTAACTGGCCTTGGGGAAATTGATCCAGAAGCAGCGTTTACCGATGATTTAAGTGACTGCTTCCCCTGTTGAAGCCCCTAAGACTAAGGCAGCACGTTCCGCTAGAGACATTTGGAAAGGTACATGGCATTGAAGAAGCCGATAGGATCAAGGACGACTGGGTCGATTTTTAGAGGACGATGTTGTTCGATGCATCTCGTTTTGATCCTGTGCAAAGGTCTCCTCTCGGGTTCAATCATTGATTTTTTAGTAGCTGTCGTTAGTTTAAGCCATCTCTGTCTTGTTTTACATGCTTTTGCCAAAGATGTCCATCTCTGCTTACCCCGCTTGAGGTTAGAGTACCTTCCTGCTTGGTTGGTATGACTTATGAGTCCTCCTAGTAACACCCATATGACTCTTCTGCCAAAATGAGAAAATTGTCTGAGGTCACTTTATGTGCTTATATTTGTATATTGTTCATTGTAATTATGATGTTTTTCCAAGATTTATAGTGCTGTTTCTCATCTTGTACTAACCACCCTATAAAAGGTGTCGTTAAAGATCATCAGTTCCTTATGAAATGGTTGTAGCAGTGGCTTGCTGGAAAGTCATTACTTGATCCAGATTTGTGATGTGCAGGTCATTCCAAGTCTTCTATTGGGACCAGTGATTGGAAAAAAGTTGGCAGAACTATATATATTTCACTACTGATCTCACAAAGCGTGATTCTTTCATCATCTAACTAATGATGATTCACAATTTCCCCTAAGAAATTTACCTTCTAAATGCAGACAGAAATGGAAAGTAATCACATTAAATCGACTTACATGTTGTGTGGGACTAGATGTGCTTTCTACAAAGAGATGGATCTACAACATTAAGAATCGATGGGGCATGTGTAATAATTCATGCACGGGAGGTAATTTCTCTCTGGTCAATGATCTCTCAGAGCCATCTTACTCCACGGTGCATTTAGCGCCAATGTACCGCGTTTCTTGAGATCACATCGGCCTATCGAACCCCCCACCTAACTGCATATGCAACCATTCTGGTTGCGATCCTTGACCAAACTGTCTTGCTGCTTGCGAAGCATACATCATCCCAGTCACATCAAATGGCTGCGCACCAAGCTGAAACCCAAAAGGCCACTTGATTTAGAAGAACACAAAGAATCTGCTCCTGAAAACAATGCACAGCTTCCAACAGATTTTGATCCATTTTCACAGATATACTGTGCAGGGTACAAGAGTGAGAGGCAGTATGAAGCAGTAGGTGAAAACGATCAGTAAAAAGTGGGGCCGAATTACCGAATGTCAATATAAGCAGGAGGGCAAATCAGTGGGTGTAAGATGAAAATCACTTAAGATCACTGACTGGACCCATTATAGCGACATAGAAGACTCACTATGTAATGAGCAGATCCAAAAAGAGAACAGCAGACCAAACCCTCAAACAGAAACCCAAGCTCCATATTTGTAGGGAAGGAGCTTGTACTGTGATAGAGTTGGAGACTGCCTCATCTGTAACTTGGAGTTACTCCATCTGGGCTTGTTACATGTGGTTCTGCCTAGGTTGTTACACGTGTCCAAAATGAGAGCAAACTTCAAGACTTTCCTATCAATCTTCCGGTATCGTGGGCAAAGCTTTAAAGTGCCAACAATACTAAGGATACAAAGATCATGCATGAACTCTCTATCACTGACTCTCATCCCTCAATGTAACCCCTTCATAATGTGGCCGACTCATCTAATATTAAATTCAGCTTTTCCTATCTGTCAACAATGCACCTTCTCACCATGGTAGTTCCATCAGAAAAGTGAATCTGATCATTCTAATGCTTACTTTTAGCTATTCTAAGATGAGGTGGGAAGATCCTTCTTTGACCTCAACCTTATACCTAATGGTTTTGAATTTTAAGGCACCACATTTCTCTATCACACCATAATTCTTCTAAACAAGTGACAAAGCTTAAACGGTACTTCATTAAAGATAGTTGCTTCTTTTTCCCAAGTGTGACGCGTACTTTCCAAGATCTGAGCTACAATAGTCCTCCATTCTGAAGGACATGCATCTTATATATACTCTACTCTACTCTGAGTCTGAGAGCGCTTGCCTTCTCACAGGCACCCTGCATGGCACTATTGGTTCCACTTGAAAGACTAGAAAAGAACCCTACCAATTTCTAATGGCAGCCATAAGTCGCATCATGCAAGAAATTTTCCTCGTCTGGCCAATTTAGTGTTTAAAATGACCAGGCACACCGGAGCACAATGAAAGCAACATACGATAACACCAGTCTCCGTTATCAAATCTCATAAGGTAATTCGTACTTTTATGTTCAAAGCCTATCTGAACATTTTAAGAGTTGTTTGACTAAAACTCACATCTTTTGCTGGAAATCCATCGATAGTAGGATTGATGTTCATCCTTGAATTGACTGCTTCAAGCTTCATGGATAAAAACTACAACAATCATATCAGTTCATTAGCACAACAAATCCAAAGTCATTGAGTGTTGAGAAATGCTTAAGATGGATAATTACCTCGACCTGATTCTGCAGTGACTGAATGTAGTTGATAATCTCATCAAGGACGAGTGCTTTTCCAATAACCTGGTCAGAAGGAAGTATTAAGAACAACTTCGTTGACCCCATCAAAAGCTGGAAATCTTGCAACTGATAATCACAAAACGTATAAATACTAAAACAGTATTATGAGGTTTGAAAATCATGAGATACCTTGTTGCATCCAGGGACTAAGTCTTGAAGAGTCTTCATCCGCTCACTGATCTTTTCTCTCCTTGCCTGCCAAAGAAGATAGGATATTAAAAGAGCTTCTGAAAAGGACTTAAACTGAATCACTCGTGCCTTATGCTCAGCCAAATAACCATGTGAAATGAAATTGGAAAATGAATTACAGAGCACACATGACACAGTACAATTGACTACTCTGAAACTTTGAGAGTATCTTAGTAGATCAAAGAGTTTGACTTACTCTCTCAGCTAGGCTATGACTATCCGTAGCTTGGCCTCGTCGTGCTCTGACATGAATATAATCCTTCTTTGGTGGCTCAGAGGGTTTTGCAATCTGTTCAGCCTGCGTATGACCAGCAGCAGAACTCGACTCTCCTTCAGCCCCCGATCCACCATTATCATGCCTTGAAACCAGTGACTTCGTGCGTTTTCCATTTGATATGTTCTATAGAAATAAAGCACAAACCATCATTCCTAGCAATATAACCCAAAGATCAGCTGCGACATATTAAATATCGCCATTTTTTTTAACACACTTTGGATGAGATGGGGCCTTGAACAGTTACGTCTATAAGTTGATACTCTTCAATCTAACTGGCTGAAAAATCTGAACTTTGACAGTGATATTACATTACCGATCAGCAACACTGAATTTTGAATTTACTTCCCAAGATTACAAGATTAAGACTATTTGTGCTTTCGTCGATTTTATAATTTGCTAGCTTTAAGTAAACTCACATCTAGGATCAAATCGAAGCTTTTGACTGCCAATTCATGGAACCAGAAAGATCACAGTTCAAAGCCAACAGAATTCTTCATTTCCAGCCACTAAACCGGTGGAGAAAATGACACCCAGACTATCGAATTTCCAGTTCTTTTGGCCAGATGAGCAAAGTGGCAGCTCAGAAGGTCATCCATCCATATTTAACTTAAACTACAGAGAAAATGTTCCCTCTTCTCTGCCTTCCATCTTCTCACCAACGAAACAGAGAATTCCCAGTTTCAAAGAAGGAAAAGGAAACACGCACGCACGCACGCACAAGCCAGAACCATTATATGAGAAGCCAAAGGAAAACAGAGAAACGAACCAAATCATCGGCACTACTAGTGGACACCATTTTGGAAGACTCGTCCTCGGAACACACATCCTTCCTTTTCCTCCCAATTCCTCCACCACCGCTCTGCTCCGTCACGGTGGACACCTCCGCCGACCCGTCCCGGTTCATTTGACTATCCAAGAGCACGCTCAAATTCCCCATTCGGAGCCCCAACCCGCCATTACCCGGCTCCCCATTGAACGGCCAAATCTCAGCTAAGCTGTAGGAAGATGGGTTCGCAGCAGAGAACGAAGATTCGTTGACAATTGGAGGATCCATCTTTTAAAACGGACCCAGAATCAACCGGGTACAGGAATCTGATCCGAGAGCTCAGCTAACAAAAAGGTTGAAACTTTTCTTTTTTCGTTCTTTTTTTTTTTTTTACAGTTGATAGTCTTCTCTCTTGGTCATGACAGATGAGAGTTGTTTTGGAGCTTTTGAAGGAGTGAAAGTGAGTCAAGTGAGTAATGGAGGTTGGGGAGGTCTTAGCTTCGCGGGTTGATGGGGCTGTTTATGTAGTGATTAGGAGAGAGAGAGAGAGACTGAGTGTTGCACTAGAGATTGTGAGAGGGACATTAACGGGTGATCATAATGTGTGTGTGTGTGTGTGTGAGAGAGAGAGAGAGAGAGAGAGATGAATTTGTTTCAGCCTGCAGGTTGAGGAAAGTGGTGGGCACCGCGCCCTGCGCCCATTGCCTTTTCTAACATTGAGAACAAACTGGGAAAGGCAGAGAGAGAGAAGGTGGGGGACCAAGAGAGCTGGTGAAACTGCGTCCCTTGTTTGTGATGTTACGCATGCAGCGAAAGCTGCAAGCTTTTTGAATTATTACTACCATTCATTGGTTGGGAGAAAGAGAAATTTACTCTGGAAGAAAGAGCTGCAGAAGCAGAAGCAGAGCTGGTAAAGCTGAGCATGAGATTTCTCTGAACTTTACCGGGTTCCTTCCTTCTTCCCTCTGGCTCTCTCTGACCCACCAATTTCCACTTTATGTTTTTTCTGCCCAGACAATGCAAATGTCAAGCCATCACAATATCAATTTATGCAACAATCTGCTTATGATTTACTCATTTTGTATGTACTACAAGATCAACGATACTCTCCCTATACGTTAACCAGCAAATGGACTTCATAATAATTCTAAAATAGTTTCTCTTTTCTTTATCTAGGTTTCTACTGACAGAACCTGGGAACTGCATCTGCGTCGGGATACCGGTTAGTTAAGCAAAGGTTGAAATGAAATGTGTTCATCTCTTGTTAGTAAACGAATGGAGAGATGGAAGACACGTAAAATCTTGTTGGGTCCTGTTGGAGTCAAAAGTGAAGAGAAACTTCACTGTGCAGTCATCTCCTCCCTTTGCAGGGCCATATTCTTGCAACGGAAGATATCATTCAATCATCATTGACTTTTTCCGGGATCACATATGTACATGAATAGCGTTTACCAAAACACTGTGTGTGCCGGTATGTGTATATACAAAAACTTATGAACCCTTGATAGATATTATAGAAAAAGCCACAAACAACCCCTTCAAACTATGCCAATTTGACACATTTACCTTTATTTGATTTTATTTTACATCAAAAACTCCAAATTATACTTACTGTGATACAGTTACCTTAAAATTTTTCTTGTAACATAAAAAATCACAAACTTGTACTTATGCGACACATTTACCCTCTGTCAAGGTTCAGTTAGATGATCTCTCAGTCAAGAAAAATCACTCGGGATGATCTCTCATTTTCATTTCACTTAAGCCACGTGGACATCAATGTCGACGTTGTTTGCTTTTTACTGTCCATGTAGACAGATTTTTAATAGTTCTCATTAACATAATTTCGACAGAGGGTAAATGTATCATTATAAGTATAAATTTGGGATTTTTGGTGTTGCTAAAAAAAAATTTAGATAAATATGTCACGGTTGGTATAATTTAGAGTTTTTGATGGATTTCGCTCCATTATAATTTAGAGAAGTGTGTACTTACGACCACCTTTAATTTCTCATGAGAGAGTCATGGAATCACGAGCCACGCAGGTTGTAGAGCAGAGACTACAGGAAGGGTTCTAACAAAATAAAAATAAAAAAGACTCCAGGAGGAGAGTCAAAGAAGATCCAATAAAGCTGCGATGTTCCTCCCGAGTTTAAATATTCCCAAACTTAAAATTTGTAAAAAAAAAATGACATAAATAATCTATAAATTTTGATCAAATATGTAATATGGTCCTTGAATCTTTAATTTGACACAAATGGTCCTTGAACTTTAACTCAATGTTCAATGTGTTCCATGAACTTTTAATTTGACACAATTAATCCCTAAATTTTTTGTACATATTCAAACTAGTCCCTAAACTGTATGAAAATATTCAATATGGTGAACATTTTTATATAATTTAGGGACTAGTTTGAATATGTATCAAAAGTTCATTGATTATTTATGTCAAATTGAAAGTTTATGAACTACATTGAATATTAAGTTAAAGTTCATGGACTATTTGTGTCAAATTAAAAGTTTAGATACCACATTACACATTAAATCAAAGTTCAATGACCATTTATATCATTATCCTTTTGTCAAACTAGTCTTTGAGCTCTTGCTCTTATTGGACTCCGGGAGAGAGAAGTAGCTGGATGTCATCAGTATCTCTCTCACTATTTTGCAGTATAATATGTGTATAATACGAAGGATTCAGGAAAAGGGCCATAAATGCAAAAGTTGTGCCAAGGTACTGTGCATGGACCCATGAATTTTTTTTTTTTTCTGCTGATAAGAATAATCAAAAACCTACTTTAATCAGTATGGAAATATCTCAACATGAATACTTAAAGTGGCATTCGTTTCGCACACATGAGGACCGTGGACAGATATTTTCAGCACTTCATATATGTCATAGCAAGAACTCGATGAAAGTACCAAAACTAGCTCGTTCTTTGCCAGAGCAGCTTAAAAAAAATAAGGAAAATTGTAAAAAAAAATCCTAAAATCTATTGCACTTTTGCCAATTTAGTCATAAACCTTTTAAGTTTGTCAATTGAGTCATAAAATTTTTGCATTTGTGCCAATTCATTCCTTATGACCTGCCGACGCTGACGTGAACAATTTTAATAATATTTTAATATTATAGTCCTAGACCTGTAATGTCAGCACTGGCCGTTCAAAAGCACTGAATTGGTACAAATGTAAAATGTTTATGATTCAATCGGCAAACTTAAAAAGTTTAGGAATGAATTGGCAAAAATGCAATAAATTTATGACTTTTTTGACAATTTTTCCAAAACATCACAATCACTTTCTTAGATTTAGAATCCCTATTCGTTATTCGTCAATTCTTTCTGGTTTGGTTTGGTGGAATTATTGCATGTCAGAATAAGTTGTCGATGTTCGTGTTGGCCTCCCTCCACAAGCTCTTGCCTAACTTGCTTACCAGAAATCTGCTATGTAAATCAGCAGCCATCATAAATCCCTTATAAAGTCTCTTTGGACAATCCCTAAAATGGCTTGCTATCTTCATGTGCCTCTCTCTCTCTCTCTCTCTCTCTCTCTCTCTCTCTAACAAGTGTCCATTCCCACACCATAGAAAATCTGCACATGCTACATAAGAATATGAAGTGGTGTTCCTCATGTTGATATCCCACTTCACTGTTGCATACCCCAACAAAAAAGAAAGAAAAAGAGATGGCACTATTGGTCTGTTGGGCAAGATGCATGTGATGTTTAAAGGTATTCGCGTTGCCAGATGAAGAAGGGGTGGCAGGCTGATGAAAGCAAAGAACCTAAGTCGACGAAGGTATGTCCGGTACATGTTATCGAGCTGAAGTGGATTCCAAGATGTGTCGAAACCCCAAAGTGCTTGAAGATTACGTATCCTCAAAGGCTTCATGCAAAGACATTTACACTCGCTTCATTTCAAATTCTTATTATGGCCCACTAAAATATTCTTCTGTGAAAGAAATTTGTTTCTGTTAAACTATAAAAAATGTCAAGCGGGAAGGAAAAATTTATCAAAAAAATCTTAAATCTATTGCAGTCGGCAAATCATAAAAAGTTTTAGGACTGAATCAGCAAAAATGTAATAAGTTTATGATTTTTTTGATAATTTTTTCAACAGGAAGCATGATTATTCACTACAAGCAAAGGGGTTACAGAAAATGGTATCACTTTTGTGTTTCTAATTCCTTATCATCGGCCGAGAATTGTCTAAAAATGAACTTCATTGATATTTATATGATCTGTGATATGATGTTACATGGGATACGAAAGGGGGATACCCAACAATCTCGTCGCTATAAAGCCAAGGTGTCGAGCCATTAAAAACGGAAGTCGACAACTGTGCGCATGAAATGTCAATTTCTCCCCAAGCTTTTACCTTAGAGCATCTTTTTCAATTCGAGGGAGGACAACTAAGGTCCCTCTAGGATAAGATTGCCAAATCAGGCAATTGCTTTTTTCGGAGTGTGTGGCAATGGCTCACCACTCTCGCATGCCTACCTATTTTCATCAGCCCAAAAAAGAATAATGCCATATCTTCATCTTTAAATTACTTTTATTTTGGGAATTTCCTCTTCTGGGTATGACGAGTCTTATGCTACATTGGAAGAAGAGCATTTGTTGCTTGCCCACTATTTTTTGGAGTGAAAACCATGAGCTAGGCCCATTTTGATGGGTAAATTAATGTTGGGCCTCTATGCTGCAGCAGAAATGGGCTTGCTCTTGGCGATACAAGCGCGGAGACCGATTCCTCCAGTTCTGATGTTGACTCTATGAAATGTAATGCATTACCAGTAACCCAAAACATAAAAGAAGATTTTTAGCAGGTACCAAACACTTTGGAACTCCATTATTTTGTACTTCTTTAGCAGAAATCCATCCCATCTCAATCCCAGCTAGGAAATTTAACAGTGGAGTGCCTATAGTTGATTAGTAGAGGGGTTCCTCCCAAAGTTCAGGAAACTCCATGAACATCTCCTCGTTCTGGCTCAAAATGGATTCCACAAATGAACCATCTGAGGATGGAATTGATGACCCTTCAAGGCCATTGCTTGTGCCATTCTGATGAAAACCTCCTGTCCCATTACTTTCCTCTCTGGCCTCATTCTTGATCTCATTCTGTGGTCTCATCCTGATCCCTTCCTTTGAAAGTTCAGTTGGCAAAGTCGCGTCTTCGATAAGAAAATCGCTCCAACTGAAGCTCTGCAGCGCTGCGGACCCGGTGGAAGAGGAAGAAGTGGGAGGCGAGGATGATGTACACAAAGGCATGAATGTCCTTTCGCCATGTGCGGAGCAAGTTGAGGCTTCTGTGACCAACGTTATGGCATGAAGCTGGGCAAGAAGGTCTAGGGAGTGATTGTTTTGGGCAGTGTCTGTTTCAGTTCTACTTAATACCTTTAGTGGTACTTGGTGGGTGTTTAGCTCTATAAATGCTTGGGGTTGATCTGTGGACCCGATTCGGCTTTCTCTGGTGGCGCCACCTATGTTTCCATAGTCTCTCAGTACCTGAGAGAAGGGCTTGTGCGTGACCGGGTCAATCCCCATCTCTTTCAGCTTCTTCCGGAGCTTAGTATTCCAGTGGTTCTTCACATCATTGTCAGTCCTCCCAGGAAGTTGCTGGGCGATGATGGACCACCTAAAACCAAAACCATTGTGTATATATATGTGAAGAGAGACAGAGAGACATCCTACTGCTTTCAAATCATTCTCAAATAAACTTCATCTTATAAAATCGTCTATAAATTGGGTAAAATGGCAAATAGTTGGAACATTTTCAATTAGGAGTTGATAGAATGATGAGAATTTCGCAAAGTACAGATTTTTTGATTCTTGGCGATGCACCTGCTGCCTATGATTACATGGAGCCTGATTATGAGCTCCTCTTCCTGTGGTGTGAAGATCTCATGCTTCGAATCTGGTTGATGGCAATTGCTCCATCTGGGCTTGCAACTTTTCCCACATCTTCTAAGACCTGCACAATTTAGTCGGGCACAGCAATCAGACGCTGCGAGATGTGTGAAAAGTGGTCTCGCAATTGGGTCCGCAATCCATACATCCGACATTCGATTAACGTTACGAAACACTATGCCGACGTCACCTGCTTTTGTGGGGGCAAGGCTCCAATTCCCGTTCCCTCGAATGATCGTCCTAGGGTCTTCTTCAGTAGCGCAAGGACCCCGCCTATCGTTCGTCCTCTCGGTGCAAGGGGGTCTCATCTGCTAGATCCAAAAACATATATACTGATGACGAAAAAGGGGAGGAAAAAGCGGAACGAAAATGGCAAGAAAAAGTATCATGAAATCATCAATAGACAAGTAATGGAGAGCATGCTGATGCAGGCTTCAATCTTCTTCTTGCCCTTTCACAGGAAGTTTGATGTGTGATTAGAGGGTAACATGTATAAAGAGAGCAAAGGAGGCACGAAAAGCATGCCCTTCTTCTCTTGCTTGTGCCTGTGCTTGTGCATGGTTTTCAAAGAAGGTTGGATCAGGTTCGAAGCGGGTGAATGCCCATGGTTGAACATTAGATTGGATTAAAGTGTTCTTGTTGAATAAAGCAAGTGACCTTCTTCCAAGTTAACTACTGATCAATCACAATTTTGGCGACAACAGCTACTTTAAACAAGAATAATTAAGTAATAGGAGAAGCCAAAGAAATGCTCATTGCGCTCTCTGCAAGTGAGACTTGATGAGAATTCGGAAAAATTGTCAAAAAAGTCATAAACTTATTGCATTTTTCTCAATTCAATCTTAAATATTTTAATTTTGCCAATTGAGTCATAAATCTTTTGCATTTGCACCAAGTTAATTCTTCTGGCCAGTCGGCACTGACGTGAATAAATTTTAATAATATTTTAATGATTAATTCGGGCGAGGCCGGTCAAGAGCTTCACAGCCCTGGCCTAGTGGCCGATGAGCTCTAGCGATCCGCTAGTCACATAGTGAAGAAAAGCCAAAAAGAAAGAAAAAAAATAGAAAACGTAAATAAAAATAAAATAAAATTCAAAAAATATTAAAATTTAATTAAAAACTGTCCACGTTAATGCTGGCTGGCCAAAATGACCGAATTGGCACAATGCAAAAGGTATATGACTCAATTGATAAATTCGAAAAGTTTATGACTGAATTGATAAAAATGCAATATGTTTAGCAATTTTCTTTTGCATTAGAATTCACATTTCATCTTTTTCGCATTAAGCATGATCTTACTGTTATCTCAGTGAATCTGACAAGTTAAGATGCAATTGAACTGTCAACTACCGAACCAGGAGTCAAATCTCATGCGGAAAGAAAGGGAGGGGACACATGAACTAGTATAAGCATCATGCACATCCTTGGAGCAAGTCGAATGCTTAAACAAGAGAACCAAACATTCTTGTTGATTCACGCGCGAATTTTGTCATTATTAATGAGAATGATTTGAAGCCATTGGAGCAGCAGGCACAAGTAATAAAGCTATGAACAGTACATGAGTTTAATCAAATCAGAATCACGGAAAAAAGTACCAAAAAATTCAATCATAAATATTTTAATTGGATTAATTTAATCATAAATATTTTTGCTAGGTTACCAATTGAGTCCATATCGCCAATTTTGATGGAAAATCGCTAACGTGGATGCCGGCTGTCTTGTGTGATGACCTGCACTGACGTGAACTTTTTAAATACTATTTTAATACTTTATTGATTTTTTTAAATAATTTTTTTCTTGTATTTTCTTTTATGTTCTTTATATATTTTGCTGAAAGGCTGGCGAGGGCGACATGACCCTTGCTGGCCAAAGCGAGGGCGCACGACCCCTCGCCCCAATCTAACAAGGGCCCTCACTAGCCACTAGGTGAGGGCTCGCGACCCCTCACCCAAATCTGGCGAGGACCGCGACGCCCTTGCCTCGATTTGACGAGGGCATCTCTTTCATTAGCTCAAAAAAAAATAAATAAAGAAAACAACAAAACAAAACAAAACTACGTCGGCATCGATTGTGCCACGTAAGACGCCCGGCGTTCACGTCAGTAATTTCCGATCAAAATAAACCGGATAGACTCAATTGGTATCAATGTAAAAAGTTTTATTATTAAATTAGTCTAATTAAAAATTTTAAAATGAAATCGATACCAATATAATTAATTTAGAACTTTTTTTGGTACTGTTTTTTCTCAGAATCATTGTCACAGACGCAAAGTTTAAAGCGGTTGGACTCTGTATTGATTTGCCCGGTTAAAGAAACATAAGAAGTACATGTCCTTCTGGGAGTTTCTGGAGCTCTCAATTCATCCAGGTAGGTAAAGCTCTTAAAAAAGAGAGTACAGCCCACAAGATTGCCACTTCTGGCTTTATTGGCTCAAATATTCCAAGGCTGTCTTGGCTTGAATTCTGGCAGCTCATGCCATCTCTATTCTCTAGCTCTCTATTAAAAAGAGGGAGAGAGAGAAAGAGCCACAGTACCAAGAGGCTTTTTCATTTTATCCTTCAAAAAAATTGACAATATATTTCGCGTCGTGCTTTAACAATATAATTTTTCAAGAACTGCGGATCTCTCCTCAATTTTAACATTTATTATATATAAGTGCCTAAAACCATCAAGTTGGCCAAATAACGAAACGATTGGGATCTCTTGTTTCAAGAAACGTGAAAATTGAGGTTCAATTCCTTCTTGCTATCATAATTAATTGTAGGTCAACTTAGACGTAATTTCTTACGAATACTACAGTTCCGACAAATATGCGATACCGATAGATCGAAGTACTTGGGTTTCTTACAAAAACATCTAATCGAGTGTTTGCCGCGTCATTTAGCGAACAAGCTTTGATCATTCTTCTTAGGATTCCTAGCATTATTCTTGTGCCTTTACCCACAGATCAAGAAGAAATATAAGATGGGCGTGCCAATTGACAGATGCAGACGAAATTGAACCTTGGTTTCACAATTAGAATATATTTATAAGTGAAATAAGAAATTTAAATCTACGCAATGTCATTTTCTTGTGCTTATTCTCGTTGGCAGAACTTACATAGCATGTGGGAACCCAGCTAATTCAACCTTTTTGTGCCCTTTGGGATAATGAAATTTCTCGGACTTTTCCAGAGTAAGCGACAGGTATATCCAACCAAACTACAATTCTCCTGGCCCCATACTCCTAATTAGATACATTTCCATTTATTATTATTATTATTCTTTCGAATTACGATTATTCCAGAACTATTTTAGTTTCTGGTGGGTCCCCGTGATTCGATTAAATTACGGACCTTGGAGATTAGTTAGATTAAGTAATGGTCCCAGATATTTTCTGGTGGAGGTGCTGTGGCTATGTCTATTGTTCTTCAATGGGTCCGACTGATTTAGAAGGTATTTTCCCTTTTTTTGTCTCTTGGTTAGTGGCTTGAGAAAATATGATAATCAATTTCCCGCCGCAATAGTAAAGCCAATACTAATCTCACAGATTTAATCACGCCCATATAAAGTGGCTCGTAAATTTACATGATGCTCGAGGAGTTGCTGGATTTTTTCAACATGTCACATCACGAATTGTTGCTCTTGTACGAGTTAATTCAATAAGACGACGATTAGAGAATTTATACAAAAATCCAAATTATACAAAAATCCCATCCTCGAAATTTCTTAAAATTAGGCCTAATCATGTCAGAACAGGTCAGTTGTTTTCACATTTGAAAGGTCGCTCGAATTCCTCTATCAATTAGCAGAATGGTAGCAAAGTCAATTGCAAATGGACGTTAAATGTTTGACCCCAAAAAAAAAAAGAAAAAGGAAGAGGAATTAGACACGGACGCATGGCTGGATGATCGAGATTGGAATTGAAAATCGCAATGTGGTTGTAATCTTTAATCGAGCTGATTTTACATAATAATAATAATAATAATATAATTTCCCTAACAATAAGGATTTGGCAACGATTATGTGGTTGGTCAGCAGTATCGAGGACCAGCGTCATTGGTCCACATATGGGGACCCAAATTAACGTGTGGAGCGTTTTAATTGACCTTCTCTTCTCAAGAATTTTATTTCAATTCCCACCTATTAAATATTATGATGGAAAAAAAAAAACTATTCAAATCCCGATTCCCTTGAATATTCTTTTTCCCCTCGAGCTATAATTCCGTTTTTGACTTGTTTTCCGAATTTCCCTTGATTTCCTACTTTTCTCCTCTGAATTCCCGTGCTCGGCTTGTCTACTATCGATATCGGACTTCTATTGGGCGCAATTTATCAGCTCTGTATTGCTTTTTTATTCATGATGAAAAACCATTAATTTTCTAAAAATTATGAAATGTGTGTATATAGGGTTGTGCACGTCGATATTTTGAACATTTTGAAGATTTCAGTGTCTTGCTTTCGCTTTCATTTGAAGCAGGAGTCATTCATAGCCAATGGGTGCAATTTTATGGTCTACCAACGGACGGATCTTCTGACCGTCGTTTCGCGACGAAATTATGATTTTTCGCATGTCATGCAGCGAAAAAGCTAATCATTTCCCAGCTTCATCATGGTCCGATGAAGATCACCATCTTGAGATATAAGAACACTAAAAGTGCCAAAAAGTTTCTTATGGCCTCACTTAGTGCCAAAATTTTTTTTCAATTCATCTAAGTGTCACTTTTTCTTGTCAAAATTTCTTGCCAAATGCGCTTAAATCATCATATTTTTCTCCAATTTGATACTAAAATAAGTAGGGGAAAACTTTCGACACTTATAATGTTCTCATATCCAATCTCACACCTATCTTGACGGTCTTGCAAGGAGAAGACACCTATCAAGTGCATCGGGAGATGGAACCCCCCTGAAATCACGCGAGAATGTGCTCCTCCTGTTCTTCAATGAATCTAACCCCCCCAAAATCGCAGGACACCATGGGACTTTCGACACACGCGTCCTCAAATTCTGTAAGATCTCTGGAACGACGTGTCTCCCCTTCTTCCTTCGTGAATTCATCCTAAAAGAGACGTCCGCCTAACTCCTCCAGTCTATCTTGCTTTACTTGTCATGTTAAACACCGCAAATGAATTGAATGATTCAACGCTCGACGTAAAGTTGTAAACCATGCCTTTCTCCTCCATACGACAGCTTTTGGGGGTCAATCCCATCTCCGCAAACCAAAGATTTTCGTCGTAAAATTAGTCGAGTCGAAAGACCAAAATAGCTTTGTCGACAGCTTTCTTGTATCTAATAGCAGCGCTTCGAACTTTTGGCAAAAGACTGGACACGTGGACTTGTGCTAGGGCATGCATGGCATGGGAGGGGAAGGGAAAGGCCTCGCCGGTCTCGCAACGGGAGCAAATTAATGAGTTGCATTAACTGCCGTTGTCTCGGTCCTCACGGTCTGATGTAACGCTAAAGCAGTCGTAGGCTCCCTCTCCTTCGAAACCCTAAAATTCTCTCTCTCTCTCTCTACCAAGCACAAAATAATCCTAAGTACTATAAGTAATCTTACTTAAACGGCTTAATCGGATAGCATTCCAGATGTTCCTAAACAGTATCCTAAGTTTGAAAATTGATCGACGGATGAAAAAATCTATTTTAATCATCGCATGATGCGTGTCGTATTTATTTATTTATTTTTAAATCTGTACACACAAATCAAATGCAGCTTATCGTGTCTAGTATTGTCCAGATAACTATTATTGGTTTTTTAACCTAAAGAAAGGTGTTATTGTTGCTATGCCCGTAAGATAAGACATGAAGTTTGCTATCACAATATCTGCTTATATATTTTTTTTTAAAATTATGATCTGGCATTTTCAAAGGTGATATGTTCATTTTATGCTTCATATTACATAGATGAATTCTTTTTATTTTTTGTTGGCCAGGCAAAGTGAATTTTATGGGTATCGAATCTTCAAGTGGAAGAGTACTCCACATCCCACTCCACTATTCTTGCGCATTTCACGTATAATCCAAGATAGACATATACCACGAAACTTACTCCTGAAGGGAAGGCGTTTCCGGTTTATTAATAGGATCACCATCGTTTATTTAAAAACAAACACAGATAAATAACCAAAAAAAAGAAAAAGAAACTGACCACTTTTCAAATAAGCCGTGGCCACATAAAGGAGGAGATTGATAAAGTGACTGGGGCCCACCTTAATAACGAAAAATCAACCCCATCATAATTAAGACCGTGGTAACGACACCACCATATGGGATTCTCAAGTCGATTTTGCTTAAATTACGATTAAGTAATATTCTAAGGAAGCCCGCAAAAAAAAAAAAAAGAGGGGGGGGGGGGGGAAATTCTTTAAATATTTAATTGGTATTCGCTAATATCCAATTAATTA
>BCNH02000011.1:17387043-17406812 GCA_001662345.2 Metrosideros polymorpha var. glaberrima | reverse complement strand
CGACCGACGGTATCACTCTCTCTCTCCTTTTCTCTCTCTTCTCTTCCTTTAATCCTCCTCTTTCCCTTCTCTTACCCTTGCGCGTTCGGGTTCTGCCTGCGTCGATGACCTAACTCTCTCTCTCTGAGTTTCCATCTATTTCAGAGTTTGAGAGTTAGGGTTCCTCAATCATCACCAGAACATTGAACCCTCCCTCCCTCTCTGTCTGTCTGTCTCTCTCTCTCTCTCTCTCTCTTTGAAGGGCCTTGAAAATCCTTAGTTTGGTGTTAAAAATCCTTTCTTTGATCGATGAAGAAGGCCAAATCGGATAAATTAGACATGGTTTTGGCGCTAACAAGACAGAGATCCCTCCAAATCTTGATCTGCGTAGGCTTTTTGTACATAGTTTTAGTAACTGTAGAAATCCCCTTTGTTTTCATATCTGGGTTCAATTCTCTCTCCCAAGAAACCCTCGCCCACCCTCAAGCCCAGCTCCAAACCGGACGCGACTTGCAAGAGAAAGACGCCCCGACTCGGCCTCACGTCACCGTTTCTCGGAACTCGGACGCGTTGGCCCCCAGCCGGCTCGCCGAGCCCAGGAACATCGTCTCGGGCTTGAACTTCGAGAAAACATGGAAGACTGGCGTTACCGGCGGCTTCTCGGAGCTCCACAAGTCGGCAAAGGTCGCTTGGGACGTGGGTCGCAAGTTTTGGGATGAATTGCAATCTGGGAAGGTGAATATCATCAGCCAAAAGCCCGAGAATGGGTCGGAATCGTGCCCGCACTCGGTATCTCTATCTGGGTCGGAATTCTTGAACCGGAAGAGGTTGATGGTGCTGCCATGCGGGCTCACGCTGGGGTCCCACATAACGGTTGTAGCGAAACCTAGGACGGCCCATGCGGAGCACGATCCGAAGATAGCTCTGTTGAAGGAAGGGGACGAGGCGGTGATGATCTCGCAGTTTCACATGGAGTTGCAGGGGTTGAGGATTGTGGAGGGCGAGGAGCCGCCTCGGATTTTGCATTTGAATCCCAGGTTGAAGGGTGATTGGAGCGGGAAGCCGGTGATCGAGCAGAACACTTGTTATAGGATGCAATGGGGGACGGCGCAGCGGTGCGAAGGGTGGAAATCTAAGGCTGATGAAGAGACTGGTGAGTTTTCTGATTCGGTTCTTGTTTATATGGGTGATTCATTGTGAAAAGAAGAATGATTTGTTACCCAAGTTTGTGCGTAGCTGTCTTCATCTTCAACTGTTGATGAGATAGAGAAAAAATAATAAAAGTTGATCTAGAAAAAAATAGGGATTATATAAAGTGTTCTTATTATCAGAAAAAGTATGAACTCCAATTGTTGATGAAGAAACTGGTGAGTTTTTTCTTTTAGTTTCTCATTTGTGTGGGTGATCACAGTAAACAGTGTGATTTTTACCCATGTTTGTGCTTAGCTTTTTTCTGTTTTTGATGATATTGAGATATAAAGAAAAAAAGGTAATCTTCGAAAATAGGACTTCATGGATCTTGGTACGGGTGTCATTGTGGAAGATGTAAGTTCTGTTTATTTTAGTTAGGATGTAGTTTATAGAACTTATTAGCGGTAGAAAAATATGTTTAAGACCTGAATTTAGCCTGCATAAGCTTCAGATTGTGCTGATTATGATTTGAAAAAGGAATTGCCTGGGTTGCATTGACACACTTCAGGAGATGTTTGATTGGCTTGTTGTGCGCTTCATTGCAGTTGACGGCCAGTTGAAGTGTGAGAAGTGGATCCGTGATGATGATGATCACTCGGAGGAGTCCAAGTCGTCGTGGTGGTTGAACCGGCTCATAGGACGGACAAAGAAGGTGTCGGTTGATTGGCCATATCCGTTTGCTGAAGGCAAGCTCTTCGTTCTAACTCTTAGTGCTGGGTTGGAGGGTTATCACGTTAGTGTTGACGGAAGGCACGTCACATCTTTTCCTTATCGCACTGTGAGTAACAATATGCATTCTCACTACCTCATTCATTGTGAAGGTTCATTATCTTGCGCTGTTGGTTTACATTTTCTCTAATTTCAACAGGGTTTCGCTCTTGAAGATGCGACTGGCCTAACTTTAAATGGCGATATCGATGTGCATTCCCTATTCGCCGCTTCTCTACCAACTTTACATCCTAATTATGCTCCACAGAGACATCTTGAGATGTCAAGGAAATGGCAAGCCCCGGCTTTTCCCGAAAAACCTGTAGAAATGTTTGTCGGCATCCTTTCAGCAGGTAATCATTTCGCAGAGCGAATGGCTGTGAGGAAGTCCTGGATGCAGCATAATCTTATCAAATCTTCAAATGTGGTAGCTCGCTTCTTCGTAGCATTGGTAAGGGGAGACACCTAGAGTTGGTCGTATGTGTTGTTTATTCTCGAGAGGTCATAATAATGTTTTCACTTCATGTATGGACAGCATCCTCGGAAGGAAGTGAACGCAGAATTGAAGAAAGAGGCAGAGTTTTTTGGTGACATTGTTATTGTCCCTTACATGGATAATTATGACCTCGTTGTACTCAAAACAGTGGCCATTTGCGAATATGGGGTGAGTTGAGGGATTTTTCTATACAACAGAAAAACCAATATTCTTCTTTCTTCTCAAAAGGCGACTTACTATCGAGTCTTTCTTGAATTGGCTGCTTTCAGGTTCGCAAAGTGTCGGCCAAGTATGTGATGAAATGTGATGACGATACATTTGTGAGGTTGGATGCAGTTATGGATGAAGTCAAGAAGGTACCTGAAGGAAAGAGCTTGTATATTGGAAACGTCAACTACTACCATAAGCCCCTTCGATACGGCAAATGGGCAGTCACATATGAGGTAAGGAGCGCGTGCGCCATGGTTTGGTTTTGTCAGTGTTAGGCTCGTTGGGTCGATCTTCTTGCATTGCCTTTCAACAAGCCTGATTGTCCTTCGAAAACGAACGAAGAGCTCCTTTAAAAATGAAAGCAGTTTGACTCTAGGATTTTATCTTCTTAAATATGCAAGGGAAGGCAGAATCTTCTCTCTTTGTTACTCTTCGATTCCCCTTCTCTGGTTGTCGGGTGATTGAGTGGTTTGGCTTGAATACTCGGGAGCTTTCGGGGAGATTCTGCACAGCATTGCAGAGGTGTAACATGTGGTTACTTTGCAACTCAACCCTTTTAAGCATCCAGATTGACTAGAAACCTTCCAGTTTGATGTTTCTAGCTCACTCTATTTACTTTCTTCTACACCTAGAGTGATGCCTTAGTTTCCTGCAAAGCACTGTGCCTTTATCATCCCACCTTCTTGTAACATTTCTTGCTTGCTAGAATTTTTCGATATATATGCAATTGGTTGGGCAAATCTGTATTGTGTGGTCTTTGTAGATGCATCATTGAAAAGCACGTGACAAGTTATGTCTAAGCACTTAATGATGCTGTTGAGGAGTATGTTTAATTTTTAGAAGAGATCGATACCTTTAGAAAGAACCAAAAGAAAGAGATAATAACCTCCCTGGATCTTTAACAATTTATGTTTTTTCTTTGCTGTTTTTCTTGGTTCATACTTGCCTGATTGGATAGAAGCGATCATTTTCCAGATCGATGAGGACATATTTTCATTTCCATGCCTCAGTTTTCTTACCTCTCTTTACATTTCATTCCAGGAATGGCCTGAGGAAGAGTATCCACCTTATGCAAACGGACCAGGCTACGTTTTGTCCTCTGACATTGCACTCTTCATTGTGTCTGAGTTTGAGAGGCTTAGACTAAGGGTATACATATGAGAAGATAATCATGATTTAGTTGTTGTGTTTGTGCTTATTTGATTGACTTATGGCCGCCGTATAATCCTCATGCAGCTGTTCAAGATGGAGGACGTGAGCGTGGGGATGTGGGTGGAGCAGTTCAACAGCTCGAGACCCGTCGAGTACGTGCACAGCTACAAGTTCTGCCAATTCGGGTGCATAAAGGACTACTACACTGCGCACTATCAGTCTCCCAGGCAGATGATCTGCATGTGGGACAAGTTGCAAGAACAAGGCCGGCCTCTGTGCTGCAATATGAGATGACAGGGCTCCGTCGCGGAGGAGGGGAGAATACCATAGAAGAGAGGCAGACAAGTTTTGCAGGCATAGCCACGACGCGTTGTATATACTCCGGACCGTGGTATGGTGAGAGTCGGGTGTATCTAGGTTCTAGGATGCTCGAGGATTAATCTAAAATTCATTCATTATTTCACCCATCCAGTTTCCTCTTCAGTCTATATCCATAGGTTACTCGATTCGTGAGCATTTTTTTTTTATCCCCCGGTACTTCTGTCGGGCTCAACGGGTGCATGATCGGGATCAGTTGGTGCATTTGTCATGCGGACTGCTCCTCTAGTTTCTCGGTAGGACACTTTAGTCGCCGGGAATGTTTCAGGGTATCAGATACTTGGTAAAAAGATTATCCCTTTCTCCTCTTGTTGTTTGTTCCCTTCTTCCTCTTCAGCATCAATTGTCCATTGACTGCGTCGTGAGGGCACTCAAAAGCAAGAAGCGCCTTTGACACGAGGAGTCGTTGAAAGCTGGCGGAATGCGTTGGTGTTGGGGGGATTAGATGGGGTCGTTAGACAGACGAACAATTCGAAAAACTGGTGGGGAGTGGATGAAGAAGCTTTACTGTATTGTTCAGCGCCTTCCAACCAGACGCGATCGCCGACACGCATCATCCCTCCCTCGGAGCGGCTTCTGTAGGGCCTCAAACCTCGTGTGATGTTGAGTGCGAGCGCAAGTGCACACGGGTAGGCAAATGTTCAGTTCTTGACTTATAATATTGGAGGAATGAATTCCCGTGTTTTGACTTGGTTTATTTCATGGTAACGTAACGAACTACCGATTCTTCACGCCCCAACAACATCATCATCATCATAATAACAACAATAGTAGGTAATGCATCTGTGTTTCTTTCCTTTTCTCTAGAGGTGAGCGGTTTCAAAGGTTATGTACATATTCCACTTGAAATCTGAAACTTATACGTTGAAACATATTTCTCATTTTTTAAAACTTGAAACCTACCCTGTTACAGATTCGTTATCTCTATCCAGGTTCTGTCTATATTCATAATTAAACGATTGTAGTGAATCATCACCTTTAATGGTCACCACTTGCCGCTATAATCCATTGACTACAACTTATATCTAGGTACATGAAAAATATGAAATATTAACAAAGTAAAAATTATAGTTATAAATATCATCGGAAATGAAAACTCAGACTAATGGTTCTAAATTATACACCCATGAATACCACAGGGTCACGCGAAAACATAGATCAAGAAAGAAAAATAAAAACTTGTTACAGGTTTCAGGTTTCACCTTTTTAAAACCTAAAACCTACCCGTTGAAATAGGTTTCTTAATTTTTGAAACTTGGAACTTACCTTACATACCTTGAAACCTAGAACTAACATGTTTCCACCGAACAAGTTCTCAGGTTCCAGGTTCTACCCTGGAACCATGCTCAACCCTACTTTTCTCGATTGGTGGATTCCCATTTTATTGGTAAAACCTATGCAATTGCTTAGCATTGTTAGGCCAAATCCCCTTAAAAAAAATCCCAAATTTTAAGTCTAGCCCCAATTCTGCCCCGAACTTTTTTATGTTTTAGAAAAAAACCCCAAACTTTAAGTCTAGTCCCATATCTGCTCTTGAACTTTTTTTTTTGTCTAAGAAAAAACCCCAAACTTTAGATCCAATCCTAAATCTGCACCAAACTTTGTTTTTCTTAAAAAAAGACTAACTTTCAATCTATTCTCAAATCCATCCCCATGATTCAATTCCAATTTGATGTGACATTTTTACATCAATAATAAATCCACATGACACGAAAAAATATCTTTAATATGAAATCGTTATGGGATACGAAAATTAGGAACGACTAATAGGGATTTTTGGACAATCGATTAATGTGGGCAAATTTTGGATGAGTAAGAATTGGTGATTTTTCTCTTATACAAGAAAAAAAAAGTTTGAGATAGATTTGAGACTAAACGTGAAGTTTGGGATTTTTTCTAAACAAAAAAAAAGTTCATGGTAGATTTGGGACTGAACCTAAAGTTTAAGGTATTTTCTAAGATAAAAAAAAAAGTTCGGGGTAGATTTGGGACTGAACCTAAAATTTAAGGTTTTTTCTAAGACAAAAAAAAGTTTGGGGCAGAATTGAGACTAAATCTAAAATTAAAGGTTATTTATGGAATTAGGCCAGCATTGTTATAATAACCAGAAAATGGCAAAATCTGCCTGTTTTTATTAAAGCTCCCCCGCTGATTGCCGTTTCTCAAAGTACACCATGAATTCGAGACCTTTGTGTCAATAGCCTCTCCTAAGTTCGTCATTGGCGAAATATTTGCTCGAACTCGTCACATGCAAGTTTTTGAGGATTACTAAGGGCATCTTTGTCCGGAAACGAAAAGTTGAACAAATATTAGAAATCAAAACTTAACATTAGAGATAGAGAGAGAGAGAGGGAGTTGGGCACCGATGAGGGTTTAGGTCGCATTTGATAACCCTCCAAAAGTAATTCTGGAGTAAAAATGCTTTTGGTAAATAATGACTTTTGGAGTAGTTTTCTATTTTTAAATGAAAATTGTCTTTAGTAAAGAAGTAATTCTCTAGGGTCAGAATCAATTCTTATAAGAAATGATTCTTTTCTATTTTCACTTTTCATTTTTCTTTTCACGCTCGTAAGCCGCCACCGCCGGTCACTGCCGCCGGTTGTCAGCCGTTGCCGCCGTCGTTCGCCGATCGCGTAGTCGCCAGCTGCCGCCGATCCCCATCGATCATCAATCCGCGAGCATTGTTTAGTAAATTTATCAAAAGTATAGTAGAATGAGAGTGTATTTGGTAAACATAATTTCTCATTTTCTTCCAGAATTAATTCTAACAAGAATCAATTATTGCCAAAATTAAAATTCTAGAACAGAATGGATTTCAAACGCCCCCTTAGTATTCCTCGCCAAGCTCATGCAAACCAAGCCGTTGGCCCGTAACCTTTCTACGATTCTTCCTTAAATTTGGCGAGCAACGAGAGCACTCAAAACCAGTAACACCTACATGACCAATTAGACTTGATCAACGAGTTCTTTCGTGAGCGCAGCCGGCCGCGACGACTACAACTTGACGGAGGTGTTAAAGGCCCCAAAGCCCAATAACGATTAACGGGCCGCACAACATAGCCCGTGATGACAAACCCAACCAGCCCATATAGATGCTGCCGCGTTCTTATCTAGTTTCTTGTGGCCCATTAGAAAGTGGGCTCACTATCGATTATGTGATGTTGGGTTGAGTTCTGTTCCGGCTGACTTCTCATCCACGTCATCGTGAATTATACAAGAACAAGAAACTTGGAGCCTAACCTTCGCATTAAGCATTCTTCTTGTTTTCTCTTTTTAATTTTTTTTTTGGGGGGCGAGGGTTGCATTAAAGCATTTTCGAGACATTAAAATTTTATCTCACTATATTTATTTTTTCGACTAAATATTATTTTGTTTGGATCTAAATAAGTCTTTAAAATGCTTCATTTTAGTCTCATCTGAACCTCTAAATCACTATGATGTAAAATATCAATACAATGTTCCTGAGTTCGATTAATTATGGAACACATTAAAATAAAGAACACATCCGTCGAGTTTGTCTGATTATAAAATAGGATACGAGGGTCTCAAATAGTAGTTTGTTATTTTTTTGGGAGGGGGATATAGGAGGCCTTGATTTATCTCATTATATTTATTTTTTCCACTAAATATTGTTTTGGTGGAGCTCGGACGAAATTCGTGTCTGTTTCTGGGTCAAAAGTGGGGAGATGGAGAGAGAGTTAATGCGGGGGCGTGGGAGAGTAGTGTGAGGAGGATTGAGGACAAGCAATGCCACGCGTGCGACGTGACTTCTGAATTGTCCCGAATTTGTCGTCCTTTGTCAGGTCGAGAGCGACCCCAAAGTCCGACCCGAGTTTGTCCCCTTTCGCTCCGTGTGCTCCAACTCCTTCCCGCCACTCACGCTCCGACACGTGGTCGATCGCCACTGGTTCTCCTGCGCATAATCATTGTCGCGCCTGACGCTTCTGGTTCGAGGCGATGCTGTCCAGAAAATGTTCGTTATTACCAATACCATGTAATTGATTGAATATATCTTTCCTCGAATTGATGAAACCGGACGATGATAGCATGATTATCGTAATTAAGGCAGAACATAATATAAAATATTATTATGACTAGAGCAAATCCGATTAGGATTAATGATATCGCCTTAATAACATCAAAAGTGACGCCTTCCGAGAAACTTTAATTTCAATATCTTGCACAAAAGGTTTATTTAGCTCATAATTGATCATATAATTAAATCTTACAATACACCTTTCTATAATAATCAGGTTCTTTTGCTATTATTTAACTAGAGAAAAGAATCTATAAGTAAATTTCGAAATGCAACTTCGAAGAACTTGCCTTCCGCGAATGCTCGTGTCGGACTCAAACTCTCCCTGGTCAAGTTTACCTTTCTCCCTTTTCTCCGGCCAATATTCCGTGGTAATAATGGATGTAATAACAAGTCAAAGAAAAAAGACAAACAATTTTGTGGAATTTTCGCTCAAGGTAGGTAACGGATTAAAAGGAATTATTATGAGTAGAGCAAATCTGATTAGGAATAGTGATATTGCGTTAATAAATACACCATGACACATCGAAGTCCTGCCTTTCGAGAAACTTTGATTGCGATACTGTTTTTGCATGATCTATGTCTAATTAGTTTAGAAAGTAATGTCCAAGGGACTTGTACATTGATGGACTGTGAATGACCAAAATCCACCGACAATGTTGGTCAATTGAATAGTACATTCTAAATAATGTGCATAAAAGGTTAATGTAAGCTCATAAATAATCATATAATGAGATCTTATAATATGGCTCTCTGCAATAATTAGATCTTTTTTGCCATTGTTTTGACCAGCAATGAGAATCTACGAGTAACTCTCGAAATGCAGCTTCGAAGAACTTGCCTTCTGCAAACCCTCTTGTCGGACTCAAACTCTCCTCGGTCAAATTTACATTTCTCCCTTTTCTTCAGCCAATATTCCGTGGTAATAATGGACGTAAAAACAAGTCAGAGATAAAAAAAGACAAACAATTTTGTGAAATCTTCACTCGAGGTAGGTAACGGATTAAAAGGAAGTTCGTAATAAATTCATATACTAAATTTCGAAATTACTAAAAGTTATATTAAGAAGCCAACAGTGGGAGGACTTGCTCATGATACCAAGGGGGGACAAAGCAAATGTAGCGAATCTTATATTTGGAGTAGACCCAACTAATTTTAACAAGAAGAAAACGTAATATAATAAATCCCCAATTGTATCCTTTCTCCTTTTATTTAAAAATTCATGGTAATATAAAAAAGACCGGGCACGTTTTGTAATGGCGGATTGCAGAAAGTTCCTTTCTTTACCGGAATTAAAAAAAGGAAGCACACAAGATGATCCACATATATATCCCTTCCACGTCATCTCAAAAAGCTGTAAATTCTAGATTACCATGTTAAATTATTCTTTCGACGACGTGGATCTCCATCCTAAGCGAATAATAATAATAAAAAAAAACCAACAAGTATCCCACTAATCTCATATAATAACACAAGACATGGAATAATCTGGATTTCGTGATATGAAAAAATTAAAATTAAAATTTATTTTTTTTGCTACGCATCTCAGATTATCATTACAAATTATTGTTTAATTCACATCTTGTCCAGGATATGTAAAAAGGCTATGAAGTTGTTGTCTTCAGAGCTAGCAAAGGCTAGGCCACCTGTCCAAACATTATTGGGCTACACTGGACCATATAAATTATTATTACAAGTTGTATAATTTCAGCAGAAGAAAGAAAAAGAAGAAATTTTAAAAAAATAAAAAATAAAAAATAAAAAAGAGTACCGTCACAATATATCTGTGTCATCGCATTATTCCATACGTTCTCTCATCCGATGCATTGTCCACCTACTGCTCTCTAGTCCCCTTTTCTTTTTCCTCCCCCCCCAACTTTACACAGGTGAAACACACCATGAAAAGCCACCACCGTCTTCTTCCACTGCTTCCCTAAAGAGAGAAAACAGAAGGAGAGCCCCATGTCCATGAACACTCCCAGGCTCCTCAATCTCACCCAAGAAGAGGAAAACCAGACAGACCCACAAGAAGACCCGTCTCTCGGAAGAAGCAGGCACAGAGGGAAGCTAGACCAGCGGCCACCGCGACCGACGGCCATGAGGATGCTGATGGCGACGATGATGCCGCCGACGATGGTGGAAATGTGGGCGACCATGGGGTCGGCCCTGGCCAGCTTCATGTTCATCTGGGCCATCATCAGGCAGTACTGCCCCTACGAGCTCCGTCGCTACTTCGAGAAGTACACCCACAAGCTCACCTCCTGCTTCTACCCTTACATCAAGATCTCCGTCCACGAGTACACCGGCGACCGGCTCCGGCGGAGCGAGGCCTACGCCGCCGTGGAGGCCTACCTGAGCAAGAACACCTCCAAGAGCGCCAAGCGGCTCAAGGCCGAGATGGGCAAGGACAGCAACAACCTGGTGCTGACCATCGAGGAGTCCGAGAGGGTCACCGACGAGTTCAGCGGGGTCAAGGTTTGGTGGGCCTCGAACAAGATCATGGCGCCGGCGCCGGCGCGGTCCATGACTTACTATCCGGACCAGGAGAAGAGGTTCTACAGGCTGACATTCCACAAGAAGCATAGAGAGGTCATCGCCGATTCCTATCTGAAGCATGTGATTAAAGAAGGGAAGGAGATAAGATCAAGAAACAGGCAGAGGAAGCTGTACACGAACTCGCCGGGTTACAAATGGCTGGCCATGAAGTCCACAATGTGGAGCCACATCGCTTTCGAGCACCCGGCCACGTTCGACACGATGGCCATGGAGCCCGAGAAGAAGAGGGAGATTTTGGAGGACTTGGTGACTTTCAGCAAAAGCAAGGATTTTTATGCCAGGATTGGGAAGGCTTGGAAGAGGGGTTACCTCCTGTATGGGCCTCCTGGCACGGGCAAGTCCACCATGATCGCCGCCATGGCGAATTTCCTCCACTACGACGTGTACGACCTCGAGCTCACAGCGGTCAAGGACAACACCGAGCTCCGGAAGCTGTTGATCGAGACGACAAGCAAATCGATCATCGTGATCGAGGACATCGATTGCTCTCTCGACCTCACGGGGCAGAGGAAGAAGAAGGGCGAGAAGCTGCCCTTGGAGGATGAGAACATGGACAAGCTCAACAAGGATATTCCCAGGAAAGAACCGTATGAAGATACCACCAGTCGGGTCACTCTCTCAGGACTCTTGAATTTCATTGATGGATTGTGGTCTGCTTGTGGAGGGGAGAGGCTCATTGTCTTCACCACTAACTATGTGGAGAAGCTGGACCCTGCGCTCATAAGGAGGGGCAGGATGGACAAGCACATCGAGCTTTCGTATTGCTGTTTCGAGGGGTTCAAAGTGCTGGCGAAGAATTACCTCAGTCTCGAAACGCATCCAATGTTCGATACGGTTCGCGGCTTGATGAGTGGAGTGAACATCACTCCTGCTGATGTTGCTGAGAACCTCATGCCCAAATCCCCAAGTGACGATGCCGAGAAATGTCTCTCGAGGCTAATTCAGGCCCTCGAGGAAGCAAAGGAAACGGCTGCTGCCGCCGCCGCGAAGAGAGCCAACGAATCCAGAGGCGAGGCTGCCAAGGAAGAGGGGTGAAAGGAGCTGCTGAATCGAGAGACGGGGCTGCCAACGAAGACGCGGTTCGGACGAAAGGCTGATCGGGAACGACCTCCGGCATCTGCAGCATCATCTTTACGGTAATACTGACTATCCAGCCACAGAAAGCCATGATGATTTGTGGTCTTGTGTAGTGATTGATGGAATGACTTTTTGTATGTTCTTGAGAAAGAAAGAATTTGTCCAGGCGACATGTTTTGGAGGTTCAAAGATAGAATTGATCGTTTTTCCTTTTGTCTATGCTTTTTTTTTTTTCTTTTCTAGAAAGCTTATGCTGTTTACTAGCAACCCTTTTTGGCATTATGAAATTGGCCCCATCATATTATTATCATCCAGTGAAGTATGGAACGAGATGGCTTCGCTTGAACAGAGAATTTTAAGTGCTTCAAAACAGTTTTTTGACCACTCCAAACTGGAAATCGGAGCCACAAATGATAGACAAACGAGCCAAATAGCCAGAGAAGAGTTTCTACACAACATCCAACCAGCCCCAAATTGCCAGAGGCAGATTACCATTTTTAGGATCGCTAAAGATGACAAAGGAAAACAGGGCCATAATGTTACTAGGAGTTCCGGCTCAAGCATTCTTTATGCGATACTTGCATGACCTGCAGACCGAACATAACTTGCGACGAAGCTAAAATTCTCGGCCAGCACTCGCGCTAACCAAACTCACCTACTAAGTTGGACTCCATTGTTCGGCTAACAAGTAACAATACCACTCTAATTCCCTCGAAGAAGTGCACCGGCATCCGAGGTGTGATGCAGTTGTCTGTGTTATGGACTCGGAGCACCATCAAGGCCTGAGGCTGGGCAATTTTCGCTAGGCTGATCAGCCTTCAATCTCTGGTCATGACTACGTGCTTTTTAACTCTTGCCTTCCAACTGAATGTCCCACCAGACTCTTCTTCGCTCATTGCTTCAATCAGCCTCTCTGGTATTATGGCTCTATCCGAATACATTCATGTATCTTGTCAATTCGGCGAATTGATGCACTTGTAGAACCCAGAATTGAACTTCCATGAGAAAGATAAAAAGTGACTATCATTACCAATCCCGCATATGGTGCCTCCCTCGCCTTTAAGACCGACCACTATCAAACTCGAGTAAATCCCTCAGGAAGAAATCTACCGCATCAATAAACTAACTATTTACAGCCTTGAGGACTGTCGTATTCGTCTGACTATAACCCGACTATAGAAGTATCTCGTCCTGAAAAATAATAGCAACGCTGCAAGAGAACCCAAAAGAGTAGCGCCTGCCATAATGAAGAAAGACAGCATGAAGCATTTTGTTCCTTTACATTTGTGCCCTTTCCCTGATGTTTCTTTGTCGTAGATATACCCAATCACTCTAATGGAGAAGATGTACGATCCAACAGGGTTCGCCATGGTGATGGTATTGAATATGGTGCCCATATGACCCACGCCGAATATCTCGGACGTGATTGTTGGCATCAGCGACCACTGTGAGCCATAGCACACGCCCACCAAAACCGAACCCACATACAGAGCACCAGGCAGGCCAGAACCAATGACCGCATGACCAACGCTGAGAGCAGCTAGCGTTATGGCCATGAACAATGGCCGAGCCCACCCTTTGGCATGTAAGAAGAAGTCCGATACAAATCCGGCGCCGAACCGACCAAGAAAGTTCCATATGCTCCACAAGGAGATCATACTGTTCACTTCTTCGCTGGTGTAACCCAGAGATCCTCCTATCTGGCTGATGTTATTAATCGTGGCTAGTCCCGAGCCCATGCCACATGCCATGGCTAGAAATAATATCCAGAAGTCCATTGTGCACATAGCTTGCAACAAATCTAGGTCTCTTTCGAGCTGCTGGTCGCTGTCTTCATCTTTACTGATTTCTTCATTAATGTCACCAGGCAAAATCTGATAATCAGAACCAGTTGGATCTTCTTCTCCATCGTATATCTTCTCGTAGCGTTCTAGCTGGTCGAGATCGCTATTCTGATCCACACCTTCAATCGACGGCATCTGTTCAGCATTCCTGAAATCTCCTTGCAGGGCTCTAGCAGCAACAAAAACAGGCGAAAAGAGTAACAGAAGCAGCAAAACTAAAGCTGAAAGATGCAACACGAACGTCCACTTGAAGATGTTTTCCAATATTATAGCGACCATGAGATAAGCTGCAACGACGAGAGCGACCAAGGACAAAGCATATAGGTGTTTCTTCTCCTCCGCCGCGCTTGAATTGTATGTTCTTACAAATACCATGAGGAGCAGAGCATTAATCGTGGGTAATAGGGCAAGCATCAGGAGAAACGCAGCGGGGTTCTTGTTGAATACTGTCTGATATATTTGGATCAGTATAGCTCCACTTAAACCAATAAAACCCTACAAAGGAAAGGAATCAACAGCCATCCAACCAAACTGATCAACTATAAAACTGGGGTGGAGCAAAGGAAAAAACACGAGACCAGAGGTAAGAAGAACACTTCTAAAAATTATAGACAATCTTAAGCACTCGATAAAACTGTCCACACACAAGTTGCAATATATTTCTTCAACTTTCTGCTGCGCGTGTATCAAGATCAAACACCAGTTTGACTTGTCTGGAATCAATACGGAAGCTGCAGTTTCAGCTGACGACATGATGCAATTTATGGGATGACACCCAGAAGAAAAACATCAAGAACCCCCAATTCTCGTACATCATTAATCATGACGAAAGAGTAAACTTTGAACATCAGTCAAGGTAAGATCTTTCAATTCAAACGAGTGAAAAGAAAGCAAATTCAAAAACAAGAATGACCAATCCACAAAGTAGTTAGATGTCCACACTCAATCAATCACCTTCATGATCCCAACAGCAGTACCGCTATACTCGGGGAAGTTCCGGACTGCCGTGACGACATCGGCGGTGTTGAAGAAGCTCTGTGCATGCGCGGCGACCAACATGAACAGGCACACGACCGCGACGGGAGGCCGGCGCAAGATCCCGGCGACGGATGCCCACATCAAGGAGTAGCCCACCAGGTTCTGGGCCGCCCCGGCGAGGTGGACCACCCACGGCCCGCCACGGCGGCGGGGATCGTTGGCGTGGGAGTAGAGGAGGCCGGAGAGGACGCCGCAGTTGGCGCCCAAGTCCTTGAAGACGGAGATGGTGTCGAGGGTGGACTGGGAGTAGCCCTGGGTGGACTTGAGGGCGGGGGAGTAGACGGAGAAGGTGTAGAGGGAGCCGCTGGTGCACTGGATCAGGATGCTCGCCACGGTCGACGCCCACTTGTTGCTCAGCTTCTTCTCGTGCCGATGGCGGGTCTCCATCTTTCTCGGATACGGCGGCGGTTGGGGCCGGCCGTCGCCGCCGTCTTCTTGGAGGTATGGTGATGCTGTAACGGGTTGTCCGGTGGGTTTTGTCTCCGGTTGATGATTAATGTTTTCTTGGTTCAAGGAGAAAAGTGTGTGTCTGGTCGTCTCGGCGGCTGTTGATGGTGGTCGTGGCGGGTAAGAGACAGCTGGGCCAGATGGCCTCCACGTGGCCTCGGTCCTACCTGTCTAGTTCGTACCTCCACACCAGAGAGCTATGATTTCCAAAACGACAAAGAAGACTGTACAAGGAATGTGACACATGTCTCTGCACGAACGTTTCCTTTATATTGCATGCTCGATTTGGATTTCTATCTACTCATGATCGACTCATCAGAAGATTTGAAATTTGGCGAAATCCTAACCACGAAGCAACGTATGCACCTCTTAGATTCATCTGCTCATAACTAGAGAAACACTCTGCTTCCACAGGAGATTTTATCATGTCTTTTTGTTTCTGTGTTAGTGCAATTTAAGCTGGCGATTTACGAATTCTCTGTCGTTTTTTCGTAAATCTTCTATTTTTCTTCGCCTGAGGAGTAAAGGGGCACGAGAGAATAATCATATGGGGTGTGCAGAATAAGAGGCATTCCTCAGAAGTGACCCTTTTTATTATACAACTTCCAACATCTTCTGCACCTGATAAAACTCATAATTCTTGTCGGGTCGAAAGCAGAGATAGTACAACAACTGAACGAGAGGAATGCCAAGGCAGAGAGCAAAAATTAACGGAAAACTGCTCCGTATGGACAAATCGTAGCCGAATGGCATGATTAGATCTCTCTCTCTCTCTCTCTCTCTCTCTCTCCTAAGAAAAAATGAGAGAGACATAAGGGTATTCTGTAGCGCACATAATTTTAGTTGGTCCGGAATGCAAATACAACAAGGAAATGGCATGAAAAAGAACAAACCAATCAAGGAATTCACTCAGCCCCTGTGGCCTGCGAATGTTGCGATCTTCTGTGAAGAACCAGCTTGTAGAAACTTCTTGTGCGGAAGAACAACACCAGAACGACCAGGAAACCGAAGAAGGCGACGGCTGCCAATATGAAGAACGACAGCATGAAGCAATGAGTGCCGTAACAGGAGCTATCCTCCCCCGTTGCTTCCTCATCGTAGATATACCCGATCACTCTCACTGACAGGATGTACGATCCGACGGGACTACCTATGGCTATGGTGTTGAAAATGGTGCCCATGTGTCCAATGCCGAATATCTCCGAAGTGATCGTGGGCATCAACGACCACAGGCAACCGTAACAAACGCCCACGAGGACTGAGCCCACATAAAGATTTCCGGAAAAGCCGGAAGCAATGATTATGTGACCCACCGTCATGATGAGCAGGGTAAAAGCCATCAAGAACGGCCTTGTGAAACCTCTCTTGTAAAGCAAGACATCGGAAACATATCCGGCTCCAAATCGACCTAGAAAGTTCCATATACTCAATAGAGAGACCAAAGTGTTGATCTCAACGGTGGTGTATCTGAGGGATTCTCCGATTTGGCTGATGTTGTTTATGGTGGCTAATCCAGAGCCGAGCCCACACACCATGGCTACGAACAACAGCCAGAAGTCCCCAGTACGCATCGCCTGGATAAGATTCATGTCTTTTGAAACTTTCTCGGACACTACTTGTGGCGGATCGTCCAACAATGGACTCTGCTCAGATGACGACGGCTCTGACGATCCTTCCCTTTCCTCCCTCATTGCCACAATTGCCGTTTTAAGAGGCCAAAAAAGCAGAAAGAGCAGAACTATGAACGTTAGGATACGTGACCATAACGGCATGGTGAAGATGTTCTCCAGTATTATTAAGATCATGAGATAAGCAGCAATGATCAAAGCGACTGCAGAGAAGCTATTTAAATGCTTCTTGTCTCCCATTGCATTCGTGTCGTAGATTCGTACCAAAAGCATGAGCACAAGCGACACGGATGTCGGTAAAATTGCTAGCATCAGAATGAAGGTACTCGGCTGGTCTTTGAGCATTGTGTAGTACACTTGGATTAGTATAGCTCCACTAAGACCAAGAAAGCCCTGCACCAGAACAAGGTAGATTAGCACTCAAGAACACATTTATGCACAAACCATGCAGACTCGCATATGAAATCCTGCTATTGAACTAATAATCAGATTGATTCTTAAGCATTTTCCCTACCTTCCCCAAATTTCACCTTTGAGATCAATTCTTAAGTGGATCAAACAGCAAGTCTTTTCAATCACTTCTATAATTTATTTCTGCAGCAATTTTTCCCCTTATATCGCTTCCCTTATACGTCTTCCCTCGTGATAAGCACACTACAATCAGCACAGAGATTAACAGTTGTCACTTGCAAGAACACATCAACTGCAACAACTAAATCAACTTACAAATAGAATTTCAGATCCCTCTAGTTTAAACTTTAATTCAGGACCCTATCTTCATCTTGACATGTCTGTGGAGGCGAACGGATGAAGCATGTTACTGCCGTGAACATGCGTGGAGCTTAAAACATGCTTTCCCAGATTCACCAAAATATCACAAGAACCAATCCTTGCAAAGTCATGTGGAGGCACTCCGAGTATAACTATGAAGTAGTTACACCACCTTGACTCCGTAGGCGTGGCGATCTTGCTTGCGGAACTTAGAATCTCACTTTTGCCCTAACACAGATGGAAAGACTGCTACTTTCACTTTTGTCACTGTAAATTTACGGAGACTACTACTACTACTGGTATTGGTAGAACTGACCTAGCCCTTTCCCCTTTTAACAAAGACGAAAGCTGTTCTCTTAACCTCTTTATATCAAAACTGCTATATGAGCATCCCCAACTATCCCTACTTGAAAGACTACTCTTTGATAACTTCCCTGCCCGTAGGAGTAAAGGTCCAGACATAAATCTATAAGCCTTGGCCTAACTCTAAGAATATTAGCAGTTGGCCAACCCATTAACATAACCTTACCTTGTACTCTAGCCCTTGAGCTGGCCCCTCTGAAGACTCCTGCTTTTGACTTTCTTAACTAAGATCTCTAAGGATTCTATCCAGCACTACTAGAAGACCAATCAATGGGCAAATTCTTAACGCTGATTTGGACACACACATCTATCTCTCTCCCCCAAATAACACCAGCTAAAAATTGAAAGTCTGAGAACAGCCCACAACAATCACGTACACACATACCTTCATGATGCCCACAATAGTCCCGCTGTAATCGGAGAAATTGTGCACGCCACTGACCACATTGGTGGTGTTGAAGAAAGTCTGCGCGTGAGCCGCCACCCACATGAACAGGCACATCACCGCGACTGGCGGCCGGTCAATCACTCCGACGACGGATGCCCACATGAAGAAGTACCCGGCGAAGTATTGCACGGCCCCGGCAAGGAGGACGAGCCACGGCCCGGGGGAGAGCACCGACCGCCCGGAGCGGCCGCTTTTCTCGGTGACGGCGGAGTAGAAAAGGCCGGAGATGACGCCGGCGTTAGCGCCGATGTCCTTGAAGACGGAGACGGTGTCGAGGGTGGATTGGGAGTAGGACTGGGAGGACTTGAGGGTGGAGGAGTAGATGCCGAAGGTGTAGGACGCGCCGCAGCTGGCCTGGATCCAGATGCTAGCGATGGTCGACACCCATTTGTTGTCCACCCTCCTCTCCATGTTTGGTGGCTCCCTCCCTCTCTCTCTCTCTCTCTCCGGGTGTGCGGGTGTTTATCGATTCTCGTTAAGGTTTCGTCTGGGAAGTTTGATGGGTCGTCGTGGTCGGCACTGATGTTCCTGTTGCTGTCTTGGCCACAATCTGGGAAAGAAGAGGAGAGAGAGAGAGAGAAGGCGGGCAGCGTACTTAACTCGACTCGGTATCTAACCTTCATACGGGTTTTGGTTCATTCCTTCATTAATGGGAGGACGCCATTGGAGCTGTCTGCGTCGTTCACGTTCGTGATAAGGATTTTTTTTCCTTTTTTTTTTGTTCATTCCTTCATTATTCTATTCTCTTCTTGGTTTATTATAGTGTGCGTTATCTGGTTGGATCGTCATCATTCCTATTTTTAAATTCTAATGCATTTCATTTGTCTCCTAAATATAGGGGGGGAATCCCTTCTATTTAACTACAATTCCTCCTCTCCAACAAGAAGATGGCAAAGAATTCATCGTCTGCTCTTATGTTACGCACTTGTTTTCGAGTCAAACGAGACCAAACGCATCAGTTTGCAAGAATTTGAAAATGAAACGAGATCAAATCTGCGGCAAAGGCAAAAAATAAATAAAAATTATAACCTTTAATTTTCCCAATTCGGTATATATGTGTGTATATATATTCGGAATAAAGTTCTTCTTAGATAATATGTAATTTGTCGTTTACGCATTTGGTTGATTGGAGTATATTACCAAATAGGTCTTCCAATTTGCTATACATAATTTATATTGATCCCAGAATCTTAAAACACGTGAGAGTCAGCGATATTAGGCGCATTTTTTAAAAAAATAAAATAATTTAGTGTTAGCTTAGCTCCAATATATTTTATTCAGATGACCCTAAACGTGAACCCCATCTCTCTCTCTCTCTGAGTGCTGCTTGTAAAACGTGATCCAAGAGGAATCACCAAGAAGAAATTGATTTCAAGATCCTGAAATCGAAATAGAGAATCAACAGATTAGCCTGTCAGAATCCATTTCTCTAGTTCTAGTCCCGTAG
>BCNH02000011.1:17368846-17386864 GCA_001662345.2 Metrosideros polymorpha var. glaberrima | reverse complement strand
CTGTTGAGAGGTGCAATCTTGGGGACCAATTTGACTATGCAGCACGTTACCCCGAACTTTTGCTTATTTGTCTAAGTTGGCACGGCAAGATCATGTAATTGTGGGATCAGAAGAAGTGTTCTTTTCCCTGGTTCTATTTCTAACTCACAACATGCCTACACAGAAAGGCAGTTGATAAGGTAAATCTGGGATTGAGGAGAATGCTATTAGTGGTTAATCATAGTATCAGGTCGACCTCTGTTTGGATAACCATTCTTTCTATCACCCTTTTACCTTTTCTTTTGCTAAATGTTGAAATGACTTTGTATATGCTTGGAATGACCGTTCATATAAACTGCTCTTTAAGGCAGAAATGACTGTTTTATACGTCAGCATTCGATCGCTACGAGAATAACCCAACTAATCAGCCCTAAAAAAGGCCATGCACACTGCCTTCAAGCAGTGGAATTACACTAAGAAAAGCAGGATCATTCAGACAGTTCTCATGCTCTTTGCTGGCATCTCCCTATGCATTAGAGACCGACAGACTTCTGGATACATGGTTCACAAGATCCTCAAGTGTTCGCGGAAATCTTCTTGAAACACCATAAAGCAGAATAACCCAAGCTTCATGCTTTACCTTGTTCAACTTTCCTATTCTTGTATAAGAAAAGTTGAAATTTCTCGCATGATACTGCTTTTGATTGGTACATCCAGTAATGGGCTCTGATGCTGTTACTAAGTTCATATTATGCAGGAGCAGCAACAAAAACAAAGAGTCTCTTCTGTTAACAAGCAATAGAAGTTGAACTTTTGCTAAAACATTTCTTAGTAACCTATAGCTGGATGAGCCAAGCTGGCACAGGCAATATAGCTAATTTTTTTTTCCCATACTTGAAATTATGTGCTGCTACCAACTGCACCATGCAACAAGCATTTTTGCTTTTGCTTCACCAACATGCAACATGCATGTTAAAAAGCGCTTTTCCACTGACTAAAACTTCTCAAAACCACACAAAAAAGTATGGTAAATGAAGATGAATTTGCAGCAATGAATAGCTTGCAGTATAGAGAAATATGGTCGATTGAAAATGATACTCATGGGTATTTAATATGCAATCAATCACAACATGTCTCTAAATTGGCACTAGTGTAATGCCAAGCATAACAGCAGTGCATAAACTGAGAGATTTTGACTAACATTGATCTACACAGCTTATTTATTGCATTATGCATCAAGGGGCGAGGGGGTAGGTGGTGGACATGTGTATAAAACAAGACAAAAATGGTAATATCAAGAACAAAAAGCACTTCTTAGCACATAGAAATTTAAAACAAGTATATGCAGCCACGTTATTTATATAATCCACCTTCAGCACCATCATATTATTTACCTGATCCACGGAAGTATCTGTAGGCCAGCAATTTAACAGAGTAAGTAACAACAAGAAAAGGAAGAGCCACATTCCACGATCAGCAAGTTAAAGGACTTGATCATGAAAGGGGGCAAAAAAGAAAAGTTATAGTAAAAATAGCATAAGTTATAAGGCCAAAATTAAATTATCCCATTTGAAAAAAAAAAAATGAAAGGAAGATGTGTATTAAAATTCTAACTTGCTTTAAATTGTTCTTTGCAAGCTTAATAAAACAATCCACAGACAGCACGAGTGAACCTTCCCCCCTCCACCCAACAAATATAGCATTGATAGGACGTAAACCAAAACTAACATACAAGTTTTGGAAAATCATGTGGCATTGCAGAATCATTGTCCCATCCTACTCTCTCTTTGATTTGGCCAAAGCCTTTTTCCTCTGCCCAAGCATATAGCTGTACATGTGAGGACCCCCTGCACCAAAATTTCGTTGCACCTCTCAGATAAAAGCCTCACTAAATATTAGAATAAATAATGTATATTCTTCACACTTACCTGGGACATAGATCCCAAGAGCAAGGATAGCAGCATAGAAATAATCAAAAGAGTAGTTCCATTTGTTTGGCATTCTTATACAATACTTCTCAGATTTCTGCATAGACCGATATTTAGTCAGTCACCAGGTGCCAATTCATTCTCAAACAAATGTGCCAGAGGCAAGAAAGGTATCCTGTATCTGATGTTGAGTGTGTCAAACAGGCAAGCAATGCATCTGACTTAAGACTGCATATAGACAGTATGAAGTTGCAAGAAGAAAAATAAACCATGAATAGGGCTCTGCCTGGCACACACACTGTTTGCAAGTATTCAGATTTGAGGCAAATAACCATTTACTGGTCCTATCTACAAAGAACTTTTATTGAAGGGCCTATGTAGAGCTCCTAACTCCAACGTAGTTAATGCAGCTGCGGAAACTATCAGACAGTTTGGTCATTTCAATCCAACAAATCTTTGGCGTGATAAGCCAGACATAAAAAATCAAAACCAACCAAAAGATGATAAATGAACGATAAAACCTTGTCTTTGAGCAGAGTAGGAATACAGTGCCAAATAAAGTGGCAAGTTCATCATTCAACATTTGGCTGGATGTAATTCAGTTAAAAAAGAATGAAAAGAAAGAGAGAAAGAAAGAAGCACCTTAATGTAAGGGAGTGCAATATAGATTAGCCCAACTTCACTGGCAATGCCAGTTGGATACAACACCAGGAAGGTGCTGTACCTGCACAGTGTAAACATATCATTCAGAAAAGGTACAGCAATATAATATCAGATAGATCAAACCTCTCTAAGAGTTTAAATAGGCAAAAACTAATTTCGTAGTACCTTAACCACAATAGCCATGATGGTGTAAAGCCTAGAGTCTCCTTAATGCCAAAGAAGGAGTACCGGATAATCTGTCAAAAAGATATATGCACAATTATTTCGTAAGGTACTAAACCACTGAGTTTTATTGACTTCTCGATAGACTATAGCAACGACGCTAGTTGTAAAATTCAGTATGACATCAATATGAATAACCTAGCAGTACAGACTACAGACAGTGCAAGACAAGCAAAGTCAGAAACACGTTGGTCCATTACAGTCCTCACTACTGTTTTCATGAATTAGACCAAATTGAGAACATATGAAAGAAACAAGGCTAGAATATTACTTCGTGTTGTTGAAACAAAAAATTATAACTAAAAGATGAATTGAGGAAAGAGAAGTCATGAGGAATATGATAATCGACAACGGACGACAGTAAACTGTTTGAAACTCTTTTAAAGCATTGAGGGCATGTAGAAAGCAATTACTAAAGATAACTTAAATCTCATTCTAGAACCACCACAATTGCATTAAAAAATTTTACCGTGTAGGAACTAAGAAGAAATCAATGTCAGATAAGATGAACACATAATGTAAGTCAGTTTGGTAGTACCAAGAGAAGGAAGTTTCAGAAGGATATGTCATTTAGATTGTCATACCCAGGAATAATATTCTGACGTATGAATTGAGTATAACAAGCAGATTAAGGCAAGTGCTTCTGTCTCCTTGCAAAGTGTATGGAAACTAAATCCAAGGTCATTTATCGTATAGGGCAAAGTTCATGATGCTAAGTCCTTGTTGTTACCGTTCATCTCACTTTTCAGTCATTTTGTATCCATACACAAAAGCAGGTTTATGTATCTATGGCATATGCACGAGCATAAGCTTGTCTTAAATGGCAAGAATTTGTGCAGTTGGCTGACGGAGCGAGAGCACTATAGAACTGTGTTTACCTCAGTGATCGACCAGCTAATTACCAAGGAGCTAACCATTATGTGTTTCTGAGTCTGCCCATAAGAAGCACGAGATCGTCAGTACGAGAACATTCATGAGTTTAGCTCAAATTACACTCCCCAACTACATTAAGTTGAAAAGACAAGATTGCACAAATAGGATGAATCACCTCGGGAAAACTATAGAGGATGCCCCAAGTTACATACAATCTCGAACCAATCTGAGGCAGGGTGGCAGTTATCGGAGATCTAACCAGACCTATGAACAGAGGATTAAAGAGAAAGCAGAATTAATCCAGCATATATGTAACATGAATAGAACATATTCCATTTTATAAGCTCAAGAGAGATTTAACTCACCAACAAGACCATGGAGGATCTACCCAAGATACAATCCAGAAACCCAGAAATGGGGAAGGACAACAAAGAGAGAAGAGAGACGTGAGAAGCCATCTTCGACGAAAATTAGTGGCGCAAGCGAGAGTGTAATTCAGCCACGGAAAAAGCAATTCACGCGTCGAAATAAACTTTCAACTTGGATAAACGCAAACAAAAGCCCCCCACGAGACAATTTTGCGATAAAAAATCGGGCACTGAGCAAACTCAAAAGATCGATGCGGTGCGGCGGCGTACCTCCAAGATGGCGGCGGTCTGAGCGAGCTGGAGAGGCCGCTCAACGGCGCTGTAGACATGCACGTGGCCCGACTCACGGAGCGTCTTGACAGCGAGAACCAACACTTGCAACCTGAAAACGAAACGGGAGCATAATTAGGACGTATATTGGGAAGACGGAGAGAGAGAGAGAGAGGTGGAGGTGCAGTGGAGTACCATCCGAAGAAGACGGCCCAGTTGTAGACGGAGAGGTATAGGCGCCGAAGGGCCGAGGAGAGACCACCCGCCATTCGAGGGGGGCAAAGGAAAGAGGAGACCTGAGAAAATTAAATGCCTAGGGGAGATCTGAATGATGGTGGTGAACACTACTAGGAGAGGAGGACGAGGACGATGTCGAGGTCGGAGTTCGACATTAAAGAGGAGAGAAGAGAGGAGGGGACGGTTGAGCTGATCAACCACTTCCAAACCACCTGCCCCACCCATCATCTCCTCCCATTGCTCTCTCTTCATCATCATCGGCCTAAGTGGCCCGACAGGCCCGCGATATAAAAGGGTATATTGCCTTGGAGATGGAGAGTGATTAACAAAAGGGCCGACCTCCTTCTTGGGCTCTACTCCCCCCCAGCTAGGCCCAATCAAATTGTAAGCAATGCTTCCATCCTCGTGTGTGTGTGTATATATATATATATAGAGGGAGGTTCTTACTGTTTAGGCTCGGGACCAATCGATGATCACCGTACGGATATCGATCGATCGCACATCGAAGTGTTCGTATCGACATCTTGCGCAACAAATACGATGAAATGTACTACGATACTTCCGTTTGTTTTTTTGGGGACGAGACCGTAGAAACCTATGCCCATTCATCACATCCAATTCACGCTAATAGCAGCAGCCAAAGACGGATGAATATTATTGTTTTCAGTCACACGTGAGCCGACAACTCAAACAAATTATCTGACGGGGATAGAGTAGAGAGCGCATTAAATAGAAAGGAAAAGCACATGGCAATGCTTACGTTCTTGCCCCATGCTCTGTACAACAATCGGCAAATCAAATTCAGTCGCCTGGTCACCTGCTTTATCTTATCTTCTCTTCCTTTTCTATCGAGATAAGAAGATTCTCAAGCAACGCTGATTATGCTCTCTCCACTGCGTAAGCCGGACATCACCGGTAAGGCTGGATGCCTCCAAGGCGAATCTCCTTGATCTGAAGGCAGGGAGAGATTGAGGGACAGTGGCTCCATTGTTGGCTTCGTACTTGAGCCGGGATCGGAGGTAATTAAAGCATGATGGATTGGGACAAGAGGTGCTGGCTGGATGAGTTTCAACGGCGAATCCTCAAGCCTATCTCCTTGCGTTAGAGTTAAATTTGGGACCTGATTCTGAACAGGAACTGGAAATGCTGCTGATCCAATCGGCATGGGGAAAGGGGCTATTGTAAGATATCCATTCGGGCAGCAAGTATCTTGCAACAGCGGATGCTGAGGCAAGGAATTCAGCTGATATGTATTATGTTGATGAGGAACACGTTCGCTCTCCATCATACTTGCAGTTACCTAAAAGAAATGGACCTGGCAGCGTCAGAAAAATTGTGCGACTTGAACGGAAAGTTCGAGATTTGGCCTGGCGCAAAAGTTGAGTCAAAGAGAAGAAAAGAAAGATACAGGTTGCAAGTGGGTTCTAGTTTTTTAATTGCCACAGCAAGAGAGCAACATGACCGTCACTCGATTGTTTAGAAGCCTTGCACATGGAAGAGCGAGCTTTTTCCTAGTACTCCACAGTAAACAAATTGGCTTTTCTAAATCCGAGAAACCGAACCCACCATAAGCACATGATTGAGGTCTGGTCTAACTTTTAACATATTAAATCTTTCCTTGATTTTGTTGTTAGAACCAGAATGCCTAATAAAAACAATGACCTCCTCCTGCTTATTCTCTAAAAAAATGAACGAAAGAAAATGACTAAGTTAGCCTGAGTAACGAAAACTCATCCATAAATTTATGGCAGCTACTCAAAAGATTCATGTTTCAAGCCACTTGATCAGTTCATCTAGACACGAGCTCCATGAAACCACGGCCTCATTTCTTCTTTTTATCTCATTCTATTTTTGTATGAACGAAAGAAAGGCTGTGATTAGGTTGCTCGATCAAAGCAGGGCATGAAGTCAATTCATAATATTCACTTTGATTGAACCTGAAGAAACTAGACCTAAAAAGAGGCTCTATTGATCTAGGTCAACTTTCAGACGCTTTCGTCGAATCCTCATCAGCCGACAGGAACAAAGACGACCTTCAAAGATAAAGGGGCCATCATGAAGTAAACGGAATACGTACAGAATCGGTGGTTATATCGAAGAGGCTAGACCGGCGCCGCCGACGATTGAGGTTGCTTCGCCGAAGGAAATACTTCTGAGCATGGCTTGCGACCTGAGTGGGCGTGCGAGTCTTCACAAAGTTCCTGGATATTGCTCTCCAATCTCCTTTCCCCACTTTCTGTAATCCCAACAAGAACAACCTGTGCTCCTCCTCTGTCCAGGGAACCCCTGATGAAGTCCACAGACAACACACATTTCAGACACACCTATGGCCGAATCCCATCTGATTGAGGCATCGGATGACTTTCCTCATACATGTTAACGGCAATAACTCGACATCACAAGAAACAGCAGCGACTTTTCGAACAGTCAGATCAATATTCGCGGACCGACATCAAATCAGGCCTTCATTGTGCAGCTGATAAACACTAGCAGCTCTTAATTAATCCTCGTTATCGAAACTAATTCATTGAATGTTGAGGTTAAAGTCATCGAAACCAATGATTCCCAGGGAAACGCATCGGATAAGAGAACAATAAGCTAGCTACAACAACCGAGATGACGAGCGATGGACGATGAGAAATTTGCAGAAAGCAGTGATCACGTCGCATGCAGGTAGATAAATCTCGAATCAGGCACTCTGGAGGCCGATTACTACTGATACCTCTACGGATGTGACACTCCAAAGATCGACGTTTCCGACGAAAATCAACAGGGGAAAGTGAAAACACAAAAGCCGGAATGCATACCTCTCTTGCGCTCGCGGCCGCTGCCGGAGTTGTGCACGACATCGTCGGCCGATGCATAACCTTTGACGGCGACCTCTTCCTTGTTGCCGCTCCCACTGTTGGCGTTAGGATCTGCGTCCTGAGGGTGCTGGTACTGGGACAAGTCGTTCAGGCTCACGCTCTTCCTCATCGAGTCCACGACCACCCTCACGCCGAACAGCATGATCTCTCCGGCACCGGCGCCTGAGCTTTCGCCGGCGGCGGCGGCGGCGGCGGCGGCGGCGGCGGCGTCGGTGGTGGCGGCGCTGCGTGGAGGGGGCATTCTCGCACCGGCGAGGGCGAGGAACCGAGTCTCTCCGTTCCTTGCGTGACGAAACCGAGAGTCCGTACAGTTGGATGGATAGAGAGAGAGAGAGGAGACGAAACGAGACGAGGCATAGGAGATGGAATGAAAATGGCATATATAAGGTGAAAGTAAAAAAGAAAAAAAACAAAAACAAAAACAAAAGTAAAAATGGACGGTGCATATTAATTGTCGTGAAAAGTGGATATTTCCTTAATCTGACGGCTGAGATATTCTCTTAATGGAATTCACTCGGAAATCAGTCCAGGTACAGCGAGGATTTGGGGCTGAGGTGTCGTTGCCTTGTTGAGGGAGAGGCTTTTATTTTTTTTTTATACTATTTCCCTTTCTGAAAAATCCCTTCAAAGCGGGACTCCATTTTTCGCATTCTTCATGTACCTATTTCTCTTGGCCAAAATTTCTACATTATAGAAATATCAGTAGCATTAAAATGAAGTTTTCTTATTTGATCGTGTATTGAAGTTTAACTAGATTTCGTACATCCTCTCTCTCATGCCCAAGAAATTGGCGCCTTTCTATGAATTAAAAAGTAGTTATCTCGCATCCCTCACCCTTATATTGTAGTTTTAAACTCATCTGTTGATAATGTTTTCCAAATTCTGCGTTCCCTCCTAAAAAAAATTTCCCTATTTGAAAGGTATCATTTTTAATGCACAAAATGATTGTGTTTGTTTTCTATATATTAATTACATAGATTTAGAGATAAAAACCACTAAAAACCCTAAATTATACCCACTGTGACACATTTACCCCAAATTCTTTTTTGTGATACAAAAAACCCAAAACTTATATCTATATAACACATTTACCCCAAATTTGTACAGTGAGACACATTTATCCCAAACTTTGTTCTTGTAATACTAAAAATCCCAAACTTGTATCCTTGAGACACATTGGGATTTTTATAAGTTCTGGATTTTTTGTGTCACAGAAAAACTTTGAAGTAAATGTGTCACAATTGGCAAAGTTTCGGATTTTTAATGGCTTTTTCCCTATATTTAAAGGGATTTGGTTAAAGGGTCACGGTGAAAGAGATTTTGCCAAAGGGGTTCTTAATTTATTGGCAATTCGACAATCATTAGCGACGCATTAAGGTGGAGAGACTTGCGGCTCTTATAAGCTAAAATTTGAATAGCTTCTTTAGTGGTCGAAAACAGGGAAAAGAACTAAAAGAAAAATCTGAGAAGTGCTCATCGCCAAGAATGTCAAAACGTCGATTTCATCCCTCATCAGTTCAACTCGCGTCCGTCAATAGCGTGTCATCAATCGTGTGATGAGTTCTTCAGAACCATCGTTAGTGGGTCTTTCAGATGCTTTAAAAAAAAGTGAAAAAAGCACTCGTTACTTCACCTCCAATAATAATAATAATAATAATAAACTAAATAAATTAAAGACAAGATATATTCGGGTAAAATAAACTTCGTAACTTTCGGGCGAAGAAAAGGGGACAAAAAAAGGAAAAGGAAAAGTATCTTGAATGTGGGTTTTTGACCAGGCCAACCAGATTGCAACAACCAAACTCAGAGCTACCAATCAAGCATGTGGCTCGCAGAATCGAGAATGGAGCACGCAGCACATGATCCATCCCTTAACCAGAGGGTCCTTGTAAGAAATATTATCATCGTCTCCAAAAGTAGACACTTTCCTTAGCCAAACGAATCTGGTCAAAATATGTTCAGAGGTTGTCTCAAGAATGGGGCCTTCTAAAAAATTAAATTGTCAATCTAGGACAGAGACCAACAGTTTCCAGCCAATTTGGCCAATTAACTAATCCCATCTGACCTAAATCAACTCGATATTTTAGGAGCGAAAAGCAATTCACGTTCACCCACTCGAGTCCTTTCCCCTTTTCTTTATCCAAATAAAGCAAAGCGAAGTGCCGAAGTTACCTTTACTCCTTCCTAGAATGCGCAGAGCACGCACGCCAATTTCCCCCACTGAATACGAATTGGAAAGAGAGAAGAACACGGACCTTACTATAATTTGCTTCTTTACGACCACGACGTCGAGAATCTGTCCCGTTCTTGTTAACGTAATGCTCCCGTTTTGACTAATTACCGACGCCGAGATTCGCACGCCTAAACTAGTGTTGTTAAGAGAGCGCAACTAATAATTCAAGCCCAAACAGAGCAAAAAGACTCAACGCTGTTATCAATCATCAAAACAATCTCTTGGGTTTACTATGGAAAGGAAAACCAAAAAGATCTTGGGTTGAACTATTCTTTGATCCGACCGAAGAAAAAAAACTATTCTTTGTTTGGGGGGGGGGGCAATGAAGATGGCGTTTCGAGGGTGGGAATCGATTATTCGATCTTCATGAAATCAAATGAAGAAGAGATTTTTTCTTTTTTCCCCCCTTTAATCTTATCTCTGAACGTCCGTACAATTTTGTGAACCCTTGGTGGTGGGTGGGGTGCGTTGGCAGGATAAGACAAGATAAGGTTTTCTGGGCCTCCACCAACAACCATAAATCAACTCCCGTCTAACCTTAAATTTCAATTTTTCCTTCTCACGATTCCGTCGACATCTTATCAATCATCATAAGTTATCACTTTTGTTAGCCCTCTCCTTAAATCTGGTGCTTACACAAGTAACATCTGAAGAGCTAAAATTTGACCCATCAAGAGCATGCAATCAAATAACTCCAACCCGCCCCTAACAATTAAGGAAATGCAATGGGATAGATCAGTTTGAAAATCGGACCCAACCCGGAAGTCCTCTTGGCTTATAAAAAGTAAGGAAAAATCCAACTACTAAATTCGACGAACAATCCAACCAAAAGATAGTTGAAAAGACATAAAGAACAGGCTCATCATATTAAAGGACAATTGCTATCACAGTCATCTTGATGGAATTTCAAGCAGCTGTTCTCTCTACATGCGTGGGCGCACTCGCACATTTTGCCCATGACATTTTGTGAACTATCTTTTCTACTGCCAAAAAAAATCCAGACTACAAATAGCATGGAAAAGCTGAAGTGGTTCCTTAGCCTCGAAGATAAATCATGTCTCCCTAAGTTGGATAAAAAGAGAAAAAGAAGCGAGTGGGATCGAAAGCAACAACCATGTGTGTTACATCGACTTTTGCTTCAATTAATCCAAAAGCCGTAAAGTGGAGAAAACACCATGCCTTTCCTGAGTTAGGATCTTATCTTTTTGAGCTATTCAGATGCAGACTAGACACTACCTTTTGATCTGTTCATTAAAGTCTAACAAAACGAGAGAGAGAGAGAGAGAGAGAGAGCTGTGACTAATTATACAGAGAGTAAGAGAAGCACACCAGGAATAATCTATGCACCACAACAGATGTTAAGCCTTGTTGTTCTGGCTCAAAACCCTATCCTATGACTTGATTAATTGCAAGTAGTTGCTAATGAAATCATATTTTATCTTACTTATTGTACTCTTTACCAGAGATCTGCTTTTCCTAATAATGCCATTTGAGCAGCATGACTAACATGCACTCTGCTTTTGAACTGTGCTTTTCCCAGTTTTTATTTGTTCATAAAAGATTCTCAAATCCCACCAGTGCGAAAAAGGAAGAGAATAGTAAATTAATGGAAATGGCGAAGTACCACTTACCATCTTTTCACAATAAAGCCCCACTCGTGTCCACTGCCCATGCAAGGAGTCCACAATCATCAATCCAGGGGGCGAAACAGCAACTTAGCGCCTCCCTGAATTGAAGAAGTAGTTGCCAAGTTAAACACAAGTTTCAATTGCTACAGAGTCCAGGATAGTTGATGTATTCTCAGAAAACTTGATATATGATTAGAAAAAAAGAGATCCACTCCGCAGGGCAATTCCTCATGTCCTCTGAAGCTACAGGAATTTTCTGCACACAAACACTTCCTATGATTTAACAGAAATTAATGATATTTGTTCAGAAGAAAACAGAACAGAAACAAAAATCAGGGCATACCTTGAAGCAAGCATTTAATGATGACTTCTTGCCAGCTTCTCTTTGTTCAAGTCATTATATTGGTTTCCGACCATTACTTAGAGATCAAGGTTGAGAGAAACCTAGTACAAATACCGATGTAGCGCAAGCTTCTTGCTTCACTGAATGACCTTATAACAGAAATAATAACACTGGCCAGGCAATTGCAAGTTCAAAATGACAATCCTTTACTACATGCAAAATTAAATGTACATCTTAAGCTGAAGGAAAGAAATATCTCCAAAGCTGCAAAATCATAATCCTTCCATTCATTCTGTTTGTATCCCAGTGTGGAGTTGAAGGACCAAGTCTCCATTACTGGCTTGTCTTCCTGGGGCCGAGTCTCCCTGAGCTTGGCAAAGACCTTAACCGCTCTTGAAGAGGAGATTCTTCAGCCAAACTGCGTGGCTGGAGCTGATGCTTGAAATACCAACTCTGTGACTGAGTTGGGAAGAAACATGTCATGTTTTCACAGAACTGAGGATAGATTTCAGACCCTTCAAGCTGTGCTAGTAACAAGCTCTCTCTTTTTCCTCTCTTTTGCTTCGGTACGGGGATTATCGTTCCTTTGAGAGATTCTCGTTCCTGGTGGAGAAAAGGGGGAGTTGCTTAAAATTACTAATCTATCATTCTTAGATCCTTCTAAAGAGGATTTGGTCCCAGAAAGAATTTTCTTGAGCTGTGTCCTCTGGCAGACAATTCTACCCCTGTTCCAGCCTGGGAAACCAAAGAATGATGACAAAGTTTCTTGAAGGAATGACGAGGCAGCCTTAGCAATAGGAAATTCTTGACTGGTTGAGCTTTTCTCCATCTGTCCTCGACTGGCCAACAGATAAGATAACTGAGTGAGAATAAGAAAGCACGAACAGTTTAACATAAGGCAAAAGTACAAATGGACATAAATGCCTAATTGTTTGACCAGTAATCTGAGAATTGTCAATGGTGAACATGAGAGGCAGAAATGACTTGATAGTATATTTGAGGACCACATGATAAGCAAGAGAAACTCATGAATCTTGATGTGTACTAGAATGAGACCAGGAGACCAAGTAAAGATTCTGATTGATCATTAACTGTGTATTATCCTTAATGAGAAGCCAGTTTGATAAGAATCAGCCACAAAGTGATCATGCAGCTTTCATAGTTAGCTTGACATATCTTTCCTGTCAAATTTCCACAAACGGGCTGCGATAGGTAATCCAAGACCTTAAATTGGAAAGAAAATAATGTTTGCAGCTGTTGGACAATTTAACCAATGCAAGGATATGGGGAACAATAAGAAGTCCAGCAATACTCCAACCAAAAGAAAGCAAGTGCGTCGCTTGTTGAGGTGTGGTTCATACTTCCCATTGACAGGAAGGCACAGGGATCCCACTCACTAGTGAGTAGGTGGGGGTCCAAGGGCTGCCCCGGTAGGAGTTGTAAGGGGTAGAGCCCCTGTGACGCCAGGGGACTTTTATAGTTTGAGCCCATATTTTATTGGGAGTTTGGGCTTGCGCTCATGAATAGCTACGCCTATATATAATCTCTTTCTCTTGTAATTGAATGATGTACCGGATTGGTGGGAGATGCTAATTTTAGTGGAACCCTCCGCTAGATGTAGCCCTAGTTTAAGGTTGAACCAGGATAAAACCTTGTGTCTTGATTTTTCTTTCTCACATTTATTCTCTATTTCGTTGTGATTGTGCGCCTAATCCTAACATCACTAATTAAAAGCTTCAGTAGGAAGGTTAAGAAGCATATTCGTTTAATGGATTTGTCGTGGAATCCTCTGCTGGATGTAGCCTTAGTTTAAGGATGAACCAGGATAAAACCTTATGTCTCGATTTTTCTTTCTCGCCTTTATTCTCTATTTCGTTGTGATTGTGCGCCTAATCCTAACATCGCTAATTAAAAGCTTCAGTAGGAAGGTTAAGAAGCATATTCGTTTAATGGATTTGTCTAAAACTAGCTGCTGCTCATTGCCATTCCACCGATAAAGCCACAAAAAATTGAGTTCAAGAAAGTTATTACCTGGTGCATAAAAAGTAATATGGCATCACTTGTAGCTTACGTGTCGGAGTACTAATTTGACAAATACACTAAAGATTGTTGGACTTTTTAGCACCACCTAGGACCAAGGTTTAATCTCATTATTGGAGAAATGGTGCACCTGCCAGGTGCAGCTCATAGACTTGGAGAGACTCAACTTAGCTCAACCCAATGAAAAATCATGACTGAAATTTAATTAGAGCTAATATCTCTATTGTATGTATCCATTTACCATTATAATATATAAAGGAGAGAAAATCAGAATATGAGCAGAAAAGGAGCTTACACAACAACAATGCTTGCAATTTGAGGAAGATCCTCTCCATTCAAGAACGCTTCCCTCATACTATTTAGCCAAACTGATATGGCAGTATACGCACCACCTTCCCACATTCTATGACATAGGCAACGTCAGCACAGACGAAAACAAATGGTTTAAGAGAATATTAGTGAGAATAAAAGATAAATCCTACATACCTGTGTACATCAATGGACCATATCAGTTTGTTTTTCCGAAAAAGTTCAGGAAACAGACCCCTTTTTGTCGCTTCACTGAGCACTCTGGCAGCACGTTCTTTCTGGCCTAGCCACCAAAGCGCCTCTAAAAGCGCATTGTAAAATCTCTTTCCCAAACCACATCCTTCAGAGTTAAGTTTGTCAAGAACATACTCCACAATCTGCCAATTTGCATCGTGATCATAGTCCCCTTTGATCATTTGCCCAATCACTTGATGAATATTTGAACCACTATTTATGCACATCTCATCCAGCAAACCGTAGGCATCATCCCACCTGGAAATACAGCAGCTTAAAAGTGAGAGTTATCATCAAAAGGTATACTGCAAAAGGGTATTTTACTTCTTGACGGAGTATGGAACCGCCAAATCCTCTTTGCAGTAGTGGCTGGAAAATTTCTTTAAGTGTTTGCATTTGATAGACAATTCACCAATGTATCAATGATGACATCCACCACATGGATACAATTGCAGATTTGCAACCGCAAAAACACATAAACCGACAAGGTAAAACAACAACACAGTTCTAACATTTACTTCTGATATATATTTGTTATCCCACATCAAACTTGTAAAAGATAAATACCACACAAGCAATAAATATTTCCTACTAAGATTAGGTATTCCCAAAGCATAATCGTAAAATGATAGAGATCGCTATAACAAAGAAAACATTATTGATTGAATCTCACTCCGGATGAACATTAGCTCATCCTCACAAAAACAAGGTATGGATCATCATCCTTCACTATCTACCCTTCAATATGGACTTGTTTCCTTAAATTTCGGCAATAAGAAGAAAGGTTGAATCATTTTGAAAAGTGAAGGTCAACCAAGTGATTTAATTTGTGGAAACACAGAAGTAGGGCATTGTAAACAATGTAAAGCAGGATTTCATGGATAAATGAATCGCCAGACCTGAGCCAACCAAGAGATGGGCTCAGGGAAAACAAATCCAATTTAGCTATGCAAAAAGAAACAAAACTACAGCCAGCAAGGTAACACGAGTTCTGGAAGGTCATTCTCACTAATTCTGGAAGCAGATCTGGAGGAAGGTCATTCAAAGAAGGATAAGCCCATTTCACCAACTTAACAGCGGCAATAAAATAATTGGTTTCATATTGTGACACATATAATGCCATTTAAAGGTAACAAGTTCCTCAGATGCTATCTAAGATGGATCTGACTTCTTCTTGCATGCACAAGATCATATTTCAAGAATTACAGGATATAAGGATGTCTAAGATGGATCTGACTTCTTCTTGCATGCATAAGATCAAATTTCAAGAATTTAATTGATGATTCTTCCATATAGGAAAGGATGGCCATAGCAGCAAGATGTAGAGCCTAGTCACCACACAATCCCTACCAGTAGGTTAAACTTGAGATATTGAAGAGAGATGATCAAGTGATGACATTGTTCTCTAAGATCGAGAACAGCATTACATAGCACAATTGACATTAAGGACTTCCTAACACTACTGCTGCTTTGTTTCTCAAATGACCAGTAATCCATGCCTATTCATTAAGTGGATAAAAACATGAGCAAGCACTATGGCAGAAGTGGCCACGCAGCACAGCACAGGTAAAGTGTAAAGTGACAGTCGAATTTTTTGGATGAAGACAGAATGAGCACTCACCGATCACACTTTGCATAGACAGCAACCATCATACAGTAACACATAACGCTAGGCAATATTCCAGAGGATTTGATTTCCTTGAACTGCTCTTCACTCTCATCAACTAGCCCTGCAAAGCAGTAAACACTCAAAACAGCTTCAAGAGTCCTCTCGTCGGGATTACATCGGACCTTTTCCATATCAACATAAGTTTTAATTGCTTCTTCAAATTGGCCTCCTTGCCTAAAAGCCTCAATCATGCCATTGAAGGAGTCCCTGTTCCTTGCAACTCCTAAGTCTCCCATCCTTGTCAATATTACCTCAGCCTCTTTATATAGACCACCTCTTGCAAATGTATGAATAAGAGAGTTATAGGTTGCAATAGTTGGCTTGCTACCCACCTCATTCATTGTGTTAAAAGCAACGAGAGCTTCCTCATATAATGAAGCTTGCCCATATGCTTCGATAACCCCTGTGTAGACCTTGGAACTCGGTAATATCCCTCTCTCATTCATGTGAAGTAATATCTTCTTAGAATCCTCATACAATCCTCCCCTCCCACATGCATAAATTAAGCCTTCATACGTTTCCATATTCGGCTCAACATTCTCCTCTACCATATCATTGAACAAAGTCACCACCTCCTTTAAGTACCCACCCTCACCAAATACTTGGATCAGTATATTATATGTAGCAGCATCAGGCTCAGTATTGCTCACTTTCATCTCAAGAAAGAGCTCACGAACATCATCGTATCTGCCATGCTTCCCATATAAATTCAACAGTATACTATAAGTAGATGCATTAGGGGCGCACCCGGCTGCCTGCATCTGCCTAAACACATCCATAGACTCTTTGATAGACCCAGATTGCGCATACGCCTCTAACAAAACATTATATGATGTGATATCTGGCAGATTCCCTCCGGACTCCATCTCCTTAAGGAGCTCCGAAACCTTCTCTAACTTACCCACTTTCCCAAAAGTCTCAACAAGGTAACTGTAAGTCGTTATATCAGGAATTACCCCTCCTTCATTCATAGTCCTAAAAACCATCTCGGCCTCGTCACCTAAACCCCTAGTGGAACAAGCACTCAGCAATGTATTGTAAGTAACCAGATCAGGTTGTATTCCCTCGTGCCTCATCTCCGCAAACAAACCCAACAAGCCCTCCCAATCCAAACCACCTCTGGCACAAGCATTAATCACAGTATTGTAAGTCAAAATACTAGGAGACACCCTCTCCTTCTTCATTTGATCAAGGAACTCGAGCGAAACCTCGTACTGACCATTTCTCCCATACGCATTGATCAGAGCCGTGTAAGAGAACACGCTTCGAGAGACGCCGTTGCTGGGCATTTCATCGAATATCTCCCTGCACTTATCTAGCAAGCCCTCGCGTCCCAACAGGCTGATCATAATTGTATATATGTGCTCGTTCGGCTTGCACCAGATCTGCCGCTGCATGTACTTGAACAGACGTAGCGAGCGCTGCCAATCACCTCGCTGCGCGAACTCCTTGAACACCAGAGCGAAGTCGTTTAACGATAGCTTGTTCTTGAACATGTCGAGGCAACGCGCGATGCTGCCGCGGGGCGGCAAGCTGCTGAGCTTGTTGATTAGGGTTTCGACGTCGTAGCTGTACTTACCTTTCTCGACGGTCACCGACGGGTTGCCGAGGACCAGCTCCTTGGGCTTGGCTCTGACTATTCCGGCGGCGCCGGAGCAGCATCTCCGCTCGCCGGCGACGAAGTAGAGGTCTCCGGTGAGGAATCTCCGGCGAATGGGGAATTCTAGGATTTCCTTAGAGGATCGGAGACTGTGAGGTTTAGGAGAAGGCAAGGGGAGAGAGAGCGAGAAGGTCATTGTGGTAATTTAACTAAATCATGAGGTTCCGAGCTAGATGAAATTGAAGGTCGGCTGATTGTCCAAAGTCTCCGCGAGGTTGCAGTTCTACTACAGAGCGAGCGACCGCGCGCGCGACGGAGGTTGAAGATGGACACGTGGAGTGTCTTACTGGATAAGCAGCGTCATTATCCGGGGCGACATGTAATGGGTCGGGTCGGCGAGAATCTGCAATCTTCTTTGCGGTTCCAATCAGGATACGTCGGGGCCAACGTGTCGAGGTGAAGATAATTTTTTTTAAGCTTTGTTTATTTCGTGAAAAATAAATAATTTAAAAAATATATTTTTTTAAAATGATCTTTTGTAATGCTTGAAATAAA
>BCNH02000011.1:17320282-17368754 GCA_001662345.2 Metrosideros polymorpha var. glaberrima | reverse complement strand
TAAAAAAATATATTTTTTAAAAATGATCTTTTGTAATGCTTGAAATAAATAATCAGTGAAAAATATTTTTATTATCAACAATAATTCATATCTAAATATTTTCATTAACGATGAAAATATTTTTCGTCTATTCATTTTTATATGTGATACAAATGATATTTTGAAAAAATAATTTCAAATCATTCATCTTACCTGAAACAAAAACGAAAAGTACAAAAGTTAAACGGTAATAATTGGTCATTACTTGTTAGGTGACTTTCATGGATTCCCTCGCTTTTTTTTTGGTCAATGTATCTCTCTCTCCCCCTCTCCTCATTCCTTAATCTTCATCCTCGACTTTTCTTGGTCTTTTTACAGCTTCATCTTCTCTCTGCGATAACCGAACTCTACTCGAATCTTGCGTGACCCTTGCGAGCTGACGCCAATTTCGCACGTCTCATTGCGGCACAAGGAGAGGGTTGGCAGGTGACAAGGGCATCAATGGCAGGGTTAGGCTGTGATGGTAATGTCAGCCTTGGGTGGAGGCTCGATGGTATGGAGAGCCACTAAGAGTATACGTGATCTAGCTTTCTTAAGGAATTTTCGATGTCTGAAATCTTTTGGAAAAAGAAATTGAGCTTTTAGCAAAAAAAATTTGACACATTGGAGAAATGTCAATATGGCAAAGCCTAAAGAACTGTCTTGGCTTTTAGCATTTTCGAAAATCTATCTCTAGGTTGGAAGATTTTTTTTCTTCCCATATTGCCGCCCTCATTAAATTATTTAAATTTTAGTTCTACCCTCACATTACACACTAATCTCTCTCTCCTCCTCTCTCTCCTCCACCGCGCTCTTACTCGACCTCGCCAACTTCGACGAGCCAAAACTAACGGAGAGTGAATTTATTACAGGTGTATTAGTTTGAGGTAAATTTGTCACAAATGTACTAATTTAGGGTTTTCGGTAGTAAAAAAATTAGTTTTAAGTAAATTTGTCACATGTGTACCGATTTGAGGTTTTTCATTGTATTAAGCCTGATAAAGATGAAGGAATTGATTATAATCCATACAAAATAGTAAAATACTATTGTGCAAAATTACTATCAATGACGAAATTATCCAATGTATCATATACTTCTAAGCTCACTTAGATGAAAATGACAAGATAAGCTGTCTCGAATTTTGCAGATTGAAATTTAAAAAACGTCCCAACAACGAAATAAAATGCATGATTCTACCTTCCTTTTTAAGACTTTTAATATACGGAATATGAGTTGCCATTTTCACTACCTTATAAAGACCATGTGAATTGGCACTTTCACTAATCAAATCGCTTTATTCCCTTTTCATCTTGGTCCGCATGAATCCTCACAAAGAAAATTAGATGTAATAGTTTGAATATACCCTCGCAATTTTAATGTTGACTATCACTATCAACTATGAGATGATCGATTACATGATATGCACCTCGTCATCCTCAATTCACTTAGACGAGAACGAGCACGGAAGTTGTCTTGCCATTTCGCGCGTTAGAAAAGCGATTGTGAGCACATGTCATGGGGGAAAAAAATTGGGAGAATGTCGTGGTCATTCCACCCATTTGGTGTTCAAATTTTTTGGTACAGCACATATTTCACACGTCTATCAACACTATGCGAATTTCTTCTTCGCAATTTGAACACGTTGAATTGAATTGCCATGCTCGCTAATTTATAGCGACTTATCAGTCGGCATTTTTACGCATCCTCACTTTATTCAGTTTTCTCAACTTAGGATTCATTTGTTTTAAAGATAACTGTTTTTCGAATTTTTCGGTGTTTGGATGATGGAAAACTAATCGATTTACGACAGACAATTTTCATGAGCTGAAAACAATAAGTTTAGATTGGGGAAAAACGACTTCCCCTTTTTGTAAAAAGAAAATCATTTTCTCTAAGCCACTAAACAAATGAAAACTAAACATTTATCATGAAAACGATTTTCGAAGAAAAATATTTTACTTTATTATGAAGTTTTCAGTGAGACAAACACACCCTCAATTTTCTTGCATGGCATCCCAACCTTTGGAAACATATGATTGGCATGCATAGTTTATCTAAATCCATACGTTTGAATTACTATTGACAAGGTGATTATTTAACCGCCACATACATTGGCAACTCGCTTAGACGAAAAAAATGAGCATATAAATAGTATAAAAATACTTTGCAAAATTGAAAGAGGCAATTGTTCGAGAATTTATCGCATGTGATTCTAGTTTTAGGGGAACATTTAGAGGATATTGGAGTCAGTCTCTCCCGACGCCGGTGAAGTTTCAATAAAATAATTGCCAATACGTCTTTCTTCTTCAGGATTTGAACCTGCTGAATGGGATCACCATACTCGTTTAAGTTGCAACAAATTAATTAGCAAGGTTAATTAAGGAGCTAATCTGTAATTTACTCACTTCCCAAATTTAGTTATATTGCAACCGCATTAAATTTTCGCAGCATAAATGGTACCATAGCATGCATTGTTTCGCTCAAGGACAGCCTGAATCTGAAAAAGATTTATCTAAGAGGGAATAAATTAATTAACTGCGAAAGGCATATAAAAAAAAAAGAAGAAAAAGGAAAAAACAAGAAGTGAAAGTGTTTTCCAAACCGTTCCTTATCCTCGTATCTTCTTGTCCCCAGTTGCCCAACAACGATTAGGATGGAACTGACGACGCCTACGTTTATGTGGAGCGCCACCCACCGTAAGCCCCCCAACACCCCGCAGTCCAACCGCGACGCCACGTACCTGAGCTCAATGTATATGAGCCCTTGATATCGGTGGGTCCTAAGCGGGACCCACGTAATCTAACGGGTGTGCTGTACTGAGCTCACATGTGCCGTATGCGCCCAAGGATTGCTCTCGTTTTTTCATAGCAACCGTCAGCCACGACTACATGCAGGCGTCCACGTGGCAGTTTGCCAGGCCCATGTCACCGGTGGGCCCCGGCCTCAGTAAGCGCGCGCGCCCACAGACAAATCGTAAACCCCAAGCCCCAACAACGAGAGAAAGAGAGGGCAGGTTCTTTCGTAATTAGGAGCGCCTCCGAGGACAATTTCTTTGGGGCAAAATGAGAGTTTCAAGTTCATAACAGACAGCCGGTCCTGCTATTGAGAAAACGAATAAAACACAACTACCTCTCTCGCTCTCAGTCTCTCTCGCTCTCTCTACTGCGTTGGCCCTCAGAATTCGCGACCTAAGCTCGAAGAAGAAGCAGAGTGGGAAAAGCTATCGAATGCACCAGCCGAGGATGGACGATTTTCAGGTAAATTCCATTTTCACGACGGGCCGACCAATTCTCTTTCCGTCTCCATTGGCGATCATGGCCGTCTGTCCCTCTCTTTAACAGTGCTTTTCCTATTTCCGGCGGGAATGGCGTTTTCGTTCTGGTTTGGTTTATGATTGGCTTATGGTGTTCCTCTCGATGCTTCATGGTTCCGGTGAAGTTGGTGGTCGATTTCCATTTCTTTCGAACCTTTTCGGCTTTTTTTTTCCTTTTCTTCGGTGGGCAAGATGGCTTTTTATTTATTTATTGTGCTGGATGCTTGGTTCCATTTCGGCAGATTTTTTCGTGTTCGATTTCGGTTTTGAGATTTTTTTAATTTTCTGTTTGGTCAGAAACTGATGGCCTTGAAGAAGGCGTACGCGGAGATTATCTTAGGCATGGCCAAGGAGGCGGCTGCGCGAGTGATGGCAGCCGAAGGAAGAGCTTCTCAGCTTCAGGAGGAGCTCTTTGGTTCCAAGCAAGAGGCGTTGCGTTTGCTTTTGAGGTTAAAGCAAATGACTGATGCCAAGGTATAATATGTCATTTCGTCTTGCTTTGGCTTTCGTTTTACAGGCATTGAGGTTGATCCGGAGCCAGGGGTTTTTTTGTCGATTAATCGGCATGGCCAATGTGGATTGTTGTTTGAAAATGGAATTTTGATCATTAGTTGATATTGTCGCACTCGTTTTCTAGGCTGTCTGCCTGCTTTTGTTACCTATATTTCCCCAGTTGTGTAACTCTGTGAATTTTACACTGAGTTTTGTGGTAAAACAGATACCTCGTAAAGTAGTTAGTTTTAGTGTTTTATCCTTACATTTTATTTCGTTTACTATTGGGTACGGCAATAGATGATAGATTGTTTGTGAAGCCAATCCAGTTGCCACTAGTACACACAGATAGGTCCTTTTTCTTGCTACAATTGTATAGGCCTGGTAGTAGTGTTGGTCGGTCTTTCTCATTCTTTGTTTCTTATGCAGAATTGGTAGGGCCGTCAACAATCACTTATACGTGTGTGCCATAGTTTTGAATGATACGTCTATATACTAAACTTTGTGCTTAACTTCCAAAGGCAGCGTGTCTAAAGATGAGATCAGACTTGGGTTATTAGGATGCTTTCTTCCTCTAATTTTGTTATGAGTGACATGCGATTAACTATACAACCCCATGCATGGTGAAGCGGAACATCCCATAATTTGATTTAAGCACCTGACTTACGAGATAGTCTTCCCTTCAATACAATAGACATAATAGGTAATCGCGATCTGCTCCTTCTGTTTCAGCTCGTGGAACGTCTCATTGGCTCACCTTTTTATATGGCCTGGCCGAATATGGAGAATCTCCAGATTCTTCTTCGGTCAAAACAGTTAACTAATTGCTTCTTCATTCTATTTCCATCTTTCTAGTTGGCTTATGTAGTCATCCAACAATGAAGCTTTGTTAAGGTATAAATGCGTTGGGCGCCATTAATTTGCTCCACGGCACTTTGGAAGCTATTGTGCCGGATTGTACTCCGAGCACTATGTACAGAAAATTGGTGCAACCGAAGCTGCAAGCGTTTAAGTTTGCCATGCCAATGTGTAGCTACACTATAAACCATAACTTGTAAATACGCATCAAGTTTAACATTTTGTCTTGATTGTTGTTATGAAAATAGCAGTTTTCTCTCTATCTTGAAGTTCTCCAATTTCATTAAGCTCGTGCCCAAAAGTCCTTGAAGAATCCAAAACAAAAACGTCAAAGTTTCCACTATATGGAGGTAATGCATGAATTCATGCATAAACATCTTGATGCACGCGTAAGGGATGAGAATTGAGTGTAGCTACTACAATGACCTGCCTCTGAGGCTGAGAAATCTCCCTGCCTCTCTCTGTTAAGACGATGTAAAATAAAGGACTTGATTCCCACTGGTGTACCTGTATAATGATAATCCTTGGTTTTGATCTCTTTAGTTAGTGCCCCCTTGTCACTAAAGAAAGAGATAGGTGAATCTGATCCTACCAGTTCAGTCTCGGTGATATATTTTTGATATATCAAATTTGAGGAGCACCAACTGAAGACACATATCCTTGCATACGACCTACTGAACATTTCTTTTGCTCTGTTAGTTCAGCAACCTTGAACTAAAGATTACTTTGTTAGTTACACTGAGAAAGACGTACAAATTCATATGATAAATGAAGCAATTGTGGTTTAATACCAAACACAGAAGATCTTCAGTAATAAATTGTCTTTAGATAAAGAAAAAGGTCGTGTTTGTCGGATTGTTTGTTTGATGTCAAAATCTTTAGAGCTTAAACTATCCTCAGCAATTCTTTGTTCAGTTATGCACGGACCGAGGTAAATCAACTAGTGATCATGTGAGTGTTTGCACATGTGGTGCTGTTCCTTGGTTGACAATAGGCTCTTCCTAGATCACGCAGCCAATGGTTACTTATGAATTGCTAAGTGTCCTGATTAATATATGGAGAAACCCAAGAGACAGCGGATGTTAGTTGTTATATGCTTTGTCTGGCATGGGACATTCTCTTCACATGCTCATGACATTAGTTGTCATATGGAAAGTGTTACACTCATGATAGAGTGAACTGGTGAAGTATGGGTTGAGGATATATTCCACATAATAAAATGTAGAATGAGTATATGCAATTTGCCAAACTTTTTTTTTTTGCAGTTCAAGCTTTTGAATGAGATTGTGTCCAATGCATTGTTTTGTCCAGAATAAGATAGGTCTTTCACCATGTGGTGCCACGGTCTAGCCAGCATTGGCATGGAAGACATCAACTGAAATCAAACCTGAAAATGTTCTTATATGAAGAAACAGAAAGTTCAAGTTAAGCAACTGTTTATTTAAAAAAAAATAAAGAAAGAAAGAAAAGAAAAACTCTGAATTGTTTCTTATTACGTCATGTTTCCTTATTACGGTGGAATCTTTTTCTTCGCAGTCCTTTTGATTACTTGCCAGAATAGGGCGTCCATGATTCCATAACAAAACAATATATCTTTGCTTCCTTGATTGGCTGTGTGTGTAGTTTTCAACTCGCAGTTAAGTGTCAAGAAATAGCTCTGTTATTAGTTTTTTATCAAGCTCTCTTAGAAGTCATAACTTTGATGATCTTGAGATGATAATTTACCTTTCAATGTGTCAACAACATCTAAAGTATCCATGCAAATTTATGGATGTGCCGACTTCCTTATTGTGCCAATTTCAGTCCCATGTTTTCTCTATTACGTAACTAACGGAAACTAGTTCTGCAAGAAATGGGCATCATCCCCTCAACCTGCAATTGCCTTGAGATTCAAGTTTCTGGATCTATTCGCTCATATCATACAATTGATCATGTACCAGATAAGAAATCTTGGATTAAGTCTCTCAACAAGGGGGAGAGTAAGTGGCTTTGGAAATCCAGCGAAACATAAGAAAGCATGTTGAGGAAATTAAATAGCATATCGTGTTTGCCAAATTTCCTTTTTAGAGATTTCTATAGTGCTACTGTTACAAAGAACGAAATTAGTTACTAAAGCAATTTTTCTTCCGTTTTCTTGCGTACTTTGTATTTTATCTGCCTTGACAATACTTTTTCCTTGTATACAACTGAGCATTTGATTTCCCAAATTTGGTTTGAATCTTTGCATTTGATTGTGTGTTTAGTATTTTAGGCGGCATTGTGAACATTCGGGTATGCTAGAATATGTCTCACCTTTTTTGAAATGTTCAAGTGCCCTTAAATTATAACAATTGTTTCGCTGCAAGCGATGATAAATATCGCATCTCAATTAGCAGTTACTTCAAATCAATTAGCAGTTACTTCAAACCATTTACAAGTTCATGATTTTCGCTTCCATTAATTTACTCGAAGACTTTAATTCTATCAAAGGAGCTCGTATTATCAATAGATGTCTGGCTGGACAGTTCTACCTTTTGTTTGGCTTGAAATGAGACCTGTATATAGGCATATTAGGCATTTCTTGAAGCACAGTTGTTTTTCAAACCTCGACTCAGCCTATGAGTTGATTCATTGAGGAGTTACTGTTCCTCCATTTGGCAGGAATTGTAGCCTTTTGCAACCTTTTCCTGCGTGCGCATCTTGTCTATAACTTTCTGTCGTGATTTGATGTCCATCACATCTAGGTAAACAATGCATGGTTCCTTATTTTAGGCAGAAGTTTGGAAAGTAATACCTTATTTTACTTGTCAATAACTTCCGTATTTTTTTGTATAACAGCTACATGATATTGAAATGGGACTTGTTTAGTGGCATATTAGGCATTTTTTAAATGACGGTTATACCTTGCCTTGGGGTACTTAATTGACCACATACAAATGAGTTAGTTTGACGCCTTTTTGGCATGAAACGTACTCTTCCAAGTTCTTTTCCTGCATGCATATATTACCTAAATTTCCTCTAATGATTTGAGGCTTATCAGATTTAGGTGCATATATAATTCACTGCGTTGTATAATGTGTGGTCCTTATTTTTGGCTGAATTTTGAAAGTACTGCTTGATTTTACTGCAGTCAATATCCTATGTTTTAATGATTTAGGGTATCTCCTGATTTTTTTCTTCAAATATCTCGCATCATTAAGTCTTTTGTTGACACTTTAAGGTATTGTGTTGCTTTCTTTGGCATGAAAAAAGTGTCCTTGGAAACAGTTTTCTTGCCTATCTGGGATTTTAAACTACAATAGCGTTACTGCACATCGTGCTGACATTACAGGGGAGGAGAGTCATCTGTGCAGCTTTTCTCCAAAGTTGCAGAAAATCTAAAGACTCAAATTAATGATTTTTAAGTCATGATGGAGCAAATAATGATGCTTTTGGCCTCACTAATTTTGTCCTACAAATGTATCATTATGCTTTTTCTCTGCAATGTTCATATTCATGATATTCTTGGCAAGACCTAGTATATTAATGCATTTCTCTGTATGTTTATATTTGTAATATTCTCTATACCGATTTTTTTTGCTTAATCTCATTTATAGTTAATAGGTAGGAAAGTGCTTGAAATTCTTGAAATATTACTAGAGTCAAATTATCTTTTCGGGGATGGTGATGCCTACTTCATGACAAAATGAAGTTATCCTATGTCCTTATCATATAACTTTGCTAAACTTGAAGATGTCTTTTGCAAATTTCTGGAGTGCCGAAATTCTTTCATACCTTTTCTTGGACTGTATTCTGTTGTAAGAATTACAACTTATGTATGAGGCTGCAAAATAGGGGAATGAAATTTTTATCCTTTTTGATTGGATTTGTAAGCTAACGCTCATCTTTTATTTCCAGAAGCTATTTAAAAAGTCTTCAAATTCTTGTAGTACTTTTGGAATAAAAACTGCATTAAATAAATCTTCCTTATGTGCAGTTGAGTGAAGCAGAAACAACATCAGCATGGCGGCAAGAAAGAATTGAAGAGCTTGAGGCGCTACTTTTGGAAGCTGAGAGTACTGTCAAAGAGCTTAGAGAAGAGTTGAAGGAAACTCGAGAGGAGTTGGAAAATGAAAGAACTCGTAAATCGCATCAAGTTAGTAAGACTCCTACAATTGGTGATACTGTTAAACCTGAAGAAGTATTATGGGGAAAAAGAAGTAATACTTCTGGTTCCATAGGACAGTCTCAGTCCGATTCACAGACTGCATATGAAGTTTCTGGAATGAATATCTGTTCCAATAAAGTATCGGTGGGGAGTGATTGCCCCTGTAAAGGTCAAGCTCTCAATAACTATTGCTGTGTTCATAACCGTAGTTTTCCTGTCACAGTAATGAGAGGCAAAGAGCCTAAGCTTAGGAGAAACAAGGGCACTCAGAGAGTGCAGGCATTTGAAAAGAATTCGTCTGCACAGCTGTCTCTCTCTGGACAAGAGGCAAATGTGGAATATGGGACGTACAGTGGGGGAATAGAAGGTAAAGTGTCAGCTGCAATGTCCAACCTCTCTGTGGATAAGAAGTATGGGAGGAAGAGAGAACCCTCAGCATTGAAAATGATAAAAGCGGACTGCCATGCGGTCATTAAAAGTCATGTAAAAAAAAGAAAAAGGACTCCAGGATGCAGAAGAAAAAATACGTCATGGGGGAAGCAGCTTGACCAGATTTTCACAAAGCAGCAAGCAACTCATGTTTTTTCCTTCAGAACTTCCAAGGAATCTAATCCACCATGCAGACTATATTCACCTTCAGAGGCAACTGAAGTTATGGAGAAATCGGGTGCTCTGGTTACTCGTAAAGATGCTGAGCTTGTTAAATCTGGTATTGTGGTGGATGCAACTAACGGAAGTGAGATGCCGAAGGAATCAGAAATTATAAGACAGGGTAATGGTGGAGTCCAGCGTTTAGATGTTTTAGCTACCATATCAGATGAAGATATAACCGATGACTTGTCAAATTCAGATCTGAAAGCTTCTAGTTCAAGTGACGGGATTTCGGGCAGACCTCCGGAGAATAAGCTTCTCAAGTTCACATTTACTAGGCGTAAGAAGGAAACTTTGCGCAACCCTAATGGCACTTACTGTGGTGCTGATATTACTTCGAACAAAAAGGCACGAAAACATGACCATTCTTCGAAGCTGGAGAACTCTGCCGTTACAGGTGAAACATCTCAAGACAGTCACAGTCAACAGCTAGCGCAAATTGCAGAACAGGTCCGTGATGTATTATTTGGTTGTATGGGAAGTTGTGCGAATTTGACTTAACTTATCTAGTTATGTAGCCTCTAACTTGTAGGGTGTGATCTGCTGTTGGAAATGCCTTCAGCACTTACGGTAGTGGTGTGCAGGTTCTAGGGTGGGAACGGTGTTTGTCCTCCCCTAATATCTACCATGTGGATATTGATGGTAACATTTTGAAACTTGAAATCTACCTTGTAGGCTCCTAGAACGGCCCTGAAACCTAGAACCTTTCGGTTCTATGGGTTTCACTACCCGGTATTTTAGTATTTTAAATTTCTTATTAGGTGAAAACTTACTGCACCTCTATCTATTACTAAAACAATCAACACAGAAGATAATATGTGCATGTCAAGAATAATGGAGGGTCATAAACCAAAACATTGCACAAGTAAAGTACCTTAAAACATAATAACTACAAATAATTGCACATTATTTGAATATTGTTTTTTAGGGTACCTGTATCTTTCTGCAAGTATCTTGCACTAGGTGTAGATCATAGGGTACAGGTGGAGGCCCATACCCTGAAACATACACTGTACTTACCGGTTCTAAACTTTTCTTGTGAGCTCTAAATACACTGTACAAGTTAGAACATGCTGTAGTGGAAACCTGTTATCATATTTCTAACTATTGTCGGATTTGCTTGATTGCCATGACAACATCCTTAACTGCTGCATCTTGATGCAAATGGCTTTTTCCTATTACAGTAAGTGCATCATGCTTCTTTTTAGTTTTTTTTAAGCGTATTTTTGGAAATTCTTTACCTCAGTATAACAATTGTTCGGAGCAGTGTGTCCTCATTGACTTTAGCTTCAGCTGCAATCATTTTTGTGCAAATTAAGCTTTTATTGGCTTGAAAAATGACAGCAGCAGTAAAATGTGTCCATCTTTTCAACTTCCTTTTTCATAGTTGTCTTCAATGGCTGCTAAACTTATTTATGCTTGTTTGCTTTGAGAATAAAGGTTTTCCCTTGGCCTTTCCTTTTGTTTTGGGTTCTAGTTGCCGTGGACACTGTAGGTATGGCCTTCCCGCTTCCTAAACCCCCGATCGCAGATTAGTTACCCCATTGCTCACGTTGGCAGTTTCTAGGAATCAAATACTTGCAAAGTGATGATTTATTGAAGAATTTCATTCTTCAAACTTTTAAGGAAGACCATTTGTCTATCCTAAAATGTCATTGTTTCCTTTCATTCGTCTCTTTGCACAAAGTGAGTTTTTATTGCAATGAATTTGGAGTTATGAGTGCCCGAATCATGTGTCATAGTACTGTTCGGCCAGATGGATAGAATTGTGCTATTCGATGATTAGGGAAAAAAGGTTATGCTCATAGGTTACGCGATAAAGTAGAATTCCTGCCTTTTTCGCTGCTCAAGTTGCCTGTTAACGTACTGCTCTTTGTCATGTTGCTGATACATTGCTTTCTTCAACTCTTTCTAATCGTAACTTGCGCTGTGCAGCTTATATTTCTGGCGAGGAACAAACGGGAGTAGAGGCTGTGTCGCTGTTACATGAAGAGAGACCGGGAGGGTCCCTCAATAGCCTGGTTCCAGAGAAGGCTTAATTTGTTGGCTGATATCCATGCAAGTAGCAGCTAGGCGGGTCGCATTGTCAAAAAGGAAGCAGTTGGATCATTTATGAACTATTTATGCTCATTAATTTATCAATATCCTCATAGTTATTCAGTTATACAATAATAATGACCATGGAACCCTGCATGATATAGTTATTCTTGACTTATCATACATAATAGTATCATAGAGAGACAAATGAAATGAAACTCTTCGTTATCTATTTAGTGACGACATTCATTGTCGTGAATATTGTTGTACACATTTTGAGATACATGGAGAATTGCTTGTTTTTCTTGTCATGAATAATCAAAAGGCTCTCGTCCTCTGGGGTTACATTCCCCCAACTCCATCTCTTGATAACTAGTCTCGACTCGAGCAACGTAGTTCACATTCTCCGATCATTTAGCTTTTACTCTTGGCGAGATCGTAAGGTTTTTGCGCTTCCGGACTTGATCCATGGATTCTCTCCCCACGGCACTTGAATTTAAGAAGCTCGATTTTGTTAGGGTTTGAGAGAATCCAAACCTCGGAACAGAGAACTTCATCCCGGTATAACCAACCCTGAGTAGAGTAATGCAATTAGAACAACTCGAGTCGTGTAGCAACTTCATTCATAATTGATGGATCTCGCCGAGTTTAACAACAGGGCCACTTAATAAAATAAAGGCGATGAATGCCACCAGATTTTTAGCGCAGGTCCATAGGATTCTAACTGTTCAGATTAAACGCACGGCGCATCCGTCTGGTCCATAAAAGAATTTTCTATCCACTCCTTGGAAACAGACTCGCGAGTGGTCTTGAAAAGTTGACAGTGTTTTCTCCTTCCAATGAAGTTGTTGGGGGCTTGGACCCCGATGGTTATCGATCTTATACAATCATCTCCCACTTCCACGATTACCTCGCCGCACTCCTAACTTAACGGCCCCGTAAGGAACTGCGGCGCGCGACGTACGCATCACACGAAGCAAACACAGTTCCATTTGTCCAATGAAGTGAGATTTGCAAACACTGACCACCGGTGGGGTGGAGTGATTACGCAAGCGTTCAATCAGTAAGAGAGCAATACAAGAATTTCTAAGGAAGAGGATCAAAGTTTAAGGTGACCGAGTGAAAAGAGAAGACACATCGCCCTCTGCACACATTCAAGGCTCTGCATTTGGGGATGGCCCAGGTTGATGTCCTCTGGTGTTTCCGATTCTTCACTTCAAATATGACAAAAGGCGATCTGCGACGGCTTCTGCTGGCAGCCCCACGTAGAGTCAGACGAATTAATCTGTTTTTTCTTCTCTCTCTCTCTCTCTCACCAGATTCATCTTTACAGGAACTTTAACAAGAGAAGTTACAAGCCTTAAACGCAGAACCTTCCATCTTGTAAGCTGCTCGACTTTAGAGGTTCCAGTTCCATCAGAAACAAAAATACCCATCTGTTGCATAGGATGCAAAAAATCAGGGTCATATATACTGGAGCGATGCCATGACTAACAGCAAATGAACTGCAGAATTTACGGGAGACCTATTCCTCCAACTAGTGGTTCGTTATTAGGACCGAAATCGGTAAGATAAAACTGGACATAGGGGTTACACCACAGAGGTCGAACAGCTTCAGAATTAACATGAAAATAATCCTGATTTACGAAATGGGACATTGAGATTATGAGTCTGTAGTGGCAGGGGATTTTGGGTCTTGCTTTTTTAGAAGTGAGATGAAACCTTCAATATGATCTCTAATGAGTTGCAATTGAAAAATTTGAGGCGGTGCAATGTCGCGACTTGTCTTGCGAGGGGGTTTCGGTCACTAAGGCGATTCATTTATCCGCCAAGACACAAGTAAAAACTGGTGGAAATATCATGACTCTATACCTGGCAACTGTATTGGCTACTGCACCATCTCGGGAATTGACTGATTCTCAGTATGAATTTTGGCCAATGGATTCACCATGAAGCCAGCACCACCCTGCTGTCGAAACCTGCGGTTCTCCAAATTACACACTCCAGTGTCACAGCTCCTATCAGCTCTCAAGCGTGTGGAGGATGCTGATGGCGTAGCGGAAGAGATGAACCTGGAACTTGAGTACCGATCCTCTGGCTTCCTCCGAAATCTTGAACTCAAGAAATCTGTAGGTAACATGCAACAGGAGGTTCTTCTGGAGTCAGTGTTAGTCATCCTTCCACTTGTTAGCGCCAAGTCGTATGAGATCTCATCCAACGCCATCTCTAAACCGTGCACACGTGTCTCCAGAGAATGCATTCCATTTTGTGAGCTCCCAATGAATCTCTAATAGGAGTATACAGGAATGTCAAAATCAGAACAAGTACCAGTACAGGTGTTGATATGGATATAAACATAAAATGTAACCGAAGACCAAAAATAGCTCACAGTATTACCATATTATGTTGGATATTCTTGATTGTGCATAAATTGGATGAGGCACATAATTATACGATTCTTCACATTGTTTGCACATGAAGAAATCCTAAATGTTTTTGTATTGGGCTATGCAAATTCTCACACTGTTACTTGATACAATTACAGTGCCACTATTTCATTATCTAGTGTATCCCTGGTGCCGTCAGCAGTGATTGATTGGATAAAAGTTTCGATGCTCATGCTTGGCAAACAGACCTGAAGGAGATCTAGTAGACTTGATTGCTGCTGCTCAATCTGAACGAGTTGATCGCGGATTAATGCTAAATCTTCACAATCCTTGTGATTCCTGTGGTGATCTTCAGCTGTGTTACTAGCTACAAGAGTAAAATTAGACTTCTCCTCAGGACATGGAACCACACGAGATCCAGACCTGAAACCACTAGGCTTGGGCAAATTCTCATCAGAGCTCTTGCTGAAAAGGGCTCTTTGTGTTTCTGGCTTTGAGACCCCATAAATCTCATTGCTCTTTCTTAGAGGAACGTTTTTGTTCCTCTCCCTGAGATCATCCCCACCAGTCCCCTTTGATAAGGCAGATCTGGAAATGGCAATTTCAACTTTCCAGTCCGAAGGCTTCTTATGATCCACCTTCCGAAGGACAGGACTGACATTTCTGTTGCTAGCCTTCAGTGGACTTCTCTTCCTTAGAGTGCTTGCAGATGCAGATGTGCCAGTCAGTGGAGTTGGACGGCTAGGCGGTGTTTGTTTTTTCCTCGTCTGAGGCCCGACAGATCCAGAAGAAGAAAGAGTTCTTGATGCAGACGGATAACGCCCATCACTTGCATTTTCTGTATCGACAGAGGGAAAGAAAGAGGTTGAATCAAGCAGATACCGCAACAGAAAATACTGGCAAACGATCTTAAGAATATGGCAAGCTATAAAATAAACTAACCTCAGAACTTTGTCAAATCTGAACCTATTGAGCAACCATGAATCCTATGGCTATGTCTACAGTTCGGCAAACCGTTCCAACATTTATAATCCAAGAAGACATAAATCCAGATTAGTATCTAATTTGCATAACCATTTTTTTGCCATTTTCAGGTCCACATTGGTTAGCACCACAATAATTCGAGCCGAATTCAACCCTTTGTGGATCTCACAACAAATCCAGCAAGAGGAAGAAGTAAAGTTGCTGTAAAGATCCAAACCTTTGGAAGAAGAGACCGACTGAAGCGGAGTGGACACCTCAGAAAGATCAGGAACCAGCTTCCAGGCCTCCACCATCTGGTTCATAACCTCCCTAACTGCCTTCACCTAGAAAACTAGATTGATTAATTTGACCTTAAATTCACGATCCGAAAATCGGAAAATCGACGCCAAGAAGTAAGTTTGTCACGGGACGAGTAATGCAGAAATCCAGGTCGAAATCTACTGCCCACCTGATACCTACACTGGCAAATTACCCCTAAAGAAAGCAAATCACGGTTCAACTACCACGTTATTATCATGGATCGTATCCTGAAGATCAAGATATTTCAAAGCTGCCGTCTTGATCGGAGCCACCACCATCCCAAATCATACAGATAAACTTGCAAATTATGCAGTGTACAAGATTAAAGAATCAGACCTTATCAAACCGCCGATTCTCAAAGACCTTCAAACATGCGGGCTTAAGCTCCACCAACAAATCTCTCTCCACGACCGCCAACTTCAGTAGCACCTCCGCGGAGGCCTTCCTCGCAGCCCAGTCCTCGCCACTGAGGAACCCAAGCACACAAGGCACCAAATTCTTCAACACTCCCTCGCTCCTAGCCGCGCCGACACCAACTACACTCTCAATCAGCGTCAGTGCCGCCGAGTTCGCCCTAAAAGCGTCGGTCTTCAACAGTCTCTCGAACCTCGGCAACAACCTGCACAATTTTGCAGGCTCAGGATCCGGCGAAGCACTAATGGCAGACGCTAAGCACAGAGCCGCGCTCGTCTGCGCGTTCACGTCTTGCTCGGTGAAGAGCGCGTCGGAGAAAGCCTTCAGGAACGAATCGAAAGAAGGTCTGTTCACGTTCGTGGCAAGGGCGGCGGTGGCGCTGACACAGGCGGACCGGACGGCGGAGTCCGGATCGCGGAGGCGGCGCGCGACACCGGAGATCATCTTCGGCAGGTGAGGGGAGAGAGTGTTGCCGTGAGTGACGGAGAGAGTCGCGAGGAGGTTCACGCATTGCCTGCGCACCGGAGACTTGTCGGACGCGTCGGTGGAGTTGATGCACGAGATGAAGACCGAGAACGACGCCGGATCGAGCGACCGAGCCATGGAGTCCAGCTCCGAGGACGCGATGGAGTGAGTGTCGCGGTCGGCGAGCTTAGTGAGGCAGGTGAGGACCCTCTGCTTGAGGTTCTGCGGCGGTTGCGGAGGACTGTAGGCGGGCATTGTGGCGGTGTCCGGTGATTCGGTCGCGGCAGTGGAAGTGGCCGGAGTCAGGGAGGAGGTGGTGGCACCGCCGGTATCTCCGGCAACATCGCCGGCGGCGTACGGTCGTGGCTCGGGTAGAGAGAGAGAAAGTGCCTGTGCACTTTTTCGATGCTGTGCCTTGCTTCTGCTCCGTTCCGTTGGCTTGGCTTCTACATTTTAAAGGAGGAAGGTGATCACGGGGGAGTGATGTGGCGGGAGCGAGACGACGTCGTCTTGCATCAGTTTTAAACGACTTTTCCATTTTAAATCGCTAATATGCGTAAAAAAGCAAGCTTAAACTTATAAGCCACGTAATTACTTTCTTGTTTTGGTCCAAAGTAATTATTTATGGGAAAAATCACATGTTCAATTTCGTATGGAGGGAAGATCAAGCTAATCCAACGAGTTATTTACTTTTTCTTTATATTTTTTCCCAAATTGTCCCAATTCTAAAAGGTAATATCTGACAAAAAAAGAAAGAAAGATAATATATCCATTTCATGAATTATTGAATTTTCGAGTTGCTTGAGCGGTCATAATTATTAGAAAATCTATATAATAAAGTAAATAACATGGACTAGGACATGATGTTGGGATATGGAGTGGGTTGAAATTCTTGACTGAGGCTCCATTTATTTCGTGAATAATAAATTATATGAAAAACATCTTTTTAAAAATGATTGTTTGAAATAATTAATCAATGAAAAATATTTTTATTATCGAAAATAATTTGAATCTAAATATTTTTCAGGACGATGAAAATATTTTTCGTTCACTCGAATTTGTGAGCGATATAAAGTGATTTAAAAAAACATTTTTTAAATTATTCATTGAAGTAAACGGAGCATGAGGCTATAAAGAATTATTGGTGAGCTTCTTAATTATTGTAACTATTGGGAGTGCTCTATTCAGGTGTCGGCAAGTCCATTGAAAGTCCACCTTAACTTACATTTTTCCAATATTTTATTAATTTCACAAGATTAGATAAGATGCAAATTAAAATATTTTTTTTTCCAATTTCGAAGCTGCACACGTGGCAGCACCATTTCACTGAGCGCTCGAGATTATGATAAATGTCACTAGCCATCTGATTTTCTTTTTTCTCGAATTCTCTTTTCTTTTTTTCTTTTTTTTATAACAGATATACGGGTGATTGGAAAAAATTGAAGAGATGGGGATACCGCGGACTTGAGAATGGGGCCACGTGCGCTACTGTGGTTTCGTGACCTGCCAACGAATAGATTCCCTCGTTCCTAACTTCACCAGATTTCGAACAAGAAAAGAAGTCTTCGAGGGTTGTAATTAGCAATTACCAAATTCGAGTCTCTTTTCTTTTCCATGGGAAGAAACAATAATTAGAGTCGAAAATAAAACGAAATGGTGAGATTAAGGATGTGTATGATAAGGTTTCTGTTATCAAGAACAATTTCTGAGTGAAAATGAATTTTTCCGATTCTGTTCTCGAGAAGAGTTTTTGAGCAAAAAAATGTGTTTGATAACTGTACAAAATTTTATTCTCGAAATAGCAAAAAAATAGAAATACGTTTGGTATGATTTTAAAAATTTCTATTCCTAATCTTTTTCATTTAATTATAAAAATGTCAGTGGAAGCGGCGGCGGATTGAGAGCGGTGATTAGGGAAAGAGTAGTGAGAAAGAGTGAGAGTGAGAGTGAGAGAAAAAAGTTGATTCTTTTTTAAATGAGTTTGTTTCTTTTCTTTTGTTCCCTGAACCAGAAGCAACTTTTATTTATTTATTATTGTTTCTATTCCAAATCTGTTCTCGAAAATAAAAGAATCAAGAATTATGGAATCTTGAGCGTTACCAAACAGATCCTAAGTGTCCCGCTAGAGAATTAATTCCTTGGGACTATAACGTCACTTAATTGCATGAGCTGTGCGTATGTCAATCTTGTGAGTAGAGAGCTCATCTTCGTTTGATTTGTGATGGGATTCTTTCTCGTGAGCAAAAAGCTTACGATATGAAGTAATTCTCACTGATGAATCCCTTGGCTTGATCGTGCATTGCGTGCCTTGAACTCATCTACAGAGATGAATCAGGTCGTTCCCGCATGGCAAGCTGCCAAGATCAATTACCATCTTACCGTCTTACCAAAAAAAAAGTACCATCTTACCGTCGAATTTTAAAAAAAGAAAGAAAGAAAAGGATTCGAAAGTACATCATGCGTTATTTACCTTGTACTCTATACGCGAGCAAAGTGGAATTTCCGCACATTATCGAACACGAGATGGGGTTTTGAAATCTAGAGACGTGAATAGATTAAGGAAAATTGTCAAAAAAAGTCCTAAACCTATTGCAGTTTTGCTAATTCAGTCATGAACCTTTTTAAGTTTGTCAATTGAGTCATAAACCTTCTATATTTGTGTCAATTCAGTTTTGGCCGGCCGGCGTTGAATATTTACCAAAAAGATATTAGATTGCTTGATGAACTTGTTGTTCAAAGTACTCTCGCATCTACCTATTCATATCAATGTGTATCTACACAAAGTTAAAGGTTGGAGTTTCGATCTCACAGTCATTTCTAACCATGCCCATTCGAAACAACTGTTCTGTCTCGCCTTTAATGTCCTGCTTCCTCCATGGATCTAGAGCACCAGTCAACCAGAATAGCAAGCAAAGGAAGCATGTCGCTTTTGAGACTCCAGCGACACCCCACCAATAAAAGCATTCGCGAAAATTAAGGTGGGGGAAGTCGATGCAGGACCACGCAACAAACGAAGTGATGGTCACTGAACAACAGGGAGAGCAGTAATACGCATAGAATGGCAAGAGCAGCGGGTGAAGCATCATGCCCCGCAATCAATGCGGGTAAAAATTTAACCTTTCAGCCCCAAAATTCAGACAGGAATCCACGCGACCCCTGTTCCAACATTTACTGTCGTAAGCAATCGATCGAGTTGCTCGCATCATTACTCCTCCATGTTGCTGCTGCATAGCTTGTTCAATTGGCTGCTTGCATGCGTGCAATCTGTGAGAATCGGATGTTTGTAAAAACCCTTCACAACTCCCATAAAAATCCAATTCTAAAGTAAGAAGATCGAAGAAAAAACCATCCTTAGGTTATACTATCTAAGGTGGATCCTAACAATTGTGGTCCTACTATTACCTTAACTTCATTCTGAACGTTTATGTTCTTACTATTGTTTGTTTACGAGAAGAATTTATGTAGGGCAATCGGATTATCCCAAGCCCCACGAGATGTGTTATGGCCGATATGTTTGTAATCTCCTCGATGTCGAGGCCCTATCGATCCGAGTCCCGAAACTCGAGCATGCATGCTTAAGATGTCAAAGGGGTCGCAATTAAATTAAGTGGGTGGTTAAACCTTAGTGTAAGCAATGATGTATGTGAAGTAGGGGACAGTTGCGATGGGTCGTGACCATTCAGTTGGGAGTACCAAACCAGGATGTGGGTCTCATCTTCCCACACCCACCTGATAATTAGGTCCTTCGACAGCATAATTTGGGGCCTCATTTGAGGGGAAATTAGGGTTTGGTTGGTGACCCGAATTCGTCCTTGACCTTGATTTTATATTAAGTGGTCGAGATGCAAAAAAGCACCTGCTCTCATGGTGCATGGAATAATCTAATGTCTTTCATCTTTCTTCTTGCTCCCAAATAAGGAATTCTCTAATGGGGTCATCTTTCAGGGACGAAATCATTACATTGTTGAGGAATTTTCATAGGCTCTCTCAAAAGTTATATAGATATAATGTAGAGGCTAGAGCTCAATAAGAAGAGACTATGAGAGGAGAGAATTACTTGAAGTATATAAAAGCTCTCTTCTTTTTAGAGGAGTAAAAAGCTTCTTGCATGAGAGTTCTTTTTTAGCATTCTGTTTTGGAGATGACAAGCACATATGTTTTTGTATCATTTGAGAAGAGAGAAATCCATGTTATTAGACCATTAGTTGGAAGGTCCACCCATATAACTTAATTCGAGTATTATGTCAAATAAATTTGTGCTAAATAATATTAGATGGAACTTATTAACCGGAGATATAGAATTAGCAGAGCTTGGTTGCAGCCTCGCCTGTGCGAGCCCTCATCCTCCCTCCCTCCACCCCTCCCCTCCTCTCTCTCTCTCTCTCTCTTTCATCCGGATGGACATTCAATTTCCCTATCTCTACCGTTGCTACTTCAAGCAAGGTTCATAGGCGGTAGCGACGAGCACCTAGCCACTAGCAACAGTTGCTAGGCCGTGGTCAGTGGCTAGGTGGCGTCATTGCTAGCTCCAGTTTGCCCTTCCCCTCCTCATTCTTGTTGGGTATCGCATACCGATTCTAGAAAAATAATAAAAGAATAGAATTGAAAGAACACACTAAAAAATTTATTTTTGAAGTCCACCTAAATTAGGGCTACGTCTCTACACAGAGGCATTCTGTGAATTCACTAGACTTCGAAAAAAGTAGAATTACAATGATAATCTTCTCTCAAGATTAGGGCACAAAGAGATTTAGAACACTCACGAAGAAAAAATCACTTTTTCTTCTTTCTTTGCCACACGCACTCATGTTTCTTCTTCTTTTGGCCATCACGGCCTCTCTTTTTCTCAGCCATGCACAACTAATACCTCTAAATAGCTAATATATGAGGTGTAATTTTTAACCAAAAAGCAAAATGAAGAGAAAAGATTAAAAAAAAAAAGCCTTGATAAAAAAGTTTGGACCAATAATTCTTTATCTGTCTCTCTCTAGGCTAGGCTTTGTGAATCTTGAACTTTTTAATTTTTCAGTCCACCTCAGAAATTTGCTGGAGAAGCGCACTGACATGGCATTGACGTGGATGGCCATGTCAGCATAGTCCATGCATGAATCTAAAACACATTCTCCACCATCTCATCAGTCTATCCAGAAGAAGGTGGTACGAATGTTACAAGAAGAACTTATGGCCCAAAATATTGAAAAAGATTGAGCAAATCAATCGCACTGTTTGGCAAATGAGAGGTTTCCATTAGCCAACAAGGGATCGTCGGTGGGGAAAAAAGGAGACGAGAAGTCAATAAATTATTCCAGATATTTAAAGGGGAATAAAACCATCCTTTCTTTTTCATATTTATCTGCAAATTAAACAAAAAAAAAAGGAGGGTTTATTTAGAATTAGAACCTTTTTATTTTCACAATAAATATCGAAGGACTTCCACACCTTTTTATGAGCCTTGGAGTCGAATCTATTTGCCTTCACCCACCAACAATTCTTTATCTGGACCTCTCTCTAGGCTAAGCTTTGCGATTCTTGAACTTTTTAATTTTTCACTCCACCTCAGAAATTTGCTGGAGAAGTGCACTGACATGGCATTGACATGGCTGGCCACGTCAGCATATTACAAGCATGAATCCGAAACAAATTCTCCACGAACTCTTCAGTCTATCCAAAAGAAGGTGTTACGTACATTACAAGCAAATCTATGGCCCAAAATATTGAAAAAGATTGAGCAAATCAATCGCACTGTTTGGCAAATGAGAGGTTACCAATAGCCAACAAGGGATCGTCGGTGGGGGAAAAAAAGGAAACGAGAAGTCAATATATTATTCCAGATATTTAAAAGGGAATAAAACAATGCTTTCTTTTTCATATTTATCTGCATATTTAACAAAAGAAAAAGAGGGTTTATTTAGAATTAGTTCCTTTTTATTTTCAAAAATAAAAATCGAAGGACTTCCATACCTTTATGAGCCTTGGAGTCGAATCTATTGCTGCCCCCACCACTTCCAATTTTACGTTTCGTCTACTTAAGTGTGGTCAACGGGTAATCTATTATGACTAAGCCACATTCTTAAGCATAAGCAATCGCACTTCACTGGCCAAGGATTAGAAAAATGAAAGGGTTGGTTCTTTGCACAAGCTAACCTCAACTCGGGTCATTTCGGAGCCTTGTCAACATTTTTTTTTTTAATTTTTATACATGGATGGAGCAGATCTATCTAAATTTTTTTAAGTGTAAAAATTTTATAAATGGGCATTCATTAAATTATATTTTTCCCGACATTATTATCCATGTGGCGACTTGTTACTAGGTCTGACCCATCCATCCATAAATGTGGCCTTTGCTTTTGGTGCGTAGCGAGACACAAAACATGAGTAAGACGGGCCACATGCATGGGGACAACCCATCGCCAAATCCGAAGACATTCCTTCGAGTTTCAGGCTGAATCATGCGATCTTTCCTCGGAGGCCTCGACCCAACTTCACAACCATCTCCATATGTCCCAACCCCACAAATATAATATATATATATAAGAAGAATTGCTTTTTCGTTAAGGTGTTAATTAACTGTTTAGTCAATTTTTCATAACCCAGAACTCATTTTCACTTACCTTTTACCTTTCTTGTCTCTCGAAGGGATGATTTCTTGTGACTTAGAATTCAAGAAAAGGCAAGGAAGATACCGCTTTGTGGCAGCTGAATTGGGGACCATCATTCCATGCGATGGACCCTCATCATCAAGCATAGGAGTGATAAAAATATCGCATGTGTCCGGTACATGTGAGCCCTCTCTCTCTCTCTCGGCAATCGGATCACATAGGTTCCACGCGAAGTTCTCGCTGTTCAATGGTTGAGATGAAGTGGGCTCATGTGCTTCGGGATTTTGAGCGCGTGCAAGAATTGCGACACCGGGACCTTAATGTTCTAGATCCAACTTAGATTTATCAATCTAGTCCTGCTTTTACATTTTTTTATTGTCATTCTTTGTCTCGACTCTATAGTCTTGTCATGTTGAGTGTCGTGGTAGGTATGTCACACGCTAATTAGTTTTTTGATCGTCCTCCATAATTTCACATGCAAGCCTAAAGAGGCCAAAGTATTTCGTCGTTTTCATAATTTTCAATCCTTCGTAGATCTTGTGACAATAAAAAAAGTCCTTCGTACATCTACCTAATTCGGTTTACACTAAACATTTCGATGGATTTACTAAATTCTTATTACCAACCTCTTCCTTGTCTCATCTTTAGTCCTCGTCGAAGTGATTGCTACGTTAATTCCAGCATTGTCAAGGTCAACATAAGTTAGAATTAAGTTCTTATGATGAGGTAAGTGATTGGTCATGGTGAAGGTAGCTACTCTTTTCTTTTTCTTTTTCTTTTTCTTTTTTTCACATAATTTGAGCTTAAAAAATTATATGACGTGATTGTTCCAGTTTTTCCTAATAAGTCGTCTTTCAAGAAAATTATCAAAAAAGTCTTAAACCTATTAAAATTTGTGCTAATTCAATTCTAAACATTTCAGTCGAACCAATTTAGTTCTAAAAATTTGACGATTTGCCAAATTAGTCCTTTCGCCCAAGGACAAAAGATAAAGGAAAAAAAATAAAAAGGGAAAAAGTCACTAAAAACCGTAAACTTTATTCATTGTGACATATTTAAACTATTTTTTGTGACACAAAAAGTCCCAAACTTTTACTCGTGTGACACATTTACCTCAAACTTATACTTATGTAATACATTTACTTCAAAAAAAAAAATAGTGACACTAAAAACCCCCCAACTTTTTTTCTATAATATCAATTTTTTAGGGTAACTATGTCATGCGGATTTAAATTTGAGGTGTTTGATGTGTCACAAGAAAAAATTTACAGTAAATGTGTCCCACTGTACAAGTTTGGAGTAAATGTGTCACATAAATACAAGTTTGGGATTTTTGGTGTTACAAAAAAAAGTTTGAGATAAATGTGTCACAGTGGGCATAATTTAGGATTTTGGTGGCTTTTACCCAAATAAAAATAAATAAGTTTAGGGTAATATATATGTCTTTATCAGCTAGGGATGATAATTGATCCGGTTATATGGAATTTCCGGCTAGCTTAATTTATTTGGACTAATAATGCGTTTCGAGTTCACACACAAATTGAGGGTACTATGACCCGAAATTCAACCGAGCATGTTAACGTTGTGCCATCACTGTCCTACACTTATCTAGATTATTTAAGTCATTACAGACATTTATGTGTTCAATTTTTTCTGAAGCATAAATTTTTTGGGTTCCAAGTTCTCATTTTACTTAATCAGGGTTCGGTACAAGACTCAATTTAGTCACCTGTTGGCGGAGGAGCTCCTTGATTTCTCTCTTCCGATACAGGAAGGAAGCAAGCCTAAAAGAAACTTCCAATAGACACAACGGAGACAAAATTCAAATTTCAAGCACGAAACTCGCAGTAGCCAAAGGAAATGGAAGATCACCAAAGCTGATATGATAAGAAGTTGGTGCGCAGCAAATCTGGTTGGGTTGGTTGTCTGCTGCTGACTGCTGAGCGCCACTGCATTGAAGCAGCTGCTGAGGCCTTTTGAAGTTTCAAAGTTGGGAAAGTGACGTTTCCCGGTCCGTCTCCTCCTTCGTGCTTTGCATTTATGGCCCTTAGAATTATTCCCAAATGGCGTTTTCTTTAGGTACTATCGATGTAAATTAACATGTTTCGCATGAGCTATTGAACAATGTGAGTCTCACGTGGATCCCACCTGATCTAACGGTTCATGTGAAGTGGGCTGGCTGACAAAGGCCATCGCCATTTAATAATCTTCTCATTTGCAGACGTCTCGACCGTGCGAGTTGGAGCTATCGGGTCAGCACATTCCAAACTCATCTATTTTCATCAAGAAAAAACGAGAGCATCATTCGCCGACGAAAAACATGGTGGGGGAAGACATCTACTCCTATGTCTATCGTTGGGGGAGCGGTTCTTTCTTCTCGCCTTTTCTCTTTGCTCACGCGAGCACCGCCGATCGCACGAAACGCGTATCTCGCAACCGACATAGGCGTCGCGCAACGCGGTGGATCTAATACGAATCCCATAAAGGATGGTAGGTGAATGCAAGTTGGTGAATCTTTGAGGGGTCTAGGAAACACGAGAGTAACGACACCTTTCGATCGGGCATGGACGGGGATCAGCTCTTATGGACCGACCCCAATCGTTCGCCATAAAACGTTCAGTGATGGCCCAAAATTTGAAATTAGGCCTGTTCCTTCGTGGCCCGGATCTCATCGTTCTGCAAAGTTGACGAATTTCAAACGCAACTTAGCTAGATTCATGGTAGAAAAAGTGTTTACAAATGACAGATTCAACATCGAAATTCCTGAATAAAAAGGAAAGAAATCTGCTGAAGTACTGATCCGTGAAGTCATGGAAACAATCATAAGAAACGAAGTTCGACGACTTCTTCAAACCCCTTTTGCATAGTCGTGATGATCTCCATGAGGATCGGCCACGAATGAACGAAAGGTTTCCAAGATCATCGGGTCGTCATGAAACAGCTGCTTCGTCTGTGGCGAGCGAAGCGTACAGAGTTCGAATCAATTGAACAGATTGAGACATTAGGATAAACTAGAGTCGACTCGGTTTTATTGTAAAATTACCTCGTTGTAGAACTCATCGGAGGTAATCAACTCATCTTGATAGCGGCAGAATATACGGAGAAAGCGATCTCGAACCTCGTCGTTGCGTCGTCTCTGATGCACACGAAAATACAGCAATGAGGGGGATTGAGTTTCTACCAAGGTCTAAGAAACCGAAACACGGACGTCGAAAGAATGATTTCTCAATGAGGCTCGGATCATAAGCCATGACACGGAAGTTAAATTAGTTACCCTAACGATGTTGGCGAATTTAATGGCCCAGAGCTCGCAATTTCTATTTAGAATCCGATTCGCTTCTCCATGTCGCGTTATGGTCCGGAGCTTGGGTCCAATATCGTCGTTCCATCGCTCGAGAAGTTGAGGTTTCTCCTCCAGTGATTCCGCGACCTTGGAAAATCTCTCTTCGACATAATTACTGCACATGATTCAGAATCCGATTACAATTAGAGGAACAGATATTTACTCTTCTTGCTGAAATAGGAATCCAGGTATTGCTCATCGGTTAGCTTCACATATATAATAATTCCCTTAAACCCTAGAGCATCGTGAACACGTTAATCCGAAAATGATTGGTGCACTCGAGCCTAAACCCTAGAGACACGCCAAGAAAGTAATAAACAAGAGAAGTTTCAAGAACTCACGGCGCATTCTCTTCGCAGACCCGATTCGTCTCCAAGAACGCAGCGAAGAACCTCTTGTACTTGTCCGGCTCGTTCTTGAACGCGACACGCGCTTCATCGTCGACAAATCTGATGACGTCCTCGTGCATCGGGTCTGGACCTCCCTCGCCGCATCCACCGGACCTAACGAATGCGGCGGCAAACTCGAGCCATCAACCCAAGTGCACTCGCCGGCACATTTGGACTTAGAAGAAATGATAGATTGCTGACCTCGGGTCGTGGAGATTCGGGTTGTGGTTGTGCATGATGGGGTTCTTTCTCTACGCAGACGAGTGATGGTGTTGTGTTCGAGTCTCAGAAATTAGTTGAGGGGATTCTTGAAACGGAGAGAGAATGCGCAGTGATCAAGAAAGTTTCAGGAGGAGGAAGAAGAAGAAGAAGATAACTCATATATACGTTTAGGCGGCTTGGTTAAAAGAGGCAATCAGTACACTGTTTGGACGCGGGAGTACAATATCCATGTTCTGGAATCCCTGTAAATAATTAAAGAATCACTTGAAATTTCTCTTTACATCATTCTAATGATTTTTTATGATTACCATATGAATTTTAGCATGTGGTACGTGAAAAAAAGTTTAATGAAATCAGAGGATTTGAAGTACAGATTCGGAAACTAGCGAGTGCAAACTTTATTTTAGAGGGAATTTTGAGAATGACTTTTATGATTATCATATGAAACTTTTTAGTCTAAGTTCAATTATAGAGGAGTTCCACCACACTTTCCATAACCTTTTCTTATTGGAGATCCCCTCAATTCAAACAAATAATTTATTGATAGTGTCGAACTACTCCTAAAAATTATGCGTGGTGTTGTAATTCGTGAGAGTGCAATGTGTCTCAATATTTGGATGATGCACTTTAATTATAAAACTGTCTAAGGTTCCATTTGATTTGCGAAAAATGTGACATTCTAGAAAATGATAATATTTTTTCGGTATTTGGCTGAAACCTGAAAATGAACTAGAAAATATTTTTCGTCATTTTATATGAAAAATCTGATTTGATTTGATTTTTTTGAGAAAATTACCAAAATATTCGAATTTTATTAATTTTTTCTTTTCCCTTCTTCCATGGATAGCTGCTGGCCATGGCGAGGGTCAGCAATCGGCCACAAGCAAGGGATGAGCTCGCCAAATTCCGACGAGGTCGAGCTCGCCTGAGGCTAACTACCTCGAGCCTTGCCAGCCTTAGACAAGCTCTTTCGTCGCTTGTGGCTGGTCACCAGTTGACGTCGTGGACGTCAATCGGCGAAAGAAGAAGAAAAAAGAAAAAAGAAAAAATTCTTTTTTTTTTTTTTTATAAGAACGAACGTTTCATTAATTAAGGACCCAAGGCCGTGTGCAGGCCTGAGCGCCAAAGATTTGCACTGCCTTTGTGGACCCGAGCCTAAGTGTCAGGGACTAGAACTCTAGCGTCGGGGACCCGAGCACTACTTTTATGGACCCAAGCTTGGTTGCCGGGGCATTGAGCACGGGTACTAGGGCTTTGGGCTCGTCCTCGATAGATCTGGGCACGAGCATCAGGGGCTTGGGTTCAACCTAGATGGTCTTGGGCCCGAGTGTTGGAGACCTGTTCCTTAACGTCGGGGACCTAGGAATCAGCGTTGGAGTTCCCACGTCCAAGCGTAGAGTTTCGGTTCCAAGCGCCAATACCCAGTCATATTTTGAAAAACATTTTCAGATTTTTCATAGAGAAAATCATTTTCCTGAGTTTAAACATAGCTTTTCCGTTGACTCATTTTCCTAAACGAAACAAACACCGTAAAATGTTTTCCCGAAAAATATCTTTCCGTGAAATCTACAGAACCTTAAAGTATTTCTTATTCCTCTGTGAGAAACCTTCCGTCTCGTAGAATCTTTGACAAAGACTAACGCACAAACTCGATATATGCTACTCAAATTTCAGTTTTTTTTTTTTTTGTCGAAACTCAAATTTTAGTTAAACAGCACATGATCTGTACGTGAATGAAATAACATACTAAATATATATCTATAAAAACAAGATTTTTCAATGAATTTGATATATTTAGAAAGTGTTAGAGATATAAGAAATCGTGTCTTGAAGCGTTAGAGATTCAATCTACTTTCAAATCACGTTTTTGTCCCTCGCTTGATATCGTGCCATCGCAACCGACAGTGGACTTTTTACATGGAATTTATCGGAAAAAATTTTGAGATCGATATGATCTTTGAGATTTTGCTTTATTACACAGAGAGATTTATGAGGTGTGGAATAAAATAAATAGCGATTTAAACTCATTCGATTTCGTTTTGGATCAAGGACAAACCGGACGCACATGAAAAGATTTCTTTCATGGGCTTCTTCGTTGGGCTTAATTAGCCCAAACTGCTTGTGATAATCCCCCCCCCCCGGCCAGTCTTCTTGGGCCTGGGATTGGGATCCATGAATAAAGCCCTATCTACTTTGACTTTTCAAACTCTCTTTCTCTCTCCCCCCTCCCTCCAGCTACTTTTCCTAGTATTTTAGTTTTAAAAAATTGATATAAATTTTCATATATTTGCAGATAAATGAATAAGTTTCTGTTATTCTCAAACACTCAAATTAATATTGCTGCACCGTTACTTGCAAACACCTATTTAGCTCGATTTTTTTTTATATGACAAGGTTGTTCCGATTTTCCTAATAAGTCATTTTTCAATAAGATTACAAAAAAAAGTCATAAATTTATTGTACTTGTGTCAATTCAGTTCAAAACCTTTCAATTCGGTTTATTTAGTCCTAAATCTTATGAAGATTTGCCAATTCAGTAATTAATCTTTTGGTTGTGCCAATTTAGTCAGAAAATTTTTTATGAAATTTTCATTAACGTAAACTTAAATTATGTGTTTTCCCTTTTATTACATCCTTGAACCTTGTTTGTGGATAAGAAATTATTTGATATGACAGCTCTAAGCATGCATTTCAATCCAATGCCCTCGCCCTTTCTTCGTAACAATCACTCTGACGAATCTTACATTCAATAAGGTGTTATTGGATTAAGATGAAGATAAATAAAAAATAAAAAATCACCCAGCATAAATGCAAGCTAATAAATTCCCTAAACGTCACTATGATTGCGCCTGTTTTATTACGTGCCTAAAAAACGCTTACCCTAAATAATCCGATCGAGTTAATGTAATTAACTAAATTTGTATTTTGGATATTTATTCTGCTAAATTCAAAAGTAACATTCATAGAAAGATTTTAATGGAACCAAACAATATCGGAAAGAAAAAGAATAAAATGCAATCTACACTTACGAAGTGTGCGTAATCATCACCATAAGAAGGAAGATTCTCGATTTTCTAGTTCAAAAGATCGAGAAGAATATCGACTGTTGTGAACACTAAATTCGTCAAATGATGAAAACGAATGCGAATTACATTTAATTTATGTATTTTTTTACTTTTCATTTTATAATACGATCGATGCACGGATTTTTTGAATTCGAACACGGAAGAAATGCCGAAGGCATATAAATATTACCATTTAGAATTTATGAAACGTCAAACCAAAGCAGCAAATTTTTTTTCCTCGCCAAAAAAGAGCACGGGTGTTTATTTTCTGATTTTATTTTGTAGAACAAAAAGCTCCCCCTCAGATCTTTGTTCGACATGTCTGAAAACGACAGCGTTGGATCTGCACTGGCAGGCACGAATACGATGTATGTTGCTAGGGAGGCCGCGTCAGCAGGCGGAAGCCCCCCATCAATGCGAGAAAATATTTTATTGCAAAAAAAAATAAAAAATCAAATCAGAAACTCGCGTTGGGCAGCTCTGGGCCGCAACGTAAATAAGGCGAAGGGGCGAGGTTATTTTGGTAACCGGGCGACTACATATATCTCCTCTCGTGCGATCGTTGCGAGGGGTCTGAAAAAACCGAGCAAGCGAAGCAGAGGAGTTTCCGTTATCCTATCTCTCTCTCTCTCTCTACAAATTTTCCTCTCTCTCTTTCTCTCTTCGTGCGCGAAACGAATTAGGGTTCTACCGAATCGATTGAGCGAGAGGAGCGGCCATGGTTTCCGATTCGATCACCAATGCCTCCGCCAATCCGGCGCCGAACGCGAAGGATTTCGCCAAGAAGAAGAGAGTACGTCCTCCGGTTTCTATTTTGAAATGTTTCGCCCCGTTCAATCTTTCCGGCAATGCGTTTTGAAGCGCGGGATGGTCTGATTTGCGATTCTTATACGCTTTCTCTAAGAATCTGCGATTGGTGTGTCCAGGCCAACAGGTCGGCGAAGCTGAAGCAGTGCAAGCTCGACGCTCGTCGCGAGCAGTGGCTTTCTCAGGGTACGCGATCGATTTTTCTTTACGCTGATAACTGGGGGTCCCTTCTTTTGTTACGATGATTGCCCGTGTTGCTTTCGGTGTGTTTCTTGAATTTGATAGATGATCTGCGTTCCTTTGTTGATTTTGGTACTGTGTTGAATATCCAGTCAAGAATAAGGGAAGCGGGGAGGATTGGAAAGGTGAGAATCGGCAGCGGAGCGAAAGCGGCCAGTCGCTGGAGAATTTAGAGACGAGGAGGCGGAGAGATGATGAGAACGGATCTGTCCACCAAGACAGTGATTCCGAGTCTCCATCGAACAGTCCAACTGGTCTCACCAGTGTATTGAGTGGCAATCATTCGAGCGGCAATTGTACTGGTAGCAGCAGCAGCTGTAGCAGTGGTAGCAGCATTGGGTGCTTTTCTGGGAGTACTACTGAAGAAGAGGAGGGAGAGGATGATGGGTGCTTGGATGATTGGGAAGCCGTGGCTGATGCCTTAGCTGCCGATGACAAGCCCCAGAATCTGCCTTTTGATCCTCCCTCCGAGGGTGAAGCAGTTGGTGGATTGCAGTCTCCAGGAGAGCACGAGCAAGAGTCGGTGGTTCCAGATAATTCAAGACCTGAGTGCGTTAAAAGGCCTCCGAGAACTGCCACTGCGAGCAACCAAGCGTGGAGGCCCGACGATGCTTTTCGCCCCCAGAGTCTGCCAAATCTGTCTAAGCAGTACAGTTTTCCCGACACAAACCGGCATTACGGTAGTGGAGCCATCCCTTGGGGGTGTCATAAGGCTATATCTGTGCCCTCGTCGTGCCCCATATGCTTCGAGGATTTGGACAAGACAGACTCTAGCTTCTTGCCATGCCTGTGTGGGTTCAGGCTCTGCCTTTTCTGCCACAAGAGGATCCTCGAGGATGACGGACGCTGCCCTGGTTGTAGAAAACCTTATGAACAGGAGTGCATTGAGGCAGAGCCTAGTTTGCTTGAAGGGAGCCTGACGTTCCGGCTGACTCGCTCTTACAGCATGATAACCAGGACATAGGATGTCTACGTTGCAAAGAGTTCTGTATGTCTGGTCTCTCTCTTTTTGACGTGTGTGGAGGGTCTTACTCGTTTTGATGGAGTTATATGTGATCATAGGACAATGTTTTACAACACCTGATTTGAACTGTTTCTCTGATGATTCTGGTTCTGAACAGTGTGGACTCTTAGCCAATGTAGAGAACTCTTGTTGCTATGTGAATAGATAAATGGTATAGAAATTACTATTGAGGAAGAATAAGATCACGAGTTTTCCTTGTTAATTTTGTCGTGCCCTCTTAGACCAGCTTAATACCAGAAATTGTGTAGCTTGGTCTTGGCTTTCATCTTGTCTTTTCCATACATTCATCCAATGAGCGGACTGCCCTACTGGAATATGTCCTTATCAGTTGTTTTGAAATTGGATAAATGAGTTATATCTCCAAGGTTTATCTGGTTTATTCCCCGACTTGTATATGTGATGAGTTTCCTGGGTATCAAAGTAATCAAATGGCAAATGACCATTCTCAAGGCTTCCTGCTAGCTAGTCACAAATGCTTTGACACAATTTGGGGGTTGAGGGCAATATCTGGACTTGCTTATTGAGGCTTATACAGAAGTTGGTGTTGAGGGAAATATTACGGAATTTCTTACTGAGACAAGCAGAGAAGTTATCATTAAGTATTTTGTATGTATCATCAATGTGTATGATTGTGGACATGATCTCAGATTTTACCTTCTCCTAACTTTTACTTGGACTCAATTTACCTGGAGATAATCTGGAACTTGGTTTTGTCTGATCTTTATGCCTATACTGCACCAAGGAATACATTTAGTTCTAGACTTGCTCTTAGGGAGATTTGTTCATCCATTGTTCTGAAGTTGGATGGATGAATCATGATAAAGGAGGGCGAGGTTGCTCGCTGCAATCATACACGATGCATCACTGATTGCTTTCTGTGCTGGCGCGATTTGTTGACAAAATGATTGTTAGTAAGATGGGGTATTATATACATCCTAAGCTTTGAAATAAAAATCTTTGTGCTGAATCTGATCATGTATGAACTTCCTGATGGTATTAAAACTAGGCAAGGTAAATTAAGAACTTGAATTTAAAGCGAACCAGATTTCTTGCTTCGACATAATTTGTTAGCTAACTAAATCTGATCATGTAAGTCTAAACTTTCATGCCATTTTAAGAGTTGAATTTTAAGCCAAAATAAGAAAGTACTATTCACCTTTTTTACATAGATTATGTTTCATTTTTATGAGAAAATATAAAATGCTTTATGTTTATCAAATTAGCTTTGGTTTGGAAAAATGCAGAAGCCAAACCCAAATCGGATTAGTCAGTTCTGTCTTTTCTTCAATTAACATTAAACCCATAAACTGAAATCTGAGTTTTGAGGATTGGGTTTTTCTTTTTTTTTTTGGCTCGGTTTAAATTTATTTTTCATGCACCTGCCTTATTGATTTTGCTTCAACTTGGAAATATGCAAAACAAATGCATATCAGATTAACTTGCGATGTTTTCTTAGATTAAATCAAACAAAGTAAGAAAAAACCCTGAGTTTGTAATATCGCGTTTGGGTTTTTGTTTTCCTTTTCGTTTGTTCTTTTCCTTCCAAGCACCTAGTTTATGTTGATCTGCTATAACATTGGAAATGAATTTTAGTTTAGTGAGTTGTGCCCGGGAGTGTTCAATCTCTTCTAGGGTATGTTATTAGAAGCATATTCTTTGTTAGTTGTTGCCGATGACATTAGTGGTTGTTTTCATTTTGATGGTGCAATTAATTGGCGAAAGAGGCTCAACAGGATGAGGTATTATAGACCCTTTGCGTCAAATATACATGTTATGTCAAGGTTGTCTTGAAACAATCCTGGCAGTTGATTTCAAACTTCACATGTATTTTCTTGTATCCATTTCTTTTCTGTATGGTGTTTGATTTTTGTGGGAGAGAGAGAACCTTCTTCACCTGTGCAACTGCTAGGAAATGATCAATATGTTGTTCCCTTGTTTTAAGTTGATTTATCAAGCTACAAAGAGGTGGATCTGGGAGATTCTGGGGCTATTAATTTCTTGAGTTTGTTTCATCCACTAGTGTGCATTTTTCTTAGTACTCCCATAAATTGAAGTGACTTCTCGTGGCATTATGCATCTCATAGCCATAGGTATCCTGGTTAAAGAACTTCAACTTTGTTATCAACTACTTTCAGTGGCAATTGCATGTGCATGTGATGAGTGATGACTTTGTTGCTCTCAGGTCAAGAATCTATCTTATTCTACCAAATAGATTAATAAATGTATGTAAAATTCTGATGCTATCATTGACTGCTCTTCAAGTATCTGTTGGTTGATTGTCTTTATCATAGGATGTCTAGGTGGAGTAGTTTTAGCTTAACTGGATTATTTGGGTGAACAGTGTATACCTTCTACAATGTGCCTTTCAAGTAAGTTGCATGTGATTAGGAATGCTGATTTTGATATGGAATTCTCGTAGTGGTTTGTGATGGTAGCATGTAACTCTTTTCTATCTCGATTATGATTAGTTGCATCACCTTTTCAAGGTGAGACACCTAGTCAGAGTCTTTTGCCATTTTATTGCTGATATCATGTTCCAAGTGCTAGCAATTATGTGATATGCTGGTTGGGCAGAGCTACATGTAATTAACTGCCATTCCATTAATTTATCAGAAAACAGAGGGTCATGGCATAAGTAGGTGAGACAAGGCTTGGGTATTGTTGTTGTTGCTACTGTTGTATTTTGAGGTTCTGGCCAGTCATGAATATACAGGATATTTAAAGCAAGATAGCCCTCCCCATTTACCATATATTAATGCACACATACTCAGAATCGAACCTACAACTACTTCTAGTGATCCATCCCCTCTGCCACTGGGTTGAAGGCCTGATGGTCAAGACTCAAGTTTGTGTAGTTTACTAGAAGGTAAAAGTCATATCTTTTCAGAAGTTCTATGATGAAGTCGCATAATTCTGATTTGACAGCTAGAGACTGTCTTTATTTTAGTTTCTTCTCTAATTTGCAATCTTTTTTAGTTACTAGTATACTTGGAATAGGCCAGATGCAGCATGGCCCAACGTGTATCCATTCATTTGGTTTGAACAGTATCGTCTGGAGCTATCTGTACTACATTAATTGTGAAAATTACATCAGGCTTATGTTTTGTAAGATTGACCCTTAAGATCTTTGTAAAGAGCATGCACATTCTCAAGTGTGAACAGATTATTCCAAAAATGTTTGTGTCTCCATTTCGTGGGGTGGACTTAGCTGACACAGTTATACATAGGAAGTTGAAATCTTTTAGATGCAAAAGTCTGGTTAGTTTTCATTCGGGTAGTCTTTGACAACCAATTAGAGAAGTCCTGTATCTGATTTTACAGCGATGCTATTGGTTTTTTCCGCAATCAGTTTTAGTCTTTTTCTCTATATTGCTGAGTCTAATAAGAATACCAAGGAGTTCTACACGGCTTATCTTCACTGGAGCAATTTTGTCAATTCTTTCATCTTTTTTCCTTTTGTGTTTAGGATCTTCAGGGACATGAAGAAGACTTCAGAGGTTCTCTCCTGTTTTTTGAAGGGTAATTTATTCCATCGAATACATTAGTTGTACAGAGAAATTCAACTGAAAACGGGAAGGACTCCTCTTTAGATGATGCCAGCCAGCTATTGGGTCTGGCTCAGCAGTAAGGAATTCTTAGCTTGGAATGAGTTCTTTGATGCAGGAATTTGCCTTATGGTTGTCAGGGAGGGTATGCCACCACTTAACGAGTGTGCTCTTTTCTAAGAACACATCCTTCTCCACCTCCTTCTTATCATACCATTTTCTCAGGTTCTTCTCCAAAGTCGAAACCCTGTTCTCTATATCTTTCCATGGTGATTTCTTACTAGTAATTGCAACGTTGAGCTCCTCCACCTCGGCCCAAAAGCAGGATTCACCACTTGAATCTCTCTCCAATTGCTCTGCATGTTCTCGCCATCTTTGCGGATAGTGGTACCGTCTTGGCCTTCCTTTGGTCATGTAAGGACCTGCATCTTCATTCTTTAAGTGTCGATAGTAGTTGGCTATGTCTATTGGCTCCACAAGTCGGCGGAACCGCGTGCCGAGCTCCACCCATTCTTTCTCCGCCTCAAATTTATCTGGGAGCTGCTCTTGTCTTATCATTTCGATAATCTCGTCCCACGTAGCTGCCAGTTCAAGTCTCTTTACGTTGGCCTTGAAGTCTTCTTCCTTCTTTTGCATCTTGAAAGCATCATAATATCCCACGCCATCATTCTCGCTTGTGGTCCGATAGTCGTCTAAAGCTTTGAGAGCTTTCTTCATGGCATCCTTCTTGCCTACAATCGTATTCTGGTTGTCCACTTTCTGCTTCTCTGACTCTCCAGCGGCACGAAGGCACAGCCTTGCCCGCGTGCACTATAATCACAAAATCATATACTGTGAATACTCGATTATCTTTTTTTAATAAATTAAAGATTATCAGCGAATTAGAGTTTATTTTCCATAGAAAATTCTTGGACTAGATAAAATAGGGACTTTACCAGGTTAAGGTCACTTAGTGCAGCACCAATATCTACGGTATCGTCTGAGCTGAGAGGTAATTCTGGGAGGTTCTCCAAACAAACTACATTGTGCATGGCCAAGATTTTATCTAATGTATCTTTGTATATCCAATGTGCCTTTAAGCTTGCCACTGCTGTGTCCTGAAGCTCTGTTTCAGACTCGATCTGTAAGGAGTAAAACAACAATTGAAGAACCGCATCCGGGTTCTTCACGACCACCAACCTGCCAGTCTCAGTGCAAAAGACATACTTCCCGCATGGTCTGTAAGGGCTTAGCTTGATAAATCTGGACATGGTGTCAAATAAGGTACCTTTGCTTTCCGTTAGTGAGCAAGCCGCATGGCTTGCGACACACGATGCATTCTTCATCACATTAACAAATAACGAAACCAATTTTGCTTCTTCGGCTTTGTGATGTGGGTTGAAGAAAGGGGGAATTTCTTGTAGCAACTCTGTTGTGGAAGAGCGAGGAGCGAGTAGAATCCTGGGAACGATGTCGAGTTTTGTAACGAAGTGGACAAAGCAATCAGACCAACCCTCACGTTGGACGGCATGGCAAAAGGTGTGGTCGGTGGTAAGTGGAGACGCGAATGTTAAACAGAGAGGATGGGAAGTCTGCCTCTTGTTTGATCTTATGTACTCAAGAAACCAAACAGTCGCGTATATCGCGATTGGACCGCCCGATGAGTGGCCGGCAAATATCATTTGCTTATCCTTCTCCACCGCCTTTGTCACCTGAAAATCAAAGACTAATCCAGGTTTATTTCCGGCTCTTCATTTTTTGCTCTGATACTCTGTCAATGATGAACTTCCCATTTCTTGCTAAGAGAGAGATTTAAACTGAACCATCTATGCTATTGTTGTTATCTAATAGCTAACACTTGGAGCGAGGATTCTTTACATTCCAACCAACTTTAGACTTTATATACATATGTATGTATGTATAAAATGTCTAGACAAACCCCATATTGTATATATATACTCGACTAGCTAATGACCCCAAATGGTAAATTGCAAACTGAAGCAAACCAATCGTGCATGTTACGCGATCTGTATAGCTGAATCTTCGTCACATACTATGACTTGAGGGAAAGTACAGAACTGGATGAGAGTTTTAATGGTGGAGGGTATGTGGCTGTGAGTAAATACTAGCGCAAGCTCTAGTTTCCGATCTATGGGACTGAACTGGACACGGTAAGGCACGCCTTGAAGCCGATAATGGGCACTACTCAAGTTTTCTGTTCTTCAAATTAAACTTGGAAAACTCTAGAAATGGCCTAAAAAATGCTGTCTGAGTGGTGCTACGGACTCTTTGAGGCTTTGAGACAATGACAAAAACAGAGTATCATCCGAGATTCAAGAATACCTCCGCGCGGAACGCTCCACTTCTGTCATCCAGAATACGTAGGAATCTTGCCATGAAAGCCTCGTTGACCACGGCGTCCACATCCTTGCTGATGCTCTTGAGAGATGGGAACTTTTTAGTGTCGATCTTGGTCTCTCCGAAAGGCTTGGCTTGGCTGTCTCCAGCAAACCAGTCATCTAGAGACCATGATCCAGGGAAGGCCACGATGACCTGCGAAGGGCTACAGCAAATCTTCCTTTCGACGAGATACGGCTTCTCTGGGCTCTTACGAGCTTCCATGGATACAGATAAGGCCTTCTTGATCACTTCCGCTTTGATGCCGAGATCTCTCTCCATGGTCTGCGTGTAAACGTCTGTGTTCTTCTATGTGAGCTTTCTCTCTGCACAATTTGCTTGTTGACTGGGGGAGGAAAGATGTAGGCCAAATGGAGTTGGTTGAAGTATTTTACTCAAATGTCCCTTTGTTGATTGTTTGGCAGGGGCAACGGCACACAAGCCCAAATGATCACAACCGTCGGATCACGTGAGTCCCCCCGGTGAGTCTTGACGTCGAGCGGCTGTGATCGGCGGAATAGGCGAGAGATGCCGGTGATGGGTGTTTTGGGCAATGGAGCGCTCTTTATTGACTCGAATTATCATCGACTTGTCTAGGATGGGGCAAAAGACAAAGGCAGATTCTTTTCTTCCTAACGAGTAAATACAAGTCGGATAGAGAAAACTTTTGTAAGAGTAGCTATTAAGTTATCTCTTGAGTAGGCAGGAGGCAATTCGTTTTCTGGTTATTAGAGACATCAAGGTGGGGTCGCGAGGGAGTCGGATCACCTTTTCTAAAAAGTAGGGGATTGCCTCTCTTTACCAACCTAAAAATGCCAGAATAAATGAGAAATCCAAAGATGATTTCATATGATTTTAGGTGTTCAGCTTTTGATGAAAGTCATGTTTCAAATTCAAGACTGAAAAGAAAAAGAAAAACAAAAGAAACGTATTTTCGAATCGAGACATAAGAATGTATTTAGCGTGACGAATATACATCACGTAACAATGACAAATTGTGCAACCGACTCATGCATACCCACGTGGAGCTATAGCATGTGAGCAATAGTGATTAGCCGGTTACACGATGTCGTCGTTATCACATGATGTGATCCGTCACATAAGATATTTTCTTTCGATGTGAGATGATTTGGTTTTACTCTTTAACTTAAACAAGTAAAATATTGGGGATTGCCTTATTATAATAACTGAAAATACCGATTTTTTTTTATAGAGAAAATGATTTCGTACTGCGAATATTTGTACGCTTTCAAAAAAAGAAAATTAGGGGTTCGACCTTTCAAAGTCTTCATAAAGAAAAAGAAAGAAAAGGAAAAGTAATATGTCAAGTCGATCTTTCGGATTCACAAGTATCCTATCAACATAATCTGGCCCGCACGTGACCCATAGAATTTTCCCCCCCAAAAGATTAGAAAGTCTTCCACCGGCGGATGACAACTAGAATTTGCCAGGTCAACAAGATATTGCCACGAAATATCTAGGGTTAAGCACGAGTGTTTCGCGCTGACTTTTGTCTTTTGATGAATATGTGAAGCAATCTTACAGAAACTACCGGGAATTTTGTTAATAGAGAACAAGAAGAAAATGGTATGTTTTGCACTGACTTTTATTGGGAAGATTGTCCAAAAAATTATAAATTTATTGCACTTTGACCAATTTAATTCTAAATTTTTTAATTTTGTCAATTAAAAGTCTAAATATTTTTGCGTTTTTTGCCAATAAAGTCCATCCGGTCAATTTTAACCTAAAATTGCTGACATGAAAGTTGGTAGTGCAACGTAAGACAGTCGACGTTGACATAGACAATTTTTTATAATTTTTTTTTAAATTGAATTTTTATTACTTTTTTCTTTTTCTTTATTTCTTTTCCTTTTTTTTTTTTCTACCAAGTCCGGCGAGAGTCGGCAAACCTTGTCAGCCATCATCGGCCACTGGGCAAGGGCTTCGCAACCCTTGCCGTGCTTGGAAAAAAAAGAAAAAAAAACAGATTTTTTTTTAAATTATAAAATTGTATACATCATCGCCGACCGTTCCACGTGAGACATTTGGCGTCCACATCAGCGATTTTCGGCTAAAATTAGCTAGATGGACTCAATTGGTAAAACGTGAAAAGGCTTAAGACTTAATTGATAAAATCGAAAGATTTAGGACTACATTGGCTAAAGTGCAATAGTTTTAGGATTTTTTGGACAATTTTCCCAACTTTTGTCTTTTCGTATGTATTCTCTTGTATCCTTTTCTTTTCTGTGTTTTCAAGAACGTTTCTGCATGGCAGGCTCGCTGGGAAAAACTTACCCTGCTGCATCTCTTGCTCTATGCAGCGTTTAGATTTCATTTTTTCTCCCTTTTCCTCGGATCATACATTTGAAACTTGTCTTGGCACATACCTTCTTCACCTGGACAGCTGCTGGGAAATGATCTCTATGGGGTTCCCTTGTTTTAAGTTTGATTTATCAAGCTACAATGAGGTGGATCAAGGAGATTTCTGGGGCTATTGCTTTCTCTGAATTTGTTTCATCCACCAGTGTGCATTTGTCCTTGTACTCCCATAAACTGAAGTGACTTCTCGCGGCATGTTGCATCTCATAGTCATAGCTATCCCGTTAAAGAAGTTCAACTTTGTTATCGACTACTTTCAGTGGCAGTTGCATGTGCATGTGATGAGTGATGACTTTGTTGCTCTCAGGTCTAGAATCTATTCTGTTCTGCCATAAAGATTGATGCATGTACATAGAATTACGATGCTGTCGTTGAACGCTCTTCAAGTATCTGTTGGTCGATTGTCTGCAACATAGGTTGGAGTAGTTTTAGCTTGACTTGATTTTTTTTGGTGAACAAGTAGTGTATACCTTCGATAACATGTCTTCCAAGTAGGCTGCATGTGATTAGGAATGCTGATTTTGAGATGGAATTCTGGTTGTGGTTTGTGATCATAGCATGCAGCTCTTTCCTTTCTTTATTTTGATTAGTTGCGTTGCCTCTTCAAGGTGAGACATTTTAGGGTCAGAGTCTGTTGCCATTTTGTTGCTGATATCACATTCTGAGTGCTAGCAATTATGTGATGTGCTGGTTGGGCAGAGTTGCATTTAATTAACTGCCACTTGTTCAGCAATGTATAGATCTGGCTTGTAGTTGCAGTTACTTAAGAGGTTGATAGAGTGATGCAGGAATTGGTGGCCAGATTTGCCTGTACTTCAGGAATTACTTTAGCTTTTGAAGCACATCTATGCACATGTTTGGTAGTAATTGATCTTCAGGTAAGCATATGGGAAATGTGGTTTCATTCAGTAAGGCTGGATGTGTCATAAAGAGGTGGTTTTTCTGTCTTTCTTTTTCCTTTTTCGGTTTCTTTCTGGGGTGAACAATGTTTTGTGCTGTTTTTTAAGCTAAAAATTCTGGTAGTAAGTATTTTGTTACTAATTCTCGAGTCTCTGCCACTGCATCATCCTCACTTCCTTGCACGCACTTACGCATCTGGAGCTTAGGCCAACTGTATTTCTTGAGCTATGCCTTTTTTCTCCGTTCTTCCCTTGCATATCGATGTTTCGCCTGTTCTTTCTGCTTGGCAATTCAAAGATGGTTTTGTCTCCATTTCGTGGGATGGACTTAGCTGACACACTTATCCATAGGACGTTGAAGTCTTTGATGCATCACTCTGGCTAGTTTACATTCAGGTAATCTTCGACGACCAATTATCAGAGAAGGCATGTTATCTGATGTTACAGCGATGCTATCGGTTAGTTCTGCAATCAGTTTTGGTCTTTTTCTCTCTATATTGCAGAAGAGTCTAATAAGAATGCCAAGGAGTTCTACATGGCTCATCTTCTCTGGAGCAATTTTATCGATTCTTTCATCTTTTTTCCTTTTCTGTATTTAGGATCTTCAGGGACATGAAGAGGGCTTCAGAGTTTCTCTCTCCTGTTTTTTGAAGGGTAGTTTATTTCATTGACAACATTTATTTTACAGAGAAAATCAACCGGAAACGGGAACAGACTCCTCTTTGAATGATGCCAGCCAGTTGCTGGGTCTGGCTTTTCAAGCAAGTTTGCAGCAGCAAGGAATTTTTAGCTTGGCATGAGTCCTGTGATGCTTGGCATGAGTTCTTGGATGCAGGAATTTGCCTTATGCTTGTCAGGGAGAGTACGCCACCACTTGACGAGTGTGCTATTTAATAAGAACACATCCTTCTCCACCTCCTTTTTATCATACCATTTTCTCAGGTTATTCTCCAAAGTCAAAACCCTGTTCTCTATTTCTTTCCATGGTGATTTCTTGTTAGTAATTGCAAAGTTGATCTCCTCCACCTCGGCCCAAAAGCAGGATTCGCCACTTGAATTTCCATCCAACTGCTTGGCGTGTTCTAGCCATCTTTGAGTATATTTATACCGAGTCGGCCTTCCTTTCTCCATGTAAGGACCTGCAACATCATTCCTAGAGTGTCGATAGTAGTTGGCTATGTCGATTGGCTCCACAAGTCGGCGAAACCGAGTGCCGAGATCCACCCATTCTTCCTTCGCCTCAAATCCATCTGGGAGCTCCTCTTCTCTCAGCATTTCGATAATGTCGTCCCAAATAGCTGCCAGTTCGAGTCTCTTTACGTTAGCCTTGAAGTCTTCCTCCTTCTTTTGCAATTTGAAAGCATCGTAATATCCCACGTCGTCATCCTTGCTCGCGGTCCGGTACTTTTCTAATGCGCCGAGGAATTTCTCTATGTCGCCCTTCTTGCCTTCAATCCTTTTCTGGTTGTCCTGTTTCTTCTTCTCCAACTCTCCAGCAGCACGAAGGCACAGCCTCGCCGATGTGCACTATAATCACAAAATCAAATATTGTGAATTATTCAGTTGTCTTTTCTTGAAATACTTAAAAGCTTGTTAGGGAACTAGACAGTTCATTTTTCACATAAAATCCTTGGACCAGATAAGATATCGACCATACCAGGTTAAGGTCATTTAGTGCGGCATCATCTGAGCTGAGAGGCAATTCTCGAAGGTTCTCCAAACAAAATACACTGTGCGAGGCCAAGCTTTTGTCTAATGCATCTTTATATGTCCAATGTGCCTTTAAGCTTTCCTCTGCTCTCTTCTGAAGCTCTGTTTCGGACTCGATCTGTAAGGAGTAAAACAATAGTTGAAGAACCGCATCCGGGTTCTTCACGACCACCAACCTGCCAGTCTCAGTGCAAAAGACATACTCCCCGCACGGTCTGTAAGGGCTTAGCTTGATGAAATTAGACATGGTGCCAAATAACGTATGTTTGCTTCCCGTTAGTGCACAAGCTGCGTGGTTTGCAACACACGATGCATTCTTCATCACGTTCACAAATAAGGAAGCCAATTTCGCTTCATCGGCTTTGTGATGTGGCTTGGAGAATAGGGGAATTTGTTGCAGCAACTCTGTTGCTGAAGAGCGAGGAGCGAGTAGAATCCTGGGAATGATGTCGAGTTTCGTAACAAAGTGGACAAAGCAATTGGACCAACCCTCCCGCCGGACGGCGTGGCAAAAGGTGCCGTCCGTGGTAAGTGGGGATCCGAATGTTAAACAGAGAGGACGGGGAGCCTGCTTCTTGTTTGATCTTACGTACTCCTCGAGGAACCAAACGGTCGCGTATATCGCGATTGGACCGCCCGATGAATGGCCTGCAAATATTATTTGCTTATCGCTCTCCACCGCCTTTGTCACCTGAAAAAATCAAAGACAAATCCAGGGTTTGATCTTACTCTTCATTTTTTTGCTTCAATGATGAACGTCCTTTCACTGCTAACGGTAGGTTGAGAGAGATTTAAACTAAACCATCCACATAATTGTTATTGTCTGATGGACTTGGGGAGAGTGTTCTTCAAATTCCAATTAGTCATATAAATCATATATACTGGATTAGCGTCACAAACTGAAGCAAACCAGATCGTGCTTGTTATGTGATCTATATACCTAAATCTTCCTCACATCGTGCTTGTTATGAGAGTTTCCATGGTGGACTGAACTTGACATGGTAAGGCACTACTCAAAAGTTTTCCTAGCTTCGACACGAAACTTAAAAGATGCTCTGAGAAATACTACGACTCTTCGACGCGTCGAAACGATGGCGGAAACAGAGCATCATCCCAGATTCAAGAATACCTCCTTGCGTAAAGTTTGACTGCCCTCCTCCAGTATCCGGACGAATCGCGACATGAACGCGGCGTTGACCTTGGCGACCGCATCTTTGCCGATTCTCCTGAGAGAAGGGAACTTCTCGCGGTCGACCTGGGTCTCTCCGAAAGGCTTGGCTTTGCTGTCTTCAGGGAACCAGGGGTCCGGAGACCGTGATTCAGGGAAGGCCACGATGACATGCGAAGAGCTGCTGCTGCGGATGTTCAGCTTCCCTGGATTCTTACGAGCTTGGATGGATGCAGACAAGGCTTTCTTGATCACTTCCTCTTCGATGCCAAGATCTCTCTCCATGGTCTCTGTGTAAATGGCTGTATGTTCTTCTATGTGAGCTTCTCTCTGCAAAAGGTTCTCGTTGACGGTTTCGCCGGGAGAGGGAAGAAGAGATGGGCCAAAATGGAACCGGTTGGAGTTTTAATCAAATGTCCCTTCGATCATCTTTTGGTGGGGGCAATGGAACACAGGCCTAAACGATCGCAATCGTCGATCACGTGGGTCTCCCCAATGAGTCTTCGCATCGTGCGGCTGTGATTGGCGGAACGGGGAGTGATGCCGGTGAGGGGTGTTTTGGGCAATTGAGCGCTCTTACTGAACACGAATTATTATTATTATTATTTTTTGGTCCTATACACGAATTATTATTGACTTGTCTTGGATTAGTGGCTGAGTCAATGGACAAAAAGACAAGCATATCCTTTTGTCTTGGATACTGATATTATGTGATAAGATTAGGAGCGAAGTTCTCCCTTGGGAACGCAGTAGAGACAATTAGGTTTCGGAAAATGATGAGGTGACGGTACCGTCACTTTTGGAAAAGTGACGGTGCCATTTGAACCGCATATTTTGCTAAGGAAACCGTACCGTCACTTTTGGGTACTGGAGGCCCAACATCTGACTTTATGTCTTACTCTGTACTGCACGTCTCTGCTCCTGCTGCTCTCTCTCTCCTTAGTCGCAACTCAGAGTGCTTAACGAAACTATTCTTATTGACCAAGAAGAAGAAACACACTCCCCCTCACCATTTTGATTTCAATCACGCCAACGAACTCAGGAAGAACAAAACCCCAACTCAAAAATCGTATTCAAATAGACTTCGTAGGATCTCGGAAGTTACAGAGAAAGGAAAATTCATATGTATTTCCCGTGGCTTGAATAGCTCGACAAGAACTCCAAAAAGAACAGCAAAAATTAATAGAAAAAAGGAACGCTCGCCAATCATTTCCTCAAGCCGCGACTGAGTAATCGAGGATCCAGGTGACGCCGTGCACGGTGAGGGTGTCGGAGAAGAAGTGGTCGGGCTTGAGGAGAGGGCAACCGTCGAGGTTGAAGTTAGAGGAAGAGCCGCCAGTGATGAGGAGCCTGTGCTAAAAGAGCTTGAGTTGCAAGAAGGCAAGGAGTTGAGGGACGGAGACGGGGAACATCAAGGGGGTCGATGGTGGAGAGGACGGAGACCCAGTTGCCAAAGTGGCTGGAGGCATTAAGGATGCTGCTAACTTGCTGGAGACAGATTAAGGAGAGGAGGAAGAAGAAATTAAAGTGAGAGAAGAGAGACTTGCAGGAGCGGAGTGGAGCTCAGAGTTTGAGATGGAACTAGACGTGGGTTCAGTCATGTACACGTGACTAGGGGTGTCGATGGGTCGGGTTGGTTCGGGTATCATGTACACCCGAACTGACCCTACCCGAAACGATGGAGCGCAGGCCGAACCGACCCGATACCCGACCCATCACAGGACGTGAATCGGGTCAGGTCATACCCGGGTCAGGTTTCGGTTTTCAAGTTTTTTATTTTATTTTTCGAAATTTAGATAACCTCATCAACCAACTAATGAACTAATGAACTTTCTTATGATCTATATACTTAAACCCCGAATTCATCGTTTTCTACGTATAATAATGAGAGTAAAGAAAATTAAAATAAAGTTTAAATATAAATTATAAACGTTCCACTTCCCCTAAATAGCTAGGTGTTGCTATTGGCTTCATTTCAAACGAGAAATAAAATGCTTTCACGGATGTTTGGTGCGTTTGATCGGCGCGTTGCAGAGAACAGGCTTCCGATCGAAATGTTTTTGTAGAGAGACGAGAAGAAGAAGAGGAGGAGAAGAATGTGTGAAGAGAGGAGGAGGAGGAGGGGGTGGGTGGGAGAGACTGAGCAATCACATCATGCGGTGACAAGGGACCTAACACTGCTCCTTCATGAAAGTCACTGACTGTATTGTCTGCCTCGCATTTAAAGCCCCCCCCTCTCTCTCTTCCCGTAACTTTTTTCAAACGCATTTGCCTCGTTGTTTTTCACTTTCAATGTTGGAGTTCCTTTTTAAGTCAACTCAACGACGAAGAAAGCAAAAGATTTGAACGATTACCTTTGCATGTATCTCGTGTAAGTGAAGAGGCGTGAAGAAGAAGGAAGAAGAATTACATGGTCGCAGAAATGGCGGGTGTTTAGCGCCAGTGTTCGCGGTGTCTTCTTCTCTCTCCGCGAGTGTGGGTGATGCCTTTATATTTGGTCCCTTCCTTCGAGTGAGAATTAGAGGGAGAGCGAGTGCGGATACAGCTACACCGTTTGCACAAATACAGGATAGCAAAAATTGAACAGATACAGCAAAAACTGAGCCACAAAACGCGAAATCAACCACGATCGACGGCTCCAACAGAGTTGATGTTTAGCTGTACGCCGGAGCTGGAGGAGGGTCGCTGAAGACGGAGGTGCGGTGGATGATGGCGTAGAGGGCGACGGAGGAGGCAACCTGCAGGTTAAGGTGAGGGATAGAGGCGGAGAGTCCGAGAAAGGAGATGGAGGGGTTGAGGGAGCAAGGATGGTGTTTAGCGCAAGGTTTAGGGTTCTTTGCCTACTTATAACGGGTTTCGGGTCTTTCGGGTATTACCCTGAACCGACTCCAAGTGTCGAAACACCATGTTTTTTTCACTCACTACCCGAACCTAAATGAGACTCTAATCGAACTACACGTAACCACTGATAAACGGGCTCGAGTAAATATAGCATGATTCTCAAATATCTAATAGTTTCTCTCCACTGATTGCCCATCCGATTGTCCATCCTATGCAAAATGAATTGTGCGGTCCAGCTTGCACCGTCACAACTTGCTTGTAAAGGTGCCGTCTTCCTAGCCAAGCCCTTAGGTTTCTGGTTGGAGACCTCATGGTGGGGCCACGTGGGAGTGGGGGATTATCTATTTAAAAATTGAGGATTTTCTTTCTTTTTCTAGACTTAATAAATTAATATACCAAAAGATAACGATAAAAATGTATATGATTTCGTACAACTTTAGGTTTTCGGCTTTTGATAAAAAGTCATGATTCAAACTCTTCAAAAATAAAAAATAAAAAGTATTGTATTTTTAATGAATATATTAGAAGGCATTTTTATATGACGGATCTATCACATGATAGTGGCATATGATGCAATCGGCCAATCAATAATAAGATGTATGCACACACATGGTGTGAAGTAGTAGGAAAAGCTTCATAGCACGCGAGTAGTGGTGATTAATAATTCACCGCACTAAATATTTTCTCCAACTTGGGATAATTGGAGCTATGCTTGGAGACATCAAGGTGGGATCACGTGGGATAAAGTGATCATGCATTGTTAACTAAAATTCATTGGTTTAACTCTTTAATTTAAAAATGAAAATGACGGGAATTGTATTTCTTTGAGAATGTAACATACCAATTTTTTGAAAATTATAACGCACAACGAATAATAACCATTTTAAAAAAATGGTAACATGTAACCAAGTGCTCTTCCTAGGGTCATTAGAAGACATGGTAACCAAGTCCTCCTCACCCAAGAAAATGGTGTTTCCACCTATAGTGGTCTCCAGTGCATGGTAATATGGCGAACTACCTGAATGCATTCCTTATTTCCCACACGTCTTGTACCCCCAATTTCTCTTAGATTTTTTTTCCCGAGCAGTAGAAATACGAATGAACACTTACGGGATCCCCCACCCCTAAGGGGGTACCTCCCTTGATTCATCATTGAGCCTTTTTAAGGAACTACTCAAGTCCAAACACAACGAATATTTGTATGTTTTAAAAAACTTTAAGTGTTTTTTTTTGTTAGAAGGAATTTTTCATTTCATATAAAAGAGAGGTACATAATTTCAAGATAAAATCAATCACAAAGCATTACAATCTAGTATAAATCTGAAAAATAAATCAACTTGGTATAGCTTGCAGCAACTCCCTCCTTTCATAAGAACGGATTTGTCATAGCATCATAGCATAATCGGTGGTCAATTACCAAAAGGTGTTCAACTGTTGATAAAAGTCATGTTTTAAACTTTTCAAAAAATAAAGAGAAATAAAAATAATACATAAAATGTAAAGGCCATATTTTTCAAATTAATAAGTATCCTATCAACATAATTTGGTCTACATATGTGTATTATTCAATTTATATATGGAGGGCAAAAAGAGAGAGAGGGCATTCCATTAGTCTGATTTTCCCACTCAATTAATGTTTGATAGTCAGGACAAAATTCAGGATATGATAAAATTTATCATATATTGTGTTTGGTGTCTACTCAAGACAAGATAATGTCGAATATAAAAGGGATGTATAGCCCCGATAAAATTATCGCATGGAGGAGATGGGATAAAAGTGGATAAGATTTCTAATATTCATATTATAGAAGTAATTTTT
>BCNH02000011.1:17309033-17320135 GCA_001662345.2 Metrosideros polymorpha var. glaberrima | reverse complement strand
AGCAAATAAAAATGAAGTAGGCAAGAGCATACCATCTTCGTTTATGCAGTTTTAAGGTTTATTTACATTGATATATCGTTTATATCATACAATTGACATAATAGGTAGTGAAAATATCCGATTTTATTACTGCAATTCACCAAACAGTGAATATGATATAGCAAATTTTTTTAATTTTATATCCTATTTTATCAAATTCTATTATAACTAAAAATTCAGACGACCAAACATAGCTTAATAAATTAGTAATCTTTGAACGACTAGATGGCTAATAGCATTTGTCAAGTCAACAAGATATTGCCAGGAAACATCTCGGGTTAAACAATTGTTCTGCACTGACTTTGGTCTTTTGATGAACATGTGAAGCAATTTCAGAGAAGCACTTAAAAAAGACAAAACGAGAGAATAAAAGGGATTCCTTATCACATTAGCCAATTAATTAAATGGATGCTAACTTGTAGTGCTGAGTATAATGGACCGATCGAACTGGAAACCATCCGGACCAAACCAAACATATATATTAAATTTTCTAAATGTGAACCCAAACCCAAACTTAATTGTTTTTTTAGTGTCATTTTAGCAATAACACGATATAATTAATGAGAGATGATCTGATGAATATGTCGTTAATGAGAAAATTTTTGGAACAAATCACAACAAAAATGCGATCAGTCCAATAATTGAACCGCCCGAGAACTAGATCGGACCGATCGGTTCAGTTCCTGGTCCTTGGAATTGGGAATTGGTGGGACTAGACCGAACTGGAAATCGATCAGCCCTGCTAACTTGCATCTAGAACTAGAATGTCACACCTATGCTGACAAGTTTATATTCTAATTTCATGGCGATGAGCCTATGGTGTTCCAATTGGAGCTAATCTTGATTGTGCATCATGAAGGCCCCGATTCAGAGACTTGCGAAGGGCTATTGCGAGTCTTCGTCTTGACGAAACCCGGCTTCTCTGGGTTCTCATGAGATTCGATGAAGGATTCAGACAAAGGCTTTCTTGAACGATTCCTTGTTTGATGCAAAGATCGCTCGCTGTCCATGGCCTGTGTGCAAATGTGCGCGTTCTTCTTGTTGGTAGGTGAAAGCCAAACTTTTTTATTAGGGTTTTTTTTGGCCTTTTTCTCTCCATTTTGCTTTTAGGTTAAAAGTCACGTCTTTTATTTTTTTAAAACTTAATCAGTACCCCATCAACATAACGTGGTCCACACGTGTGTATTCTTCAATACAAAAAAAGAACGGATGTCCCATTAGTCATCCCACCTTAAAAGATTAGCAAGTCTCACAACCACTAATGACCCAGAGCAATTGTCGGGTCAACAAGTAAATTGCCAGGAAACCTCTCGGGTGAAACAAAACAAATGCTTTTTTGCGCAGAGTTTGGTCTTTTGATGAACATGTGAAGCAATTTCCAGAGAACCGTTTCAAAAAATACGAAGAAGAGAGAAGACAAGGGATTTCTTATCACGTGGTCAAATTAATCAAATGCTAGCACCTAGAACGTCACACCAACGATGACAATTCTACCCCCCCAATTCGGGCCATTTCGTACGCGATTGGAGGCCCGCGAACGCGCTCCTCTTCAAGATCCGAAACGACTGATCGAGGGCCCAAACGAGACGGTCCAGCTCGCTCATGGCCCACAACCTCTCCCTTTCCGGTTCTTCTTCTTGTGCAACTCGCACACCGAAATCGCCACTATTTGGACCGAAGAGGAAGCGGCGCTCTTATTTACGGCGGAGCTGCGAAGGCGAGGGGGCCGCGAGGTTTAAGAAAGGCGGAGAGAGAGAGAGAGAGAGAGAGAGAGAGCGCCCAAGTCAGAGGCGGCGGTCAGAGAAGAGGAGGGGAGGAGTGATGGTGGGTGGAGAGAGAAAGGGAGCTGACGGGTTGGGGAGGGGAAGGAGCGGAATGGCGGGTGGTTGAGGGACATGGCAAGAGGGTATGCGCGATTGTGTATGCTATTCTTGTTAAGACTCTCAGTTTCGATCCTGAGCGAGAGGACATCGCGTCTACTTGCCCTGTGTTCAAGAATGTCGCGTCCCCTGTTGCAATTAGCAGTTGTTTTTCTTTGTGTGCCTTCGTCTCCTCCTCTCTTGCACGATCTTTCCTGTCTCTGCTTGGCAATTCAAGCGTGTATTGCCTCTGCGCTGTCGCTTTTGTGGGGCAATTTTAAGTGACACAAAAGTTTTAGATGCAAAACTGCGGCTCCTTTCCATTTGGGGGTACTCTGATAACCAATTAGGGAAGGCTCGCGATCTGGTCTAGGACGACAAATTTGTGTCTCATGGCTTACCAATGTAGGACTGTTAGACAAGCTCTCCTCCGGAGCAACTTTATTAATTCTTCATTTTTTTTTATTTTTTTTTTTGCGCATAACTTATATCGTCGAAGATAACACGTAGTTTACACAGAAAATCAACTGCAAAGGGTAAACAATCCTCTTTGAACGATGCTGGCCAGTTGCTGGGTCTGGCTTTTCCGGTAAATCCTCTTTTAGCTCTCTATTAGTCCTTGGATGCAGGTCTTTGCTTCGTGGTTGTCGGGGAGAGTTTGCCACCATTTTACAAGTGCCGTCTCCTTCAAGAATGCATCCTTCTTCACCTTCCCTTTGTCGTGCCATTCTCTCAGTTTCTTCGCCAGCTCCAAAGCCTTCTGCTCGTTCCACGGTTGGTTATTAGCAGACGCGAGGTTGAGCTCCTCCACCTCGGCCCAGAAGCAGGATTCACCACACGAACCTTTCGGCAACTGCTCCGCGTGTTCTCGCCATCTTTGAGTATACTTGTAGCGTCTCGGCCTTCCTTTGATCATGTAAGGACCCGTGTCTTCATTCTTCAAGTGTCGATAGTAGTTGGCTATGTCCAGTGGCTCCACAAGTTGTCGAAACTTCGTGCCGAGGTTCACCCACGTTTCCTCCGCCTCAAATTTATCTGGGAGCTCATCTCGTTTTAGCATCTCGATGACCTCGTCCAATATGCCCGCTAGTTCCAGTCTCTTCACATTAGCCTTGAAGTCTTCCTCATACTTTTGCACCATGAAAGCATCAAAATATCCCATGCCACGAGTCTCGCACATGGTCCGGTACCCTTCTAAATTGAAGAGGGCGTTCTCTACTGCGTCCTTCTTGCGTTCAATCTTCTTCTGGTTATCCCCTTTCTGCTTCTCTGACTCTCCGGCAGCACGGAGGCACAGCCTTGCCTTCGCACTCTGTAATCACAAACTCACAGATGGTGAATATTCGATTACAATTTCAAAGATTATCAGAAAAGTGAGTAACGTTACGTATGGGAAAATCCTTGGGCCAGGGGAACCGACTTACTAGATTAAGGTCATTTAGGGTGGCGTCGATTGTCTTTGTCGCAATATCTGCAGTATCATCTGAGGTGAGAGGTATTTCTCGGAGGTTCTCCAAATGAACTGCATTTCGCATGTCCCAGCTTTTGCCTACTCTATCTTCATAATCCAGATGTGCCAGTAAGCTTGCTACTGCTGTCTGTTGAATCTCGGATTCAGACATGAGCTGTAAAGAGTAAAACAACAACTGAAAGACGGCATCCGGGTTCTTCGCGACAACCCACCTGCCAGTCCCGGTACAAAAGACATACTTCCCGCATGGTCGGTAAGGACTTAGCTCGGCGAATTTAGTCATGGTGTCTAATAGCATATTAGTGCAGCCCATCAGAATGCACGCCGCATGGCTTGCGACACATGATGCATTCCTCATCACATTGTCAAATAAGGCATTCAATTTCACCTTGTCGATCGAATCAGCTTTGAGATGAGTGGGAGTTGAGATGAAGAACGGGAGGTTTTGTTCTAGGAACTCTTTTGTGGAGGAGAGTGGGGCGAGTAAAATCCTGGGAACAATGTCGTGTATCATGACAAAGTGGACGAAGCGATCGGACCACTGCTCTCGTCGAACGGCATGGCAAAAGATGCGGTCGGTGGTAAGAGGGGATCCGAACGTTAAACAGAAAGGGCCGTGAGTCAGAGTCATCTTCGATCTTTTGCACTCCTCGAGTAACCAAATGGTTGCATATATCGCAATCGGACCGCCTAAAGAATGGCCAGTGAATATTATCAGCTTGCTTTCTCTCAGTGCATTCTCCACCTAGAAAAGAAAGACAAATCCCGGTCTGATTCTGGCCCTCAAAACTTTTTGGTTGGAATGACGAACATCTCTTCCATTGCTAAGAGTATGTACAGAGAAATTGAACTCAACGAGATCGCGGGTGATATGATCTATATACATTTACCGCTATGTACTGTGCTCATATACTTACTTTTAGAGAGTGAAAAAAGAAAGGCATCTGAAGAAACCGGAAACGAATTCAAGATTCCGGATTACCTCAGTTTGGAGCGTTGACGTCTCTATAATCTGCAGGAATCGCCTCATGAAGGCCTCGTTGACCGTAGCGGTTATGTCGTTGCCGATGCTCCTGAGAGAAGGGAAGGAGTCAAGGTTGACCTCGGTCTCTCCGAAAGCTTTGGCTTTGCCGTCTCCGGCGGACTGCTCATCGAAGGACCAAGACCCAGAGAAGGCGAAGACGACCTGCGAGGGGCTGCTGCGAATCTTCTCGACAAGAAAGGGCTTCTTCGGAGCCTGGTGAGCTCTGATGCAGAGGGAGCAAGCTTTCTTGATCACCTCATCTTTGATGCCCAGTTCTTGCCCGCGGCTCCCTGTGTCCATGGCTTGTATAGATCTATACTATGTGACTTCCTCTTCTTCGGCTGCTGCTGCTGCTGATCCTATCTGGGTGTTTGTTCTAACTTATAGACTGGTTTAGCCGTGGGGAGGAGGAGGAGATACAGGGAAAGATGGAGAGGGATGAGATTCCCTTTGGGTCGTTTTGTCATTGAGCCTAGCGTTGACTTGACTTGTGGTTGAATGGCTTGGGCCTTGCTTTTGGGGTCTTTGTGTACATTGCTTGGAAATAGCCCCGGGTGGGGGTTGCATTAAGGCAAGCATATATGCTTTTCTTTCTCAATTGGCAAGCGCGCCTTTTCTTGGAAATGAGTTGGAAAGAAAGAGACAATCGTTTCTCATCTCCTCGTGAGGTAAGGGCCTGAGGTTCTGGCCGGTGACGTCAAGGTTAGGCTTCGGACTGGGGGAAAGTTCAGGACAATCTACTTCGTGCGTGAACGTGGGAGAAATCGAAAGCGGGTTTGCTGCTAGAAACGGGCTTTTTTTTTTTTAGGTTCTGCCGAGTCGATCAGATGAAGAGACATATGGTATGGAGATGTAAAACGTAAGTAGCTATGGAGATTTTACCGTTTCTCGAGGGACCAATCGCCAATTCGTAATTCGTGGGGACTTTGGAAAAAAAAAGAAGAAAAGGATTAGTTTTGGTTCGGAGAGATAATTTTGGCCCCAAATGTCAAGTGTTGCGTGTAAAGGGACAAACTTTTTATCTGAGGAAAACTTTTGGCCACACTTAGAATTTCCGTTAAAATGTGCGTATGTGACGTCTGAGATGGGAACGAATTCTAACATGACAAGTTAAATGCCGTGTAAGCAGTTATAATTTACGTAAATACTCAAAATTGCCCCATGAGAAAAAGTTGTGCAATTTTACATGACTTGAAAGTTGGGGCCAAAATGGTCATCGAGTGAAAGTTGCTTTTATTGGTTTTTTTTTCTTCTTTTTTTTTAACAAATTGGTTTTTTGTTGTTGTTGAGAAAACCTAATTCGTGATACTTATGCGCATTTCTTTATAATTCGTAAAGCAATAAAATGTCAAAGAATATTTTAACAACTAATGTCTATCCAACATATCACATGACATAATTTGTACTGTTTGCTTTATGAAAGGTCTAGTGATATGTCTAGAAAGTCGCCTGTTATCTTTCCTAGCACTAGCAGCAGATCTTGCCAAGCTCGTCAACGGGGTGAATTGCATCCGAATAGGATGCTGCAAGGAAACACATCGGAACGTGCACGATTTCTTCTCGGTGATTGAACTCGCATTTCCATCTTGATAATGCGAAGCCGTGCTAGTCTTGCGCTATAGATAATAGGGAAAAAAAAATAGATTGTTTTTTATATTGAAAAAAACAAAAAATCAGATTACTTGCGCATAGCAAGTGCAATATCTTTCATTTTTTTTGGGTACTTTCGAGTACTAAAAACAGACATTACTCAATTATCAAGCACTATCTAAATGAAATCTTTTACCAACTCGGCAAAGTGGTCACATGGTTACAAACGATGTAGAACCATTATGGCATGGCTATTAAGCTTGATAGGGACACGACCCATTGTCATGATACATGCGACGATATAAAGTGTGAAAGACAAAGAGAAAACTTCAATATGATACAACCAAATTCATATTACCTCATTTATCAACTTGGATTGGCATGCATTCGTCACAATTTGTTAGACAATCATGATGTTTGAATACTAAACGCGTGTTAGACGTGAATCACTAGCTTTTATGGCTATCAACCATATGAAATTTTCTAGGTTCATTTTATATCAGATGTAGCTAACATGTATGCTTCTTGTTTCCACTTCCTCGGGGACAAATTAAGGTTGTGTTCGGTTACATTTTTCTAAAGGATTTAGAGCCTCTAAATTCGTGTTGGGTTTTCAACATTTTTGAAATGTAGGTTATATGGTTAATGAACTTCCTAAAATTGTCCCCACTAATATTTTCACATTCTAGTCTTGCCCTCATAAAAAAATTGTTTGTTGTCTTCGACTTATATATCTAGTTACCGGCGAAGCTCTGCCGAGGGTCGTGTGAGGCCAGCAGACTGTCGCCAACGATCACCTAGGGTCGCTGAGCCTCGTCGACGGTCGCAGGTCTGTTAAGCGAGATTTGGAGGATCGTGGCTCAAGTTGAGGATTGCCGAGGTCAATGGTCATCGTGTCTAGCGTCGCCAAGGTCGAGGCTCACTGGCCCAGGGTTAGCCGAGCCTTTTGTCTCTCGATCTACGTCGGCCGAGCTCCTCGCTGAGGTTGTGCGACCTCGGAGCTCTAGTTTGGCCTTGTAGTGGGCCTTTGCTTCCATAATGGAGACGATGAAAAGTAGGATTGTTGAGAACATCATAAATCTAAATGGGCTCCGTTTGTAGACATAATGGGCTCAATTTAAAGGCCCGATAAGGATCTTATTTGAGAATTGTCCGGCCCAAAACGTCCGTTTGCTGCTTGTGCTGCTTCTTCTTCCTCCTCTCTCTTTCTCTCTTTCGGAGAAGCACCGAAATCGCCATCGATGGAGGAAGAGAAAGCGGCGGCTTACTACGACGAGCTCACTCGCAAAGGCGAAGGAGCCGCGAGGTTCAAGCAAGGGCTCGGCTTCTCCGCCTCCAATGACTCGGCTCCTCCCGCCAGAGGATCGGCCTTTGTCTCCGCTTCTTCTTCGTCGTCCTCTTCTTTCATGAGCAATTTCGTTAAAGCATCGAGCCCTACCAAAACCTCACAGCTCGAAAAGCAATCTCAGCTCGTGTCTATCCAGAACAAGCTCAGGAAGAAGCCGGATGATGCCGATAAGCATCAGTCTAGGGTTTTGGATCGAAACGAGCGAGGAGATCGTGGAAGTCGGAGGCACCGGTCGAGGAGTGCGGAGAGGGAGAGGGGGTCGAGAAGGAGAAGCAGGAGCAGAGATAGAGATAGAGATAGGTACAGAGAGAAGGACAGATACAGGGACGGGGAGAGAGATAGGGACCGAAGGAGGAGAAGTAGGAGCGGGAGCAGAAGTGCGTCGCCGCGGAGATCCGGCAGGACACAGGGCGCGTCTCCTCGAGAGAGGCGGAGGTCGGAGAAGAGTAGGAGTGATTACAGAGAGAAAAAGGAAATGGAACGATCAGGGAAGGAGCGGAATGGCGGTGGAAAGGCAGTTGATTATTCGCGGTTGATCGATGGATATGATAAGATGGTATGCTAGTCTTCTTAGTCTGAGTTTTCAATCTAAGCAAGAGGACATTGCATATCTATGTTGATGCTATGAATGAGTAATGCATTGTCTGGTTGTATCGAATTGAATCGAATCGAAGTTTTCAACTGTAGTCTTGTCCTTTTGTTTTGTGAACAGACTGCAGCTGAAAAGGTTAAAGCCAAGATGAAACTTCAGCTTGCTGAAACTGGTAATATAAATGATGTCTTGGTGCTTCTACTGTCTGCATTCCCTATCTAGAACATATTCTGCGGGATATTATTTCCTATGTTGTCGAGATGTGGTCATTCTTTTAGGGTTATTAATGTTTTGCGATGAATTGCAGCTGAAAAAGATGAATCAAATGGAATGGGCCCTGGCTGGGAAAGATTCAAGTTTGACAAAGATGCTCCACTTGACGATGAGGAAATCGAAGGTTAAAGCCTTACTCCTACGTGTTAACTTACCATGCACGCAAACGTGTTGCTCCCACGATTTCAAGTTTGTTGCTTGGGGTTTGCACTCTTGTCAATTGTGTAAGCTGTAAAGAACTTGGATCGAAAATGCTTGTTTTGCTTTAACATGCAAATGTTCCAGTGGCTCTGGTTATTCGCTTGTGGCTATTCTTGTTCAAGTTATGTGTATTTCTTATTGCTATATTGAATAAGTCAAGTCACCTGGACAGTTTGTTGTTTGGATTTCTATTGACACCTTTTTAGGTCATCATCTCCCTGATGCTTGGTTCCAGTGGTGCACATTTTGACGTTGATGAAATCGCAGGATCATTGAGGCACGCTAGTTCAATAACATTTATTTTCCAGGAAGAAAAGGCAGTTTAGCTATATTTCGAAATTATCCTTCGTTTGAGTTCACAAAGAGTATGGCCTCTTTGATAAAGGACTCTTCCTAGGGAGGCTTAAGTTTTGATGAGAAGGAACTGGGGTTTGGTTTGCATTCTTTTGATCATATGGTTTTCATAAAATTGGGTTCCTTCTGCTGTGACACTGTACAAATCAATAGTATAGCATGAACATAGTTAGCGCAAATCCCCAGCCATAATTTTAGAGTGTACAAACTGAACGGTGTGGTAGTGGCATTGTCTTAACGGCAAGTTTCCAATTGCTAATTAGAATGGACAGAAACCTGAGGTGAAATCACTGGACTACTGACTATGGACATCCATTGTTTCTGCAGCTGCCGAAGATGATACGGCCTTAGTCAAGCATATTGGGCAGAGCTTCCGTTTTTCAGCTGTTGAGGTGCTATGAAGTCTGAATTTGGTTAAAAACTCTAATTGCTCTGATAATAGAGGACTACATGATAAAGCATCTCTTGTAAGCATCTGATTCTTTTTTCGCATCACGGTGAAGGCAAGAAGGGAGGAACAGATAAAGGCTGCACATGATGAAGCCATGTTTGGATCTTCAAATACTTTATCAGTTGAAGAGCAGGAGTCCAATGTGGAGAATGAAAACAAGAGTGTTGAGAATATCCCTGTAGCAAGCCTTGTCAGTGAAAAGGTACGAACTTCCATCAATTCTCCCAGATTTCATTTGAGGTGCTTCCTCAGCTACTAAGGTGAATCCAAGTCGGCTTTTATGTGAACATAGGTACTTGCTAGGCAACAAGGTTCATGGCGTGACCGTGCTCGCAAAGTGTAAGTGAAGAAACAGGTCGATGGAAGAATCTGGAACCACCTTGATGGAATTGCTGAAGAGACTTGCTTTGAAGACTGAAGATCTTGAAAGAGATGTGAACAGTCAAAGTTTTAGGTGGCATGGGCATGGACTGGGGAGAATGACAAAAGTATATGCTCCCTCCTCAATTCTCTCAAGAGTTGCGCAAAGGAATGAAGCTGCATGGTCCTCGCTTGTTTTTTTCTTCCTTCTGTGATTACCCGGTGACCGCGAAAGCTTCTTCAAGGTGCATGGTTGCAGCCTGCAGATAGTGTGAGTCACCTGTCAGTATCGAAAACTAACTTGGAAGATCGCAGTTTTTATCTGTGCCCTTGCTATGGCCGAGAAGGAAATCTAGCCCTCAGCCTCGTGTTTTATGCGTTCGCATCCTGCAAAGTTTGTTTATGTATAGCCATCGGCAAGCTTGTATTCCACCGGTGTTGTCCCTCTGACGCATAAGTCGATCCGATTCCTTGCATATTGGGGGAGCCGATGTCTTCCGTCTTCTCCATCATATCTAGCAACACATTGGCAAATGTTTGCCGAGTCATACATGTAACCGGATCCTGTAACTATTCAATGGAAGAACTCTAAAATGAGGCTTTCGTGTTGAAATTGAAAAAATGATGTCATTTGTTCGGGGCAAGATGATGACCGTCGTTCAATTCGACTGTCCGATGTATCTAGCATGACATGTGGTACGATGAAAAACAGTAGAATATGGCCTTTTTTTGGAAGATTTTTGCCTTTGACATCTTCTAAAGCCAAAATCACTCTCTTGTTTCACTTTTTGTTTGTTCCAGTATTGCCCCCCCAAGCACCAGATGAAAGAAAATGGATTGTATTATATATCGAGATATAAAAAGATTGCTCTGTTTTATTATATCTGGAAATTCGAAAATTGGAGTAATACTAATCATCATAAGGAAAGGCCCAACACCAGCACCAGGCCTCTTCATCTTCAGTCAATCGTAAGTCCGCACTTGTGCCTCTTTCAAAATTTCAAACCCCGCCAAAAAAGTCACCCTCTCTCTCTCTCTCTCTCTCGCTGTTTTCCATCCATCGGAGGTTTGAAGATGGCGTCGACCCCATCGTCCAATCCGCCGGAATCTCTACAGAAACTTCCAAGTTACAGCAGGAAGCAGAAATCTCTTGGCCTTCTTTGCACCAAGTTCTCTCTCTCTCTCTCTCCCCACCGAATCTGGTTTTTATTTTTTATTTTTTTATTATTATTAAATATACGTGCTTGGTTCTCATCTTGGACATACTTGTAAATCTCGAATGGTCGATGCAGTTTCTTGAGATTATACGATCGGGAAGGCGTGGATTCGATTGGTCTCGACGAGGCCGCGTCGCGGTTAGGTCTGAAATCTAGTTTTTTTCTGTAGCTGCCCTAGGAGTTTGAAGCACACCGTGCATTTATTCAAATTGAACTGGCATAAGAGGGTTTGGGATTTACAGGCGTGGAGAGGCGACGAATCTACGATATCGTCAACGTTTTGGAGAGCATCGGAGTGAGTTTTTCTTCACTGGGGGGGGGGG
>BCNH02000011.1:17294610-17309024 GCA_001662345.2 Metrosideros polymorpha var. glaberrima | reverse complement strand
GGGGGGGGGGGGTCTTCTATGTATTTCCGAAACCACTTTTAACTCCATTTTTGAGGGGATGAACGTGATTCCAGGTTCTAGCAAGGAAAGCCAAGAACCAGTATACCTGGAAAGGGTTGGGAGGAATCCCCGGGGCTTTGAAAAAGCTTAAGGTGGTTTACCCACCGACTCATGCCAAAATCTCTACAAGCAAGAACCGCGATTGGAGCTTTTCGGAAGGTCTAATGTAATTCGTTTTTGTTTTTTTTTTTTTTCCAATTTAGGAAGAGGGATTGCGGGAGAACTTCAGCGTTTCCAATTTCGCTAGCTACAATAGAGTGAGGAAACAGGGGTCCTTTTGCTCTCTAGCTTTCACAGTACATTTCAATTCAACCGAGAAAAACTTTCGAGTGTGTCGCCTTGATTCATCCCCGGTGTCCTTTCTAGGTATCAGATGATGAAGAGGACGATGAAGTATATTCTGATCCCAACATTGGAAGTCAGGAGGACCAATCCAACCTCGCATCCGCGCTCAAAGCTTCTGGATCAGCAACAACAGGTGATCTCTTTGGAGGTTGTATTGTACAATTGTGAGACTTAACTTTGGATATTTGCACATCGAGTCCTCTTATCTGTTTGTTTGTGCCCATTTTACTTTACTTTCTGCCTATGTTTGGTGGAAAATTCTTTGTTAAGTATTTTTCACAATAGCCTGATCTAAGACAGTTTAGTATGATCATTGGGGAAATTTGGAAGGATGATATGTGATTGCTCTGAGCACCCTGACTATCAAAATCAATTTGTTATCCTCAAACCTCTCTCTTCGGTGAAATCTCAGACAATAGAAGAGAGAAATCTTTGGGACTTTTGACTCGGAATTTCGTGAAGATTTTTATCTGCTCGAATGTGAGTCTTGTACTTCTGTGCAGTTTTAATTTATGAAAGCCTCTCGCTTACTCTCCATTGTATAATGTGCTATGTGAGCGTTCACATTTCTGTGTTATTACAATTCCTAAGGTGGCTGTGTTCTCCCTTGATGAAGCTGCTAAAATATTGCTGGGAGATGGTCAGAGTTCAATTATGAGAAGTAGTAATCATCTTCCTCTTTATGTCTCATTTTGCTGATGAGGGGAGTTTGGAAATTCTAATTAGTGTTCTCTCAATGAATCATTCTGCAGCAAAAATAAGGCGACTGTATGACATTGCCAATGTATTGTCTTCTATGAACCTCATTGAGAAGGTAAAGAATTATAGTATCAAGCACGAAATTGTCCATAGACTGACCTTTGTCGTACTATTCACCAAATCTTTGTTGCTAAAGTGCAAAATAAATCCTAAGACTGATGTTTCTTGGGTCATATGCAGACCCATACCACAGATACCAGGAAGAATGCTTTCAGGTGGATAGGGCCCAGAGAGAAACGGACTGGGTCTGTTGATGCTCTAATCATTAATGACCCTAAGAAAAGAATGTTTGGGACTGAAATCACGAACACTGGTTTCAAGAGAAATAAAATGATTCCCTTAGACGAGGGAAATTCAAACTTCAATTTGAACACACAAAAACAGTCGAAGAACGAGAGACTAATAAAGGAGCTCAGCACAAGCAAGTCGGAGCAGGACTCAAAAGAGAATTCAAAGAGTTACCAGTTTGGTCCTTTTGCTCCTCATGACATTCCCGAAGTTGTTGCCTCGAGGACCGATAACAGAATTATGCATCAACCCCGTGACTGGTTGAGTCTTGCATCGGCGCATACTCCTCAATATCACAACCAAGGTATTTCATGTTTATTAAGCGGTGTCTTATGATATTGTTGGTGTTTAGCAGAGAGAAATCACTATCTGGAGCTGCTGTTGCTATGGCTGACATCCGAAGCTTTTAATTATTTATTGCAGTATGACACCATGGTCTACAATCAACTGCTAGTAGTTGAAATTACACTAGAAAACCAAGAAAATATGCTTCCGATGCATTTCTCCATCGGCTAAAAAGCCTCACTTGGCAAGTTCAGATCTTGGCTGAGATGTTAAAATTCCAGGCCATCTCCACTAGATTATCATCAAATTTAGTTTATTGCAATTTTTTATTCATCTTGCTGGGGTCATGGTCATGGTACTATATTTACTGTAAGTGTAAAGCGTATATTATTTAGGACCGTCTAGTGTCTGTCTGGTTGGATTTGGGTCTGTACAAAGTCCTGGTGAAACCTTTCATTCGGGCAAATACTAACTTTCAAAAGTGAAAAATGAACTGCATCGTCTTAACCCCGTCACCAGAAACACGTACTACAAAACCTTTTTGTCCTTAGAGGTCAGTTAATCCAGAAAAGAGGCCCATTTTGGTTCATTGTCCCCTCTTATTGAACATCTACTTTGACAATTGACGCGCAATTTGTTTGTACAACATTGGTTTTCTTATGATGTTGCAGCCTTGAGGGACCTCTTCGGCCACTACTCGGAAGCATGGAAGTCTTGGTTCTCTGAAGTTGCTGGGAAGAGCCGCTCTAGAGCTAATTCATGATGCTCCCGAATCTCATTGAATGCGGCACGACACCTAACTCGATTGCTCTTTATCCTCTATTGGAATGGGAGGTGATCTTGTTTTGTGCATAATCTCGAGGCCGTAACTTCCAATAGTCTTCATTTGTATATCGCAACATACTAACATATTACCATACTACTCGTTTGGTAATAGTCAGACTACTTCGAGGGCACTTTCTGCTGGGCGACACCAACTTTAGTTCGCATATGATCATGTCGTCGAGGGAAACTGTATGTTGTCGCCGCATATTAGCTCTCTTGCATCTTTAGGCAGATTCTAGAGGTGGCAAAAGCTGGATAGATGTAGCATAACACAATTCATGATTTGCACGAATTGCAGTTTTGATGAACAGCTCCCTGTCCGATTTCCTTGATTATACTCTTCATTTTCTCTGGTAGAATTCCTCAAACGTGATGAAGGGGATAAAATAACTGAAGCCACGGAAACATCTTTTTTTTTTTTCAGTACTTCACTTCAAGTTACAAGATGAACCATCTAGGATTTTGTCCGGACTGAAATCTGCTGAGCGTCTAAAGCAACTCTTCATCAATTAATTTATGACAAAAGATCTGAGGGTTCCGCAGTTCAAGAAAATTTTAGTGTAATAGAAGGAAAAGACACCTATCAACAGTTTTTCTCATTCCCATGTCTGAATAATCATAAGTACCCCAGAAAGTATGTATAAATCACACATTCTGCTCTAGTTTACAATACACCATACACAGCCCACAATAAGCTAGCATAAACCGAGAGCTTTACACAGTTCAATATTAACACACGCAAGAGAAACAAGAAAGAGAATTTTATCTTCAGGTCATTAATCTCAGCTTAAACCCTTATTCCGGCACCCAGCGTTGAATTCATCAACCGTTTGAACCATCCATCACGTGCTATCCACCAGCATCGCCATTATTATTGTTTTACCGACCGAGTACCTATATCATAAAATTATCTCGTCTTGAACACTGATATTCATGGTCTTGTTGGGGAGGACGATGCTGTTGATCACCACCACCTCATCTTCAACAGTCACGGCTTCACCTGCATTAAGATACTTTCACATAAATCTCAAAGGTGTCCAAATATCTACACCTTGATGTAAAACTACAAAGGGAAGGGATGCATCTCAGAGTTACCGAGGATTGTTATTCCAAGTTTCGCATTATAGTCTCCTCCACCCTGTAATTGGTAATTTAACTCAATGGCCAAAACCATTCAAGAAACCGAAAGAAAAAGGACACATGAATAATATAGAGAAGCTTTTTCTAAGGCACTCATTATTGTTAAGTATGATATTGCAAAGGGAAAGAGAAGAAACAGGACATAATGTCCCACATTGATTACACCATTATGATGCTGTTATGTCAAAAAAGTTTTCGCCTTCAAAGGAAACTAATTGGAATTTTATATCACCCTCAAGCACAAGTTTTGAAACTACAAGCCTGAAATGAAGTTCTTTAGCGTGTCGAAGAGAGGAACTACTGAGTGAAGTTAAAACACCTTACATCTTTGCGTGCACTATTCAGAAGTTAGAAAGCAAACTGTTATTTTCTCATCCACGATAAATTATACTATTCTGGCCAAGTCTTTTCACTTGCCTGGGCGCGTGACCATTTCCCAATGGAAGATTTCCACCCAACAATAGAATGAGTAACCACTGCATTTTCCTAAATGAGGAAACACACAAACGTCAAGCTTGTGATCAAATTGCTGCATTCTCATATATTATGACTGGTCGCAAACCTTGATCTCGACATCATCGAGGATGATACAATTCATGAGCCTGGCACCTGCTCCTACGCGTGCATTAGCTGATATGGAGACATTAGGTCCAATCTGCTCCATACAAAGATGGAAGCTTCAAATAAGAATCAGGGACGGGGAACTATCAAAATGTAACAAAGACCTATGTAACTACTGAGAGTCTTTTGTATGGTTGACATTCGTAAAGGTGGTGTAGAGAGTTCATATCTTTGACAGTTTCTATTGCTGCTATTGTTTTTGTCTAACCAGTAAAAAACATGTCACAGCAATTCAAAAAATTTGGCCTATCTGGAAGTTGCTAAAGTTGATATCTGATCCTTTCAAACTTCTGTAATATATATATGGGAAAATGACACAAATGGTCCCTGAACTTTGGCTCAATGTGCAATTTGGTCCCTGAACTTTCAATTTGACACAAATGGTCCCTGAACTTTAGCTCAATGTTCACAAATGGTCCCTAAACTTTTGATAAATGTTCAAATTAGTCCCTGAACTATATGAAGATGTTCAACAAGGTCCTTCCATTATTTTAATTTCAAGGACCATTTGTGAACATTGAGCTAAAGTTCAGGGACTAGTCTGAACATGTACCAAAAGTTCAAGGACCATTTGTGTCAAATTGAAAGTTCAGGGACCATTTGTGAACATCGAGCTAAAGTTCAGGGACCATTTGTGTCAAATTGAAAGTTCAGGGACCAAATTGCACATTGAGCCAAAGTTCAGGGACTATTTGTGTCATTATCCCTACGTACATATGTATACATATGTATGTATACGTACATATGTATATATATATATATATTATTACAAGCATCCACTCAAATGATCTTGATGAAACCTTGACGATTATAGCAAGCAAATAACAAGAGCAACGCCTTACATACAATCTAAAGCTGAAATTTAAAATAGTGGAATTTCGTTCAACGGTATGCACATACAGTGTTCAACAAATAATCATGTAAGGAAAGTTTCTAAGTCCAAACATCATAAGATATTAGTTGATACAAACAGATAATTCAAGCAAATCAAGAAGAAGAAATAAAAAAAATGACCTTGGCAGTTGGGTGCACTTTTGCCGATGGATGAAAATAGACATCACCAATAATGGTAGCAACCTTTGTACCATCTCCACTAGCCAAAAGCTGGGGAGAGGTAATGCGAAACTGTGCAAGATACAAACCTGAACATTTTAAGGACATTCTGCAGGATTTGAAGCAGCCTATCAGTTACAAGACCATTCAAATTCAAGTCGCTAAATTAGATTGAACAAACAACATTATATTCAGCATACCCTGGAGTCTTTATTTGTTCCCAGAAGTCCATGGTTTCATATGTATATAGCTGCCTTTTTCCAGCTAGAGGTGATAAGATATCTTGATCCAATCGCACAAAATCTGTGGGGAGAGTCCTGTTGAATTGCATATAAATTAGGAACGACAACATAAGAAGAGAGAAAGGATTCTAATGCTGAGACAGAAGTCACAAAACAGCCAAAAACAGGGCCAAAAAAAATAAAGAGCATTGCCAAACTCATAAACAATGAATGAACATCACGTGATGTAGAGTATAAACTGCAACAGAACAAAGAATGCCATTCATCAGAGAAGTACTATTACACTTACAAAATTGAGTCTGAAAATATTTCCTAGACAGATTTGGCAAAGCTTCATCACATGCAAAAACAATGAATGAGCCATAATTCTCGACATATTTCTGCTTGATTTCACTACATAGACAGATGGTCTATCATTTTTCATTTGCTTCCAATAAAACAGATTGCCATCAGTAATTTGTTTAGTACCATCATGCTATTCATCCTAGTTTGCCAAACAGAAGGTTTATTCCGGACAACAAAATCATCAGACTTAGATTACTACAAAAGATCATACAAAGTCACAGCGTGTATAACCCCTGCCTCGACTGTATAAGTAGATATCCCAGCAAATGAGCAAAAGGCTCTAAAAAAAGTGAAATGCATACCTTGTCGTCGGTTGTAAGGCCTCAAAGCTAGACACACGTTTCAAATTGGCTGGGAAGTGATGAAAAGTCAGTTCGAAACTACATTAATTATAGAAGCTGCTCCAAAGTAAATTGAAAAGCCATACATAAATTCTTAATAATCAAAGAAGATTTTAGTCAGCAAGCTGCAGAATTTGCTAAAATTGCATAATGAAACATTTGCCAGTAACGAAGTCCACATCTAGAACCTAAAGGACTTAAGCAAAAGCATCTGTAGACAGCAGTTTTCCCGCATCAATTTAGCTGACCTCTGTCTTTCCGTTGAGTGGACACGTTGCGGATGGCACTGAATATATCTGGTGTAAAAATGTAGACACCACAATTTATCAGGTCACTCACCTGCACCACAACAAAACATCAGCTCTTTACGGGAGAAAAAGAAAGAATATAATGGGTTGTGAGATAAATGCCAATCTAGACTATGCCAGAAGCTCAATTGTGCAAATTGGCAAAGAAACAAATCTCTCTAAAGAACCTACAAATGTCTCTGGTTTCTCTGTGTAATGCATCAACTCTTTGGTATTTGGATCAGCTATCAGTTCACCAAACTGGCTTGCTGATTCTACAGAGACCTGGAGGACATACAAAGAATAAGAGACATGAATGGAGAGCCTACAGAAAGACAACAAGAAATTGACCAACCTTAATTACGAGAAGGGTTCCCATCCCACCATATTTTCTATGAGCCTCTACAAATGACAGGCAAGAATGGAATTAAGATTTCCTCAACCAACATATAATAGTGGTGTAGCTTCCACAGCCAACAAAAATAAATTACGATTATCATAATAGGAAAGCAAAGTTCATTTTAAGCAAAAGGACGATAGTTACCGAGCATTTCTGGCAGTGGGAAACTGCAGCAAACATCACAGTTCAGCAAGAAGATATGGGACTACAAAGAAACAATAAGCAACACTATCAGTTTTCTAGCTGGAAACTACTGAAATAACTTAACAATTAATTAAGTACAATGGAATCCTAAATCCACGGCAATTATGGGAGATAATATCATCACAAAGAAAATGCATCACAGCTCTTTCATATAGAGGCAAATATTTGGCCAGTAACAGGCAGAAACTATATTCAACTGAAACGGAGGATGTTTAATTTAAGTTCAGAAACACTTGTTTCAACAGATTTGGCCATGTATATCAAAGCTCTGAAGGAATAAAAAGAAAAACCAAAGGAGACCGAGATTGTTGTCACTTGCATTTCAATTGCTTCCGCAGGATATAATCAGTCAAGACCTGAAAGCCAAACTTCGGATCCAGTGGAAGGACCCCAGAGAATGGGTAGATCCCATTGGCATGAAGTAAACCTTGCCTTGGTGAAATTGAAATTAAAATGGCAAGAAGAAAAGAAAGCAACAGCCTACTTGACAGAGAGAAGGGGAAAGGTGTAAGAAGTCAGACCGGGCTGTCTTCCATTATTAGATCTCTGAAGTTATACAGACCGCCAGCTGAACCGTGTGGCTTGTCTTCCCTTAAATACCTGAAGGCAATGACGAAAATGACAACAGCATCCAAAGAAACCAATTTAGTGAGCTTCTGAAGTAGCCTACGTATGCGCGATCAAATATGAGAAGAACTTGCCTGACAGGAACCTTAAGTTCGTTCGAAATCGAGGAGACATACAGCGCGAACTCACGCTCCTCGTAGAAACCAACGAGATAGATCTGAGCTAGGTTCGGAATCTACACCACAACCATTGTGCCCCAATTACTTCAAATTGCAGAGAACAAAAAGGGCAATAGTGCCCAAGCAATCCACATCCAGCAGCAATTGTCTCATAATTAGACATCCAAAACCGTACGTACTCTTTTGCAAGCAGAGATTGGATGGTGAACCATGGGCTGCCCAGCTAAAGGGAAGAGCGGCTTCGGGATATTCAGCGACAACGGTCGGAATCGAGTACCTGCAAGACCGGAAGAATCACGCAGACACAACAGCGTTAGCAGACGATCCGGAGCGCACAGCTCCCCTCTACATTAGGACGCATTCAATTCATCTCTCGGAACTCGACATCCATGAATGGAGAACATATGAACAGGTACTTCCATTTCGGTTCGGCAATTGACGTGACCGCAACAACATATCGGCGCTTGAACCAGAATAAAGCTGATTTCTACGAACACCGACATTCCGAGAAGACACACACACACACACACACATGCAGACAGGGACTGTCGCTTGATCCAGCAAACACATCGCTCGCGCTCTCCCCCAGTCCGACTTCCAGATCGCAGCGTACCTTTGGTGGGGCCACCGACCATGATGACGGCGACCACCCTCTCCTCCGCGCTCCCCATTCTCGGGGAACAAAAGCGGCAGATCCGGATCTCGGAGCAACCTGAATCGCGAAACGGGAGACGGCGGCGGGACTAGAGGAATCGAATGCGCGAGCGAACCGAACCGCGTCAATTATTGGAGAGACGTCAATCCGGTCGCTAGCGCTCGGCACTACGCTCCAAGAATTCGCCAGTGGGCGGTGGTGGTGCTCACGGGGGATGCGAGCGAGTGACTCAGAATGGCTTTGCCCGCTCGGATGCCGATAAGTACGGCCTTGTCCTAGTTTACAGAGGTGCGCAGTGAGCCTCCTTGCATGCAGCGAAGTTTCCGATCTTTGTCGTTTTTGAGCTCTTTCCTTCTTCATCCTCTTCGTCTTCTTCTTCTTGATGACGATTTGATGATTGAGTTGAGATGGGGGCTAAATTAATTTTCCAAAAGAGTATTTGTACGATTTTCAAACTATACATAAATTTCTCCTCTGAGCCAACTAAAAAAAGACTTAATTTTTTCACCTATTGAAAAAATAATCCATCGTATTATCTAGAAATGATAAATGCACAGAAAGTTTCGAAACTTGTCATGAAAATGCAATCAAATTTTAAAATTAATCACGAAAATGTAATCGAGTCCTAAAATTTATCACAAAAGTGCAATCGAGTCATAAATTTTAAGACTTGATTGCACTTTTTAAAAGTTTTAGGATTCGATCACACTTTAGTGACAAGTTTTAGAACTCATTTATACTTTCATGACAAGTTTTAAAACTTGATTGCACTTAATTGAACGACTTCTTTTGATTGAAAAATCATTTATTGAAATTTTGAAGGAGGGTATATGAGTTACATAAGTACAGGTTTGAGATTTTCATATCACAAAAAAAAAAAAAATTAGGATAAACATGTCACTTTTTCAGGATTGGTCACGGGACTGAACTTGCTCGCTTCTAATTTTAGGTCCGTGGCCAAACCGAAGAGAGTTGGGCCGGGGATCTTAGTCAAACGAATCATATTCGGTTGTTGATTGTTCTTAAAGGTTCATGAGTCTCCGAATTTGGAGCAATGATCTCGCACATGAATGCATCTAGAGCTAGCTTCGGAATCAAACCGCAAAAAGTTCCGGTCACTTTAATATGTATTCAATCAATCCAAGAGGGATTCGAAAGTTGACCCTCCTACCACGCAAAATCCTCCTTGAATGTCAACCGTTGACTTAATTGGCTAATATCCTTTAAAAAACAAAAAAATTAAGTACAGTTTCAATTCTACCCAACTTTTCTTTATCTAAAAAAAAAATTCAACTTTAGGTGTAGTTCCGATTCTACCCGAAACTTCTTTTTTGTCTTGAAAAAAGAAATCCACATCAGTCTTAATTATAATCCAAACATTTTTTTTTTGTTTAAACGCAAATCTCTCAATGTTTACTCGAATTCCAAATCTGTCTCACGTTTCATCCAAGTAGGTATCAGTTATCCAACGTGGCATCCATGTGTACCTGCTGACATGAAATTTAGGTGCCACGTCAGAGAACGGAAAAGGAAAAAAAAACTGAGAGAGAAATTCGGCAACTGTTCTTCGGGTACTATTCACCTCCTTCCTCCCTTCCCGTCTCACTCCTCCGCCAGCCATTGCTGCCTCCGCCGTCCCTTGCCTGCGATGTTGCTGGCAACCCTGCAGCCCCCTTCGAGCTCAAGGGGAATCGCCAACAGCCTCAGATGAGCCCGACCAGCCCGACTCTCCCGTTTTCTAGCCTCTGCAACTCTCGACCCGAGCCCAACAACGGTTGTTGACTTCCTGCAGACCGGCTTGGTGTAGACCTCGGATCAGAACTGATCCAAGGCCAAGCCGAGCACTGGATCTGCATCGAGTTCTCTGCACTCAGCTCTCGCCTCGTTGACAACGACTTTGGAGGATGAGTGCTGTATGTGATGACTGAGCAGAGCATGCAAGTAGACAAAGTCTTGAGGTTATTGAAAACATGACCCAAAATCAGTTTGAAGTTCGCGGCGGCCATGGTCATCGTAACTTGAGGGGCTATGGCAATGGACGTTGCGAGCCTACAGCGCGAAGCTCAAGCGGCCATGGCCGCATCTCTCTCATTTTTTTTTCGTTTACGTTAAAATTTGACATGGCACATAAATTCCATGTCAATAGGTACATGTTGATGTCACATCAGGTAACTAATGGTTACTTGGACGGCATGTTAACAAAGGCAGATTAGGGATTCAAGTGAAAGTTGGTGGGCTTTTTTTAAGTAAAAGAAGTTCAGGATAAATTTGAGATTGAACATAAAGTTGAGTTTTGTTTTTAGAGTATCAAGTCCTTTCAAAAATCAAAAGAGAGCTATATTACTACTTCCATCGAGATCGAATACGACACAAAATCGCTTGAAATTATTAAAGCTCCATCATCATCGACATAAACACAAAATTGCTCAAAGTCTTCTCCTTGTCTACCAGACTAGACATGCGAGGAATAACTATTACATACTGCCAATAAATACCCTTTCCTCTCTTGTAAATATAGATCCACTTGCCATTCTATAAATCCCGTGGATCAAATGCTTATGAAGCATGGGGTTAATGTCATATAAAGACTAAAAGGCACTCCCCATGAAAGGCCGAGGGCATGGCCATAATGTGGGATAGCATATTTATTTCAGATTGTCATTAACTTATACCCGTTTCGCCGAAAATGTTCGTGCGACGAAATATCTTTCACCGAAATTAATTCTTCAGCTTTTAATTATATAAAAGGAGTTCTGTGGTAATTCCGGATAGAAGTAATCTGGGTAAGCATAAGGAATTAGGCTTGAATTGTAAATGTGATTGATCGATTTAAAATTAAACCACAAGTTCGATACAATAATGAAATGCAAAATCGCCCAATTGATGTTGGGAGATCATACAAACCGAATTCATCCGTAATCTAACTCAATAGGACGACTCGACTTATGTAATAGTTGCAAATGACCCACATTATTAAGCCTCGACAAAGTTTGACTCAATGGCGACACTAAACAATATGTCGATATAACGCCAGAGTTTGACTTGACGACGTAATATCACCTTTCAAACGGAACAATCCAGAGTTTGACTCAATGGAAAGATTTCAAATTACGTCTAAGAGTAGTTACTAGAATTGAAATGCATGAGTGAAAGATAACATTGTGTGTGTTTTTCGATGCCTTCTGATTTGAGGTCCCTTGATATTTATAGAGAAATGCCATAACCGTTTTGGAGCCTAATCTTGATAAACCGCCTCTGAAACTTTTGACTTGGTCTTCCTGTCACGCCCCAGCCCTCGAGCGCGCGACCATCCCGATGTTTCTCTTCTCTTGGGTCATTAGAAATGCGACGTCCTAGGACGCGTCGTCGACCCATTCATTTTGTCTTTTGATTTACGCATGCGAAAGCGAAAACAAACACCCCACAGCAGGGATAGTAGGAAAACAGCCAAACCAAAATACATTTTATTAATAAACTGGTTAACCATGAGAAGTGTATAATTACAAGCCCTTACATCGAGGCTCGGGTTAACCTATCTCCTCTACGCAAAGGCACCTTCAACTGCACCCGACGACTTTCCAGCCTAAGGTCCTGAAAAACGGTTAACAACAATGAGTGAGATAAAATCTCAGTAAGTTAACCGCCTAAGCCTCGCGTAGGATGCCAATTCATCTAGGATGAACCCTAAACATGCAACTTAATGTCGATGGCAGATCAATAACGAGCAACTATCGCTCTACGCAACCTATCACAGGCTCGAGACTCAACTTCACACCAAACCATCAACAAATCACAGGCATTCTTACCTCGCCTTAGTACATGCACACGCCCTACATGTTATCAGTTATAATAGCATTCTAAAACAATGAATCAGCCAAGGCATGTAATCAAATACAATCTCATTTCTTGTACACAATGCATCTTAACGTGTTCCAATTATTGTCACCGTTCTCAAGCATCCGGGTCACAAATCATCCGGGCATTCAGGTCACAAATCATCTGGGCATCCGGTTCACAAATCATCCAGGCATCTGGATCACAAATCATCCGGGCATCATCCTCAATCACCATTGAGGGTCAGTACACTTTTATGATCACATGAGTACACAGGCACACTAATTTCATAATGCCACTATAATCCATGCTCATGCCATCACGCGTCGTCATCACCCGCGTAAAGTTCACACCTCAGGTGTGCGACGTCACCACAACCCGCGTAAGGTTCACGCCTTAGGTGTGCGACAGTTGGCCTCGTCAGGCTCAACTATACCTCGCGTTAACACGCATCAGGGTAGCCCGCGTAAAACGCTTCAGGCTCAATTCTTAACCTCGCGTAAACACGCCTCAGGGTAGTAATTCTTAAGCCCGCGTAAACATGCCTCAGAGTAATAATTCTTAACCCCGTGTAAACACGCCTCAGGATAGGTTTCATCAAATTATCATGAAAATGCCACATTTTCTGTACTCAGGCCATGATTATGCTCACACATCAAATATTGTCATTTTCACAATAAAATTCGCACGTGATTACACCGATGTGCTTTTTATGCCAAACTTTGCATGCCTCACTTTTCAGGCCTAACAGATTATTCGACAACATAAAATTCAGCATTCGAGCACATCACCACATCAATTACCAATGCCGTATTAAAAGTACATTATTTTCTACTAAAATATTTTTAGGCACATGGAAGGTAAATTCTACGGCCAATCTCATCATAAACATGTTTAGCATAATCAGCACAAAATTCTAACCATTAACTCAACCCAGGTTAATTAACCCAACCATGGTTAATTAACATAACCAGGATTAGCTTAACCTAACCAAGGTTAACTATCCTAACCAAGGTTAACTATCCTAACCAAGATTTAACTTAACCTAACTAAGGTTAACTACCCTAACCAAGATTAACTTAACCCAACTATAGTTTAGCCAAACTAACCATAGTTAAAAGTCTAATTGCATCTTAATTAACCTTAAGTGCAATTAGTAGCCTAATCAAGGATTAGGGAGTTAACTCACCGTTTAACGGCGAGACTACCACGGCGACGACGACAGCGACGGCGTGAAGACGGTGATGGTGGTGGCTCGGCTACGGCGCGTAGACGGAAAATGGGTCTTGACGGCGGCTCGACTTGGTTCGGCACGGCGCGGCTACACGACGATGTACGGTGGCAACGGCACCCCGAACGGCTCCAAGAGCGCGGCTTGAGCTTGGCAAAGGTGTGGTATGGCTTGAGGGTTTCGGCGGCAAGATTTGGGAGCCAAAACAAAAAGGAAAAGTGGAGAAAATGGAGGGGAGAGGGGGAGCTCCGAATTTGAGAGGAAAAAGAGAGAAATTAAGAGTGAAAGAGAGAAAGTGAGAGTTGTCTTGCCTTTTTATCTTCAAGTTGCATTATTGCCTCTCAATTAATACAACTTCAATTCTTATCCAATTTGGCTCTTAATTTCAAGACAACTTGAATTGTTATCTTCTAATAATTCAAGACAACTTATCTAATAATTTGACAAGAGAGAAAGGGACAAGGAGGGTGAGAGAGAGAGAGAGAAGACTAAGCAAGCCCTTAATTATTTTTTATCTTTCATCCAATAGATTTTTGCCCAAAAAGTCCAAGCTTCTAGAAGGGCAAAATGGTAATTTTCCCCCTCGGCACTATTCAAATGGGCCGATACTATTCACGTGAGCCTTGTACTATTCACGTGGGCTTGACTCGAATTTTTACGAGCCCAACGAGCTCGATAACCAAAGAGTTCTTCATTTTAGGCCAAAATGGATCATCGAGGGCAAAATGGTCTTTTTCCCAATTTGGCACTATT
>BCNH02000011.1:17252523-17294233 GCA_001662345.2 Metrosideros polymorpha var. glaberrima | reverse complement strand
ATGGTAATTTCCGCCCTCGGCACTATTCAAACGGGCCGGTACTATTCACGTGAGCCTTGTACTATTCACGTGGGCTTGACTCGAATTTTTACGGGCCCAACGGGCTCGATAACCAAAGAGTTCTTCATTTTAGGCCAAAATGGATCATCGAGGGCAAAATGGTCTTTTTCCCAATTTGGCACTATTCATTCGATACTATTCATGACCCGCACTACTCAAGTGGGCTTGACACTATTCACATGGGCTTGAGTTTGAATTTGACGGGCCCAATGGGCTAAAAACCCAATAGGTTCTTAAAATGGGCCAAAAATGGGATTCGGGGTTAAAACGGTAATTTTCCATTACGGGCTCTCTTGTAATCCGAAAATAAAAGAATTTAGGCCCATCGGTTCATGCCCAACCCAAAACGTCTCTTCTGCGAAAAATTAGGATTTTTCTGCAAAAGTTGAAGTCGTTTCTGTTGACCTAAAACGACGACGTCTGAGGTGCGTCGATTCCTTTAAATATAAATTTTGGCGCTTTGATCTCATCGCTCGCGCCTCGACCGAGTGGTATCCAGGAATGAAATAAATGGTCCGATCCTAGGTTCGAAACTTGGAGGCGGTGACTTCGGTTGCCCCGATTGCCCCTCCTCCCTTACTCGCACGCCGTTTCTATTAAATAAAACTTTTGACGGTTCTGTCTCACCATTCGAACTTCAGTCGAGTGGTAAGAGGCGGCATAGTCCGAAGTCCCGAGTTCGAAACTCACAGGCGACGGCTTCGGTTGTTTTTCCTCTATTATTCGCATGCCGTGTACTTTAAATAAATCCTTTGGCGTTGTTATCCCAACAGTCGTGCCTTAGCCGAGCGGCAAGCGCACGAGACGCGCACAAGACAGCGGAGGTCTGCGGTTCGAAACCCGCGAGCGACGGCCTCTATTTTCATTTTCTTCTTTTCTTTTCTTTTTTTTATTTTTGCACAAATATAACTAAAAATCCGATCATCCCTATTTCCAATTGAATTTCGAGAATCGTCTTTTGATTAATCCAAACAGTCAAAATTCGGGATATCACAGCCCCATACTTGGCTCTTAATCCTTTAAGGTCCAATACTCTTCATCGGACTATAATTCATGGCTCAAGTCCATCAGATGTTATGGAGTAACATGTTCAAATGTTATTCTCTGCGCCTTAAACTGGTGAGTCAGAAATCAGGATGTTACACTTCCCCACAATCCACTCGCTTTTGACAACTATCTTTGACTCATTGAACCGTTCTTTTGTTCATGCTGGCGATGATTGCTTTCATCGTACTACTCTTTCTGCTAGAAATCGCCTACAATACGTCGGGCCGTCTCCTACCCAAAACGCTATCAATACATTGAGTTTCCTTTCCTTTCATATTACCAATAACCGCTTCTCGACATTTTAAGTTATTTTTCTGCTCACGTTACCAATAACTGCTCTTCGATACATATCAAGTTATCTTTCTGCTTATATCGCCAATAACTGCTCTTCGATATATATCAGGCTATCTTTTCGCTTCGATTGTTTCTATCTATTCATAAGCTATTACAAAAGCGTCGTGATTGAATCTACTACTATAGCCAACAATATCTTCTAAGGTATTTGAACGATACTCTAATTCCACAAGACTTCTTGAACAATCATTACTATTAACCCAACGTGTCGGAATCATAAGCTCATTACCATCCCTCTCTTCGTGCCAAGCACGTGATTAACCATGTGTGAATTTATTTGGGTGTCAACAATACCATAGAGACCCTTTCATGGTATCATTTTATTTGCTCCACCTAATTAAGTTTCCCAACTCTCTTATAATGTGAAACTGTTTGCTCAAAATGGCATATATAGCTTGTCAAATAATCATGATGTGATCTAGATATATGACGAAAAGGGCGAATTATATTTCAAAAGCCCAATAAAGGAACGGGTTATGACCTCGTGATTTCATGTCGCTATAGCTATTCTGGTCAATATTTTCTAGATGCATCTAGAAGCCGAGAAAGCACGCGGAGCAATCGGCCACGTTCGGACCGAACGGAAGGAAGGGCACTATCGTCTTTTCACGAGGAGCAAATGCTGACTTCTATCGCCTCCTCCCCAAGACGACGACGTGTCGAACTCCAATTGGGTCAATGTTTCTAGGTGTTGGGCCCACCCATTACAGAAACGCGCCGCGGAGTTGAACGACGTGCATTCGTCTCGCAGCATATATAACGATATCGAGTTGTGATACAACGCAATCTCCAGCGCTCATTTCGTGTACACATCTCCATCCTCTCTCTCTCTTAGAAATTTTCCTTTCGTTTTCTCGGCATCGAGATCCGGTGGACATGGAGGCGAATCGCGAATCCTCAACGTGGGCTGATCAGTGGGACCACACCCCGGAGCCGGATCCGAACCCGGCTCACGAGGCCAAGAGGCTCGGCGGATCCACCAGAACCGACAGGTACAAGCAGAAGGTCGGAGAAGGCCTCGTGAAGACCAAGACGGTGGCATCGCACGGCGTGAATAAGGTCAAGGAAGGGACTGCCGTCGGGTTCCGGTGGATCAAAGACAAGTACCGCCAGAGCACTCGGAAGCACTAGCTCGGCATCGGCCACCCTGGATTTTTTGTACCGTTTGCGTTCCATTCTGATCGTATATACATATGGTGTGCCGACTGGTTTGGTTTCATAATAAGGATTGGTCAATCCTTCGCGCCCTTTCTAGGGTTTCATGATTCGTGTTGGATTATTTGATTTTGTATGTAATTAAGAGGTGTATTGAATTCTTAGTTCTTGGAGATTGGACTTCATCCATCCATATGTCTTGACTTTGGATTAGTTTAAGGTTGCTCCATCTATGGCTTTGATCTTGTGATTCGTGTAGATTTCGACACCCTGCCAAATCCGTTGAAATTAATGTTTGTGGCAAGCCGGTTTCACATTGACCTAACCTGGCCGAAGCTCTTCAAAGGTTTGACTGGTCAATGTTTAGCAAAAGTGATACATCGGTTAACGGCTTGATGTTGGCTTGACCCGACCCTCGTCTTGGCTTCGCATATGACCTTCCCGCTATTTTCGAGCAATTCTTGTATGTAATCGGAAGATGTGAGCCCACCGGATCTCAGTTGTCATATGGCGTGGGGTCGCATGCATCAGTCGCTTGGAAGAATGATCCGCCGGTTTTTGCATTTGAACATTGACCTATCCATGTTTCGCGTGGTATGATTGATGCAAAAAGTACTTCCTTTGGAATTTGGGGGACATTGAGTGCTTGTGAGGCCAATGCATCTCAATTCTCATGATCCAAGGGTTGATATGCATTCGCTCATATGCACTGGGATCATTTAGAAATTCTTCCTTGAATAGGCAAGTGATTAACTTGGATTAGGAAAGAAAAATCCAGCATAACCAAAACTAGAAAAAGGAGAACTTGTATTTTACCATTGTTCGAAAAGAAATCATAAAGAATGGCAAGATTAGTTTATGAAATGGCCGTATTAACTAGTCTGATAGATTAGTATTGAATATGACTTATTTATTTGAAATTAAATAGACACTCTCAATTCGCCTCATTGCTCATTATCACTTTGCATGTTTGGAAAATTACTAAAAAAAATCTTAAATCTATTGAATTTCTGCCAATTCAGTCATAAACCTTTAAATTTGGCTAATTCATAAGCTAATCATGTTGACGATTTGCCAATTCGGTCTTAAACTTTTCAACTGTGTCAAATTAGTCCAAAATTTTTTGACGATTTGCTAATTCGGTTATTCTAGCTAATTTTAGCTGAAAATCACTAATGTGGATAATTTTTTATTTTTTTGAATTTTTATTTTTCTTTTTTTTCCATCTTTTTTTTTTTCTAACCCTGGGCCGGTGGCACCTCTCCTAGACCGGGGGAGGGCTGCGACCCTTGCCTATTGGCCGGTGAAAAATACTAAAACCCCCATAAGCCCTAATCCCTTTCCAATCCCCATTCCACGTTATCTAGCTACCTTGCCCACATTCTCATCCGGTTAGCCCAGTAATTTCTACTCCCATCTCTCATTAGATCCTCTCTTCGCTAAAGATTCAACCCTTTTCATGTTGAATTTTCCATTTATAGACATTCTTCGCCCTTTCTATAGAGCTCCCTTCAACCTTTCCAAGCCTTTCTCCTTCTCGGTCTTTCCCTAAGAACCACCTTACCTTCACATGGTCAGACTGCAAAGCCTTCGTCAGTGCGATAGCTCTTGGCAGAGTCTTCAGGCTACATCCAACTGGGAGCGACTCACAGGAGAACCCGTGGGTATTCTGTTTTCTGGCTTTCGCCCTCGTACAACAATACACAGTAATGGAAGGCGAGTCTGAGACTGAACTTCGATTGGCTGCGTTGTGCAAACGATTAGGTGAAATGTGGTCGGAAGATGATGTGGTGGTGATGGAGGGAGATATTCCCATCGGGAAACAGTGAGAATGTAGCCTTACTCTCTTTGGAAAACTCTACTCTAAACCTAATGTCAACTTTTGGGCTTTTGTAAGTACGATGAAGCGAGCTTGAAAATCTTAATCAGTGGCTTAAAAATTGATTGCGAAGGCCTTGCCCTCGGCCAGTGGAGCCACGAAGGCCCTAGGCAAAGCCATCGTGGGCTGCAGGTGAGGGCCATCGCAACCCCAACAAACGTGGGTGAGGCGGCCCTCACCAGCGGAATTGCAAAGACCTTCACCAGTGGTCGGTGAGGTTGCGATGGCCCTGCTCAAAGCCTTCACAGCCTCACCAGCCATGGATGAGGCCTTTGTGGGTGACAAGAGTTACCGGTGACCCTTGCTAGCAATAGTAAAAAAAGAAAAGAAAAAAGGAAAAGAAAAATAAATAAATACCACAAGAATTGTCCACGGTAAATTTTTCGACATTCACGTTGTATTTCTAGCAAGGCAAATAACCAATAGCACTTAGGTATTCGATTTTTTAAATTTGTGCAACTTAAGTAAGCAAATATATATAGCCCTTAAGTAAGCGCCACATGAAAGTTATGGCATTCTTGCTATTATTTTTTTATTTAAAGGTTTAGAAGTGAATTGGCAAATCGTGAAAATGTTTAGGATTAAATCAATCAAACTGAATGGTTTATGACTGAATTAGCCTAAGTGCAATAAATTTATGATTAGTTTGATAATTTTCCGATGGATAACTTCAATCTGGGTCAGCAGCACAGTACGCGCGAGCTTATGTAAAACCACGTAGATGCAATAAGTGAAATGGTAAAATATTAAAAAAAAAAAAAGGCTTCCATAAATTCATCTTTTGGGGCCCGGGGCCTAAGGCCAACTTCTACTTCCATAAATTGATTCAAGTCTACTCATGAAATCGCCATGCACATGCACTCATTCGAAAACTTTTTTTTTTTAATAAGCGGAAAAGGGTGGGAAGCATCGACAACAACCCGGGGGCTTTATTTTAGGAGTTCCACGCTCGTGGAGAATGTTCGGTTCGAATCATAAATGCTGCTCATTTGTGCACCGATAACTCATCACGATGCTAGTGAAAGTAGAACTATGTCATATCCTACGCCGCGGCACAATGAACCCACGAACCAAGGCTTTTTTTAAGGATGAGGATTGATTGGTTTGTTTCGAGCCCGTGACTTGAGGGCTCCCAACCGCTTAATGTGTAAGCCCCACATCACTAAGCCAACCAAAAGAAACTTCACACGTGAGAGATATTTGAGGATTTCACGAAGGGGATGCACCGTCGATGATGATCGGTTGGGTTAGATTTGGTGGCCGCTGATTGGGTTTGATGAAAAGATATTCCTCTTTCTTTTTTCCAATTTCAGGTTAAGGTCTACAATCAAATCAATTATTTTCGTGGAATAGCCATTCCGGAAACATAATCTTGAATATGCCTTTGGTTAGATTCTTCTTCTTCTTCTATCTTTTCCTTTGCTTCATTGATTGAATTGGAATTACTAGTTTCTTCAACCCATCCATCACGATCGTGTCCGCCACAGATCACACCTGACGGAGAAAAAGCAACGGATCTGATTCGATTGCCATTGTCATTGTCAGCAACAGTGGTAGACCAACTCATCAAATTTATGTGTGGCTCGGCATGGGGCGAGTGTAAGAGAGAGAGAGAGATTGATTGATACGACAAGCAAATTGTCGTGTGAAGGAATCGATAACTCGACATAAGCCAAGAGGCAAATATCGCGCCACCTCCACTTGGTCGGATGAAACCGACAGGCAATCCACCTCTTGAGACTCGTTCATATAATTCCAACAATTTCTTTCGGTCCTCGAAAGCTCACGGGAATGGAGTCGACTTTGATTTAAATGATGTTTGAAAAAAAGCTAGACTTGTAAAAAAATTTAGGTATATATGTTAAATAAATTAAAAAACAAGGAAAATCGACTTGCGATCATCGACGAAGGTCGCTTGGGGTCGCGTGACCGTAGCTACCCTCATCAGGGCCAGATCTGACTCGTCGGTAATCAAATCTGAGATCACCAGCCACGTTACGCAAAGTGAAAAAACGATAATGATATTTCGAAATTTCGAAAATATAGTGAGTGCAAAATTGAAAAATAATAAAAACGCATTAACATTTCGAAAATGCTAAAGTTGGAAGCTATGTATGATCTATCTAGCCTTAGGGACTTTAGAGGATTTTGGAAATACAATTTATTTTTCCCAAAACTCTTCAAAAGAAAAAATCGTCAAAGGGTTTGACTTTTGTCCAAAGATCTTTAGGTACGTTTGATAACATTTCTATTTTCGAGAACAATTTTTGTTTAGAAATGATTTTTCTATTTCTATTTCCTAGACGAGTTTCTAAGTAGAAGAACATGTTTGTTAACTGCACAAAATTTCTATTTCTGGAATAGAAAAAAAAAACAGAAATGCATTTGGTACGACCCTAAAAATTTCTATTCCAATTTTTTTAAAATTTAATTATAATAATGTCAATGGAGACTTAACAATTTATATTTGGATAAAACTAGACTTTTATAAGGACTTAACTTATCAAGTTTTTCAAAGATGACCTCAGAAAATCCAACGAAATAGTTATTCAAAGATGGATAGCTGGAAATGGCAATAAAGAGTTCCACTGGTTTATAACTCACAATACCAAGAGATTGGTAGTAAATCTTTGGGCATTACAGTAAATAGCTGCATGGGTTTTTTGAGCTTTTTTAACTGCAAGAAGAAGAGCAAATATTGCCTAGTGGAATGGGCAAGGATGAAATAATTGAGGATGGAGGCGATCCTAAAGTTGGTGAGCTTATTTGCACAAACTTGTCAAACACTCAAGCAAATGACATCTAAAATCCATGGAGCACATGCTTATTCGACTGCTATGAACACAAGACAAATGGTAATAGCACTAATCGATTCCGATTAGTAAAGTCAATAGTACGTCATATATTTTTCCTTTTCCTTTTTCTTTTTCTTTTTTCTTTTTATGATTTAGTGATTTTCATTAGTGACCGTCGGAGGTGACCAGCAACCGAAGGCGACGGCGGTGACGACCTATATGGGTCACTAGCGGGTCTTGGACTCGTGGATATAGAGGCGACAATTAGATTACGCTAAATTTGTTTCTCTAAAACAACCATGTTTCTCTTTTTATTCTCAAAAACAAAAAAGTGGCTATTTTTACTTGTTATTTATATTCCAAATCTCTACCCTAGATACTGATCTATTTCAAGAAATAGAAAGATTAACTGACATACACAAATAAATTTTTATTCTTTTTCTATTTCGGGGAACAAAAGAAAGAAAAATAGAAAAACAAAAATGTTACCAAATGCATTTGGCCAAATCTCTTTAGGCTGCGTTTGGTTGTCAGGATAAAAGGCAGGATAGGATATGTTATTTCCTATCCTGTGTTTGGTAGATGTTCAAGATATGGTAAATGGGGATATAAGGGGGATATAAAGAGGATAAAATTATCCTAGGGGAGAGGTGGGATAGGATTTCACTTCCCTTCCTCTTCCCCCAACCTCCTTGCCGCTACCCATTATCGTCGCCCAATCTCGTTGCCATCGCTAGTCGCCGACCGCCACCGCTGGCCGCCCGTCGCCACCGCCAACTGCCCGTTGCCACTGCTAGCCGCCACCGTCGGCTGCTCGTTGCTGCCACCAGCCGCCAACTGACCGCCTCTAACCAGAATTTTCTCCTCCCAATTTCCTCGTCACAACCCTCCGTCGCCACCCACCATCGCCACCGACCCCCGCCGCCACTGTTGGCCGCCACCCACCATTGGCCGCTAGCCACCATCGTCGGCCAATCTCCTCTAACAAGAATTCTCTCCCTCCAACCTCGTCTTTGTCGCCACTCGCCGCCGCCACTCGCCTTTGACAAGAACTCTCCCCAACCTCCTCACCGCTCGCCGTCACCGCCCACCCCCGCCGCCGCCACCGGCCACGGTGTCGAGCCTCCGCCATTGAAGCTTCACTGGCAGCTATTCTGAGGAAAGAAAATTTTAAAAAGTAGTCTTAACTTGTTCATCCCCAAAATGTCCAATTGTATATTCGACTTTAAATCCGCCGTTTATCAAACAATAGATAGAATATAACAAAATCTTAGGATTTCTTATCCTATCTTATCTAATCCTATTCTGTCCAAAAATCTAGACGACTAAATGCAGCCTAAAAGTCAGAGAAAACAAGCGCGCTCAATTGCCCAAAACACCCATCACCGGCATTTGTCCCTGTTCCAACGATCATAGCCACTCAACATTAAGACTCAATCTTGGATAGAGTTTCAAAACCCCTTCCAAATACCGGACCAAACGGACCTGCCCTGCGCCTCTGGGAAAGCCATTTCAAAGCGCAGCCAAAATCCTTGCCATTACTGGTGTGCCCACATTTTCTGCCTGCTCTCCGTCCCGTTGTACAGGTCCGCGTCCTTACAATCTAGGAAGATGAAAACGAAGCCTAAAACCTACGTGGGCCCTCGGATTCTACCTAATCTTCGGTCCTGCGAAGCCTAAGCTTTCGGTGCTCGTTAGGTCTTCAGGTACCAGAATGGTGGGTGCGGATACTCCCATTTGTAGGTAAAAAGCCTGTGAAGACTCCTATCAGCGATGTAAAATGATGGAGCGAAGCAAACCACTGCGTCGAGATTGGGTATGAACGAGCGAGCGTTTTCCTTTGGTGGGGTTCGACCTGAGTTCATCATCTCTTGGACCGTTTCAACTAATTTTATTAGTTGCTCGAATGTTCGGCGATCTGGGTTCGACCCTCGATATGATTTTGAGAACATTGTTGTTTACAAACTCCAATGCCAAAACCTGAACTCTCGCCGATCATTTGATTTAAAATGTTGAAGCTAGCTAAGAAAAGCAAGAGTTTGGGCCAAAAACTGATATTGGAGGTATAGAGAGACAGGAGGAGTTGATTTTTTTATAGGGATAATTGTATTGCACGGCGACCAATTCAATTGTAAACTTTTTAATTATACTAATTTAATTCTAAATCTTTTGACAATTTATCAATTTAGCCTTAAACATTTTGAAGAATTTCTAGTCCAGTCCTAAATTTATTATTTAGATAATTGATCAGAAGGATTATATTTACAAATAGTCTAAAGATTTATGATTAAATTGGCAAATCATAAAAAAATTTAAGACTAAATTAACATAATTGAATATTTTTTTGACGAAATTGACAAATAAAAAAATAGGATTAAATTGACATAATTAAAAAGTATTACTGAATTTTTTACTGTGTGATATGTTTAGAGTTTTTTGGATAAATTTTTCGTTTTTGATAAGATTTCATGAAAAGTTGATTTTGAGGGAGGCGATGGTGACACTGTGGAGACGGACCAAGAAGCAGGACTTCCGAGTGCAAATCACCTATCATAGTCACAGACATATCTTCATAAGAATATTTTATTTTTTTATTAGATTAGACATTATCCTCAAGGTGGGCCCACACCTTACCTAGGTCTGGTCCCGACTCCATTAGAAAGTGGAAAATAGGGAGTGCTTTCTTCCAAAAAAAAAATTTCTTTTCTAATTTATCATATGCTTTTGGCCTACCAAAAGCATCGCACTTTTCACCGGTAGCCTTGTCGCTGAAGTCCAAAGCGGTCCCCGTTGCATTATCCATCTTCACCACCTTCTTATCCCTGCGGAAGCAACTCCACCCCCCACATCGATACCCTCGAAATTAATTTTCCCATGGTTGAGTATATGCAGATATATATCGTGCTTAATTGCTTGGTATATGTAGCAATGCCCTCAGTGTGGTGTCGAGTAACCTTATTCGTTGGGGCAGATTGGGACGAGCCTGGTGTGGCGGAGCCTGTGAACTCATTGGGCCCGATTATCGTGCCTACTATCCTTTCTTGGCCGAGCTCATATCTCAAAGTCTTAGAACGCTTTCGATAATTTTAAACACGATAATTTTAGATAGAGTTATGCTTAGCTGACCGTCTAACCTAATATGACAGTCAGACAGTCAACTTCTAGTCACTATTTGGAGGATATTCATCTTCTCTCGAATCGCAACGGAAGTTATTGAGGCATGAAGTTCACAAGAGAAATGACGTTTCGAGATAGATATTTGACTTAGCCATCCCAATTTTAATAATTTCAGATCTATCTTCCAAACTAGTTCATAAGCCGTGGAATCTAAACATTTTCTGCAATCTAAAAATATAACCAATTCCTTCAGTCAAATGAACTTTTTCCCTCTCTAATAAGCTGCTGTGGCTCGAGCTTCATAGATTCAAGGCCTACCCTGCGATCAATTAGGTGCCTGTTACATCCTGAAGAAGCTCATCACGTTCTGCTTTGATAGGTCAATGGTGGGGACGTGACGTACCACTATACTCTAGCTATGCACCTGCCCCTCCACATGAACATCTGGGATTCAATTGGGTCTTCATCAAAGGCCTGTTTCATTTGAGACGCGGTCGTGCTTCGTGACGTCTCGTGGTGGGTCAGCCTTGCCAGCCACGTTTGAGGACAAAAAGCTAGCGCTACGAAAGCGAAATCTACCACGTTCGCAAAAGAGATTTTTGATCCCGGCACATTTCGAACCGTTCTTTGCATTTGGGTTTTCATCTAATTCTCTCTTCCTGTGGAAAAAATTGAGTCGTGCGAAGTTTCTTTTTTTTTTTTTTCACTATAAAGTGATGTAATAGGCTTTTGTTCGGTATTGAAATCATGCGCACTTTTATAAATACCGCTATCTCTATGTCGGTGTGTAGATCAAGTTTATGGATCGATGTTAATGTCTCTAGCGATTACTTTTCTCAGAAGTCATATACCTTCTTGAGTATGCAAAAATTCATGGCATTATTGCGGGGGCATGTGCACATTAGAGATAATGAACTCAAATCAAGTTACCACTTGGACATGCCCTAGCAAATTTCCCAAAATCAACGTTGAAGTAACGACTTCAAAAATCAAATTTTCACTCTCATTTTAGGTCACGACATCATTGCCGTGTCATCAACAAACCATTAACAACTTTAATCAGTTAACAAACCGTCCATGAGTGATGCAGTGGCAAAAGCTCCTAGTTCATCCTTGCGGAATCGGTCAAATAGCTATCTGGTCCAACACCAGGTTTCACCAGTTCTTCACCATTCCGATAAGAGAAAATGACATAAATGGTCCATGAGCTTTGGCGTAATGTACAATGTGATTTTTGAACTTTTAATTTGTTTAATATGATCCCTGAACTTTAGTCTAATGTGTAATGTAGTCCCCGAAACTTTAATATGTTCAATATAGTCCATTGACTTTTAGTACATGTTCAATTTAGTTCCTGAACTATATAAAAATGTGCAATATTATCCCTGATCTTAAATTAATAGAATGGACTACATTGAACATTTTTATATAGTTTATGTACTACATTGAACAGGTACCAAAATTCCAAGGACCATATTGAATAAATCAAAAGTTCATGGACCACATTGAACATTAGGCTAAAAATTCAAGGATCTTATTGAACAAACTAAAATTTTAGGGACAACATTGCACATTGGGCCAAAGTTCATAGACCATTCGTGCCATTATTCCTTCCGATTATTATAAAACAACCCGATCATGCTCCGATTTCTAATTGAACCGGCCGGTTTGAAAACAATGGTGTGTGACCGCTATAAAATCTTGTGCACGAGCCAACCGACAATATACTATGAGCTCACATGTAAGATATACATGCAAAGTCTACTCTATCACAGAAATAGAAGAATGTAATTTTGACCTCAACGGATTGATGTTTGGTGTCTTTTCTCTCAAAAAAAGCTGTCTTCTTCCTCACACGTTCACGTATAAATACAAACGCAACTTGGCTTCTCTCTCCAAGCCACCACCAATCCAATCCAACGTTTCCATTCCCAAAGCTTTCTTCTTCCTCTCACATTCACGTATAAATACAAACGCATCTTGGCTTCTCTCTCCAAGCCACCAATCCAACGTTTCCATTGCCATACCTTCTCTCTCTCTCTCTCTCTCTCAAGATGCCGCCGCTCCCAGATGATGATAACGACCACCACCACTCAACCATAAACAACCCAAAACCATGCAGAGAAGACGAAACAGAACCATTACAATTGCCATCGCTTTCACAATCACGCCCAAGAAACCCCGAAGACCACCACCACCACAGCCTCGTCACCACCGTCAGAGGCCGCCATGCCAACTCCTACGTCTCCTCCCTTGCGGTGGCCGGGAAGTTCCTCCTCGCCGGCTCCTCTGACAAGGACATCCTGTCGTGGGAACGAGCCACCTTAATAAACTCCGATGACACGCGAAGCGGCGGCGGCGACGGCGGGGTGGGGGTGGTGGCCGCGTGCGCGGGTACGGTGAAGTCGCTGGTGGTCACCTCCGACAAGCTCTTCAGCGCCCACCAGGACCACAAGATCCGGGCCTGGAGGATCCGAACTCAAGACCTGAACCAGAATCACCCGAACCACCAGAAGTATTCCCGCTTGGCGACGATGCCGACGCTGGGCGACCGGGCACTGGGGCTCCTGGCCCCGGAAAAGCAGGTCCAGGTCCGGCGGCACAAGAGGTGTGCGTGGGTGAGCCACGCCGACGTCGTCTCGGGGCTCGCGTTGTCGAGGGACGCGTCGCTCCTGTACTCGGTGTCGTGGGACCGGTCAATGAAGATATGGCAGACGTCGGACTTCAGGTGCTTGGAGTCCGTCGGACACGCGCACGACGACGCAATCAACGCCGTCGCATCGTCCGGAGACGGGCGGGTCTTCACTGGATCAGCTGACAAGAAAATCAAGGTGAGTCTTTAGACTGCGAAGAATTCAGGATGACGACACCCACTAATCAAACAGCAAACGATATTATGCATCTCTCATAGCCAAACACGCCAAGTTAGGTTTCAAGTTAAAAAAATTGGATCACAACGTTGTCTCGGGACTTTCTCAAATGCATAGTCAATAATAAAAAATAAAAAACAAGTTCGATTTGAAAGCAATGACCGTGTCGAGAAAAGTTAGCGCACTCGAAATCGAAACTCTTGTTTCTTTTGATTGCTTATTAAGTGTTTGTTTCATAGGATCATTTAGAAAAACAATGTACCCTTGATGAATCAACGAAGTATTTCACTGCTAGTAAGTTTGTTCAGCACAACATGCGTAGAATGATCAGTTGACACAGTGTCTTTCTCCTAAACACGTCCTCAAGACCTCGTAGTTCGTAAGATATTTGCAAACTGAGAGGTTGGGGTGTTTACGAGTCAAATAGATTCCCCCCCAAAAGTCAACGCCAACTTGGATCGCAAATCCGTTTTGTGGCCTCAAACTCAATCAGCCTGTGCCTAATCATGCCTAAACATAAGTGGGGTCGAAAGACGGTCCAGTTTGGTCCCTTGGCATCGACAACCTTCTCCTTTGATTTTAATATAAGAACCATTTTCTTTAAATGGTTCTGTACTCTACAAATGAACGGTGCTCGTGCAAAGTTAGAAAAGTATGTTCGCCTTGAAGCCAATTGTAGTAAAAAACATCTGGACAGCTTTCTGACTTTGGTACAAAAATAATAATTCTGAGAAAAATCCAAAATGATATTTAGTTACTACCTGGAAATCTTATGATTGCATCTTTTCACTCTTACCATCACAAGATATCAATAGCAAGCCCTCACTACATTGTTTGATAACTTCAGGTGTGGAAGAAGCTCGAAGGAGACAAGAACCACTCCGAAGTGGCCACGTTGGAAGGGCACGATTCTGGGGTCAACGCATTGGCGCTAAACTCAGATGGGTCAATCCTATTTTCCGGTGCCTGCGACAGGTCCATAATTGCTTGGGAGAGGGAAGGCGACGGCGACCAAATGGTGGTCCTGTGCGTGCTTTCGGGCCACTCCAAGTCCATACTGTGCTTAAGGGTCGTGTCCGATCTGGTGTTCAGTGGCTCCGCAGACAAGACCATCAGAATCTGGAGAGGGTCTGAGAAGAACTTCGCTTGTATATCGGTTCTGAACGGGCACCAAGGACCGGTCAAGTGTCTGACAGCAGCAGCTGATTGTGGCGGCAGCCCATCGAACGGTGCTTGTTTTGTGGTTTATAGTGGGAGTTTGGACTGTGACTTGAAGGTGTGGAGGGTCACTTTTCCAATTTTGTAGAGAGCAAATCAAAGTTCCCACTTTGGTCTTTTTCTCTACCTTTAGTTCCTCCTCTTCTTTTTTGGGGCCTTTGGTTAGGAGGGGTTCTGATATATATGGTTGGTGACAATATGAACTTTTATTGATTTCTTTGGGGGTGTTTTGTGTTGTGCTTGTTCCATTTTGTGGAGGGTCGATTCCAATCAGAGTGCCAATAGAGGTTTAAGGAATGATGGGGCCTTGCATGTCGTGGTATTTATGACTGATTTAGGACCTCAAAGCTGTAATCCAATCCTAAGGTTTTTCCTACTTTTTTTTACCACATCGATATTCAAACATTTAACTCAAATAATCTCTATCAATATGTTATGCATAAGATAAAGCTCCATTCACATGATGGATGTGATCCCCAAATTTACTTTGAGTGATAAATACTGTGATGGGAAATGGGATTAGTTGAATCGGAATCGAGGATTTTATCACGAGATCTTGAGAACAAGCAAAGAGATTAAGAATGACACTTTGACTATTTTCCTTCCCTTTCCTTTTTTGGGAACTTAAGTATGAAAACCCTTTGGACTAGGTAAGCATGATATGAGCCAAATCCTACACAAGCTTGAATAGTTTTCTCTTAGCTTGTGATGCAATATTAATTTGACTTTGATCAATGAAATCCCTTAAATTATGCTAGAAAGCGGGGATCGATTAGGGCAAATATCACAAAACCCCAAATTAGACCTATTGTGATACAATTACCCTCAACATTTTTTGTGCCACAAAAAAATATACCCTCTATTACAATTCCATCAAAAGTATATTTGTCACACTAGAAAAGTTTGAAGTGTTTGTGTCACAATGGGTAAGTTTAGGGTTTTTAGTGACAAAAAACAATTTGGGTATGTGTTAAAGTGAGCATAATTTTGGATTTTTTGAGGTAGTAACGCAATCGATTATGTGGGGATTAGTTTGAGTTGTCAGTTTTTTGAGGTAGTAACCTGATCGATTATACGGAGATTAGTTTGAGTTGTCAATTTTTTTAAGGTAGTAACCTGCCGAGATTAGTTTGAGTTGTCTCTTTCCATGAGACAAAGAGGGGCAAAGCGATCACTGTTCCGTTCTTTAAGTGACTATAATTTATACCGAACTCAACATCATTTCTTCCACATTTCCAAAGTGCTTGTGCTTTCTGAACCTGCTTTAATCCAAAAGCCCAACTTTTGATACTATATGATTAATTTGCACTCGCGCTTCACTTTTGTGTCTTCCCTTTTTCGGCCATTACAATGACTTCCCACTCTTAAAGTTAGGCAGTAGAGCAAAATATTAATTATATAATGAAAGGAACTTTAATAATCAAACGAAAAGAATTTGAGGGTTGGTCTGTTTCACAAAAAACTCACGTTTCGGAAAACATTTCGCTTGTATCGCTCATGAAAATATTTGAACGAAAAATATTTTCATTATTCACGAATATTTAGGCGTAAATTATTTTTGATAATGAAAACGTTTTTCTGTCGGCTAATCATCCCAAGCGATATAACTATTCGTTTTTAGGAAAATATTTTCTAAATCATTCATTTTCAACAAAACAAATGGACCCTTAATGGAAGTGCTTACTATCATTCTCAACGTTAAATTCTTCAATTAGACTAACACATGCTCACAGTGAGTTAACAAAGAGATTTCGCACGTGACCCAAATATATAAAACAAAAAGTTAAATAACGCATCACGAAAATGATATATCTTGGCAAATAAAAGTTTCTTTTCTGTTCTATCATTGAGTGTCCCGATCGAACTTGCTCTGATTGTGTGACGAGCGAAAAGAAGAGTCGACCACGCGATGGAGTCGAAGTTATAGGTCGAAGTCATTTTGTAAGTGAATCCATAGCCAACTTGCTCATCATTTATTACTTCAGGTGAAGAGACTTCTTGACTCGTGACACGTCAATGGGGCTGCGATGCCGAGCTCGTACACCAACTACAGTAACGACTCAAACTCGTACACCATCGCTTGACTTACGTTGACCAGACCGGTTCGACCCGTTTCAGACCGGTTCTTGGTGTTTTCCAGGAAGAAAAAAAGTGAGTGACCCGTGCATCTCTAAATCCGGAAGAGACAAATCGGAAGAAGGAAGAGACCTGGATCAAATGCTTTTGTGATTCTTGGGCCAGACTAAAGCACGGTATAGGCCATGATTGGCCTACTTTCTCTGATTCTGTTCATGGGCTCATCGCAACGTATGGACTCGCCCGATTTCATAGAGAAAAGAGCTGGAAAATGGACCCATTGAACCGAGATCGGTGCGTGTCTCGTATTTAAGGCTGTCAAAAGAACCCGGTTAAACACGAACAGACCCGACCCGAAAATTCCAGCCTTTTCGGGTTTCGGGTCGGGCCTCAGTCTTGTTTGGGCAACAGTAAATATACCGGGTATTATTATGGACATATTTACGCCCGAGCCCATACACGGAATCAAAAGCCCAAACACAAAACAACTTCAAACCCTATCCAGCAATGTCACTCGTATTTCATGCAAAAGCACTTGCCAGTTCCAGCATCAATCCCTCTCAGTGGATCATACGTCTCTCATCGTGTGCACAATCACCACGGCAATCCTCAACCGTAGATGCCGTTTGCCAATAAACTTTGCAGGGTCAATCGATCTGTCTTTGCTTGTATACCACCGTAAACTAAAATGCTGCTTGAACTGACTAATTGGATTAATGTCGCGATCATAATTACCTGCCCAGGGCCATGTTTATCGGAAAGTGAATCTCAAGTTCATTTTCACACTGTTTCACTTATAATTTATAAATCGACGATGAAAAGGAAGTGATGTAACAACTCAATCACGTATCAACGAATAATGATCGCATTATAGGCAAGAAAATTAGTTTTTATATGGGTGATTCGGTGATATTTTCTCAATTATCAATCATACAATTACAGAGACATAGATATCTTCTCTGTCTACCTCCAATCTTATCCCACGAGCTCTTCTTCCCAATTCGACGAACAGGCAACAAGGCCCCCCGCATTATTTTGTGTGCGCTTGTTGTTTTGGGTACTTTTTCAATGCATCTACTTTCTCATTCGTAATGATTACAGGCATATAATGGAGGGGGGAGCCAAAACGACTCGCAGTTTATGGAATATTTCGAGTACCTATTCTGTGTCATTTCATAGAAGTCACACCACGGGAGAGACAGGCTCTAGCGGAATTAAAAAAACAAAAGCATATGTGTATTTGTAAGAAGTCCAAAATACCCCCGCAAAAACTGTTTAGACTTCTGACATTTTGGGATCTTAATCTACACAGCACATTATACATGTTAAATTATTTAGGACATGCATGGACAAAAGATGATTTGCAATCTGACCCTTAAAACCTGTAAAAGACCCAATTTCCGATTATTCCACAACATAAGACGCATACATACATATATACTGTTATATTTCGGCGGTTCACTCGCGAAAGGATATGTTCACTCATGATGAGGTGTGTAAGAAAAGTATCTTTTGAGAGGTAGGAGCGATTATCTTTACATAACTACTACCGTCTCATAAAAGGGTATGACGTACAGAAAAGAATGTACGTAAGTTCCACGAGCATTCTCCTTTCTAAAAGAAAAACACACGAAAAGGATTCTATTGTTACTTTGAGAAGACAATCGGCATTTACGTTGTGGAACAAAAATATTTTTCTCGTGATCATATTCGGACCATTATGGAGTTGTAGATTCATCGGTTATGCGTTGGTGATTAAATCGATATTCTTGGATAAATATCTCGTCGTGTATCAAGAGGTCAGTCAATTCCTCATTGAACTTTTTCCAACATATACATGAATACGCATGCAAGGAACCCCAAAAGGATCATATGTGCAAAAGCAAAAAAGTGACAAAAAGGAATAGTGAGAAAGGGTGCACGGAGCTTTTGATGTTCGGCGTCCAACCATCTTTTGGTGCTACAAACGATTTGAATCTCCGGAAAATTTGAACTTCGTTCTCTCTTTAGCAAGTCAAGAGGCCCACTTCTTTCCATGTCCCTTTGCCCGCGCATAAAGTTTTTTTCCAACTGAGGAAGGAGGAAGAGAGAGTGCGAAAAGAAAGGCTGGCCCTTGCGGATGCATGATGCAGCTTTTATCAGGGTCAAACCTAAAAGTCACTTGGACGATGGTCTTGATGCGCGATCATTTGATTTTAATCCTCTCTGGCCCCCAACAAAGGACAAATTATCTTGTCGCAAATCCACTGTATATTCCTAGTTTTACAGCTGTTTATAGAGGGGAGGAAAAGATGTGCATAGAGAGAGAGAGAGAGAGAGAGAGAGAGAGAGAGAATAAATTGGCGTCTCAGTGAAAAGCAATAAAGGAGTAAGAATATGTAGCTTAGGCAAATTAACCCATCAAGGAAATTAGGGGTTAAGAGGAAATTATACACGAGATTACTTATCAAGAACAGCTAGGTTATGGTAAAAGATAGTTTTACATGTTGAGAGTATATACTCTCTCCTTTTATGCATGGCGATATTAATTTGTCCACATCGAGAGGAAGAGGGAAAGAAGAAGAAGGAGAGGTTCTTGTTTAGGTTCTCGTTTATAAAGCGAGGGAACCACCTGGAATTAGGTTGGCCTCAATGGTCGCCTGAGTATTTATCAGACAACAAGCGAACGAAGGAAAGAACACATCATCAAGTTACTCAACAATCGTGACTGAGCTAGGGTTTTTTGCCATGTGGTAAGGTCAACTTCGGTCTTTCCTAATGATGGCGACAGTTTTGAAGGGAGAAATGGCTGTAAAAACGTCCTTCTTGACTTTGATACACAGGCGAAAGAACAAGTGGTAACATGGCAAGCTGCATAACGATGATCTTCGCCACAGACATGATCAAGAATCAGTTCAGGATCCTTATATTACCGAAGATTTACTCTTAATTCTTTCCACACACAGAGAGAGAGAGAGAGAGAGAGAGAGAGATTGCTAATTTATCGGCAAGAAAAGCATCTGGTCATTATATTATTTTTAGGAGCGGAGGGACAAAGCTGTTCTTGTCCCTCATATGCTATCACCTCTAGGAATCTCTCTCTCTCTCTCTCTCAAACAACTGTCATTCCTGAGTTCTATGATTCCTCTGTGTTAATATTGTATATTAATCTTGCTCAGTTAATATCCTTTGCCCTCGTCCTTGGTCTGCGAAAGTTCCTTCTTTAACTAAACCCAATAAAGCTCCGCATGGATTATTCACCCTTCACCGGATATAGCCACAAACAGCCTTTTACTGTATTAAATAGCCAAAATGGTTCCTACTGAAATGAGTTCTCCAACAAAGCAAACAAAAAAGAAAAAAAAAATCTTGCACATTTGCAATTGGATGAAAGTATGTACAAAAATCCGATTGCACGGCTGATGTTTAAATATACACGTAGCACCTCTATCAACAATGACCGTATCGTTTTATGATACGCGCTACAAGAGAATAATAACCCATCTAGTTATATGTTTTTTCGAATGTGAATCCTAAATTCATTTTTACGCAATGATTACATTGCTAATGATTACACTGCTAGTTGTATGTTTTTTCGAATGTGAATCCTAGATTCATTTTTACGCAGTAACTCGAGGCCGGCGCGTATATCCATTTTTATGTCACTTTATCAGGACATCCGACATACTTATTCGACACCCGATATGATATTTGACGTCCGGTAATAATCATGTCGGCGGGTGTCATGATGGAAATATTCGTATTAAGTCCTACAAGTTTTTCTTTTCAACGGTGCAAAGACCGCAGGTATACTGATCTGTCTTTTTGTGCGTGGATAGAGAAGAATGCGCATGTTTCCTAAGACCTTTACCATGGAAAAGGGTGACCCGCCCAGTAAACATAACCGTAGAAAGCAATGGAAAGTGGCTGAAGCAAGCGTGCAAGTACTATTACTATCTCCATTTCGACTTTTCCTCTTTTCCCATTTCACAGAGAAAAAAGAAGAAGGGACTTTTGTCCTCAAGAAAAAAAAATTATTAAAGAAAAAAAGAGGGTTGAAACCACATGGAAAAGCTACCACTCGCCATGGGTTTCGTGATGAATTAATAATCTCTATCTAGGGCACGCAATACCTTGAATTATCATTGCTCGAAGCTTGAGAGAGACACAGAGAGAGAATAAACCCAACAACAGCAATACCCAACAAAGCAATCATCATCATGCCGCGCTCGTCCATGCCTCTGACTCTCCACCACCACCATCATTACATCCATCAACCTCCGTCTTCATCATCAAACCCGAAGCACAACCCTCAACTTAAATCGGGAGAGATCAAGAAGAAGAAGCAAGAAGAAGAGGAGGAGGACGAGGAGGAGGAGGAAGATGATGCTAGCTCCTGTGGAAAACCCTAGAAAGTGATGCCAAGCTGAGAGAGAGAGAGAGAGAGAAGAGAGAGATCTGTTGCTTCAGAGGACGATCCATCGTCAAGTAGCGATCCGCTCTCTGATCTGTAGTATGTTCCTGGGGAATCAAGCGTCTCGGTCCGATTGTTTTCGTTAGGTGTAAGCAGAAGAGTTCATAGCAATCTCTCAGAAGCTTTTCTTTGCCATATTCTGGTATACGCCGAACAGTTTGCTTCATTTTTATTATTTTTGGAGAAGCCATCTCTTTTCTGTTCTGGGTTTTTGACTGCTGTGTGGATCACGTAAGCTGTTGATTCTGTGTGTCTGTGGGTGTGTGTATGTTGGTGCGTGCGTGCGTGCGGTCAGATTTAGCCGAGCATGCTTCCAATGTTTTGGTGAGTTTGAGCTTTATGTCCACATGAGTTATACACATGTAATCTCTCTCAGTACAGATCGAACTAGGGTTAGCTTACATCACTGGGCAGCATGAACTAGTATGTGACAATGATCTGCGATTGATATCTAGCTCTTGGCATGCGCACAAGAACATGAGGATGAGATATTAGCTGCTGATTTTTAAGATGCTCTTGAATGACTGGACTGCAGCTGCCTATGTCCATGAAAAATAAGTAAAGAGGATGATTTATCTGCACATACATGAAGAATTACTTCGGAAAGAGTCCGAAACCGTAGTCCTGCAATATTTTATCGGAAAGTGAGGATCAAGATACTTACTTTGGTCGTGTATGTCAAAAGTTTTTTCTTGAAAGAATACGGACCATTCGCGTCGTCTGACTCGACCGATCCCTCAATTTGGGAAAAAGACTTGTTCTAACCGAAGACATTTGCAAGCATTGATCTATTGAGAGATTGCGGCATATTGATTTGTAGATGCGTACATGTATAGATTGTGGTTTTTTTGACCTGCTAACGTTGCTTGTGAAAATTGTCTTTTTTTTCCAGTGGCGTTGGACAGTGCTGTGAAATTATTCGGTAAAATTCGCTCTAATATCAAACATTTTCATCATTGAAAGAGCAATTTTCATTGAGTTATATTCCTATCATTTCCCCCTTTGAGAGTTCTTCTTAGTGAATGTTAATATGCCTTTTCTGTAAAATTAATCTAGTAAACTAGACGATTCTACTAGCGAGCTCTAAAAAAATAGATTTTTTTTCCTGTGTTAATAGATTTTTTAAAGAGTTGGTAAGTATAAAAAAAAAAATCTTGGTGAAATATTAGGTTTGGAATATTATTTCACCTCTCATCAAAATCAATCACCGCGTGATAATCATTATCAAAATTTCTTTCTTGGAAAAAAAAAAAAGGGAGTTTTCAAATTTTAGAACTTAAGAATGCCCAAGCATCTTACACCACATTTAAAAACTTAAGAGCACAAATTTTTTTATGTTTCTCAATTTCATCCTCCAGAATAATTGTCATGTTAGATGGCAAACTCTAAAAATTCAATTAGGTTAAATGGTAGTTGCATTTTGTGGAAAGCAAACGTATGCTTCTCATTTAATTTTAGGCCATGTAACATTCCTTAAATGCATATTACTATATATTTTTGGGTTTTTTTTTAAGTCTTACATTGTTTTTATTTGAAGTGTATCAAGAGAAGACTTACCTTACCAATAACAAGGTAATAAATAACATAGAGCCATGAATGAAAAATTAAGGAAAAGGAATCGGCACCTTAATGAATTTTCTATCTAGATTGACACCTCAATATCAAACTTAGAGATAATAGCAAAGGTTGACCATTAGTGGTATTGGAATTAGATTTAAAAAAAAAACACCTTAAGAATGCCTTCCCATAGACAGTGAAAAGGCCACTACTAAGTGGCAAAACCCCCAAGAGATTTGCACAAGTGTATGATGGTGTGAAGTGAATTGAAGTCACCACATTAAATATATGGGGTGCGTTACGCAGCTTATTACTTGGTTCCGTCATTTTAAAGGTTGGCTCTTTTAGAATTGGCGTGTTGGACTCTATAAGCTCTTGACCTATTTTGAGCGTCCAAGTGGGTTTCTGTCAATAAACCCACTTAAACCTCTGTGCTTTCTTGTCTTTATTTTACTTATGTACAAAAAAAAAGTCTTTCTTTTTATTGTTTTTGCATTAATTGTGCACGCAGACAAAATCCCATCAAATTTGTCTTGATATTGAACAAGTTCTCCAGCGAGAGAGGTCATTTCTAGTAGGGGTGTGCACGGTCCGAGTTGGTTTGGTCCTTGTATGGAATCGAGGACCGGACCGAGGGTCCCGATTCCCACATTTTCAGGACCAGGGACTAGACTGGACCGAGTGTCAAGAAAAATTCATTAAAACCATGGACATATGTCGGACATTTAATCATCAATTCATTGCACTGTCGGATTTGTTGCTGATGTGCGGTGCATGAATGTTGCTTTAACAAGAGCTAAACTCTCTCTTTGGATATTGGGCAATTCGAGGACATTAAGGACAAATCGGCTGCTCTTCTGACGGATGCTAAAGCTAGGAGCTATTTGTATCTGTTAAAACAATCTATAGATCTATGTTTGATACAGCTTTGGGAAGTGAATCTACACGTTGTTTAGTTGAGCTGAACCATAACAAAAAGCTAGAAATTAACAATCATCAATGATCAATTTTCTCGTTGCAACCCGACCAAATAGCAAACAAAAGAACTTGGTTATTTCTCTTATGATTCAAAAGGGTGGGGAAGGAAGGCACGGGATTGCAAACCCATTGATGTAACACCCACAAATTAATCAACAAAACCAAAGAAAAGTAACAACACTGAGGTCGAGAAAAAGAGGTTCTACCCCTCAACAATAATTCATGCCATTGCCATGCCATGGAAATGGTAGATAGTAAATATATATATTTATATTTGGATTGGTCTGGTCCGAGCAGTCTGATCCGATCCCATCCGCTATAGAACCAGGGACCAAACCGCTTGGCCACCGGTCTCGGGACCGGATTGGTACCCTCAAGGACTAGACCAAAGTGGCCGGTCTCGGGCCGATTTTAGTCCACTTTGCTCACCCCTAATTTCTAGGACTCACCCTTGAGAGGAGCTTGCTTTTCACTTAATGTTGTTATCTATATTCAATCAAAATGAACTAGTTAACAATCATACTATTTTGGAGCATATGTAATCTCGCATTATATATCATTGACATATCGTGAAGCAATTCAGTATTTGTTTTCCAAAATTACGGGCACAATACATTTGCCTCCATTTTTGGTCTAGCTCCACCCCTATGTGACAATTTTTTTAAAAATAAATAAATCCACCGATCATTTGCATACCGCTTAATCTATACATAGGATTTCGACTTCTTAACAACCAATCATAGCTCCGGGTATAGGCAACGAAATTAGGAATAGCTCTTGTCTGGATATATATTTTTTCAATTTTTAGGCGAGCCGGTTCTTGTCGAGAACGTGTAATCAAGTCGTTGAAAAGCGACGCGTGATGTCACCAGTATTTTTTTCATGCCTCGAATTGGATTGTAGATTTCTCACCGTGCTTCGAATTGGATTCATCATTTTTATGATTGTTATTATTGCTGTTGTCATTTTGGTATTAAAAGGGGAGGTAGCGTTCGGCTATGGGCCTGAACCGAATATGGCAATAAATCAGGGGCGGGCTTACGGGCCCATATGAAAATCGACGCGATCTTTTTTGGGCTTTAGGCCCACTGCGCTCTTTGTGACATCCAATCAGGTTCGACTGTGACGGGCCCAATCCCACAGCCAGTGATGGAACCGTTGCTTCGCGAGCACTCAAAGAATAACGAAATTGCCCCTGTTTCGGGTTGGCAAGTCGTCGTCCCCTGTTCAGAGTCGGTCGACGCCGAGTCAATGCAAAGCTCTCCGAAAAGCTCACTCCCCTCCTCTCCAAACCCTCCCGATTCCGAGCTCTTCGGTCTTCGATCATCGTCCTCGCTGCGTGAATTAGGGTTTCGATCGATGAATCGAGCGTGGCCTTGATTGGTTTACAGCTCCGTGCCTCCGATGATCTGAGCTCCGGGCTCGAGGGCGTGGGAAATGTCGAGGCCTCAGGTCACGATCACTCTCGGTCGTTCCGGTCAGGTATTTGTCGCTTTGGCTCTGTGCATATCATGCATTTTGTTCTCGGCGTCTTCATGTGAGATCTTAGGGTCGATTGATGTTTGTTTCTGCTGGACTTTCTTTGGTTCGCGGGTTCCGCGGGGCTTAAAATTCATTGCTTGGACCTGTATCGACTGTGATAATATGGTTTTTGTTCGATTGATTATGATTGGGCGTAAGGATGCCGTGCGTTTCTGGATAAAGATGATTGATTCAGTGATCGATTGAACCCCGATGGAGGCTCTACCGTTAGATTACTGAGCTTTTGTTTTTTTGTTTTGGCATTTTAAGCATGCCATAAGAGCCTCTTCTGAAGTGATATTGAGCATTGTATAATACTTTCTCTCAACGAACGATGGCTAGGCTATAGATAACGTTTTCTTTGTTCTGCAGAAAGGTCATTGAATTAGTAGTTACTTGAAGCTTGAAGGATTGTTTAGTGCCAATTGGCTTTACCAATTTACATGTGCGATCCTTTTGTCAGGTAGTTAAGAGGGCTGGGAATGCGTTGAACGATTCTCGGGCGGCACCTCTTCCGAAATCTGGTATTAAGCGCCCTATTAAGGAGAGACTAGGAGGGAAAGCTGATAATCTTTTGCATGGAAATGTCAAGAGGTTAGTTATCTATCTGCCTAACGATTCATTCCTAGCTTTCCGAAGCTTAGGTTCATTTATGTGAAATTTGGCAATAATGATGGGGCTGTTAAGTTTTGCTTTGCTAAGGCCTTATTTGATTGGATTGTCAGATAGAGAGATATATCTAATGATTAGTTAGAGAACCAATTGAGAGGTCCTCAGTGTACTTCGTTGATGCTTCACCATGACAGGGTTATTTTCTTTATGGTAAAACAACATGGAAAAAGTGAGCAGTAAGGGCAAGGCTGATGAAACAAGCTGCTTTCATTTTGCTCTTCTTTGCATTTCATTAAGGCGTATTGACCAGCAGTTGGGTGAAACTATTTTCATTTCGTGTTTGCATGTCATAAACTTTTTTATGTGAGAAAAGATCTATTCTGCCAATATTTTCATTTCTGTGAAGAGGATCTCAATCCCCACAAAAATTTAAGAACTGGGACCAGGACATTTACTTTTCTTTGGGAAAGCTAAGCAGGGAATTAATCTGAAGTAACTCTTTGATATGTTGCAGACGGAGGGCTGAGAGCGATATTAAGAGCTTGAATGGTAGGCCTCAATATTACTCATTCTTGATTTGGATAAATAATTGGAAGGTTAACTTTATGAATTTGTCTTCCTTTCTTTCCCTCATAGAGAAGATATATCTCTGCTACTGACTGTCTTACCTCTACTATCACCAAAGGTGCTGGAGACCTTCGCATCAAGCTCATGCAAAGGAACAAGACAAGGCAGGCTAGTGGCAATGTTGGAGAGCAAGATCACATGAATCCCCCCGTTAGTATTCCTAGGACTGTCCATTCTCCTATGAGCTCATATACAGTGCACCATACGCTTGAGCAGAAATTTGATAGCCCTTTGAGGCGAATTCCACCAACAAGAAGTGCTGAAGATTTACTCGAGCTGAACTCAATGCGAAAATCTTATTCGTCTTGGACTCATGATGGGTTACAACACGGATCGCCAGATAGAATATTCAGGGTTTCAAGGGACCTTTCTCCACCAAGGCCAATCAATGGCCAGCGAGAACTGCTCACGTACAGGCCAATCGATGCACCAAGAGTTCCTGCACAGGTTGTAAGAGATGTCTATGATCATGCAGTTGCAGGGCCACGCTCCTCTTCACATTTTGTGACAAGAACACCTTTGCCTCCGGATTCTGCTAGGTCTCTGCCACGATTGCATACACAAGGCGCCATCTCACATAGAAGTGTATATGCGGTACAGTTAAATTGTCCATCCTTGAGTTGTCTGTTCCACATCATAGGGCGGTGATATTCCGCTTCAGTGTGTTCAGGCATTGATTATCATAGCCCTGAAATGATATTATGGGAGATGGGAGTCTTCAATGAAGCACATACATGCATGAGCAAATCAGAGCAGCTGAGATTGTTTCATCATTTAGTCAGTGACTTTGGAGTTTACATACCTATATGTCTATCTGCAAACTAGGCATTACAAACACAACCACTATAAACTCAATGGTTGAACTGAAACAATTTCCAGACCCAAAACTGGAAATCTACCGGAACTTGTAGAAAGAAGGCCTCCAACATTATTAAATTACAACAGCCGATAAGACTTTGGTGTTGGGATATCTTTTAATGTCTCACCATCCTGAAAACCCCGATTCATTTGTTAGAAGCTGGTTGTTTGAATCCAACTATCTACTACATTTTTTTTTTTTGTGAAGGAGCTGAGATTAAGTCCTTGATCATAATCATTTCTTTGAGACAGTTTTTAGTTTTACCAGCTTTAAAATTTTGTGTGTGATTGTTATGAAGTATTAAGTATTTTGTGTCGGAGTATGCCCTTCAACACTAGTCCTTTTTCCCCGCTTTGGTGCATCATGCCTTTCAGCACTATTTACTTATCATTTGTTCTGTTGGCTTTATGCAGGGACAGGGACCAATTAGCATTGGGGCTTTTCTAAATTCTCTTGGCTTGGGAAAGTATGCCATTCATTTTCAGGCTGAGGAAGTAAGTAATTTGCATCTTGCGCTCAACAAACTAAAGAAAACATGTCAAAGTATGCCATTCATTTTCCGCTGGTTCGCTGGCTGCACAGATGTTTCCATTATTGATGTGTAAGCTATTACAGATTTGAATAGTCTAATGTTGGAAAAAAAAAGGCTAAAGTTTTCAGTTGATTTTGGTAAATATCATAGGGAAGAAGTTTTCCTGTTTCTCCTGAGCTATTGTAACAACTGGACCCTTGTCTGATAAAAGTAGAAAATGATCTGTTGCTAGTGGGGCCTCATGTGATGTGTAGCTTCTTTTTCCTTATTTATTTCTTTTCTTCAGTTACAAATAGCTATTGATCAAGCCTTATGTGGCTGCATGTTGTAGCTTCAAACGTGAATCTACGGTGGGCATTTGCACTAGCCATATGTTATTATACTCACATGTAATTTTCCTGGTTAATTAGGTTTGACCACCACTAGACACTCATATACGAACCCATCGCACATATGTACAATCCCTTTTGTCCTGTTAAGAGATGTCTATTCCCATTTTTCTGCTTCTTCACTGTCGATGCAGCAGCAGACAAAGCTATTCATGTAATCGGTTCCAGAGATTGTGCCTTGTGAAGTTTACATAACTTAGCTGAACTGGATATGCTCTTGGCACATAACCTTATGAAACTTTGTAATCTGAGCTGAAATTTTGCAATCTGGACAATGAGAGATGTACCTGTTATGCTGGACCGCTCCTGACCCTAGAAGTGGTTCTGAATGGCAGGTTGATATGGATGTACTGAAGCAGATGCGGGACCATGACCTCAAGGAGGTGGGCATACCGATGGTATGTTTGACTTAAGACTGTTAAACTTAGATATGTAGGTTTTTAGATGATCCACGGACCGAGCAATGCAAGGTCTAGCAATGCAAGTCGTTGTGATATTATCTCATGTTGGTGGTGGCTAAAAGCTGACAGAAAGGGTTTAAAAAACGAAGGTTTCAAGATCGTTTCTGTTGTCATATTTTTCTTAGCATTATGTATGCATATAAGCCATGGTGCCGGGTGTCCTAGTGATCAAGTGAGCTGAGAACCAGTTGTTCCTGTCGTAACTTGGTTGGACATGGTTCTTATACCGCCAGATCTTAATTAGGAAAAAAACACATAAATAAACTCAATGATCCAGGAAGTGAATGATACCATATATTTATCTTCTGCTTGTGGTGCCCCTAGAATGAATGGCAGGTGTCTGTGTCGAGCATGGGCAGTTAAACTGCATATGCACGTCTGCATCTTGATAAGCTCCCAGTTCTCATAATTTGTGTTTTTACTTGCAGGGACCAAGGAGAAAGATTCTTCTTGCTCTGTTGTCTCGTTCAAGACGCATATAGAAATTTGATGCTTTTACTTCTATTGGTATTTATATTTCCTTTTTCTCCTGCGTTTCCTTCTTATCTGGTAGAGAGAGAGGGAGACTGTGTCATGAAGAGGAAGGACCAGGTGATGGTTGGTGCAGGTAATCCCATTGTTGTGTTATCTTTTGGATGCCATTCCAAATTCTGTCTATTAAAATAAATACCATAAGCTTGTATGTATGTTGGACATAGATCTGGCTATTAGGCTCTGTGAACAATGTAATGCTCATCCCTAAATCTGACTATTTCCTTTTAATTAGTAACCGGAGCTTTTGAGTTACATGACATATGTCATTTACCTTCCAATTTCTTATCATATCCCAACCCCGAAATCACCCCTAATCATGGCGACCCTGTGACATGAGAAAGATACACAATAATACAAAACATCTGTCAACACTTATCTGGGATGAATGCTATTGCCTGTTTTTTGCGGGCGGGACGGTCTGTGTTTGTTGTATCTTTTAAGTTCGGTGTCGTATTGCAAATACTCTCGCCAAATTTTCTATTTAGAGCAGATAATGGAATTGACACTTGTGCTGAATCGGGTGTGTAAATGATGATCGTGCTGCTTCGAAACGTCTTCTTCCAACTTTCATTCATCCCTTGGAAAACGTGGAGGGGTGGTTGTTTGCAAGCCACGAGCTAAGGACTGCCTGATGAGTCGTGGAAGCAACAAAAAGAGCTTCCACTTCTGGGGCCTCTCTCTCTCTCTCTCTCTCTCTCTCTCTCTCTGAGTGGGGGCTTGCGCACCATGAAAAATATGGCAAGTGCCATCGCTTTTGACCTTGAAGCTAAAAAAGGGGTAGCATCGTTTTCATCAATTTTTCATCATTAGTGAGAATTACCATATGAACCCTATGAATCGGATAATATATCGGCCCTCTCTCTCTCTCTCTCTTTGCATTTTTATCTTCGCTTAATTTATTTCAGCAGATTTTGAGAAATGGGGTGGAGATTCTTTTCTTAAATACTAGCAGAGGATTTTTTTTGAAAAAAAATTATTTTTGTTTTGTAAGCAATTAGAGACGTTGACTTGAAGGCCTCTAGCTTCATTGGCTCGACGGTGCATGAGGTCCCCGATTTATGTTGGAAAGGATGTGAATTTTTGTTCGTGCAGGGGGTGGAATCCAATTGAATTTAAAAGTCAGTAATGGCAGACTCGAGCTTGACGATTGATTCATCGGGTCCGCACCTTTACGATAAATACATCGATGTGCTGACGCTGTGGAAGGCGCATGTGAAGGGGCAAGAGTTTGTCGCCAACGTTGTTGGTTCATTGGGATGACGGGAACCACGCGATCCACGATCTCCAGGGCGAGAGTTTGTCGCCATGTCGGCTTTTTTCTTTTATCTCCAATCGAGTCTAAGACAATTCTTTGCATCGCAACCTTCATAGGTAAGATCTCATTTCGTGCTGCAAATTATTCATATCGATTGATTTTACATGGAACGCTGTTAGAGCATGTACACGATATGCATACTATTTCCCTTTCAAGAGGAAAAGTCGATTCTATGTGAATGCAGACCGATACTAATTTTTCGATTATGGTTTTTCTTGGAGTGATCATTTTGAAGAATGTACCACACGAATCAAATTATACTAGAAAGAAGAGCGTAAACAAGTCCCTATGCCCTAGTTGGGAAGAAAAAACAAAGTATTTTAGTCTTTTGTGACCAAGATTTATTGAACTATTTCGGATACGAGCAATATCGATTTCCCATGAATAAATGATCTTCATTGGTAGGGAAAGACTAGCAGTTAAGCATAAGTGTCATTGAATGTGAATAGAAATAGAATTAATCAGTAGTTGCAATAAAGACAAACTAAATCCCTGTCTTAGCGCTACAGCAGGCCTTGCATTGCATTATTTCGCAGGATGATTTTGTCGTGTCCCATCAAAATGTCAAAAGACAAAGAGACATTGGCTTAGCATCCTAATCATGAACACAACTTATAAAAACCACGAAAGTTGGCACGAGCGAAGCGGTCGAAGGAGTGCTATCTCGCACCTTATACGTGATTTTTACTTGATTCCGAAGGAGTATATCGTGTAATTTCCTTCAACCTCTCTAATCTTTCTATTATTTGGTACCTTAATTGATGCGAGAAACATCGACTTTAATTATCATTGGTTAATGGATTGAATCTCTTATTTAAAAAAAAAAAATTCAATATATCTTTTATAGACTGTTATGATTTATTAAATACACTTTGCCATATGAATAATCTTTTTTTCTATCTAAAGTGGGTAGATTATTCTAAAAATATATTATACTTTGTGAACTTCCAAAAACTCTCCAAGAACACTTTGGTTATTCCATTCTAACTATTCTCTCGAAATATTTGTTATGAATTATGTTTGTTTATATGTTTTTCATTATGTAACGTATGTAACTAGGTTAATGCTACAAACCCAGCAAAATAATAGGACCGACCGGTAATTGACGGCCTACCCTGTCCTTCTTACATTACCCTCGGAACGAAACCACAACAGAAAAAATGGAAAGAGAAGCTAACTAACGAAGAAGAAGAAGAAGAACTACCGCTTCACATCGGTATTTATCTCCTCACAACAATGTCAAATGTCAATGATAGATTAGTTAGCCGCCATTTGTCTCCCGCACTCTCTTTCTCTCTCTCTCTCTTCTCTTCCTCTTCCTCTTCATTTCTTCCCCTCTCGTAAAACCACTAACACCACCCAAAACCCAGCACCTTCCGACCGTCTCGCATCTTCCAAGTCGATGGCTCTCTCAACCCGCCGACCCTTTGAGAACCCCATGTTCAGCCTTCGCAGAAACACTTGACGCGCGCTTTATCTTCTTGTACTGAAGCTAAGCTCGAGCTTTGGAAATGGGTGGCAATGGCAGGTACAAGTGGCGACTCTCGTTCTCACGCTCGGCTACTTCTTCGAAGCCTGAACCCCCGAAGGAGTTCTTGTGCGCCATCGCAGATTCTCTAATGGCGGACCCGGTGGTCGTGTCCTCGGGTCAGACCTTTGACCGCGTCTCCGTCCAGGTGTGCAAAGACTTGAGCTTTACGCCGATTCTTGAGGATGGGTCGAAGCCCGACTTCGAAACAATCTTCCCCAACTTAGCCATCAAGTCGACGATCCTTCGCTGGTGCGAGAAATGGGGCGTCGAACACCCGCTCGCTCTGGATTACACAACCGTAGAGAAGGTCGTCCGAACAAAGATGGCGTCTCGGCAACGAGAGGAAGGAGATTGTGGAGGGCTTATTAGGGTTTCGGAGAGGGAGCTACTGAAGGACGTGGCGGGGAACCCGCCGGTGACTTACAAGCATGCGGTGAGCGAGTTGACCCACCGGGTTGGCCGGTTGTACTCGAGCTCGTCGGACGAGTCGGTGGTCATCGCGGCGAGCCCAGAGACTCCTCTGCCTCTCAAGACTCGCCCCTGTTGCTATTCCTCCTCCTCCTCCTCCTCTTCCTCGGAATTTCAAGAAATTGAAAACCCTACACAAACCCTAGCCCCCATATTAAGCTCTCAAGAAGAGGAATTGGTGTTGAAGCTGAAGAGCAGTGACATCTTCGAGCAAGAACAGGCGGTTATTTTGCTGAGAAAGATCACTAGAACGCAAGAACATAGGAGGTGTGCTCTTTGTACTCCAAGAGTGATCTCTGCCCTAAAGCCGCTTCTTGTTTCGAGGTACTGCAATGTACAGGTGAATGCTGTTGCTACGCTGGTCAATTTATCGCTCGAGAATTCGAACAAGATGAGAATTGTGAGGTCTGGTGTTGTCCCTCTTTTGATTGAGGTGTTGAAGGGTGGGTTTAGTGAAGCCCAAGATCATGCTGCTGGTGCTCTATTTAGCTTGGCCATAGAGGAAGATAACAGAATGGCTATTGGGGCTTTAGGTGCTTTGCAGGCATTGTTAAATGCTTTGAGATCGGATAGCGAACGAACTAGGCATGATTCTGCTCTCGCTCTGTATAATTTGACTCTGGTTAATAGTAATAGGATGAAGTTAGTGAAGCTTAATTCCGTGCCGCGGCTGCTGGAAATGGTGAAAGCAGGAAATTTGGTGAGCCGGGTATTGCTTATTCTCTGCAATTTGGCTGCTTGTGTTGAGGGAAGGTCAGCTATGCTCGATGGTAATGCGGTTAGAGTTTTGGTTGGGCTTTTGAGAGGGAATGAGGCAAAGTCCGAGTTGGATAAGGAAAATTGTGTGGCCACACTTTATGCATTGAGTCATGGGAATTTTAGGTTTAGAGGGTTGATGAAAGAAGCGAGGGGAGAGGATGTATTGAGGGAGATCGAGAAGAGAGGGAGCGAGAGGGCGAGAGATAAGGCTAAGAGGTTGTTGGAGATGGTGAGAGAGAGGGATGATAATGGGGAGGAAGAGAATGTGGACTGGGAGGCTCTCCTGGAGTCTGCTCGACTTAGTGGAACTAGCCGCAGAGTTGGTGGTGTTGGTGGGAGGAACGTCTATAGCGCAAATTCATCAGATTTCTGATTTTTGACCCTATGATCTTTGCTATCTCCGAATTTCAGTGATGTGGATACGGTAATGACTGGTGTTAATGAGGGCAAGAAGGAGGAGAATCGGCGGCAATTGAGAGAATGATGTTGAAGGTGTGAAGGTAAGGTATGATGGTGATGAGCAGGCCTATCTGCAGCATAAACAATGCCAATCTTTTAATCCTCATCGTGCGCATTCTATTTTGGATTATGGCAATCTTAACTGGCATCCCTCTGTGCAATCAGTGGCTCGGGCTATGGACAGAGAGATACCGGTGCCAAGCTTCTTTGGTTGAGGGAAAAACTATCGGTTTTGATGATTGTTCGTATTAGAATTGGAGACAAGAAAAGTCACGATATCGAGATCCTGGCAACGAACAATGCAGAGTATATTTGTAATTTAACACACAGACGGCATAATTATCAAAAGGGGCCAAATGTAATGTATAACGATATTCTGCACATTTGTCTTGTCCATGTTTAATCTGTTTACGTCGTTGTGTTTATGGTGTTGTATCTGTGTAGTTGTACATAGAAAGGAAAAGTGATTTTGAAGAACTTGTTGAGCTTACCTTTTCTTACTATTTTCACCAAGTTTATCTTACTGTTCTGTTCTAAGAGCGGTTTGACTCTTCTTCTGTGTCTTTTTTTTTGTACCATTATGGTTGCTGTTTCTTTACATGCCAGCGCAGATTTAGTTGTTGAGGGTCCGTCCAAGTTGACCGAAGACTCGGTTGTGACCTGCAAGTTGGAGATGGTGGTGTCAACTGGTGGTGATGGGGTTGGACTGACATTATATGTTGTGGGACACTCAAAAACTGCAAAACTATTATTAGTCAGCTGTCTTTTTGTGATTAATGTTGGCATAGAGTGTGACAGTATTCTTGCCTGCTTTTGCTCTCTGTTCTTAGTCCCCAATCTGATCCAGATGCATGTTGATGATGTTACATAGAAAGCTTGCTTCAATTGCAATTTCCCAACCTTCTCTTTTTTGCTTCTGCTGAGCAGAGTCTTATTCTTTAATCTCGGCAAGTTAGGTATATGCCTTGGTTTTGTTCAACTTGGACTAGATATTGTATTAAGCTTTTGGTATATTCGTGGCTTAGTTGTGGACATTGATGTTGAAGCATGTTGACCCCAGATCTAATTTAGCAGATTAAGCTGGGGAAAATTATAAAAAAACGTCCTAAATCTATTGTAATTGTGTCAATTCAGTCCTAAATTTTTTTTTTGCCGATTGATTCCAAATTTTTTTGCAATTGTGCCAATTTAGTTCATTTGTCCGGCCGACGCTGATGTTGACAATTTTTTTTAATAATATTTTTTAAAATTTTTTATTTTTGATTTGATTTTGTTCTTTTTTCCCTTCCCACTTTCTTCAACCTCTAGCCGGTTGCCGCACCGGCGACCAGCCAAAGGTGAAGTCGGGCGAAGCTCACCCCATCCTTGACAAGGCTTGACCTCTCCGTAGTTGGGCATGGCTGGCGAGAGTGATGGTGAGGCTGGGCGATGGTGAGGTTGGCAAAATCGACGTCTGCAAGCGGGAGCCCTTTGAAATTCGATCTCGACCTTACCCTCGCCCTCACTGGCCTTGCACTTGTAGTTGTAGATGTCAATTTCGTCGACAAATCCTAGGGCTCCAACTTGAAGACGTCGATTTTGTCAGCTTCTTCGGCCTTGCCTCTGGCCGGTCGCTAGTACTGCGACCAGTTGGAAGTTGAAGAAGGTGAGAAGGGAAAAAAATGAAAAATGAAAAAAAAAATGAAAATATTATTAAAAATTATTAACGCCGGCGTCGGTCGGTTAAATGGATTAAATTGGCACAATTGTAAAAAGTTTAGGACTCAATTGATAAAAAGAAAAAGTTTAGAACTAAATTGATACAATTATAATAGGCTTAAAATTTTTTTGGTAATTTTTCCAACTAAGCCGTCTTATTAGTTATTACTTGTAAAGCTTCCAACCTCCAAAAGTCTTTGGTTAGAAAAGGAGGAAGAACAGAGGAGGAGATTGGCTTATAGGGATCGTGCTCGTGTAAATGCTTTTGGGTGCTTGTCTTTCTCCTTTTCAAATCAATCAAGTAATTTCTAACTTTTTTTAGCTTTTTGAAAGAAATGGAACTTTACGTGTTGTCCTTGACGAACTTGCCTTCGTTTTCTCTGATGTTGAACTTCCCTTTTTGTACCTGAATGTCTGAAATGAGAAAGTAGAGAGGAAGTGGCGGGGGAAAGTGAAATCACCATCAATTTAAATATGATTTATGTGCTGACTAAAGACACGAGATAGCCATTCAATAGTCAATAACACGATTCCATGATATCATAGTCCAATCATGTGCCAACCTTTTTTTAATTCTTCTTCTACCCTGTTCTTCCTTCTCAAGTAAGTTTTCGCGCGACGTGACGGACGAACTAGTGTTCTCGACACGGTTTAGAGTTTATAGCTCCACGATGATTATTATGATTGAGGTTTGAGAGGTAAAAGATCACTTAGGATGCTCTATCGAATTACTTACAATGGGTAAGAACGAGATAAACAATTTTGGAAAAAAAGCAATCTCAAATTCAACAGAATTCGAACACTGTACCACATGAGCCACCACCCTAGCAAATCTAAAATCTAAAGTAACCTAAGATCAGCGCATTTCATTTTCGTCCTTTTTCTTTTGAGTTAATACCTCAGAAAATGTTAAATTATCCATTGTGATACTAATATCCCGAAATTTATTCAATCACCAAAAACCCTAATAATGCTTGCTATAACACTAATATCCTAAACTTTTTTCTACATCACCAAAACTCATAACCATGCCCACTGTGACACTAATATCTCAAAATCTTTTTGTATCACTAAAACCTAAAACCTATAGCAGTATGACAAAAACACCATCAGTTTACCATCAAAAAGCCTAAAATTTGGACTCTAAAAAAATCCTCTCATCACAAGTATAGGTTTAGGGTTATTAGTGACACGAAAAAAGATTTGTGATATTGGTATAAGTTGGTAAAGTTTAGTATTAGATGAATGGTACCTTTTTGTCACACCGATATAAATTTAAGGTATTTATATCACAATGAGCAAAGTTTAGGGTTTTCTATAATAGGGAGAGAGTAATTTTTGTCACACTGATATAAGTTTGAAGGTTTCGGTAACACCAAAAGTGTAGGCCTGTGGGCATTATTAAGGCCCATTTTAGAAAGCCCATAATCCGACCTGCAAGGCCCACAATGAAGTCCGGCGTCTTACGAGACGGTCCGTCGCGCATCGCCTCCCGCAGCGCTTCGCGGCCAAAATGCAGAAACAGCGAAAGAGGAAGCTCCAGCTCCAAGACCGCCCAAACTCGACCCTCCCAAGCAAACCTAAGATCATCCAAGACGATCCGTACCAAAGCCACCATCGACCCACGCCCGAGGAATGCCGCGCGGTCCGGGACGATCTCTTAGCCCTCCATGGCTTCCCGCGAGAATTCGCCAAGTACCGCAAGCGGAGGTCACAAGAACTGGGTCTCGCTGTTAAGGAAGAAGGCGATTGTCACGAACGGCGCGAGGTGAAGACGGTACTTGTCGACGAAGAAGAAGTGGAAGAGGAAGAGAGCGTCCTGGATGGTCTGGTGAAGACCGTGCTGTCGCAGAACACGACCGACGTTAACTCTCAGAGGGCTTTCGCTTCTCTCAAGTCTGCTTTTCCCTGCTGGGACGATGTGAGTTTTTCTGGTTTACTTCGGACCCTTCTCTGCACTGCAGTAATAGCGTTGGAGTTGTCCAATTGATGCTTTTGGCTTCGTGGGTGCGTGTAAAGTTCCAACATTTAGGGGGATTTGATCCGTTATTGTTTTGATCCGGCGACCAGGCTGCTTGCTCAAGTGTTCTTAGGCATGAGCTTTTAAAGGGGCTTGAATTTAGACGTTGTCCTAGATTCATGTTCGAGGGTGCCAATTTGTCCTGATCTTAGTACATGCATCTTTTAGATTGCTTCCGAGTCATGTTTCGGGAAAGTGATCATTTGCTTTGAGGAGTGCGGAGTATTTGGACCGATTAGTTTCTCTCTGGGACTTAGTAGTCACGGCAATTTGTTCAAGAAGGAAATCTCTGGTGTTATATATGATTCCATTGGTTTCCCATGAATTTGCTTGTGGATTTTCCAAGGTTCTTGCTGCTGAATCAACATGTGTAGAGGATGCCATAAGATGCGGAGGTCTAGCCCCGACAAAAGCAGCTTGCATTAAGAACGTTTTGACTTGTTTGCTTGAGAAAAGGGGCAAACTATGCTTGGAATACTTGCGGGATTTCTCGGTCGTTGAAATTAAGGCCGAGCTATCCCTTTTCAAAGGAATTGGTCCCAAGACGGTAATTATCCTTTCTTTGTCTATTCTTTAGCTTCTTATGATAATGTAATTGAACTCATAAGCGTGAAAAATTCCTGGTCAGCCCATAATAGGATGCCATAGATATTAAACTTCTGGACATGAATATGCCATTTTCAGTTTTTTAAAATGTCTTCATATCTCCTCTAGCTTGAATTGTTCAACTATCCTATATTAGTAAAAGTGGTTGTAGCTCGTCCCTAATCTTGTCTATCGCTGGAAATGATATCAGAGTTTGAGGATGACAGATGTCATTGTGGGGTTCTCAATTTGATTAATCAGAATTTACCCATTTTCACTTTCCCGCATCTTATTGCCTTCAAAATTCTCAATGTCCTTATTATCCCATTTATATTACAGGTGGCTTGTGTCTTGATGTTCCATCTTCAGCAAGATGATTTCCCAGTCGATACACATGTGAGTACTTTACATTACACAAGGCAGTCGCTATTTTAGCATCACTATCAAATTTCAATGCTAGGCGCACACGTGCAGGTCTTCGAGATTGCAAAGACTATTGGATGGATCCCAGCTACAGCCGACAGAAACAAAGCGTATCTCCATCTCAACCGACGGATTCCAAGCGAGCTTAAATTTGATTTGAATTGCCTCCTGTTCACTCATGGTAAGATGTGCCACAGATGCGGCAAAAGAAAGGATAGCCAGCAATGTGGCAAAAGGAAGGATAGCCAGCAAAGGAAGGAACCCCCAGGCAAACCTTGTCCTCTACTGTACTACTGTAAGAATTTATAGCACAAGCCACTTTGCAAAAGGCAGTCATGGTTTTTCAATCTCTCAACCTCTGTATCTTATGTCTTCCTCTTCATTGGCAATGCCTCTTTTGGTTTCATCTTGGTTCTTCTCTTTTTCTGAAAGCATGTTTTAGGGCAATGTGGTGCTGTTTGTTACTGGATTGAGGTAGCTTTCAAGGTCGATTAATTTCACAAGCATAAGCATGTGTCTTTTGCGAGTCTCCAGGATTTTATAGGTGAAGACTTCATCGTAAAGTAGATACTACTAGGGGCCGGGATAGTGGGGAAACAAAAGGAAGAAAACACCTTGGCTGTGATTTTGGACCCGTTAAATTGGTTCAGTTAAATACCATCACCTTTTTTCCTTTTTATAGGAAAAAGGGCGGGGATGGGTGACCAGTGCTGGGGAACCCTCTGGCCTTACCACAAGGGTCCTACACCCATCACAAAATGTGCCTTGCCACAAGGGTCCTGCACCCATCACAAAATGTATGGATTGAGTCATAGATGCTCACCACCCATGACCCAAAGATCTGATGCCTCCTTTTGCTGAGTTAGTTTTTGGTATAACCTCACCTCCTTAGCTTTACGACGGGGCCAGACTTAACCATTACACTTCTAGAACAGAACAGTGCTGCATAGACCCGTTCATGGACAAGATCAGATCCATATTGCCTATATGGGCCCATCTTTCAGAGCGAGCCAACTTGGGTCATCGATTCATCATTTTTGTAATACACATTCATTTTACTGGGAGAGAAGTGTTCGACTTTTAGCAATGAAACCATTGCATATAATACTTACTCAATGGGGAAAGGACTGTCGGTTTGAGATCTACCATTCTACATAGTCACATATATCACAAGATATATAAAGCTTTTCTGCACTGCTTGACAAATATCCCGAGATCACTTTGTTGACAAACTTCTTGAGAGAAATTAGTCATTCACTCCTCAATTTTTTTTTTTCCTGGTGCTTCACAAAATCTCCAGCTTAAATTGATTCACATCCCTGTGGGGAATTCTTCCTTTTCTTTTGCTTCTCAATAGATTCGATTCGATCTGGGCCATGTTCAATGTTCTGTCTTCGGCACAATCTTCGACTTGCATAGAAAAGCCGAGCAAGGGTTAGAATCATAACACCTTTGCCAACTAGAGAACTTCTGAATGGAGTTCGTTAGAGTGTTGTGAGAGCATATGTTGAGAAACTAAGTAAAAGAAAGTCCCAAACTAAGATACTTTTCGACAGAACTATCACATTTGCAAACTAGAGAACTTCATGCAGCCCATGAAAATTTCCAATCTCAACTTACCTTGTCACCGGTGAAATAAATAGGTGTGATCACAGTATGAACCTAGCTTAAAGTTCATTTCTCTTGTTTTATCCTAGAGAAAGAGGGGTTTTTTTCTTCTTTCCTACTAGGCTACAATGCGATCTCGTGGTTTATGCTAGAAGGTACTCTGTCAGTTTAAAGCTGTGATTTATCAAACCGACTGATAAATGAAGTACTCTGTTTTCTTGATCTTTATGCATTCACGATTACTTGGAAAATATTCAGTTACTCCCATGTATAACAGTGTGAAACCGGACCCTCTTTCCTCTGGCGACGCACGCTCCCTTTAACATGTTTTGTGGACCTTAGTCGTGTTGTACATTGTGCTTATGTACTCAGTAGTTGTAATGCATGCACGTAGACCACACCACAACAAGGACTTTGCCGAGGTGGTGATGGTGCTCGACTAGCAAAACTTAAAGAACGCGAAGCGCGTAGGTTAATGGAAACACAGAGGGTCCATATTGTGTATGAAAGTGGAAACAACTGCGTTACATTTGAAGATTGATTGAATTCTGAGGCAACATGATGAAGGACACCTTTGTGAACGAGTATTGTTGTGGTTTGAAATGCCTGAGGCTTCAATCATGTGCGGTCCCGGTCGGAGGTTGCCTGCTTTTTCAAGCAAAGTTTTCAAGATGTGGTCACGGAACGAGCAATACAAGATTCCTTTAATTCTTTGAGCTGACAGCTCTTCAGTCTTCACTGCCCTTTTTGTTTCCCCAAGGCATCAACGTGAAGCACGCAGCTTGTACCAGTTTCTTTCAGTCCTATGCTTATGTGGTTACTAAATACATTGGCATTGAGAAAATTAAACTTTAATGAAGGCAAATCCGAGATTGTTTAAATTGCGGGCTGCGCTTGTTTGGAATAAAACTGTTTTCAGGAAAATGTTTTCAGACTTTTCACCTGTTTGGATACAAGAAAATGTTTTTCATTAATCGAAATTGGCGTGCCAAGACTTTGGAAAATGAAATCCCCTCCCATGAGAGGGAGAAATCATTTTCCCCAAAGAGACTATTGTGGGGATGCCAATGCAACCATGGTAAGCACTTCCCCCTCTCTCTCTCTCTCTCTCATTTTCATTCTCACAGCCCAATAAGGAAAAATCAATACCTTTCTTGAAAATGAATTTTGGGTACAATCACTTCCTTCAACATAAAGTTTTTCTCGAAACAAACACACCTGAAGTTAGCATTTAAAAGGTGGAAGGCATATATGATGTTTATTCGACGGTAAACGTTATCCTGACCATACTTTGAATTGTGATTCTATTCATTAGGTGGAAATGTACATTCATGACATCTAAGAATCTAAGGTTGAAGCCATATTTAGATCATCATAAAAAAAAAAAAAAAAAACGGACGGTGGGTAGGACTACTTTGAAAGTGTACTTGATTTTTTGGCTTTAGTAACAAATCGAGCTTCGGCTGTGGATTTGGTTTGACGGTTGGACAAAGGAAGATTCGTGGAAACTAGGGTTGCAAGAGGGTGCACTTGCTGAATGTGACTCTTTCCTACCAATTTTTTGTCTTTTTGTTTTTTTTTTTTTTGGGTCGACTTTCCTACCAATTGAGATGGTGACTAATTGTAATCTTCATCTAATTAAGTAGGCAACATAATATTTGTCTAAATCAATGACTTGTCAAATAAAACTTATCCTTTCACCATTTGTTCATGGGTCATGAGAAATGTACTTGCTCTTATGATTTTTTTT
>BCNH02000011.1:17232072-17252507 GCA_001662345.2 Metrosideros polymorpha var. glaberrima | reverse complement strand
GGGGTCGAATGCTCTATGATTGATTTTCTGGGGCCCTACCTCAATGATGAGAAATTGCTGGTGCATCAATTATTGTAGGACCAGGGATGTCGAGAACCCGCTAGGTGCTCCTTCATTTTATCTAGTTGGGGATTGATTGATGCGAAAATGTTGTCATATGGTTCCAATAATATCGTCACATTACTCCTTGTGACCTACATTCATACATTTGTGTGGCTATGCTAGGTTTCAACATTCCTTAAGCATCCTTGGACAATAATGTCGTGATGCGAACTTTCTATGTTTCAACGTCGTGTTTCCCTATCGAAGTGCTTGGGCTCACCAGAAGTATGGACTCAAACGGATCTTGCAAATGCAGATTTTAAGGGAACCCGTGGCCGATATTTTCATGCTTTGATCGTCTATTATCTCGATTACATTTACCACCCTCACTAAACCCTACCATTACCTTCTAAGCTTGGTGAAAAATAGGACTAATCTATGCCAAGATTAGTGAATTTCGAGAATTGCTTCTATAGATTCTTGAGAGTTAAATAAAATGAATATGCAATTTCAATAATAATATTTTTTTTTTTGTGAAAAGATATAGTGTGGCGAGATATGAATTAATACCTCTCTAAACCAATCCATCAACACAGATTACCTACCTAATCTAGGTGATTAGATCAAGAGTAGGCGGTCAAGAAATATGAAGTCACCAAAAGGTTTGTCCTGATTAGCAAATGAATCCTCCGCGAAGTTGAACTCGATAGTTTCCGGGAAATAGTAGTCGAGTTTTTAATTCGATTTGTCGTGAAGTGATTAATCTGGGATTAGATCACGCTGATTCACCCGATGCCTATATTTTAAGTTGTAGCCCCCAAATTAAGGTTGGTATACCGACTTCATTTGATAAAGAGAAATCTTCCTTTTTTTATTCGCAATATTTCATGGCAAAATATTAATCAGCGACAGTCTAATTGGTAGGAGATGTACGTGTAAATTAAGTTTTCCAAATGCGAAGATGAATTTCGCTAAAGCAATTTTGTTCTTAAAAGTCGATAAATGAAAAGAAAAATAAATTATACATTCAAATTGAACAACGATAGTCTCTAATTAACACGATCATGGGATTAGTTCAACGCTCAACCCTTTAGCATATGTTAATAGGATATGCGGTAAAAAAGAAGTTTTCTACAGTTATTTCCACTTTATCATTTTAAAACTCAAGAGGATAATGAGAACAATTATATGTGATTTTAAAATATAAATTGCACGTCGACATGGTTCTATTAGTTTTGTACCAAAGCCCGTAATTTGCAAAAATTTACAAAGAGAAGAAGAAGTCGGAAATATAAATCACTCAAAATATGCGAAATCATCTGACTTGTTAAACAAACTAAATTTAAGAAATTCTGCAGCTTTCCATGCAATGATTAATTTTGTGTCACATTTTCTTTTTTTGGTCTGGACTTTTGTGTTACATAGTAGTCATTATTTTGAAAAATTGAATTAATTTCTGAATAAATATACTTAATAAATTCCTTGAGGAACACAATCATATATTATTAGGAAAAAACTAAAAAAAATCTCGAATTTTGCCTACTAAGACATATTTACCATAAACCTTTGTTTGCGATGCCAAAAATCACAAATTTATACTTGTATGACATATTTATCCAAAACTTTTTTTCTGTGACACAAAAAATCTCCAAATTTATACCTGTGCGACACATTTATCCCGAACTTTTTTGTGACACCAAAAATTTTTAAATTTTTTTGTGACACTAATTTTTTGGAATAAACGTGTCACATGGATAGAAATTCAGACATATAAGGTGTTTGGCGTAAAAAAAAAATTGAGGATAAATGGATCGCAATAGATATAATACTTTTGGTGGCTTTTATCCAATATTATTCATGTGTCATGGTGTGCTGCGAAAGGAAATGCACAAAAACGAGTGAAGTGATTAGGAGGGAGCGTCCATCAGTCTCCCCGATCCCAAGATTTGCAGATGCCGTACGAATCTCGAGAGAGAGGACAGGGTCGCTCCCGTAATGCGCCAAGCAACGAAACGGAAGTGGCATTTCCCTCTCCGTCGCCTTCTTCTCCCACACGCCGCTCTTCCAGGTCCCACCGCTGTATGTGACCATCCCTCTTCTTCTCTGTAACGCCAATCCATACGTGGCTCGAGAGAGACTCACTGAGTGGCCGTACCCTTTACGAATCCGAGCCAACTCCCGTGCCTTGCCTCGGGAGTGATGATACAGAAGAAGCCTCTTTTTCCTCCGTTACGAAGCATCCCGCACCCGGCCAAACTCAGATTACGGCCGGTAGTGGCAGACGAAGAAGACGACGCGGGCCCGTTGTTTTCTGCCTTTGGAGCCTTCTCATTCATTGCCATTTATTGATTTCTCTGTATATATAGGCCCTCAAGATTTCGTCTTTTTTTCCTCCCCACTCCTATTGTTCACTCTTGTCTGCGCGCTTGCGCCCCATGTTGGGCTCTTTAGATGATTTCTATAGTCGAGATTGTCATCTGTCGCGGGTTTCTCGAACTGGGGTTTCTCGATCATGTCGCAGAAGAGGCAGCAAGAGGATGGCAAGGCTCGATCAGATGGGAATTGTCCCGATGATAAGCGAAGACGAGTACCCACCTTGAGGAAGTGAGTGGAATATTTGGGATTTATTGGAAAGTTCTTTCTTCTTCTTCTTCTTCTTCTTCTTTTGCTGTTGACTGCGTTTTTAGTCCCTTTTTTTTTATGTCTAAAGTGTCAATCTTGATGAGAGAGTGTAGAGAAATTTTTGCGGATGATGAATTATTTGCTTGTGGGCTGTTGGTAGTTCTTTAATTTCCTATCTGAGTGACATTTGATGGTGGGAGTTCGTTCCATAGAGGGACGTGAGGAATCACTGTTGTTTGAACTGGAAATCGTAGGCCAGAATTGTCCATGGCTATGCTGAGTATGGAATTATGAATTGGTTTCACCCCGGGGTATTCAGAAGTGTGTCAAGTTTCATATAGTTTGGATTTCTAGACAGGTTTTTATTTCTTGAATTTGAACGAGTTGAGAAAGAACAACGCATGTAGTTGTTCGTCATGCTGGGCATGCTCTTTTCCTATAGCCTATCTGTGGATGAGAGATATTCGGGTGCAAACACGCCATTATTATAGCATAGCACGTTCTTGACCGAGAATTATTTGGCTGACCAAGCAAAAGCCAATTGTTGCTTCCCCATTAATGACTGGCTGCTACTTGGGCAATTTTCTCATCCCGACTTCAACTTACAAGTGTTGAACTTTTTTTCTATTTTGATAATCTTCGAATAGGTTGCTCCTTTTGAGGAGTCAGAAGAATGGAGGAGCCAATGAATTTTTCTGGTCCTCTAATGTTTACAAGATGTAGTTTTTGTCCACCTTTTGTCCTTATATTGTTATGGAAGGATCAAATATTGTTTTCTGAGGCTTGCTGGATGGTACTCTATTCTTACTTATCTTGGGAATTAAGATTGATATTTGCTTTGTCCAGTGTGGTTCTTGAAGTGATGAAGATGCAACCTGTTCAGCATCTGCTGGAGCCAATTCTAGAGCCTTTAATTCGAAAAGTGGTAAGTTTTTTTTTTGGAAAGTAACCGACAGCATTTGTTAGTCATTTCAAGGTAATTGTCTGATTTAATTTGCATTTGACCTTGCTGCAACTTAATGAAGATGGAACATGCTGGTAACTTTTAATTTGTTTTACCAACTACAGCAGTTCGTGCTTAACTTTACCTGTGTTCTTTAGTGGGATCTTTATCTAACTATGTTGAGAATCTGTCCATTTGTTTTCTCTTTGGGGGTGTTTAGTTGCTTCGGTATTGATTTTCTTATCAGTACTCGTTGGAAGCTTCAGTATCATTGGGCTTTTGAAACGATGGTTAGAACCTACATGAAAAGCTATCGATTCTCGTTTGGTGATTGTGGTTCTTTTGAATGCTTTTGTACTTGAAGGAAACTTTCTATCCCGTTAAACTAGAACAATGCATGATGCTTTAAGTTCTTTGTATACAAATAATGTAGTTGTTTGTGGATATTAACAGCAATTAGAGTTGACTTTGTTGAATACAGGTTAAAGAGGAAGTTGATATTGCCTTGAAAAAGTACATGAACTCCATGAAAAGGTAAGCATAATCGAATCCATTTAATCCAGGAGTTGTCTCACCTGGGGTTAAAACAACTGCTTTTCCAGGCCATTATTCATCAGTTTAAGCACCTTCTCGAATAAGTATATCTGACACAAGATCACCTTTCCGTCCAGGAGTTATGAGAAAGAGGTACCTTATTTCGAAACAAGAAGCTTACAATTGCAGTTTGTGAGCAGTCTCTCTCTACCTGTCTTTACTGGTGCCAGAATTGAGGGAGAAGAATGTTCCACTGTTAAAATAGCTCTAGTCGATGCTCTTAGTGGACGGATCATTGATTCTGGGCCTGAGTCATCAGCCAAGGTTGAAATTGTAGTTCTGGAGGGCGACTTCGACAGTGATGAGACCGAGAATTGGACTGTTGAAGAATTCAAGAACAACATTGTCAGAGAAAGGGAAGGAAAGAAGCCTCTTCTTACAGGAGAAGCAATTCTCAATCTTATAGATGGTGTCTGTTCTTTGGGTGAGATTGCTTTCACTGATAATTCAAGCTGGACTAGGAGCCGTAGATTCAGAATAGGGGCACGAGTTATAGATAACTTTGATGGGATTAGAATAACGGAAGCAAAGACAGAATCATTCATTGTCAGGGATCACCGTGGAGAATGTAAGTGTATATAGTATGACATCTTTGTATGATTTGTAGAATATAGAATCACAGTATATCCTAATACACCATTTCTGTAGATTAGAAACTTATCGCTTCTATGCATGTTTTCTTTTGGTTTTGTGTCATGCAACTTTTATTATTGAATTATCAAAGCGAAGAGATCAATCGAAATCTTTCTGTGCCTGGTTCTACTTGCAGTGTACAAGAAGCACCACCCTCCCTCCTTGCTTGATGAAGTATGGAGATTGGAAAAGATTGGGAAAGATGGAGCTTTCCACAAACGCCTCAGTCGCGAAAACATCCACACTGTGAAGGATTTTCTGACACTGCTACACATCGACCCTTCAAGGCTCCGACACGTAATTAATTGATCTCTCCTGATTTAAGTTTTGACTTGGAATTCTTTTGAGCAAAATTCATCTTCAAAGATGCACGATGTTCTCTAGTTGGCAAATGTGATGATTTAATCTTTAGTGCACATATATTGACATATGTGGGCACAATAATTATAGTTAATCAAGCATCTCCTTTCCTCTCTGGAAACTTCTAATTGGTTTTGACTGTGTATTTCCAGATTCTTGGCACGGGTATGTCTGCTAAGATGTGGGAAGTTACTGTAGAGCATGCGCGTACGTGTGTGATTGATAAAAGGGTGTATCTCTACTGCCCTCCTACCTCTCAGCTGAAAACTGGCGTCGTCTTCAATCTTGTGGGACAAGTGATGGGATTACTTTCAGATTGTCAGTATGTTCCTATTGAAAAGCTCTCTGAAACCGAGAAGGCAAACCCTACATTTCACCTTGGATGTGTTCGTTATACCTGTTTTCCTTTTTCAATTGCTTTTTTGAGTTAATGTTAGTGTTTCTTCTTTCCAGGTGGATGCCCACAACTTGTTGATTTCTGCCTTTCAGCACTGGGAGGAGGTAGTTTCTTTTGACGAAGAAGCATATCTCATGGTTGGCTCTTCACATGCATCAAGTGCTCCATGCAACTCGAGCTCACCAAAGACCGAGGGTTTGAACACTTGCAGGTTCTTGTCTTGTGAAAGGATAGGCGGATTTGACTATGCCCAACCAAATGCATCTTCCCCAGATATTATCTCATCCATCTACTCCACGGGGGATGTGAGTGGCTTAGATGACTATACATTGCACGGTATAGAGAACATGGGTCTTAGATACAATCAAACCCTAAGTTTCCCCAGTCAAGTTGCCGACTCCATGATTTGTGATGCGAGGTCTATGAGCCAAGATTTCTTTGATGAGGATCATCTGCAATTTTTCGACTCTGATTGTCCCCTTCCATCTCAGAGCATGAATTTCGAATCACAGGCTGATCTGCAATGTGCTGTGAATGAGTTTCTGTTGAAGCCTTCAGCTGTTGCCATAGCCAATGCTCAGAAGAGATGGAAGAAATTATTTAGCGTGCTGAAGTGGTTCTGGGTTAGAAAGATTGTTGTCATGAGAAGAACTCGTCAACGGGAAATTCAGAGATGGTAAAGTCTTAGCGAAGGGAGGATTGGTCACGTTTCAAGATATTGCGACGCTAGCGCTGCCCCGCTAAATTTTTGTGCGCATTTTTTTTTCCCTAAATGTTGGAGTTTCAAATCAAATTTTGTGCTCATTTATAGGTAGTGGGAAAGTTAGGTCTCTCGATTAGCTGTACAGCTAATGGCCAAGTGGATAGCATCTATTTTCCATGAATCAAGATTGCGTCTTATATCTGGGCATATTGTACAAGTATGTAGGTATTCTCTTAGAAGACATATGCAATTTTGCTTGCAGTGGTTGGTTTCCACAGATCTTGTAAATGACAAGTTCCTTAATATTCTGGCCTTCCATTTTCGCAATAAGACTCTTTTAGGGCAAGGAATCAGTTGTTTTACAATCAAAAGAAATCAACTTTGGATGCCCTAAAGAAGCATCACTAACCTGGTTTGCTAGTACAATTTGGTCACTGTATATCGTAAAGCAATTTAGCAAATTAATTAATTTATCTTTGAACAAAATGCCAAGTCGTTTTCTGTTTATTTATTTGCTAGGAAAAAATGCAGATCATAAGCAGAACATATATGGGTGCATATCTCCTTCTTCCAGATGCAGGTCTTGAACATGATTATTGACTTTTGACTTGTCGGCTAGGGCTGTAAATTCTTGCTGATCACGGTCAGATTATCTTAAGAAGAAAATTCATCTTTCTACAACCAAGTTACCTTTAAAAACCCAGCAAAGCATAAAGTCCATCCTTGCATCTGGTAAGGTAACCACTCATAACAACAGAGAGGCTGACATGGAGATTCAGAAAGGTCATGTCCTTGTGCTCACATATCCTGCTCAGGGCCACATCAACCCGCTGCTCCAGTTCGCCAAGCGCTTGGCCTCCAGAGGCCTCAGGGCCACTCTAGCCACCACCCATTACACAATTGGCTCCATTAAAGCAGAGAGGGTGCATGTCGAGCCGATCTCTGATGGCTTTGATGAGGGTGGCTACAAGCAAGCTCCAAGCACACAAGCATATGTAGAGTCGTTCAAGAGAGTGGGCTCAAGAACACTATCTGAGCTCATATCCAAGTTCTCTGAAACGGAGTACCCTGTGAACTGTATTGTGTATGATTCATTGCTTCCGTGGGCTCTTGATGTGGCGAAAAACTTTGGGATTTATGCAGCTGTTTTATTAACCAACTCAGCTTCTGTCTGCTCCTTGTACTGGTATATTCACCAGGGTAGGCTGACTTTGCCACTGTGCCCCGATGCGCTGCCCATCGTGCTGCCTGGCCTTCCTCTGCTCGAATTCTCTGACTTACCGAGCTTTCTTGCGGATTCTGAGAGTCAGTCGCCTTATTTGGCTTTGATTATGGAGAAATTTGCTCGCCTGGAAGAAAATGACTGGGTGTTCTGCAATTCCTTTGATGCGTTGGAGGCTGAGGTGAGCATATACCTTTCTTGTCTATGGAGCTTTTTAAGATTTTGAGAAGTAATCCCTTTTAAGTTACCTGGTTGTCTGACACTGATCACATCGTGTTGACACTTCAGTGCTTCTGTAAGGGGGCATAACTCGATTAATATGATATACGCTAATTGCGTGCTCCATCATCAATATTATCGAGATAATCAGACAAGAAGAGAGATGATAGAGAAGAATTAGAGCAACAGGTCCTGATTGTGATGTTATTTGGCAACGCCTAGGCAAGTTTACGAGGACCTAGACATGCCCCACACCTTTTCAGGTCTGAGATTAGGATTGTCTGAAATCCAATCATGCGCTTCGACAAAATATTTTGGTGGTCCTATATATCTAAATTGGAGTTGCAAATGAACAATTGCTTTTTCAGGCCTTTTTTCTTCAGTTAATTTTTTTGCTTTGTTTCATTTATCAGCTTGTGGAGGCATTGTTTGGAATTTGGCCATTGGTGATGGTTGGCCCATTGGTACCATCAGCTTATGTCGACCGGCAGATCGATGGGGACACATCATATGGAAGCAGTCTCTGGAACCCCACCAGTGACCAGTGCTCGAGATGGCTCGACAAAAGATCTCTGGGTTCAGTGATTTACGTGTCGTTCGGGAGCATGGGAAACATTTCTGCTGACCAAGTTGAAGAAATAGCATTTGGCTTGAAAGCAACCAACAGACACTTCATTTGGGTATTGAAGGATTTCGAGCATAAGCTGAAATCGCCCATCGAGTTCCTGGATTCAATCCAGGAAAGAGGGCTAGTCGTGGAATGGTGCAACCAATTAGAGGTGCTAGCTCATCGAGCCGTGGGCTGCTTCGTGACGCACTGCGGGTGGAACTCGACCCTGGAGGGATTGAGCCTAGGCATGCCCATGGTGGGGGTCCCACTGTGGAGTGACCAGCCTAACAATGCCAAGTTTCTGGAGGAAAACTGGCGAGTCGGGCGGAGAGCCAAAAAGGGCGAGCAAGGGATGGTGACCAGGGAAGAAATAGAGATGTGCGTGAGGGAAGTTGTGGAGGGAGAGAGAAGTGAAGAGTTCAAGAAGAATGCTTTGAATTGGAAAGACAAAGCTAAGAGAGCTGTGAGTAAAGGCGGGAGCTCGGATAAAAATCTCGATGAGTTTGTCGCGAAGATAAGGGAAGGAGAGGGAAAATGCCCCGCGGAACCATGATTAGATAAGTGCTTTTATTGTGCCATAAACCAAGATAAAATGTCGTGTGCAGCCTTTCTATGTTAAAGTATTTGCCTAGTGTTTGCAGATCCATAAGAATTGTTCATGTCTACGGTAAAGCGAACCCACAGTTGCGAATGTTTTATGACTTGTAAAAGCAGCTGGGGTAAAGTCGACAGCTCCTTTGGCGACCCACCGTAAGACAAAAGTAGTTTTTAGTGATTGAGCTTGTGGAATTTTTGTTCTTTGTTTTACTTTTGGCAGTGTAAGATCGTTTCTCTAGTCAAGTGGGCTCCCTGATTAGCTCCTATTTATAATACTAGGTTACTCTACCGTGTCAGATGGAGCAATCCATATAATATGAGAAGTGTTCATTCAGGGAAATGTAAAAGTCTTGTCGAAGGATACGAGGACTCGAAAGTTACAAAATGTATCTCCTGAAAATTGACGGAGTGGTTAAACGTTCGACATGAATGCGTCGAATTTGAATATCGTTTCTCATTAAAAGTAGCCTTGGCCGTCATGGCCAATTTCGGTCAGTAGAATCTTACCCGATGCGGGTAGACAGAGCGTTTTGCAAGCATTCACGAAAACTGGTTGAGTCGAGAAGTTCGGATTTATAAACTATTTCAAACTGCCAATACATGTGAACGTGACTGGGGCGACATGGCTTGTTCCCTCTGTGTTTTCATGCATCGTTTAGGTACAGGTAGGTAGGTAGCAAACGTGGGCCGCCTTTGGAGACTCGCTCTCGGTTCAGGCTGAACAGAAAGTCAGCGTTAATTCTTGAATTTCAAAACGACCCCACACGAGTTCTTCAGAAGAAATTTTTGTTACTGACATGCATGAGAGACCCTTTAGAGGAAAGATACAAAGCACATGCGTCAGTGTCATCTTGCACTCTGAAGTTTAACAATTAGATAATGTTTTATATTCGCACGCTAAAGGTTCCTTGGTTTCACCTGGATTGTGAAACCCTCGGCTTTCAACCTAATGACACATCAATCTTTTTGGGTGATTACGAACGTCAGATCTCAGGTTACCTCTTTTTACAGCTAGTTTGCACCAGATGCTGATTTTACATGCTCTCTAATGGGGGTGGCTTTGTTGTGCTGTCGTGTTTATAATGAGTACGCATCATTACTAAAATCCCCCAGATGCAGGAATTTCGATTTTTGTCGAAGAATGATTCATATCGTGCTCGAGCGATGATGTTCATGCGACGGAGCACAAGACGCCGGACTCATTGGCGCCTCGATCCATTCTTCTTTCTTTACCCGTAATAGAGTTAACTCCCACGTGCTTCTTTCAGATTAATGTGTGTAAAGAAATTGAACATAGGGAAGGAAATTTCGAAAAAGAAAAAGAAAAACAGGGAACTGCCCATGTTAGAACTTAGAATTCTGTGTTCTGTGCATTATGACTGTACTGGTCAGAGAAGGAATTTTTGTAGCAGCCAACTTTCGCCAGTGAATTTACAAAAGGAGCCTCGTGGGGGCACAACTATCTTTTTGTTTTCATTTGTCAGAAAAACGAAAGTTTTAAACAAAGAATAGACTCTGCTGCTTATTAGTGGCCCTTTGCCAATTGCCACCATTTCTTTATTCTGTCTTGACTCTGTCTGAGCTGGTTCAAAGCTCATACTAATAATCCTCTGACACAATACACAGAGAGAGAGAGAGAGAGAGAGAGTTGGACTCTGTCTCATCATCAAGAACCAAGAAAGCCCTTCAAGATTTGTGTTCTTGATTCTTGAACTGTTTGTTGGGTCTGAGTTTGAGGATTGAGGTTTCTGCTTTTTCTTGTTGTGGGTGGGTCTGAAGTTTGAAAGATCTTGAGATAGATAGATGGCTACGTTTTCAGGGACTACACAAAAGTGCAAGGCGTGTGAGAAGACTGTCTACTTTGTTGAACAGCTTACAGCTGACAACAAGGTCTTTCACAGGACTTGCTTCAGATGCCATCACTGCAAGGGAACTCTAAAGGTATATGAACCAATCTCCAGTTCTCTTGCTTTCTTTTAGTTGATCACATCTAAAGGAATATGAACCAATCTCTAGTTGTTTATCACAGCAAACCTCTTTTGTTGGATTTTCTCAACTCTGGTTCATCTCAGTTTCGATGGAGAGGTGATGATGGATGGGAGGGATCTAATTTGTCTGTACAAACTTTTAACTTGGTATTTGTGTGAACGTTGGAGGATTTGCGGAGGTGGTGGGAGCGATTAGAGATGCGTGTGATGATTTTCACAATATTTAATTATTGAATCACGCGATCATCGGAAAGCTTAATCAAACTTTTAGATCGGTTAGTGGAATGATTGCACAAAATTCTACGTGCTATCAAAGAAGGAGGCCCCATGTTTGAATCTTTAGAGGCCCGATAATCAAAACCCGTGTTGCATTATTCAGTCGAACCCTAGCCTAAGGAAAGTGTTATAAGCGTACATTAATAGCTGAAGTTTTAACCAGTCTGCCACAAAATTCTATAAGTAAATCAAGTTGTGTTGTGTAGGTTGCTATGATTATTTATAATGCGAAAAAAAATTGAGATTCCCCTTCTACTGAGGTACTGTGAATTAAAACTTCAGCTTCTCATGGAAGATCAAGTAGAATTCGAGGATAGGTAGATAACAATCAACAAATGGAACTTTCTATCAACAGAATTATTTTCATGGACATGTCCGGGGCTCGTGAGCAAGAAATGAGGTTGTTATCAGAGAATGCAGGAAGATTGGTGGGACTGGTGTTTTCTCAGTCATTCGATTATTGCTAGGAGCTTCTTGACTTGGTCGAATGCTCTTCACCACGTGATCAAATCGCCTATTTTTCAAGACCGCATTGAATGTCTTTTATCTCTTCCACTGTCCGTGCTGAGATTTGACGCAAACATTTGATTGATCTCATTATCCTTTACTTTCTAATGGAATTTGGTCTAGTTGGATCAAGCTTTGATAAACTTTATCTTGTCTTTTGCTTCTGTGATGATTACCTCCCTAAATATCTAATATTCTTCTTATTTCCTGCAGCTGAGTAACTACTCCTCCTTTGAGGGCGTATTATATTGCAAGCCCCACTTTGATCAACTTTTTAAGATGACTGGCAGCTTGAATAAAAGTTTTGAAGGTGATTGAAAGTCACTAACATAGACACTAATCTCTCAATGATTCACTTGTTGATCAGTCCATTTTGCATGTCTGTGTAGGTACTCCAAGAACTGTTAATAAATCTGCTGATCAGGTAATCCTTAGTTGCAGAGTCCCCATTCAACTAGCTTCACTATTACAGCTAGATTTTGCTAAATCAGTTGCTTCTGCGACATATGAGTTCTTAAGATTATGCTAAGATGCTTATAATGGTTGATTATTTTGGACAGGTACAAACAAACAGCAAAGTCTCGAGGTTCTTTTCTGGAACCCAAGAGAAGTGTGTTGCGTGCAAAAAGACTGTTTATCCAATTGAAAAGGTAAACATCAGAAGCATGATATCAAGCAACTACTTTTTATGGAGTCATATTTTGGCATCAACCGAACACTAAGCTTGAATCCAAAAATAATTGCTTGTGACTCAGGCTTGTCATTGTGTTAAGCGATCATTGATCTACCCTTGGTGATTACCTTTCTGAAATGAGAAGCCTGTGTAGTCATTCACTTCTTGCGCAGCCTCTTTTCTGTTTTCTGTCAGAAAATTGTTTAAGCTATGTGGAATTTATACAGCACAATCATCCACCAAATTCAGAGTAAATGTGAGTAATTTGGCAGCATAATTAATGCCGTTCACATTGTGATCGCACAGTATAAAATGAAGAACTTCAGTGAATGACAGTCATTTTAGCATAAGTTTATGTATTTCCTTTCCATATGATTTCACCTAAGCTATTCTTCTTTCCATAGTTAATTGTTTTTAAGGAGGATCGGTGATTGGATGCAATTAACATATGAGGATAATTCATCTCGGGAGTTCATTCTTATTCATCTTGTAGCTTCTTAAATTTATCTGTCGGCTACTGATTCTTTCAGGTGGCAGTTGATGGAACATCATATCATAAAGCTTGTTTCAGGTGCAGCCATGGAGGTTGTGTTATTAGCCCATCGAACTACATCACTCATCTGAATCGCCTCTACTGTAAGCACCACCATAACCAACTTTTTAAGGTTAAAGGGAACTTTAGCCAGCTAGACAAGCACGCAAAAATAGAAGAGGTGCCTAAGTTGCCAGTCGCAGAAGTTGCAGAGTAAACTCCATTTATATTCTTTAATAAGCTCCTCTGAGTGACTAAGTCGGATAGTATGTGTCGATCAACGTGTGGATGATTAGTAAGGTGTCCTAGAAGAGACGACGAACGGGCATCATTTCCTCCTAAAACATGAACCATATCATTTTCTGTTTACTCACAGGTTTTTCAGTTTGCGGCTTAATTTTTTTGGTTTGAGAATTTGGGCAAGGTCAGTGAGGTTTGGAAAAGACAATGATTAGGGAGACGGTATCGAGATTTTTAAATTATAAATTGGAGGTTGTGTATTATTGTAGTGTGAAGTGGTTTCGCTTGCTCCCAGTATGAAACCAACTCCGTGAGGCCAACAGACTTATCCGGTTCGTTATTTTGGCTTTCCATTTTCCATGCTTGCTCTGCAGTTTTCATGCAGTTATGGACATGATCTGATCTGATTATAATGTAGAGAGTTGCATGAGACAGATTCTGATCAAATGTGACTTGTTCACAAGTTAGTCTACTTATGCATATTAATGTCTCAGAAACAAACTCTTCTCAAACAGTTTCGTAACAGTTTTGTCCAGCACAAAGTCAAACTCGTGATCGAGATGATGAGAAGCTATTCTGCATATAGAGATGCAGAAAATGAAACGTAGTGGAACATCAGAACTCAAAAGAACATGTGAGAGAAGAGAATAGCTTTATTGCTTTTTCAGTAGACCTCCACTGCTGAATATTCATCATTTGGTCTATAATAGAAGAGAGAGATAGTGGTTCTTACTTCTTATAAGCAAATAGGCCTGTATCATGCTAAATACACACTAGAAATCAGTTGCTAAGTGCAGAACGATGATACAGCATGTGGTCAATCAGAGGGATGCGAGTTACACGGATGGGAAATATTTGTTTAGGTTGAAGGGCAGTGAGTAGAACTCTTCACTTCTTGTGTCTCCTTTGAATGACTTGAACTTGTCCCACCACTCCTTGCCCCTGTCTTTTCTGATTGCATCATCCTTCTTATGCAATGTATTATCCAGGAAATACGCCAAACAGCCCGCGATAAATGGTTCCGAAGACAGAGGAACGTTGATCATGTCATTGAACTTGTAAAGTTGAGAAAATGACAGCTTTAGTCAAAAGAGTAGTCATCTACAAATTTAGGCCTACCATTTGAACCGCATCCACTATTATACAAAATGTAGAGATATATATACAAAAAGAAGTTTGTGCATACCCATCTTGCTCTGGTGTGAACTGGACCATAACCATTGATTGCAGTGTATTCGTTGAAGTACTGCGGCACAGACAATCCCATGAAGAAAGAGAAACCTAATACGAACTTCGTCCGAAAGCTATTTAGATTGCAAAACTGAAGCAAGCTCAGACCGACAGACCCTGCACATTTAGAGTAGATGGGCGTCACAAAAGAAGACTGAGCAACTAACATAAGAGATTACATGCTTGTCATATCGTCAAACTGAAACTCACCCACGTATGCAAAGAAAAGACAATAAAGAGCAGCAATAATGGGTGCGGGGATGGATGCAAAAACTGCTCCAAACTTACCTGCACAAACATGAAAATGTAGTTGTTTGATAAATAGGATAAGTTCCCATTAAAGGAAAAGACTTTCTTTGTTTGCATTTTCATTGTTTTGATATGTCCTTTATGTGTGCATGTGTAAACCAGATGTCACACAAGTAACATACCCAGAACAGAGAAGAAAATCATAAATCCAGCTGCTATCTGCACAACCCTTCTACTGCCAACACGCGTTACAGCCAAGAGGCCGGCATTTTCTCTACATTAAGCAGAAGAGTTTCATGTTATGTTCTCTTCCTCGTCTTATTTGTATGCCATAGCGAAATGTTTCTCATAGGGAAGTTCTTACACTGATACAGAGGAACCATTTACTGTCCCAAACACACCAGATAACAGGATGCCAAAACCCTGGAAAGGATATGAAAAATCGATTAGCATGTAATAATGCCAGAATAAAGTAGTCATCAAAAGACTTATTCGAGTTAAAAAAAAAATCCTTTAAAGTGATAACAAATTCCCATGCTGCTATTAGGTGGTGAGGAAACCTGATGAGTCATTACATTTATGAGGATCATTCACGCCAAGAGTAAAAAGGAAAACACCCAGATAGTTCGAGGAATTTAGCTGAATTTGGGGACAACCGATATGAGAACAAGACAACGCTGTATATAGAGGGAAAGGACCGCGTATTTTCTTTCATGGTTTTGCAGCTTCTGCCTTCTTTGTTCACATATTTTCAATCTTACTGCTTTACTTTTGATAATTTTTCGTTTTCCTTGATCTAGCAGCTTCCAATTAGGTGGCTAAAGTTAACATTCTCCATCCAAAAAATTATAATTCCCACTGGACTCCAGGACAACAGGAATAAATAAAATTCTTATTCTCATATAAGCTTGGTGTAGTCTTCCTATTTCTTCGTTTTTTGCAGATCAGAGTCTTGGATCTGCAGAGGTGTTGTACAGATCCCAAATGACAGAAAGATTGGAGTCTTCATTCTCTTGAAAATCTAGCATTGTGCGGTAAAAGATGAGCCTTTGAGGTAACACGTCCCTATTCCCAGATCAAATGCAGAACCTTGAAACGTCTCTATTCCAAATTACCAAATTCTGTAAATTTCACATGAGTAAATGTAAAAAGAGCTCAAAGTAGCAGCAAGGACATTGAACGCCAACAATGCAATAAAGTAATCATCTCCAGTCCTTGAGGATTCTAAACTATGCATTTGCAAATCCATGTTGAGGAGCAATTTCTTACCTGCCAGCCAACACCACGACTGAGAACAGATGGTGGTAAAGGAGTCGCACTTGCATATCTTGAAACTGCCACAAATGCGCCAGTAGACTGTGCAGAGCCATGCATATATTTCTTTAATAACACTATCGAAACATTTAAGTCCTAGAGAAACCAACAGTCAAAAATCATACCTCCACGAGAGCAACAAAAGAAGCCATCATCATTGCAAAGGCTTCGCCAGCATCGAAGGAAGGTGCTCCCCATTGAAAAGGATACGGAACTCTTATCCTGCCGGCCCAAATTTCAGTCAGGATAGTAAACTTGAAATATAAATAGATAATGACCTTTTATTAGGTCCTATTTTCTTTTCAAACTTCTGTAGCAATGACCATGTTTAGGTGAGTGGCAAAAGATAAATAAAGAATTTTTCAAAATAAAAAACATGGCAGTCAAGTTCTTGATGTTTCATCGACGTTATCTGTCAAAGATAATTTTCATGAGTTGAACTTGATAACATAGCATGTCCGCAACAGATGAAGTCCTCACAAATCTCTTATTGATGAACCAAGATAATTATCAATAACTAGAAACGAAATAGTCTCAAGGTTCTCCTAACTTGTCAATGTCAGCAATTTCATTAGTGTTAGCCTACAGCGGGCTTATGTGTAGATGACAAGCATGATAAAATGAAAAGAAAAAATAGAAATTGACCATGGAGCAGCGTCTATGAGTCCAGAACGATCTGTGCGGCAGCTTAATTGCGTCTTTGGTGCAGCACCGTTATAAGACCCACCAACAGTTAGTAGATGAGCATAAATCCACACAACTACCACCGAGAACATGACAGAAAATCGATCGAACACGTGTTTTCCTGAGCGTATAACCTGAGGCATATACTGCAAAGCAAAAATTTACAACACAACTTCAACTCTGTGAAGATCCCTCCCTCAACTCATATAACGATGAATTGTAAGGAACTATTGGAAATTGAAGTTAATAAATTTTCACAGGAACATTCAAACATGTCTTTCAAAGGACAAACCTGGGAAATGAATATTAAAATTATGAGCTCTGGAAGCCCAATCTCCACGCATTTTGCGACCTGAACATACAAAGCTAATGAATGACTATGTGAAGAATATACTGTCTATAGGCATGCACGACTTGCACATTGCAAGAAAGAACACTTACCCCAGGAAAGCCCAACTCGTATAGCCCAAATCCTGCTAGAGCCACCAACGGGACAGCTGACAGTGGACTCAAGAACCTGAAAATTGAATATCGAGTGAGCAACCGTTGTTTTATAGACTACAATGGGAAGGTACTCATGGTCCTCCAATTACTATGCCTGATCGTGCAAACTAGTGCAGCAGCACATGCACTTCAGAAATCGTCTTCACTCAGGTAGACTACAGCAGGGATTTCTCCCATTCCAATTATGGTGCTAGAACTACATGAGATTTTGTAGCTCAGAGAGAGAGAAGAGAGAGGGAGAGAGAGAGAGAGAGAGAGTGCCTTGTAACATTCCGCCAGAGGCCACTGAATCCTAGGACAATCTGAAGAATGGAAGCAACAATAAGAGATCCCTGGATTGCCCTCATAGTCCTCTTGAATCTCTGAATACATCGTAACAGGATCACATTGTCATATTAAAGAAAATTCGAACAATAATGCTGACCTGTGCACTGAAATGATAAGCAACTTTAATATAAGCACCATAATAAAAGAAGATATGTTCAGATGGCAATACATCAACAGGGTCTGGATAATCACTGAATCGACCAGCAAGGATAATGGAGATTGTTGTTGGAACAAATGTATAAGACCCTCCGATCACAGCAGGCAATCGAGTCCCAAACAAAGTTTGCTGCAATGTGTTTATACCAGCCACGAAAAGTAGTGTCTGGATCACCTCCGCCTTCTCCTCCTGTTAAATAGTGAGGTCAATCGCGTAGTTAAAGATTATCTTGAGACAAGTGGCAAATTTTAGCCATATGCTTTTGAATGGTGCAACTCCTTACATTTCCACCTCCCATTTGTGGGACAAGAGCAGTAGGTATGAGCACGGTTGTACCCAGCATAACAAGAAAATGTTGGAAGCCAAGGAGAATAGCTTCAGCTGCATACATCCCAAACAGTTTATACAATTTATTCAGCGCCTCTTCTAGAACAGAATTCAAGATATATAAAGTTGGTACTAGGTACTACCACAAATTCATCAACAGAAAAATCAGTTTCCCTGCCTAATTATAAAAAATGACTGGAGAAACAGGGGCTTCTTTCCAATAAAGGTGACTCACTTGGCAAAAGCGGCCATAGACCGGATAATTCGACAGACTCATTATCTGTAAACACGTGATGGAATTCACTAACGTGAAATAACCAACACATTTGAAAAAATTACCATCACCCGTGAAAGATCACCAATCACATATAACAGTTTTGTGATCTCAGCTCACGGGTTTGTAGAAGCAGGAAATTGCGTGCGAAGTAACACAGCATGAATATAAACACATAAAAAGAACTTATTCTGATGCATCACACGGAATCACACGAACCATACTTATGAAAACTGGCAGAAGTGGCCTGGAATAGTGAGCTTGAAAATGAGCTCCAGCCTCCAGGAACAAATGGGAGAGCATAGTCAGTGAAGGAAAGAGTTACTCACGCCATGGAGGAGGACTTGTGATGCAGTATGAAACATTGGGCAGTTGATCCTTTGGTGGGTGTGGTGGTGGCTCATCAGGTTTCGCAGCCATTTTTCTTCTACTTCTCTGCTCCTTTGCGCTCTCTCTCTCTCTCTCTGACACTATTCTTGAAAGAACCAAGAAGGCACCCAGCCCAGATTTCAAGAAGCACACGGCAATGCACGAAAAAAATGGACAAGCCTCAAGATTATTACAAAAGACCGAACCACTAGGATCAACCCGTCCAAAAAACAAAGGGTAAAAGGGAGGAATAAAGAGAATGCAGGAGGATAAGAGGTTCGAAAACGAAAGTGAATCTCTAAAGGGTTGGAACTGGGACCAAAAGGATGGGAATCACTGGCCAAAAAAGCTCACGAAAAGAAGCTGGAGAGCTAAAAAAGTGGCCTTCGCTCGCGCAGCATTGGGAAAGCAAGATCAAGAAGCGTTAAAGCTCGAAACTTTACTCGAGAAACCGAGCAGCTAAGAGGCTTTTCTTCAGAACACAGTGCGGGTGAGAGACACCGAATGCACCTGAAGAGCAGTCGAATGTGTGAGAAACGTGGGGATGGCGGTAGAAACTTGAAGAAGAAGCAAGCATGCTGCAGCCAAGACGACAATTCAAGAACAGTTTCAAGCTTGACTGTAAAACAGTTCTCTCGCTTTCCATTTATCAAAACCATGCGAAACTTCCTTTATCCAAGATTAAAATAATTTTCTTTTTAACAAGAAAGTCACGAACTAAATTAAAAATGATAATAATAAGTCCACCAAGCTCGTAGAAAAAACCACAATCGTGCATAATGTTGCTAGGGGTGAGCATGGTTACAGAGTAAAATCCTAAAACCTGAGAACCATCGGTTTCAGGTTTCAAGATATGCATAATAGGTTTTAAGTATAAAAAATTAAGGAACCTGTTTCGATGGATAGGTTTCAAATTTTAGATTAGTGGAACTTAGAACCTAGAATAATTTTTTGTGTTTTTCTTGATCTATGCCTTCGCGTGATCCTACAGTATTCCATGACGTCCAATGATGAGTGTATAATCTAGAACCAATATTTATAACTGAAATATTTACCTTGTTAATGTTTCATATTCTATAAATTGTTATCAGTGGACTCATTAAAAGTGATGATTCAATGTGATTGTTCAATTAAGAATAGAGGTAAAACCTGGAACCTGTGACAGGGTAGATTCTAGGTTTCGAGGTATGTAAAGTAAGTTTCAAATTCTAAAAAATGCGAAACCTGTTTCGACGGGTAGATTTCAAGTTCTAAGTGAAATCTTTATGGAATTTGGAATCGCTCACCGCTAAATACTATGGAGAGCTCAAATCAATAAATGAACAATGGCATTGACTAGGCAACATTATGAGGTTTTCCGCTGTTTATAAAATTAATCATAGTTTTTTATCAGAAACAAAAGGAGTAAATAAAGGGAATTCTAACTTGTCCGATTCTTGAAAACTCTTTCTCTCTTTTTTTAATTTCTCTGCCAATTTCTCCACGCCCTTCAAGACATCTGTCAAGATCATACCGGCGACGAAGCGTCGACAAGATTTGCTCCTCACCAGTTACCACCTAACTTTAAATTATTATAGTGTTGTTTCATATGAAGTGAGAATTGACAGTTGAGGGTGGCAAAGGATATGGAGTTGTCTCTTTCGTTTTGGTCACTCTGCTACGAGTCAATCTCCTCCATGGTAGGACCACAGAGCTACCAGATTCTCTAGCCTTTCTTTTGGCACTTTTTTATGCTTCGATGGGATCTCACGTGGTGGTTTGGCACAACCACAGAGCTACCAGATTCTCTAGCCTTTCTTTTGGCACTTTTTTATGCTTCGATGGGATCTCACGTGGTGGTTT
>BCNH02000011.1:17174326-17227141 GCA_001662345.2 Metrosideros polymorpha var. glaberrima | reverse complement strand
AAAAAACTCAACTGCCGTAGGCCGGCACGCGACCCCAGGCAACGTCGCCTGAGGTCGCTCGATCCAAGTGACTATCACCTGGGTTGCGACCCCCAAGCGACCTCAGGCGGCGTTGCCTGGGTCACACAACCCCAGGCGACGGTCGCCTGGGTCGCGCGATCCCAAGCGACGGTTGCCTGAGGTCGTGCCTGGGTTTGCACGACCTAGGCGACCTCGCTTGAGGTTGCGCAACCCAAGCAAACAGTCGCCGAAGGCCGGCGAACCTCAAGCGGTGGTTGTCGGCCTCCGTCCAGCACACCGAGGTGAAGATGAACAGTGCAAGTTACATTTCAGAAATGCAACTTTCCAAAGTACTTATAGACCTTAGGGAGCTTTCAAGATGCAATTGCATTTCTCCAAAGTGCGCCAAAAAATGTTGCCAAACGGGATTGCATTTGCCCAAATGGCTTTACGGCCCGGAAGCCCCTTCTAAATGCTGAACCAAACGGGACCTTACTAGGATAATGTGTTATTTTACCATTTCAAGATCTCTTTTTTTGCTTCTTGGCATCCATATAAGTAGATTTTTAATGATCCTTATTAACAAAAGGTAAATGTGTCACATATAATTTTTAATGTTACAAAAGTTAATTTAAGAGTAAATATGTCATAATAAGTATAATGTGAGATTTTCGATAGTTTTTGCCTTTTAAATTACCACGACACGGACCCGACCTAAGTACGGGTTGCCCCCTATGCGTTAGCATTTTATTTTTTTTCAATCGAATGTAGCCGCACTTTTCCTTTGGCCACGAAAATAAAAGACAGGAGGAAAATACCGAAATAGCCTGGCACGAGCTCTGACTTCCGTTCATCTTCTTCCTCGTTCGCTCCGCGACTTCGGATCAATCGGATCCTTCTCTTTTGTCTCTTCCTTCTTCTCCACCTCGTCTGTTGATTCCCGATCGATCGCAAATTCGCAGAGCGAAGCACGAATCGACCGCGCGCTACGCCTTAGCGCGAGAAACCACTTCGATCCGATCATCCTCGAACCAATCGCCAGGCTTCAACGCTGTCCATGCGGCGATTTCAACTGCTGTACGTTGCGATCCTCTCTTCTACTTCGCTTCGCGTATTGAGCTAGCCCGTTTGATGCTTCTCTTGCCGATTTATTCCGAGTCCCGGCTCGGCGATGTTTGTTGCTGCTTATGTCTGAGAAATCTGGAATCGCCTCTCCCCTCGCGTAGCTAGGTTTTGGTCATTGTCGGAGAGGTGCGTTTGGCCGAAGAAATCGATGGATGCACGACCGAAAAAGTTGTAATCGCCCTACGTAGATACATAATTCCCGACTGTTTTTCAGGGGTCGTGTTGTAGCTTTGCGAGCAGTCCTGTTACCAACATTCGATTTATCAGTGGTTGTAGAATTAAAGATTGTCGGGCTGTCTGACTCGTGGTTGTATTAAGACGACAGTTGCTTCTTTTATGGTTAAGAAAATGGTAGGAAGGGCCAACCTGTGTAGGTGTAGCACACTTCTCTATCGGTGTTATAGCGAGAGTTTTGGGAATGTCGGGTTTATACCATAGCTACTTGGCCCGGCACGACAATGACAGTTTGGGCTTGAAGTAATTCTCTCTTTATTTTTCCTCGAAGAATTGAAGTTCTGCGACATATGCTTTTAGTTTGAGCTTCTTCTGCAATGTTGCGGTAGATGAGCTGTTTTGTTCTGTTGGGACCTCTGATCAGAGACGTTGGTTAAACAGATGCAGTGGCTCGGTCTGTTTCCGGTCATTATGATGTGTAGCAATTCACAGCTTGCACTGAAGTGAGTACCTCTGAATGTCACTTTCGCTGTAGATCGAGCCCTTTTAGGTAGGATACGTTCCAGTTCAACCGTGTCACGGGACCGTTTAAGCATTAAAGTTTTTCTTTTGGGTCTAGCATCTTCAGCGCAAGCCTTATCATTTCCCACGTCTTGGAGAAATTTCCTGTATTTCGACATGTTGAAAAGATGTGCTCCATGCTTTGTCCGGAATTGACTCGTGAAAGATTTTCATAACTTAATTTTACAGGGAATCTGCTCTTACCAATGAAACAGAAAGCCGCTTCTTTTGCTGGATGTGGCTTGGGACTTCTGGAGGAGGTGTTAAAGCAGGTTGACTGAACCTGAGTCATGGGACAATCTTCATGTTTTGGTGCTGTGTTCTTCTCGAGGAGATAATCATTCTGATGACTCCGCAACACCAGCTTATGTTTGCTTGAACTTTTTAAGTAAGTGACCGCTGATCAATCTTTCCATCTAATGTGCAGTTTCCTACACAATAGGTAACCAATAGATTTTCCAGCTCCAGAAGTGCTCTTGGGAGGTAGTGCATCAAAGCATTTAGTTAAATTGAGAGTTCCGTTCTTTGAGGTGCTTATCCAATTGAACTGGCTTTCGAAAAAACGAAAAGAAGCAAACCGTATCATTTCATTCCACCTTGTTGGGCTGCCATTTTTGTCTAGTTTTTGGCTCAAAATTCACTGATATGCTCTATGGCAGCTTCTTTCTTTTCCTATGTCTTGTTGGCAAATAATTGCCTAGTGAATTTTTACTTTCCTCACCTTTGAGAACATCTTTTGGCTGAACCAATTTTCAGAACTCAACTGAAGACGTTTTGCACCAGGACATTACTTTTTAAAGAGCAACTACAAACCCAATGACTTCCTTGGGAACTTGAGTGCTTGTTGTCACAGTTCAAACTTTGATCTATTGTCACAATGGTCAATGGGTGAAAATGGAAAATTGCTCTGCATAAAATCATGGTGATGAATGGAAGTTGAAGTTGGTTGGAGCTGTTACTGGTGAACAGCTAACAGCTTATGCCCTTTAAGAGTTCATATTGAGATCGTCTCCCGGTGAAAATGTCCGTATCGAAGCAGATTTCCTACGAAAGGTCCATAAATGCGCACTGCACAGCACGCTCACACACTCACCCTTACTGTTTTATTCCACGTTTTTAAAACAGTTGCTTTGATTTTTTCTTTTCCTTTTTATAAATCTATTCATCTGGTTATTCTGGCTAGGGGTTTCTTTTCTATTGCCTCGAGGGCAGTGAATGCAAGATGAAATTGTGTTTATGATGCTCTGTCTGTTCGCTATCTGCAGGAGTTTTAATTGAAGTAGGGTTCTGGGCAGGGGATGATGTCAAAGGACTGAAAGCGACCGCGGTTTTCCTTTTCCAGCTCGCATTTCAGTTGGTTCACCACGCGGATACTCAAATCACTTCAAGTCGTTATCGAAATTAGAAATCCATCTCAAAACTCCAGACTCGTGCAGCACAAGAAAAAAGACTCTTCATCAAACGGAGCTCAACCTTGCAAGTCATTCCAACCGGAAGTGCTGTTGCAAGAAAAAGTTTTTCGGTTCCGTTTTGTGGTAAAAGAAGAATGACAGGTAGGGATGGAGACACACTCGTTAAAAACACTCGTTGTGTCAATGTCTCAATAATTCCCATCGCAGCAGATCACCCACACAGGAGGCGATGATGTTAACGTGCGTGATTTAACGCCATCCAATCCCATCCCATCCCATCCCATCCCATCTCTCTCTCTCTATCTCTCTCACACACGGTTTTGCATACGGTGGTGCCCACATTGGAAATCTCCATTTGGCTGAACTTTAGGACAAAAGGGTCATATCATGCGGGAGTGACTTTGACATCCCCTCAAAGAGCAACATCGTCAGTCGTGTTGGTCGCTTTGCCAGAGAGAAGCGTCATGCTTTTTATTATAAGGGGAAAAAAAAGTTAAAAAAGTTTTTTTCCTTTTCTTCCTGTTGTTGAAAAGTACACCTGAATCTTTCTTCACTGAAACCCAAGGCCGCTTCTGAGGATTGCTTACTCAAGCATGACCGCTCCCTGAAATCAATTTCGATTTTATCTTTTTTCCTTCTTTAGTGTTCCTCCTCTCCGCTATGAAACAGAGTGCATTTATGTTAGATCTCCACCACAATTGTCGTGGTTTGGGCGATCCATGTTGGGACAACTTGGGACAACCTTAACTGTCCTCCTTCATTGCTCTTTTTTTTTTTTGTCTAAAGTGCTGCATCTCACGCCCTTTGACCATCGTACCCTCGGCCCCAACCACTGCCCCTCCATCCGTCTAACCCTCCACTAACCCAATCGATGCTTGTGAATCGCGGTGCTGCCACCAGCACCACACATTGACACCAACTAAATTGAAGTTGGTTGTTCCTCAAGGAACTTGGAGTATGAACGAGCGGCCTTTGAGTAGATCCGAAAAAGATTGATGGTATCGAAAACCAGAAACCGAATATTGTACGGCTGTAAATTGTTTGAAATCGATGTCGTCCACCTGTATTGTGGGAAAACGCCGCATAAGTGCTACACATCTCATAATCATAAGACGTGATGGGCAGGCATCGAACACAGTTTTACCCCTTTATGTTCTCTTCTTTAGAGACGGTCAATATGGATTCAAATTGTTTGATGATAACCCCTATTAGATGCTTATACGTCACATTAGTCGGTTAAAGAGGGTCACATTAGTCGGTTAAAGAGGGGCACGGCGCTTGCCGAATGTCATGCTAGATGTTCGGGACGCATGTACAGGCCTGAAGCTTTTGTTCATGTTGGGCTTACATGGAGGGGGCGCGAGAGCGAACAGCCCTTGCAAGTGATTCTTACTCATGACGCATTAGGCACATCAACATGATGTAGGAGAGCACTGCATAATCATCATCATCATCGTGTACACACACACACACACAAAAAAAAAAAACAGAGGGAACACAGAATAACAGTCGCTGAGCGATATGCTGCATTTTTGCCTCGGGCCCCACCGCAACTTTGCTTGCAATCTCGGACAGACAACGAAGTTGTGTTTTTTTTTCTTTTTTCGCTTTTTCTTTTTTGTTCTTCATTAGAATAAGCAAAGTCAAATGGGGAGGGATCAGTCAACACCGGATCACACCAATCCAGTGCGGTCGAGGTCCATAATTACTGACACGTCATCGCGCCCAAGGTCACCGCCCCGTCACGTTATCGTCGCTCCTGCCCGAACTGCCCGATCCGCCCGTCCCCTGCCCGAGGCCCTGCTAAGTACCAAGTGCGCCTTTTCCTCTTGCCGTCTCTCCTTCTCAATCTATTTTTTTTCCTCACACCAAATTCTCACGTTTCTCTCTCTCTCTCTCTCTCTCTCTCTCTCTCTCTAGATCGAAAGCCGTTTCAAATCGCTTCAGATTCGGCGGATCGGATGGCGAATTGATCGGTCGCCCGAGGACCCTCTCCGGAATCGCTAATTGGGATCGTTTCGAGAGGAGTAGGGTTTGGTTGTCTTGGTGGCTAGGGTTTTCGGATGGTGGATTTAGGGCTCGTCGCGATTATCAGGATTGACGGGAGGCAGCGGGGGATCTTCGCGGATTAGGGTCCTTGCCGAGGGCGACGCAGCTTGGAAAGGAGGATTTCCGCCGGAGGGGTTATTGATGGTAGTCGCTGGAAGTGAAATAGGGATTATTACTATCGAGAGGGCAGGAATAGGGGAAAATGCAAGGCTATGCATGGGAGAGAAGGTGAGGAGAGGAGGGGAGGACGGAGTTGCAATTGGCACATGCGGACGGTCCCCACGCGTGTAGGCGTTGCTGTTGCACCTGATGCTGATGGTTCTTCTTCTTCTTCCGCCTCTTCGTCGCCTAATTTCTTTCACAAGGTATTGTTTGGCGTTCCGGGTCTCGATTCCATTTTGGATTGGATAGGATTGTGTGCGCTCATGGTTCTTCTGCCTTGGTATTCACTATCGCGGCCAATTTACTTCTGGTAGAGTTTGCCTGGTGGGGTAGATTGGTTTGGCTATTGCTGTTTGTTGATTGATGACCAATTCGGAAAATGATGGGAAGCTGGTTTTAAGGATTGGTGAATATGCAGTGATTTCTGGCTCCGTCTTTGCAATGAATTAGTTCTCGTTGGCTTTCAGTTTTGGGGAAGATTGGTTTAGCTATATCTAGCTGTTCATTAATCCAATTGAGCACACGATTGGAGGTTTGTTTTATGTTTAGGTGACTTTCAATTTTTTTGATAAAATTGTGGGTTATAAGGACGTTTCGATGTCCATATCAGTTTTCTGAGCAAAATCTGTGGGTCTATACGATTTTACTATCAGTTTTATTGAATCATTAAGGAGATGGTGGGATTGTGGAGTTTTGATCTAAACGATCTTGAATTTAGATTTGGTGGCTTGAATTGAATTCGTGATTTGTCTTTCTGTTGTTATTGCTTATCAATTATAAATGGTTATTGGCCATCATACTGGAAGGTGGATCTTGGGTGCCCAGAACTTTGCTGGAGAGGCGTCTGTGATGCTTGGCTTTGTTATCTGTCCTTTTGATTGTGAAACACATATGTAATTGAAAACGCATAGACATTTTCTGTATAGTCATGATCTCTCCCCCACTCCCCCTCTCTCTCCCTGTCTTCCCCCCCTCTTCCGTCCTTTGTATTTTTTTTTCTTGGGGACTATCTGGATGATATATTCTTGATGCCTAACTGCTTTTGTTTTAGCAACAAGCCTTTTTTTCCCACCGTTAACCTTTTGCCAATTTTTTGGGTTTTGGTGGTAAAAGGTCTGCAGCTTGTATATGTTGTCATGGTGGACATCATTGCTGTTTTGCCAACATATGGCCGCTTACCAATTGAACAGAAAAAAAGTTCTTTTACAATTTCACTGTTTTTGAACAATTTTTGTTTTTGCCAGTTTGTTGTCAAAACTTCGATTTTATCATGATGCCAATGGTAATCAATGTAAATTAGATTTTGAGTTGCTTGAAACAGTGAGGTTTTGGATTAGTTTTCAAGCTTCAGTTTGCCAGTGCTGAATGCATCTTTCGGTCTTGCTGCTAAGATTGTTTGAGAGAAATGTTCACTAGATGGGGCTCAGATTAATGTTTTTTTGTAACTTTTGTTGGATTGGTCTTTGTACTTTTTTATGCATTTATAGTTCACCTTTTCTGTTGTAGCTTGCTTTCATTGGATGCTCAATTTTTTTTCCTTTTCTTTCCATTCAAGAGATCCGGAAAGAGCAGATTATGTTTTTGTAGGTTTGCAAGTTTCTAATTTTCTCTCTTGAAAAACTGCTAATGCTTCGCTAGAATGGTCATGGTACAGTTGTGAAATGCTCAGTTCTGCTCTTCTGCATCTCCACTTTTGCAAGATTCTGCATCTCCATTTTTGCAAGATTTAGTTGTTTATATGGATGAATGAAGCTTTGAGCTTTCCTCTTTTGTAGGACGGACGCAAGATCAGTGTTGGTGATTGTGCCCTGTTTAAACCACCCCAGGATTCTCCACCTTTTATCGGTATAATTCGTTCATTAACGTTAAGTAAAGAGAACGACTTGAAGTTGGGTGTAAATTGGCTCTATCGGCCTGCTGAAGTCAAGCTTAGCAGAGGCATCCTGCTAGAAGCTGCCCCAAACGAAATCTTTTATTCCTTTCATAGGGATGAGACTCTTGCAGCATCTTTACTCCATCCATGTAAAGTTGCATTTCTTCCAAAAGGTGTTGAACTTCCATCAGGGATCTGTTCTTTTGTTTGTCGACGAGTTTATGACATTTCGAACTGTTGTCTTTGGTGGCTAACTGACCAAGACTATATTAATGTGAGCTTTCTTTCTGTACAACTTCAGTTTGGTGCCCCTAAGTATTCGTTTGTCTGACTAAATTTGACAATTTTTTGGCAGGAACATCAAGAAGAAGTAGATCAGCTATTATATAAGACTCGAATAGAAATGCATGCAACAGTGCAACCAAATGGTCGTTCCCCAAAACGAATGAATGGTCCGACATCAGCTTCACAACTAAAATCTGGTTCAGATTGTGTACAGAATAGTGCTTCATCCTTTGCTTCTCAAAGTAAGGGAAAGAAAAGAGAGCGTGGAGATCAGGGCTCTGAGCCCATTAAACGTGAACGATCTATCAAAATGGATGATGGGGATTCTGGTCACTCTAGATCAGAAAGCTTTTTGAGATATGAAATTGCCAAAATAACAGAGAAAGGAGGCCTTGTGGATTTGGAAGGGGTCGAGAAATTGGTGCAACTCATGCTGCCAGACAGGAGTGAGAAGAAAGTGGATTTAGTTGGCCGCTCGATGCTGACAGGTGTGATTGCAGGCACTGATAAAGTAGAATGCCTCGGCCAGTTTGTTCAACTGAAGGGTCTGTCTGTGTTGGATGAGTGGCTGCAGGAGGTTCATAAGGGGAAAGTTGGTGATGGCAGTAGCCTTAAGGATAATGATAAGTCAGTGGATGAATTTATCTTGGTATTACTTCGAGCACTGGATAAATTACCTGTTAACCTTCATGCCTTACAGATGTGTAATATAGGCAAGTCAGTGAACAATTTGCGTTCTCACAGGAACTCAGAAATTCAAAAGAAGGCAAGAAGTCTCGTCGACACTTGGAAGAAACGTGTTGAGGCTGAAATGAACATCAACGATGCAAAATCTGGTTCAAACCAGGCTGTTTCATGGTCTGCAAGGTCTAAGATTCCTGAGGTTGGTCATGGTGGGAACAGAAACATAGGTGGCTCGTCTGAGGCTGCTACAAAGAGCTCTGTTAGTCTTCCTGCATCTAAAAGTCCTTCGGTAAAGCTTATTCAGGGGGAGACTGCCTCTAAATCTGCTGTATCTCCTGGGTCATTAAAATCAGCCCCTTCACATGCATTAATTGGTGGCAACTTGAAAGATGGACAAGCTCGTAGTGCTGTGGTTAGCAGTGTTTCCGATCTTCCTATGACAATATCGAGAGACGAGAAGAGCAGCAGTTCTAGTCAGTCTCACAACAACAGCCAGTCTTGCTCAAGCGACCATGCAAAGACTGGGGGTCCTCCAGGAAAGGAAGATGCTAGGAGCTCCACAGCTGGTTCCGGCAGGGTCTCTAGTGGTCCTTCACGCCATAAGAAGTTGGTTAATTGCCTCCCTGGATCAAGTGCATCTGGAAGGGAAATGGGGTCTAGCAGAACTTCCTTGCATAGAAATGTGGCTCCAGAAAAAGTGTCTCAGTCTGGATTGACAAGTGAAAGGGCAGGTGATGTGCCGTCCGAGGTGAATAGTCACAAATTGATTGTTAAGATTCCAAACAGAGGCCGTAGTCCTGCTCAAAATGCCAGTGGAGGATCCTTTGATGACCCATCTGTCATGATCAGCAGGGCATCCTCTCCAATGCGCCTGGAAAGGCCTGATCAACTTGATTCTGGTCTGAAGGAGAAGACTGATGCATGCCAAGCTAATATTTCGTCTGATGTGAATGCTGAGTCATGGCAGAATAATGTTTTTAAAGATATGGTGACTGCTGGTGATGAGGGTGATGGGTCCCCAGGAACTGCTTCTCAGGATGACTGTCTCAAGACTGGTGAAAACACTAAGAAGGCATTGGAAACATCAAAAAATGCTATGTCGTCATCAGGGAGTGAGTTTAAATTGGGTAGATTGCCTGAGGCATCTCCTAGCTCCATGAATGCTTTGGTGGAAAGTTGTGTCAAAGTCTTCGAACCTAGTGCTTCTGATTCTGTTGAAGACGATGTTGGAATGAATTTGCTTGCTAGTGTGGCAGCTGGAGAGATGTTAATGTCTGAAATGGTATCTCCTTTTGACTCTCCACGACGAAACCCCTCTGCAGTCGGGCAGTCATGCGTGGGCAATGATTCCAAAATGAACTTATCACCTCGGAACCATTGTCAATCCAGCAAAGCTGCCAATGATTGTGTGCAGAAGGATATGGTTAATGATGACACGCTACTGACCAGGAAAGCAGACAGTAAGGCCTCTCCATTACCATCTGAAGATGTACTTTCAGAAGAGCAGAAGAGAAACCCGAATTCATCCTCTACTGAAATGCTACAGGCTGCAGAACCATGTCCAGAAGGTGACAAAAAAGTAAATGAGTTACCATTGGTCACTTCAGCTGCTAGACTACCTGCAGCCAAACTTTATAAGACTGTTGACAGTGGAAATGATGACGAGTCTAATGAGAAAACAGCAATTGACAGGGTAAAGCAGGATGCTGTTCCTGATTCTAAAACAAAGGCCATTGTCTCTTTGTCATCTGGGAACAAAGCACCCGATGCTGTTTCTAGCGTTGAAGTAGCATCAGTAGCTGCCGAGTTGGGATCTTTCTCCAGCCAAAAGGATGGAAGACAAACGAATGAAGATTCAAAAGATGGCATGCAGGTGGACGAGAGGCCCACTGACACAGTGGTCTCTGAAGATATGAAGCCAAAAGAACTGGTAACGAAAAATATTGATGATGTGAAGGCTGAGAGGACTGATGGGACAGATGTTGGAAATCGAGATGCCCACATGGGGCTGCGGTCTGTTAGTCAGGACGTTTCAGTAGCCACTTCTGGTGCAGGCTTTGCTAATCACAAGGGTGGGGGCTTGGAGGAGAATAAGGAAAGTAGAGCAGATTGTGAGCAGAACTTGTCTCCATCCAAAGGGCTGTCTGACCTTCCTGGGCAAGTAAAAGACACGAGTGCAAAGTCTAGACCGTGCAAGTTGACAGGCAGTGGAGCAGATGAGATCAAGGAGTTCGCTTCACCAGAAGTTTCTTCTCTGGCCGTCGTCGAGGGCGCTGATAAGGATGCAAAAGTTGGGTTTGACTTGAATGAAGGACTCAATACGGATGATGTGAAATATGGTGAGCCAGCAAACTTGGCTGCACATGCAAGCACAGCTGTTGTTCCTTTAGTTAATCGGTTGCCTTTTCCTACCTCTTCCATGTCGACCAGTCTTAGTGCACCAATTCCAGTCGCTGCTGCTGCAAAGGGCCCCTTTGTTCCTCCTGATGATCTGCTGAGGACTAAAGTGGAACTTGGGTGGAAGGGGTCTGCAGCCACGAGTGCATTCAGGCCAGCTGAACCCAGGAAACTACTGGAGATGCCCCTGCTGGCAACAAATCCCCCTCCTAATCTTGATACTGCTTCTGCCAAACCCAGTCGCCCTCCATTGGATATTGACTTGAATGTCCCTGATGAAGGGATTGTTGAAGATGCGGTTTCTAGGAATTCCATTCTGGATAGTACTTCTCTTCCAAGTTTTAAAAGTAATCGCGAGATAGGACGTGATGAGATGAGTAGTTCTGCCCCAACCCGTGGCTCTGGAGGTCTTGGTCTTGATTTAAATCAGATTGATGAAGCTACTGACTTATGGAGCTACTCAACTAGCAGTAATCGCAGACTAGATGTCAACTTTTCATTGGCTAAATCATCAGCTGGTAGTCTTCCCAATGGAACAGACACTGGGGCCCGCAGAGACTTCGATTTGAATGATGGGCCTGCTGTTGATGACTTGAGTGCTGAACCATTAATACCTATTCAGCATACGAGAAGCAGTGTGCCGTCTCAGCAACCTGTTTCGGGCCTCAAGATGAACAATTTGGAGGGAGGGAATTTCTCAAGTTGGTTTCCTCCTGGGAGCACATACTCAGCTGTCGCTATTCCATCAATGTTGTCAAATAGAGGGGAGCAATCTCTACCTGTTGTTGCAACTGGAGGACAACCTAGGATGCTGGGGCCTTCTACTGCTGGGATTCCATTTAATACTGAAATCTACCGTGCGCCAGTGTTGTCATCTTCTCCTGCCGTGGCCTTCCCATCCACTCCATTTCAGTATCCTGTCTTCCCTCCTTATGCCACGAGCTATCCTTTGCAGTCAGCAACTTTTTCAGGTAGTTCGGCGACGTATGTTGATCCATCATCAGGTGGAAGGCTTTGCTTCCCGCCTGTCCATTCGCAGCTACTAGGTCCACCTGGTGCAGTATCTACGCATTACTCGAGACCTTTTATTGTTAGCCTTCCAGATGGTGGTAGTAGTTACGAGAACAATAAAAAGTGGACCAGGCAAGCGTTGGACCTTAATTCTGGGCCTGGAGGGCCTGATTTGGAAGGTAGAGATGAAACGTCGTCGCTTGCACCCAGACAACTCTCCGTAGTGAGTTCACAAGCGTTAGTAGAGGACCAAGCAAGGATGTACCAAGTTTCAAGCGGCATTCTGAAAAGGAAAGAGCCTGACGGAGGGTGGGACAATTACAAGCAGTCCTCTTGGCAGTAGGAATGCACAATAGTACAGTTTGGTGACCTGTAGATGCTTGTAAGTTTTCGTGATGCATTATCGAGGTTATAAGTCTTTGGTTTCAATGGAATCGCTACTGTATATTTGAGGAGCATGCATTCTGGGCATTCACTTTTGTCATTTTTATGTGTGTAAATTTACCGCAGAGTCAATCGTAAGAAAGATATCTGAAAGAATGATGGAGGAATATCTAAGAGAGAGTTGATGGGTGATCGAAGTATGTGTATCCTTGTTTTAACACTAAGGTAGATATGGACAATGATGCCAAGTACGGTGCAGGATAGCGTATGTGATGTGTCAAATTAATGAAGTAGAACTGCAGGTTTGCCTAATTGTATCACTGTTTGCAAAAAGATGGCACATGAAAGGAAGCCTGCTAATAATATGCCTCTGCATTACTGTCTGTCATTCCTCCCTTTTGGTGCTGTTGATAGTAGAGAAGGGCTTTCTTTGGAGAGAAGGAACACTTTGAGGTCATTTCTTGATGATGTTGGTTCTAATAATTGAGGCAAGGAAATGGAGTAACTTTAGTGGAGGGCAAGGTGTTACTGTGATCTTGTTACTTTGCTTTTCTAGAAATTCACTTGTACATTGAAGGTGGATTTGTTATCATTAAAATCATTGACAGTGGTTTATGTTGCATGTTCACTGGTTGATGTAAGCCTCTCACTACATCCTCTTGTTTGCCTCTTTAAAATCAATATGATTTCATGGCGTACTTTACTATGGGGCCTGCGTTTTTTTGGCTATTATGCTGTGCCCCCTCCCCTCCCTCCCTCTCTCTCTGCCTTAGCTCTTTAGTGTTGCTATTCTCACTAGCAAACATCTTAGTTTGATGTCTAGAGTATTTACATGGTTCTTTCATGTGCAGTTTTTTGAGGGTGGGCAATGGCCACCTTCCGGAGGACGTCATCTAACCTGGGATCCTCATTGATGGATGGTGCTGAGTAATTTATGTTGTTCATGGTCTCCAAACCCCTGCTTCTTTGCTGTATCCACTGTACAGGGTAGAGACTGTGTGCGAGATCTGAAGACCATTGGCTGAATATGCTCTCTGGGTGGCTGCGGATCCATTCCCCCGTTGTAGATATTTTGACTGACGGAAAGCATGTCATTTGCATCATCGAAAAACGTAGAGAATTGGTCCAGTACTGGTGTTGGGTGAATCAACTCTGCAAGAAAAAAAAATATGGACCGCAAAGATCATCCATGCTTATCCGGCTTCTGATAATGGCAAAATTGGTTTTGAGCTGCTTTATACAGAAGCTTTTGTATTGTGGTTTAATTTATCCTTTTTAAACTCTCTCTTCGGTCGCATATATGATCAAAATTTCACCTTATTGGGGGTATTGTGAGCTTTGTCTTAATCTGATGTGGCTTAGTTACCGTAGCTCTTTTTGCATCTCTCTTTAGTTGAGGCTTCAAAGCCTCATGAAAAAAAGGTCCTTACTTCGGTCCTGCCAATTCTATTGCATCCTCAATATTCTGATCTCTCTTTGCTTTCCGTTCCAGAAATTGCGGTTATCCAGTTGCCGCGGAAGGAGCTCTCTTCACTTCCAATGTCTGCTTTTAGGAAAGTCTAAATGGGGAAGGAGAGAGAGAGCTTTGTGTGATTCCTATTCCCCGAACCGAAGGCATATATTTGTATCATTATGAGGCTATTTGTTTCGCTACTGCTTTGTTCTGTTTGAGTCAAGTTTCCTTCTCGTTTGCTAGAGTTTTTTCAGATATTTCCTCAAGGGGATCGGAAACTCCACATAATCTCAATGCCATGGTTTAGATGAATCGGGAAAGGGGTTTTTCTGTTGTCTTTTGAAGGAGTGGTCCGCGTTTCTGAAGCCCCGATATCGGACGAACGCTTGTTTGAAAGAATGACAGATCTATTCTTTTGTGATCTAACTATCATCATTATCCAGAGGGCCGGATCTTCCGGAAGTTGTAGAAACGCCTGTTCAATGGCCATATGATTCTTACGATACCCCACGGTAAAACAACCCAGTCAGACTTAACCGAGCAGGTTCTCCCCATGACCGTTTTGAATTTGGCCATGCCAGAGCTTCCTTCCAGCCCAGAGGTTAGCGCTCACAAGTGGAAAAGACAAAGCACCTTTCTTTTTTTTTTATCTGAGAATGGTGGCGAGCTTACTCAGTTTAAACCAAATACACTGAAAAACAATCTGAATCGATGTCTCGGACGGAACCGAGACAATGAACAAAAAGAGATATGAGGCATCATACTAAGCAGTTTTCCTTCCAGGGACATGCTAAAAATGAAAACAACTGAGACAAACAGATGCAAATTATTGTCAGGTAGAACCGAGGCTGCTTTGCTATACAAAGAATTCTATGTGGAAGTTCGAAAACCATTAAAATGTCCTGTCCATCAGATCTGATCGTATGGGAGAGTGAGGATCTGGCATGCCTGCGAGAGTTGAATCACAAACCTCCCACCGTCATAGCTCACATGAGACACACAAGGCTCCTCCCAGAAAAGATGTTTCTGCAACTCACACAAACAGATTATGCACCAAAAATCTCTGGTCTTGATGATGAGCAATGGTGTATGTGATTTCATACTGAAATATCTGTACTCTTATGAGTAAGGGTTGATGATTAGGAACATTATGAGGTATTAGGAACAGTATGATAAAGGGTATGGAGAACGTAGATCTAACTATGCCATGTCTGTGAGCTAAGAACAGATTGACATTCCCATCAAGAACAAATGCACCTAAGAGTTATGTTTCAGATCCACGCAGATTTTAATGGTACCGGTAAAGAGTTCTATAGCTCACAGAACAGAAAGTTCAACTAAGGATTTTATAATGAGGGACAAGATCAAAGGCCTACTTTCTAAAAATGAAGAATGAGCAAAGGCATGATTTTTGCAGACAGTGATCTACTGCTAGGCATTATGGACATTTACACAGCACATGAACCAAAGTGAACTAGAGAAGAAAAAAAAAATTCCGAATGAATCATAAACCTTAAACTGGCAGGTTTAGATACGTTTTCATCTATTTTACCACAAAACTAACTTCTTATCATATTGGTTAAGAGTCACGTCATTTTAACAATGCGACGACATGACACATTGCTTACCAGACCACAACGGTAGCACATACGGCACCTCTTATATGAACAGAAGCATCTAGCTTCTCTTTGTGTTGTCACCTTTCCAGTTGAAGTCTCTTAAACAGTCATCGTTACATCCGTATCTGCTTTTTGTTAAATAGATGCTATTTGAAATGAACATAACCAATAATAAGTTTGCCATCACTCAGTGCTTCAGCTAATATCATCACCCAACTGAATGAGCAACATTAATGTATGCATTCTTCAAAAAAATAGAGAAGGATTATTAGAAATGAAGGTACTGACTGGAGGCATCCTCGACGGGGCTTTTTCTTCTCCTTTTGTTTCTGCGGCGGTTTAATAACTACCTTGATTGCTGCATCAAAGACTGCTTTTACATTCTGCAATTCAATGGAGCAGTTATTAGAATGATGACAACGAATCATGAGGTAATAATGAAAAAACCACAGCAAAAAAAAAAAATGTCGAGCCAGATATAATATGTTTTCGTAGTAAGGCAGAAAGAACACTCATTTTTTATTTTTACGTGTTGGAATCTAGTTATAACTCTTAATTAGGTCAACTTGGGAGTATCTTATGAGAATACCACACAATCAAGTGCAGTATTATCAGATACATTTTGCTGCAGGAAAATTATGATTAAGCCAGTTAAAGCTGATTGAAGTGAATAAAAGCAAGAAAAGATGGCTGAGCGAACATAAAAAATGTTAATGAACCACCACAAGTTCAATGCTTGCAGCTTTTTTATTTCTGCAATATTATTCTAATTCCACAGTTGTATCAGTGCTTATAGTATGTCTAGTATCGTTTGAAGTATAATCACTCACCTGTCAGTCAGTGACTGTGCCAAAGGTTATCTGGCACTTCATTATTCGTGACTTTCTAATCTATTCAGGACCGAAGCTTATCAGTCAGAAAGATAAAGCAGTTGCCTAAGTATGCCAGGATCGCAATCTACAATCAGAAGTCACTATCTACTAAATGACAAAGTTGAAACAAACAATGGGAAGGGAAAACTTCCATCTCCTATCTCTCGAACAGCTGTGCTGATGGAAGAAGTTTACCAAGAAATGGAATATCCTGCTGCTTGGAGAGGCTGCTTTCGTTAGTCTAACATCAGTAGGACAAGCCCGACTTGCTTAGACACAGAATTACATGAGAAGCTAGTTAAGGTCAGGGTACTTTCACGTAGTATCGATGAGGTCCAGACTTGTTAAAAGTTTTGACTCAATGAATAAGAAAAGATAATTATAAATTGGTTATAGAGGGGAAAGAAAGAGGGAAAACAAGAGATCTAAACCAAGTAAGATGCATTACGCGTGAAAATTAAGTCGATGATTTGGACAATAAAGTTAAGAGCAAAAGTGTGCAAGTTACTGAAAGAAACGCATAACTAGGATGACCAATTACATTTTGTGCCAGAAAAATCAGCCATTGCATAAGTGGAGGAACGACATAAGGAAGAACATAACAATTTGCATATTGTTGTCATTGAGGTGTGGAAACCATATGACAAGATCTTTGAGAAGTCCCTTAAGGGTTTCTTTGACGTGTTGCATATATTATTTTAGAACACATGCATGCCAGCAAAGTTGCAAGTAATGATTTCAGAAAGGAAACTTTTGAGGAGCGACAGATAATTCCCCAATAACAAGAAGTTTCATCAAGATTCAGCTTGTGCTACTTATCCTTTTGCTTTTTACAGCACATGCCTTTTGCTGACACTACGACACTAGCAGAGGATATTCGAGCAAATAGAAAATGCGAAGATTAAAGTCTGTCAATGACGGACCATATAAGGTGCAAATTCAGCAAATGAAAGGTTCCACATGAAAGAGGGATGAGTAATCAAGTGTAAGAAATATTAGAAAGAGCGGTTGTAGTATCTTGGATCTACTATGCAAAAGGGAAGAGGGTCCATGGAAGATGGTTTGCACATCTGCTAGGATAGCCTATTGAAGCTTTTGATGATGTGGATGTAAGTGAAATACAGGAAGAGAAGGCTTAAGAAGACAGTGGAAGGAAACTCCAAAGAGAGATTTTTGTACTTGAATATTACAGAAAACTTGAAATTATACGATACAAAATAGCTTAAGAGGATCCATGCAGCGGCCTCATTTGGCGGGAAAGGACTTGATTATGTCTGGTTCTTTCAGTGAATCACATGTCCATGATCCGCTAATATCCCCAACAGAAAGCTTAAGTGATATGCCTAGTTTCACATAGGTAAAACGTCTAATTACATCTCCACAGTAGCATTTGAAGTTTCTCTCAATATAGTGACATAATTTAAAATGTTGGAAGAATAATGCAACAAATGAAATGAACTGAAGTTCAGTGTTCAGCGTGAAGTACTCCAAAGTCGACAGATTCCCTTTAAATTAGCATTCCCAGATACACATACTTGTTATTCAAAGTGTCATGAACTCCATTCGTCAACATGGCAGTTACATGTTAGTGTAGCTCTAAGAAGTAAGAAGGACATTCGTTAATTGCAATTGCACTAAACCAATGGGTGATTTTAAGCACCTGTTGTGTTTTGGAGCTGCACTCAATGTAATATGTAGCACCAATTTGTTTGCGAAGCTCCTCACCCTGAAAGCATAGATCCACCACATTTAGTAGACCAAGTCTTATTCACTGTTGATGCATAATGAGGTGCTGAATAGATACCAAACCTGTGCAGTGGTAACAGGCACTAGACCAGGATGATCGGCTAAATAGTGCTTGTCCTCACGAAGATCTACATACTCAGATAATTCATTAAAATGGAAATAACCATTGCCTAGTATGACTCTAATACCATGAAAAATAAACTCTGGATTCCCTAGAATTTAACAGAAGCAATGAAAGTCTTAACCCTCTAGAATGGTTCTCTTGTTAGAACACTGAATAAGCAATAGAAAGGAAAAAAGAGTTAAAGAACTCAAGAATGAATGGAGGAACTGGGAAGGGAAATATATGCAAAATTCTCTATAAATACGACATGCTATTTATGATGACTCATTTGGTGACTAATGATACAATTAACTGGAAGTCAGAACAGGAAAGGAAGGATGAACATTCTCTACGTATTGATCATTACAAATAAACCTCTTTGCATGACACTGAAAAGTAGACCTATATCAGAAATTGTTCATAGGGAATCTGTTCAAAAGTCAGTGTGTTTACTTTGATTACCTTTCACCCTAGCCTAGTAAGTGTAATCAAACATTCAAGAATCTTATGGTAACGACGATTCAATTAATTGATGCCAACTCCTACAAGATTTTTCTATCATCTAGATCCAACAACTAGTTCCCTACGGTGATGCCAATTCAAGATTTTCTATATCCCAATCACTTGTATATAAACTTAATGCTACCATCCATTATCCATAGAAGGTGCAATGTGTCAGCACTCCAGAAACCAGATGGTAATTTTTTTAATGGCCATGGGAGCCATTAGTATACAAGGCACAGCACAAATGCGCACAAATGCCACTGCAAACAGCAGCAACCACCAAAGTTAGATAATTTTTTTTTTTGGTCGAAAGTTAGATGAAAAATTGACTAACACGTTTCTGAGTCCTCAATATAGAAAGTCTTCAGCAAATTGATTTAGTGGCATTCTCTTAGTCATCTCTAAGCAATACAGTCACTCCAAGTTATGCTATTGGACCATTTGTGCTTCATAAAGCCTAACAGAAGAGCAAGTGATCTCACATACTAAGTTGGTCAAAGTCAAGCCCGTTGCATAAAGGCATGATATCTACGGACAGGTCGAGTTAAAGGAGTCGCATTTCAGGATAGGTTCAGAGAGACAAAACTAAGATGGTTTCACCAAAATTAGAATAGCATCAAGCCTGGAATCAATTTTGAGACTGCCTGAACCAAAATGAAACGTACAGCAAGGGCAGAGAAGAAGGCTACAGAAACCCTTTAACTCTACTAGGTTCTTGAAGCAAATAAATGATCATCTTAAAGCATTGAACATTATTGCATTGCAAGGAGCCAAAACAGTTGAAAACAAATGTGCACCAGAACCCCATTTGGTAAACTTAAGGCTTCAAGAGTTGAGTCAACTCGAGAAGCTCAAAATCTTGGGTGACGTGGTATTATACAAGCTGTGCTCGATATCACTCCAAGCTCTCATAAATAAAATTGTCACTAAAACCAACTTAAAGAATGCTCCTTATATGGTGTTTGCATAAAAGTATTACAAGATCATAAACATGCTATTCTGATAAACTAGCAGCAAGACACCGAAAGGTGTCCACTTAGTCAAGTCAACCGTCCGACTTAACGTTTGACTATCACACAGAGCCAAAAAAAAAAATATCAACAACCAAGACAAGGATTCTGGGAAAATTGCAGCCTTCTCAGTATAGATAAGTCATTTAACTTACCTAATTTGGTACCCACAAGGACCAGAGGGATTCCTGGCGAATAATGCTGGAGTTCAGGGATCCACTGGCCAACAGATGGTCATCAGAAACTCGACACTTAATCATTGTGTAGTGCAACAAAAAATTGTGGAAATAACAATTTGGAAGTGGAACCTTTTTAAGTATGTTCTCGTAGCTAGCTCGACTAACTAAAGAGAAAGCCAAGACAAAGACATCTGCTCCTCTGTAGCTCAGGGGTCTTAATCTATTGTAATCTTCTTGCCCTGGCATCCAAACGCATATTCAGTGCAACAAAACAATGCACTCAGATAAATGAGTAAGGCAAGCAAATCGAATAGGCCCATGAAATCCAAGTGCAATGGCCTTTCAAAGCTCTAAACATCAACGAGAGCACCGAGTTCTTACCAGCAGTATCCCAGAGTCCCAGGTTCACAGTGGTACCTTCAACTACTACATTTGCACTGAAGTTATCAAACACTGTCGGTATATAATCCTGATCATATTACAGACAACAGGAAAGATTTAGATGCAACAAAGATATAAGAAAAGTAAAAAGCTGACAAATTGAATAATGCAAGATATAATCCATCTCTTCCAATGAGCATGTAAGGTAAATAACCACAACTTATAGAGTAAGAAACGCAATTTTGAGGGGTTAATAAAATACTGGCCATAAAGCAAAAACTCTTCACAGGAATCTTGATGAGACAAAAAAGGCACTAACTCTTGCAAGGGTATGACCAAAGAGCAACAAAAACAAAAAGGGGGGGCGAAACCTAGAATCAGAAAAACACAAACAGTACAAAAATCAAGAAAGGCAAAAAATTTATCAGTGACTGGGATACCCAAGAAGTCCCAATGAGTCAGCAAGCCATTTACTCTCCTTTTTTTTCTTTCTTGCTATACTTTTTGGATAAAAAGGGGAAGAACATACAGTTGGAAACTTGTTGCTGGTGTAGCAGATGAGCATGCAAGTCTTGCCCACAGCCCCATCACCAACTGTCACACATTTGATGAATCTTGACGCGCTTGCAGCCATTGAAGAAACACCCCCCGGGAAGAAAGGGAACAAAGAAGCTCCCTTGAATCTAAAAACCGGAAATTTTCTGGGAATTCTCTGGGTTTTGTGAACTTTCTCCTTTTGCTTTTGGGGTTATATTTCGTTGCTGTTGGAGCAGAACAGGGTTTAACGCCTTTTATGATTCGAGCAAGTGTGCCCGCTATTGCGGTGGATCACATGATTCTCACTCATTAGCTGCTGTTCTTTACACTTTATCGTGTTGTTGATGTCTGCTTGGCTTGGCTAAACATTGCGGGGTTCATTGATCTTTGACAGTAATGACAGGGAAACTTTACTGGCCCGGTTCAAGGAGACAACTTGGGAAATTTATGAAACAACCGATATTCCCAGAAAAATAAAGGAGACATCTTTGTTTCGACGTTTTGCATTGAGTAATGGACTACTACCTATGACGGTCTCTTGGACCACTGCCTGGACCTCCCCCTGGTCAACGGTTCACCAAATTTCACAGCCCTCATGCAACCAAACCAATTAAAAAAATTGGGGTGGGGCAATTCTTGGAAACTTTTATTGGTCCTCATAGTATCTGAAAGATAACTTACGTCAAAGAATGCTTTAAGGTACCTGCTGCATCACGGTAGATCAAGGCGGGAGTGCTTCGAACATGTAAGATATGGTGATTACATTGGATGTGTATAGAATTCTTCATACGTCGATTGAATTTTTTTATTTATTATTCTTTTACAACTTTTCAGGTCGAGGATATTGCGACTAATGTATCAAGGATGCTCGACAAACTTCTTAACATTCAATTCATGAGACGGTAGGTTTATAATTTCTCTTTTCACATGGTTTTGATGAAAAAAAAAAGAGAAGGAAAAGGAAGTGGGGACTCAAGCTAGCTAGTGTAGCAGCTATGCTTTACTCTTTAAGAGGGTTGGTTGAGGACATGAGTAAAGATGAAGCAAGAATGACAAAAGTGAAAGAATCTGTATGCATATATGGTAAAAGAAAAGTCATAGGAAAGGAGATTCATGTGTTCAGTGAAACCTTAAAGAAGGTAAAAGTTTATGAGCTACTAATTACTGGCAGTAATTTTGTTACAAGAATGGTAATTTTTTCTTCTGGGCTACTAATTACTTGGTAAGCAATAATTTTTTTTTAATGATATTTTCAGCTTAAGGTACTATGGAACCACCATTTTCATTACCCCCCTCCTTCTTCTCACACCAATAGCTGGAGTAGTCATTTCCAGTTCCATCATAGCTATTAAAAAATAAGAAATAAAAAAAAAATTGTTGCTTAAAGGTATGTTATGGAGCATGTCTTAGTGTTCTTGGTCCATCATGAATGTATCTTTCTCTGTGCAAGATTGCTTAGTCTTCAATGCTAGTCACCATGATGGTTGTTTAGAAATGGCACTTTTGATGTGGGTTGCAATCCATTTTTGTGTTGGTGAATTTGAATTCCGGGACACTTTTTTTTTTTTTCTTTTTTCCATCTGTTTAACTTGCGTTTCAAGTTTGTCTTGACTAAGGTTTGCAAGTGCCTTGTCCTGAGCTTTTCCCCTCCAATGGGCCTACTGATTTCAAGCTTTTCGCCCATTCTCTTTGCTCTCGACCCTGTCTTCCGACTTCCGTCGGCCTGAACGGTCCGGATTGTCGTCGCCGGCCGCATCGACGTCAATTCCTCTGCGTGAAATTTGTCTATCCCTTTTGGTCGTGATCAAACTTTTTTCGAATGACCCGAGGTTGTAAGCGCAAAGGCCTAACTGCCTAGAGATCTCAGAACACTCTGCAAGTCCATGAATGAAATAAGTTGACCCTGCAAGTGGCATTGACCTGGAGTATATATCTTAAGGTCATTTTGGCAAGACACCTTAAGGTGTATATTTCCATAGTCTCGTATTACGAGATTGTTAGACATCGAATCATGAGATAAGTACAAGATGCATCAATCTACTTCACAAGGAAGCATATCATGCATTGATTAGGTGACTAACGTGGTGCAACGAGCTAACCACAACGCCTCTATACATATGATTTAGCTTTTTGTCTTGTACTTTATTTTTATTAGGGAAAAAAACCACCAAAAATTTCAAACTTTACCCTCTATGACACATTTACTTCAATTTTTTTTTGTACACTAAAGACTCCAAACTTGTACCCATGCAGCATATTTACCTCAATTTTTTCTATGACACCAAAAACCCCAAACTTATACTTATGTGACACATTCACCTCACCTGAAACAAAAAGACACATTTACCGCCAATTTTTTTTATTTTCACTTTTTATTAAATAGAATATTTTAAAATATTTTAAAAAAGAAAAACAAAAGGAAAAATAGGAGAAGGGCGGCAGGCCCTCTCCGCCGTCGCCCTCATCGTTGGAGAGGGCCGGCCGCTGGCGAGGGCCCGGCGACTCTCGCCCAGATCTAGGTGAGGGTTGTGCATTGCCGACCTTCACCAGCCTCGCCAAGGCCCTACCGGCCCTCTCTGGTGATTGGAGCGGCGGTGGCGAGGGCCTACCGCCCTTGCCCCTGTTTTCCTTTTTTTCTATTTTAAAATATTCTATTTAACAAAAAAAGATAAAAAGGCGAAAATGCCCCTTGGATCAGGCAATTTTTTTGGGATAAATGTGTCATACGAATAGAATTTTAGGATTTTTTGTGTCGTAAAAAGAAATTTTGAGTAAATTTATCACAATATACAAGTTTAGGGTTTTTTTTGTGATTTTTTCCCGTTTTATTATAGAAAGTCATGCATTAATAGGTTTGTTTTTTCACGTGTCATTGTAACCGCCGCACTCGATAACTTGTGCTACCTCCCACCTGTGCACGGGTGACACTGGGCTCAGCATTTCGGCAAATTTAAGTCCAATCACAAAACTTGGCCCACGACTAATTAATCTCTCGAGCTCTCAAATTTTAAAGAGGGACGCCCAATCTTCCCAAACCCCAAAAAATAAGTAAGTTTTAAAAATTTTAAAATAACTTCCTAACAATTAAAAAATAAATAAAAGAGTTCCATGACCCGCGACTACTTTTCTTTTTTACCCGCGACTACTTCAAATAAAGGAAAAATGACACTAGTAGCTTGTAGTCCAGTGTCATTTATGAACTTTTAATTCGTTTAATATAGTTCTTGAACTATTCTTAATTGTTCGGGATATGTTCACTAAAAGTCATAAAAATTTTCATGAAAGTATAATTGAGTCCTAAAACTTGCAAAAAAGTGTGATTAAGTCCTAAAACTTGTTAAATTGGTTTAATCAAGTCCTTCGGCTAACTCGGTCCAATTTGGCTAACAAAAATGCTGACATGACATTTTTTAAAATATTTTCTTTCTCCTACATGGAGACGACATGGCTAAAACGACGTCGTTTTAATCCAAATCTAATTTTAAATCTAATTTTTTTATTAAAAAAAACATCAACCAACCAAGTTAAGTAAACACAATAATTCAACACATTATTATTGAACTTACTCACACTGAATGTCAAAATTCAAATTAAATTAACAAACATCAACCAATCAAGTTAAAAGTACTAAGTAGATTAATCTAATTTAGTCCATAGAGTTTTCATTTACCTTAGATAAAAGACTTGAACAACTCTAAGCTGCAATTACATTAAAAACAAAATTTAACAACTCTCGATTTATATAAAAAAAAAAACAACGACACTAGTTTAATAAAAGAAAATAAAGTCAATAAATTTACATTGTAAACTCTTGAAAGATTCTGACAAAAAAAAACTCTTGAAAGATGGAATTAGAAGTTTCAACTCACCTTTACTTTCACTCAAAAAGATTGAAAAGCAGATTGAAAAAAGAAAGTTGAAGGCTTGAAGGATTTTGAGATGGGATTATCCGGCCAAGAGGGAAATATATTTGGAAGGCTTGACAAGAGTTATCAAGAGATAAAGAACTAAAAAGTCATGAGGGATATGTTCACGATAAGTCCTAAAGCTTGTAAAAAAAGTGTGTTTGAGTCTTAAAACTTACAAAAAGTTCAAACAAGTTCTAAAACTTGTCACAAAAATGTATTTGAGTCCTAAAACTTTCAAAAAGTGCAATCAAGTCCTAAATTCTGTCATATTGGTCCAATCAAATTCTAAAACTTGTCATACTGATCAAATCAAGTCTTTTCTTAAAGTTTTATGACTCATTTGCACTTTTTTGACAAGTTTTAGGACTTGCTTGAACTTTTTGCAAGTTTTAGGGCTCAAACGCACTTTTTTTACAAATTTTATGACTTGTTTGAATTTTTTACAAATTTTAGGACTCAAATGCACTTTCTTTACAAGTTTTATGACTTATTGTGAACATATCCCAAGTAATAATAACCTTGGGTTTAAATTTTGTGGCAGGAGATATGTGGTCAAGTAATAACATTACAAATTGCTTAACTTTTTTTTTTATATCGAAAAATGGCTTAACTTAAATGATTTCAAAGTAGATATTTTGCTAAGTTACTTTAATATATTACATTTCTGTACGTATATAATGAAACCGTTGGTTCTACATAAACACCGATAGTTCAGAAAAATATTTTGAACCCATTGAAATGTTCAGCAAAAGTTACCGGACACTAAGAAAATCTCAACTCAATAAATTTTTATCTGAAAATTATCCGATACGTTCTTTGGAGCATATCAATTCCTGTCAACAAAAAATGGCGATACGTACTTCTCCGTCACTCTATATAATCAACTTATGAATAAATACCCATTAATATAATCCTAACGAAACCGCATTGCGGAAAATCAAGGACACGAGAAATATCTTTAGGATTTTCCCCACATCACAAAGTCAATAAAATAACTAAGATTTCACTCTTGACATTTATTACCTTTATATCTTATACATTATAAATTAACATAAAAATCTCGGATGTCACACTTCCACTCTTGTTTGGTCTAATAAAAGGACTACATTGAACATTTAAGGATAATTTAAGGATTGCATTGAGCATTAAAAGTCTGAGAATAAGATTGCATATTGCATAAAAGTTTAGAGACTACAAGCCATTTTGCCTCAAACAAATTCAATAGCAGCTCCAACGAGGAAAAGAATTCACGAGACGCCTCTAGACCAATCCATTTAACAATGCGAGGAGTACTACAAACATGTGGTGAACTTAATTAGCAAAAATTTTATTTGTAGAAACTCGAGTCTGTCGTTCGACGCCACCCCTAAATGGAGAAAATTATCCAAAAAGCCCTAAACCTATTATATTTTCGCCAATTCAACCATAAACTTTTTAATTGTGTTAATTGAGTCTTAAACATTTTTACGTTTTGTCAATTGAGTCAATCTGACCAATTTTGGCCGGATATTGCAAACGTGGACACCGTTCGCCTTATGTGGCACGGCCAGCGTGGACGTAGACAAATTTTCATAATATTTTAGTTAATTTATTGGAATTTTTTAATTAATTTGTTTTTTTTTTTTTGGTCTTTTCTTCTCTTGTCCTTCTTTACTCTCTTTTTTCCCCTTTTTCCCTCTACCGGCCTCAATTGAGGGCCGCCCTTGCTGGCCATTGTCGAGCCTCATCGATGGCCAGTGGAGGTCACTGGCCTCAGGCTCGGGATGCCCCTTGCTAGATTGGGTGAGGTTGAGGGTTGGCCTCGCCAGCCCAAGTAAGGGCGACCCACACTTGAGGGTAGGCAATGGCCGACAAAGGGAAAAATGGAAAAAGAAAGGAAAAGAAGAGTAAAGGAAAATTAGAAAAAAGGAAAAGAGAAGGAGAGAAGAAAAAAATAAAAAAATATTATAATATTATAAAAAATTGTCCACGTTAATGTTAACCATATCATGTAGGATACTCAGCATTCACGTTAGTAATTTTCGGTTAAAATTGGCCGGATTGACTCAATTAGCAAAATATGAAAAAATTTAGGACTTAAGTGACACAATTAAAAGATTTAGGATTTAATTAATAAAAATATAATATATTTAAGACTTTTTAGATAATAATCCATCTCAAATGTGAATAGCTAAGTCGCAATCCATGTGAACGTGCCACGGTCCAGGCCCATCAGCGAACCAGTGTCCCAACTTTAGAAGCTACCTTTCTCCAAATATTATTATACCCTACAAATATAAAATTGCACATGACAAAAATTATTACCACGTTGATCCACATCCAAAATGGTCCACCCGAGTCTTCATTTATTTGCGACCAGAAAAAAAAAGTCTTAATTTATTATATTCTCAACGTTTACAACCGCACTAAAATCTATAAAATATATAAGAAACTTCTCCTCTTGAATCGAAAAAGGAGCAAAGCTGGTGGCCATTAATAATTAAAGTTCAGATTATTTTAATTTAACAACATAGCTTAGTGCTTAAACAAAGCATTGGCTAACTTTGATAATGACATAAATGGTTTCTTAATTTTGTCCTAATGTACAGTTTGGTCCATGAACTTTTAATTTATTCAATGTGATTCCTGCACTTTAACCCCATATGCAATATAATCCATAGACTTTTAATTAGTTTAATGTGATTAATGGACTTTTGATACATGTTCAATGTAATTCCTAAATTATATAAAAATGTTCAACGTTATCCTTCCATTAATGTAAGATTAGAGACAACACTGAATATTTTAATATAGTTTAGGGACTAAATTGAATATGTATAAAATGTTTATAGACCACATTGAATAAATTAAAATTTTAAGGACTATATTACGTAGTGGATCAAAGTTCAGACAACATTTGATTCATTTCCCTCCAATCTACAAACTATCGACCGGCACCTTGTCGTCGCTACGATGTTTGTCTTCCACGCATTCAACTTCTTATTTCAATCCGAACACGGGAAAATTTAAATTTTAAAAAAAAATGGAGGAAGGAAGAAAGAAACAAGGAAAATGGTCATCCTCTTTCCTGGCTCTGTCTCTCTGCAGCTACCGTGGACGAGGGGACACGGAAGATTCACCGAAAGATTCACGCCATTTCCCTCCATTTCCAGCTCCGCCGCCGCTGCTCTTTAAGCCACTCGCTCCGGTCGATCGCATTCGAAATCGGAGACTGCCCGACCAAGAAGACTCTGGTCTGCGTTCTGCATCGACAGCACTGAACACGGATGGGCGATGCCAAACGCAAGAGGGGCCGGAAGTCGAAACCCGCCTCCAAGACGACCGCCACCACCGCCGAAGCCGCCGGCCTTCGCCCCGCTGCCGACGAGAAGTTCGCCGTCGGGAACGCGGAGATGATCGAGCCCGCCAGCAGCGCCGCCGCGCGCCGCCGCCGCAGCAGGAATCGCCACGAGGCGTCGGACAAGCCCGAGGCTTCCTTGCCGGCCATCGTGCCTGCGCGGAGTGTCCCCCGCGGCGTCGAGAGCGGCGACTTCGCTGTGGCCGCAGGCGATTTGCTGCGGCGCGCGGTGGCGGCCGAGATGGCAGAGGAGGCCGTGGCGAGGGTGGCCCCGGCGATGGACTCGGTGGTGAAAGTGTTGTGTGTGCACACGGAGCCGAATTTCTCGCTCCCGTGGCAGAAGAAGAGGCAATACAGCAGTAACAGCAGTGGGTTTGTGATTAAGGGGAGGAGAGTTTTGACGAATGCGCATTCGGTGGAGCATTACACGCAGGTGAAGGTGAAGAAGCGTGGGTCTGATACCAAGTACTTGGCCAAGGTGTTGGCAATTGGGACTGAATGTGACATTGGTATGTCCTCATTGAACTTAGTCTACTTCTTTTCCTTGTCAATATTTTGAATTCTTTTAATTTTCTCCGATACTGTTACCGTTTAAGGTAGGCTGTCTGTGCCTCTGTGATTGTTTGTTGTGATACGTTTTGTGGTGATTATGATTAGGCCGGCTTTCTAGCATTCTCGACATCTAGAAACAGGTCTTGGGTACTCATTGCTTATAAAATTTCTGAAGACTACAGAAGTTCATTGAATAAAGTTTCTAGACTACCTGTTAGCGCGTGTGCTGTGTGGTAAAATGATACCGGTTGTCAGCAGAAGTATCTTTTTTAGGGACATTAGGTGATGTCAAGCTCGTGGGGTGAAATGAAATTGAGAAATATGACAGTCCTTGCATTGTGAAGTCAAATGTTCACTTTGTGGTGTGCAGCTATGCTTACGGTTGATGATGATGAGTTTTGGGAAGGAGTGTCATCTGTGGAATTTGGGGATTTGCCTGCACTTCAGGATGCCGTGACTGTTGTCGGCTATCCTATTGGCGGAGACACAGTATCTGTGACTAGTGGTGTGGTATCACGTATTGAGATCTTGTCATATGTCCATGGTTCCACTGAGCTGCTCGGACTGCAGGTTTTCGTTTTATACGTTACTGATCTTTTGATTTTTTAACATTTCTGGCAGGCAATAGTTACATCTTCTGACACATTAAACATTGCCTGATACCTTTCTTTGGTCATGGTTCAAGATTGATGCAGCTATAAATTCTGGCAATTCGGGTGGCCCTGCCTTTAATAATAAGGGCAATTGTGTGGGTATTGCGTTTCAGTCCCTTAAACAAGAAGATGTGGAGAACATTGGTTATGTCATACCGACACCAGTAATCATGCATTTTATTCAAGACTATGAGAAGAATGGAGCATATACGGGTACTTTTCAAAACCCCCACGCTGCGAACCCAAAAAAAAGAAAACCCAAACCCCCCAAAAAACATTCCCGGGCCTTCTCTGCTGTGCTTTCCTATCTTATTAATTTTTATGACAGGTTTTCCTATTTTTGGGATCGAGTGGCAGAAGATGGAAAATCCTGATTTACGTGTGGCAATGGGTATGAACGCTGATCAAAAGGGTGTGCGCATTAGAAGAATTGATCCTACCTCTCCAGAATCTGCAGTCTTGAAGCCATCAGATATCATTCTCGGGTTCGATGGGGTCGATATTGCCAACGATGGAACTGGTAAGCCTAGAGCATCTCTAGGAGCTAAGCCTCTAAAAGAAGCTTATGTATGCTTTATTCTGTATATTTAAAAATTCTATTAGGTCATATTCTGTTAGATTATAGTTTTTGACAATTTAGCAGTATTAGCGACTGATGCATCTGTTAATTATTTATCATGTATTTTGTCTTTTGCTGTTTAAAAGGACATGTTTAACTTCTATTTGATCGTATGCATGATTTTACTCGAAATAGCAAGTAGTTTAAGAGAAAGATTATGAAGTTGAAGAATCCCGCATCTTTTAGGGGAAATGTGGAGCTTTGAATAGAGGCTTTGTTGCTGCAACTTGCAACCTTGCAATGGGGGATCATGATGAGTTTGCACACACCACACACACACACACACATATTTACAGGTCTTGTTAACGAGTGCTCCTGGGGCACATGTTAAGCAATTTTAATGAGGAAATATTCGCATTTTGAAAATCCAACTGTGCATATTACGAGGACTATGGTATTGGCAATTGCAATATTTTGTTAATTGATTGCTTAACAAGTGCCCATGTGGGCACTTTTAACAAAATCCATTTTTTTTGTCCCACTTTATGATTACTTGGATTTCATATACGCTATGCGTGATCTAACCCTTTACTACTTTTTCTGGGTGTTCTCTAGTACCTTCCCGTCATGGAGAGCGTATTGGCTTTAGTTACCTTGTCTCGCAGAAGTACACTGGGGATAATTCAGTGATCAAAGTCCTGCGCGATTCCAAAACCTTTATATTTAATGTGAAACTCGCTACTCACAAGAGGGTCATCCCGTTGCACAATGAAGGCAGACTGCCCTCCTACTATATAGTTGCTGGATTCGTTTTTAGCACCGTCTCTGTTCCATATCTTCGTTCTGAGGTGCGTTTTTGACTTGGAGCCCTTCTATGTATACATATGCATTTGTGTGCTCATCGCGTGTGTAACGAACTATGATAACATATATACTCATGGATGTTGTCATCATCATCTACTTGTCATTTAACGAGCACCCCTCTGTTTTTCATTGGAATTGATTTTATTCTATTTTAAGATTGCCACCTTTTCATCAGGGATTTTGAATATCTTGTTTATTTATCACGTCACTTAGGGTGCGTTTGGGAAGCATTTTGGGGAAAGTCTTTTGGGAAAATGCAAATACCTTTGGGGTAAAGGAGTTTTTCGAAATGTAAATAATGTTTGGTAAAATCACACTTTCAATACAACTTTGGTTAAATGATGTTTAGAAAAATTACACTTTGCAAAGCCATTTTGGAGAAGATTTTTTTTTTAAAGTGAAAACCTACCACTGGAGAGGCTCGCCGGACCTCAGGCGGCATCGGCCTGGGTCTCGCGGCCTCAGGCCAACGGTTGGCCTGGGTCGCGAGGCTGGCGGCGGCTCGCTGGCTCGTCGGTGGTCCCTCGCATCAGCCTGCAACAAAGGAAGATGGAGAAGACGATGAACAGCAATAAGCAAGGGCAAGACCGGAAAAGCAAAAAATAAGTGAGGATATTTTGGAAAGAAAAAAAACCCACTTGTCCCCCCTTTAGCATTCCGAAAATGCTCTAATGCCTAAGGCAGCCTCCAACCTGCCTTGGGCATTCAGCATTTGGAACCCTTGGCATTTGGCCAAGGTGGGTCAAAATTTTTTCCCAAACACCAAATATTTTTCCCAGTCACATATTTTCAGACATGTAGATTTCTTGACCTGCTATGCTTGTTTTGGCTTTATAGATTCAGTGGTAGATGTTACAAGCTATGATCATCCTGCGGATTATTTTGCTCATGCTTTGGCTGCATTTCAGTATAAGGATGAATCCGAAACTCCCGTGAAGCTTTTGGACAAACTCTTGCATTCCATGCCACAATCACCGGATGAGCAGCTTGTTGTGGTTTCTCAGGTACCCGTAAATGTCCACCATATCCTCCTTTCTCCATTCAACTATCAACCCATGAAGCTCAAGAGCCAAAAAGAAAAAAAGAAAGAAAAAACGGATGTAAATAAAATAGAGAAAAATAGAAAAAGCTGACTGGAGACAAAGAGTTATGACATCATCATTGCCTATACGAATGTATGGGTATATACGCTGTAGGATCTGATTCGTTTTTCTGTCTATTTTTGGCAACATGCGGTAGGTGCTCGCAGCCGATATCAACATTGGGTACGAAGACATTGTAAACACTCAGGTTAGCAATAGCTTTATCACTTCTTTTTTTTTTTTTGGAAACTATGCTTTAGCATGCCAAATTTTGAAGCCATCCTATTGGGCATGTTTAGGTTCTTGCTTTCAATGGTAAACCTGTGGAAAATTTGAAGAGCTTAGCCAGCATGGTGGAGAGCTGTGAGGAAGAATTTCTGAAATTTGATCTGGAATACCAACAGGTCTCTCTCTCTCTCTCTCTCTCTCTCAAGACTCACATCTTATGCACATTTGCATGCTCTCTAAACATGCATGCAAGTGTGATCCAACGCACATAGCTTACAGATAGCGGTAGTCCATTAGCATGTCCGTAATATTGTGCACATGTAGCCTGGTTAAAGACTCGCATCATGTCCTCATGCTTGTTTGTTTTATTCTCTCTTTATTTGCATCCTGTTTTGCAGATTGTAGTCCTTCGAACAGAGACTGCGAAAGCAGCTACCCTGGATATACTCAAAACCCACTGCATACCATCAGCGATGTCTGATGATCTGAAGAGCTGAAGCGCATGTATGGTTTGCATGGTATTGTTTTTGTGTCTTAAGGGTTAACTGCACTGCTTCTGTTTTGGGCAGCCGTGAACAGATATCAGTGAAAGGGACAGGACTTATATGTGGGAATGCTCCTCTTTGATGGTAGGAAAGTGTTTCACTTTTTTCTGGATTACCTACTGTAGGAGACATATTTCGGTATGGGGATGGAAATGGGATGGTAGCATTAGTTCTTATTATACTGCAGAACCCATAGGAAGTATTTTAGCTTATGATCATCACCTTTGTGATTGTTTCATTCTCGTGTCCAGATGTACACTGCCCACTGTTAGAGTATTCTCCAACATGTTGGCTAAATATGCTTCTGTATTTTACTCATTTCTTTTATGTCCGTTGCTTCTGGGTCTAATTGAAACTTAATGGTACACATGAGGATTGGGGATGGGCTTTGCAGCACCATGCTTCTCCTTCATAAATTTAAAAGGACTCCAGTTTTCGGTTTTAATTAAGATGAATGGCTTGCTGGGTTTTCTCAATGTGTATTGTGTTTCAATGTTTGAAATTGAGAGTTCTTCTGCAGCGAACGACCTTTCGAGCGTCTCTTACAACAAGCTGAGGCCGCTATATTGAACTAGACCGGTTTCAGGGATTGTTTCCGTTAGCTAGTGTTCGTCATGCGATCCTTTTGCAGCTTCGAGTCCTCCTCCACCTACGAATGCATGGTCGCGAGATTGCTCGTGTCCGAAGATGCGCTGAATGAATGAGAGCCTAGACAATGATGTTTATAAGGGATTACACACTTGAGATGTCTGGGATGATCTCTCATTTCATGATAGTGGTTATACACTCCCAACAATCTTCTCTCTAACCTCTTACCAACAATTCCATTGCGGGCTACGTTTTTTCAATTACTACTAGAAATGACGTACAATCATCAAAAGACAACAACGTACAAGCATCAAATGATAAAAAAAATGAGGATGTTTAAACTGAAAAGAGATGATTGACAAAAAAAAAAAATATACTGAAAAGAGATGTGACCACATCTAAAATGGAAAAAATGTCAAAAAAGTTCTAAACCTATTGCACTTTGTTATGTATGGTACAGTTGAAAAACGAGTGGAACAGTAATGTTGAATTCCACACTACCAATTCGATATACTTTATGTCAGGGAAAATTGTCCAAAAAGCCATAAATCTATTGCACTTTTGCCAATTCAATCCTAAATTTTTCAATTTTATCAATTCAATCCTAAACATTTTTCACATTTTGCCAATTGAGTTTATTCGGCCAATTTTGGTAAAAAATCATTGACGTGGACGTTAGCTGTTCTACATGACATAACTAGCGTTAACATAGATAATTTTTTTTGAATTTTTTTTTCTTTCTCTTTTCCTTCTTCACTATTTTCTTACTATGGTCGGCGAGTGAGGGGCTAATTGTCCATGTTAGCACCGATTGTGCTATGTCTGACAGTCGATGTCCACGTCGGCGATTTTCAGCCAAAATTGACCGGATAGAGTTGATGACAAAACGTGAAAATGTTTAAGGCTGAATTGACAATATTGAAATGTTTACGACGGAATTGGCAAAACCGAAAGGTTTAGATTGAATTGGCAAAAGTGCAATAAATTTAGAAATTTTTGGACAATTTTCCTTAATGTTAGTATATAGTTTCCTCTTGAATATGTAAGAGACGTTCGAACTTATGAGTGTCTAAGCCTGTGGGGATGAAAAGACATCGTATTACATATTTTTTCCCTTCAAATATGTCAACATCGCGCTCGCTAAATAATAATCTATCATTTATAAGAATTAGGATTTTATATAAAATTAAACGAAAGTTGTTATGAATTGTTAATTTTGTCAAATTTATGCTTTCATTTTCTTTTTTAAGGTGATGCATTTAAGTGCCTAATACCCTTAAAAACCCCAACTCTAGGTCAAGTCCCATTTTTACTTAAAACTTTTTTTTTCTCATAAAAAACTTCAAACTTTAGTTTTTGTCCCTATTATACCATAAACTTTTTTTTTTCTCATAGAAAACCTCAACTTTAGGCCCAGTTCCAATTTCACCCTAAATATTTTTGTCTCTTAAAAAATCAATAACTTTTACTTGAGTCTCAAATCTAGCCCTATTATCCTTACATCCAAAATCGCCCTTATTGATCTTATGCTGCATTTCCACGTCATTATCAGATCCAATAAGACGGCTTTTGGAGATGAATTTCTATATTAGCCAAAACAACGTTTTCTTGGATATGAAATTTGAGTAAAAACCAGAGCAATTAGGATTGGTTTTCTTTAATTGCTCTTACGCTTAAGAAAGTCTTCTTTCTATCTTGCTTGGGGTCTTTGATTTCACGCTTGGTCTTCAATTTCTCATGCTCAGGAGTAGTCCATCTCTCGCGGTCGGAGAGCTCGAGCACATGACGCTCGACTCAGGGTGCTCAAACAACTTGTGTTTGATAGTTTTCTATGTCTCGGTTGTGAGTGAGAAATTTTGGACAGGGAATTATTAATAAGGGTATATTTGTCACTCAAGTAAAAGTTAGTAATTTTTTTATGAAATTGAAAAAATTTTAAGATAAAATTGGACTGGACGGTAGAACTGGAACATCACTTGGGAAAAAAGAAAAATTTTATGGTTGAATTGGGACTGAATCTAAGTTGATTTTTTCTTCTTTTTTTTAGGGTATTAGGCTATATTTAAGTATATAAGAGAAAAACTAAATGGTGAAAAGGGAAATAGAGACACCTTATAAAGATTCTTGGGAAAATTCCAAATAAGAACGTGAAGTGTCATTATTTTTTCAAATAAGGGCTCGAAGTGGACTTTGTTTCAAATAAGGGCATGAAGTGAACGTTGTTTCAAATAAGAGCATGAAGTGTCCTTTTTGTTTTAAATAAGGATCTGATCTGAAGGGTATTTTCGTCATTTTACAATTATATATTTTTTTTTTCAATTTTGCACGGATAAGGGTCTGGTCTGATCCCAAGATCCTTTGCACGATTACACGGTCGCGCCTTCTCTTTGTCGCTCGCTTCTCGGTCATTCTCCGATTTTCACAGAACAAGAAGAAGAAGCAGAAGAGGATGGGTTCGGCGGAAGACGACTTGGAGGAGTTCTTGCAACAGAATCGGCGCGTCAGAAACCCTCTCGTACCAGTAGGCAAGCCTCCTCCTCCGCTTCATTTCTCGCGAATGGTTTGTTTACCCTTTGATTCTTGCTTCGTGGTCAATTTCGAAGTGCATGAATTGTGGAGAGCTCGGTCGATCTGGGAGACATTTTTCTCTTCTTGAAATCGGCGAGTGGGTCGGAGGAACCGAATTGAAGTTTTATCAGGGGCGATATTGCGATGCCGATGAACCGTCCTCCATTCCCCATTTCGGCATATGTACTCGCGTGCCTTTTCAGGGTTCTTCTCGAATTCGATTTTGGTGTAGGAAGCATTGGACATTGCTTGTCTGTAGTATGTAGTTCAAGAATCGGAACAGGTGTTCTACCTCTTTTTGCTCGAAACGAAAGATGGGTTTCTCCTCTTGAAGTGCCCTGGACACGCATCAGATTTAACTTGTTTGTGATATCCATCACGTGTTCCGCTGAGAATGTAGCAATTTCTTAGAAAGATTGCTTCTAGGCATACCGTGTTATACCCATGAAGCAACTCGATTTAGAACCTGCAAACTGGCTTGCTCATTGCCCTGGTTTGTTAGTATATATTTGCAATCACATTTTGAAAAAGAAAAGCTATTGCCCCAGACCAAATAATTTTGACGATCTTCATGGTTTTCAGGAGAGTTGGTATCTGATTCTTCTTTTCCGCATTGCATTTGTGCTTAACGCGAGATAAGTAATCATTCTCGTTCGATTTGAAGATGTCTTGACATCGCTGGTGAAAGCTGATGATGTTGGCTTTTACTAGTCAAGATTGAAATTTTTTTTGCTGTGGTTTCGCCTTAGAAGTTTAAGAGCAAAAGAAGCCGCAGCTCTATACTTTTGCTTCAAGATGATGATTCCCTAGATCATTTGGTGTCATATGGTTGCTCTTTTTGTATGGAGCATGATGATGGATTTAGATTTTAACTGAATTGACCAAAGTCTGTCCTTGAACTGTTTATCTTCAGGGTTTAAATGCTTGGCCTTTACATAATTACTGGTTTACTTCCTAGCAGACTATCTAACCCCTTGTGTTGAGTCATGGAACTTTCTCAGTTTTCTGCAGTTGAATTGCTGTTGCTGTCCTCCTGTGCTTTTGTTTATCTTGTATACTGCTTATTTTGTCGGTTTTAGGTTATCGATTTCAGGACTTCTTTTGATTTTCTCTTAAGTAACTCCACGTTACATTTTCTCTCACGAAGTCATCGATAGATGATTACAAATGGGGCATTTAAATTTAAGCCCGTTCAAAACAGGAGCAGATGTGTGGGAAAGAGTGATTCAGGACTACTTTTAACTGCTCATGCCTTTAATTAATGGATCACTTAAGCGTTCATCTTTTTACTTTCAGTGCCCTAGGATGAAAAGATTATCAGTTTCTTCGTTATTTTTCCTTCTTAATGTTAATTAGTCTTGTCTAACACAACAAACTTCAAATAGGTGCTCTCATGACTGCTGGAGTGCTCACTGCGGGTTTGATAAGCTTCAGGCGAGGGAACTCTCAGTTGGGACAGATGCTAATGAGAGCTCGTGTGGTGGTCCAGGGTGCAACAGTTGCCCTTATGGTTGGCACTGCCTATTACTATGGAGGAAATCCCTGGAAATCACAATAAAAAAATGAAAAATTTAGTCTCTCTTACCTCTTGATTTTTTTGTATCAATGTTGGCTATATTGATATTGAGGGGCTACTTCAATCTGAATCAGCTTTATGGCCACAATTAGTGTCATTTTTGCAATAACATTCGGAATGTGGTGAATAAGTCGACTTGCTAAGTGAAATATTGATTCATAAATAACTTCTCCTCTCCCAACTCCCCGTGGATAGCTCGATTAGTAAAGTGTCTGTTCGGGTTCTCTTTGGTGTTTGGATCTAGAAATTATTTTGATTGAGTTTGTGCTTTTCTTTGTAAGCAGAGGAGAGTTGAAATCAGGCGAGAACTTGAGAAAAAAGTGTTTTTTCCCCTTTTGTGCAAAAAGATCAATCAGAAAGATGAAAGGGAAAAAAAAGGTATGGATCAGATGGATAGTCGTCTGAAGAAACTTGATGACGTATGGCGTTTCTTCATATCTTCCTGTAGTGTTTCCTTCTTGTTGTCAGTTGAAGTGGATCATGCAGGATTTCAGAAGAAAGAACCCGGATGAGTGCTTGAGCTTTGAGCATATTATAGTGAGTTTTCAGATATAGTCTTCCAAAGTTAGATGCTCTTGCGAAAACATGCCCTATGTGATGTTCCTTTTACCCTCTGTCCATGTCAACTGAGTGTAGTGATTCTACAGAAGCCAGAATACCAGCTGGTGAGCTTAGCATCTGATCTTTCGGCTGCATGCTTAGATACATTGGTTTTCAAGGCATTCTGAGAATAATGTGGAAAGCCTACTTGACATCAAGTATACAGGATGCGGCATTGCTGTTTGGGTTAGAATTGTGCAGTTCTTCGCTTCCGTGCAGGGGTTCGTGAATAGGAGACCTCTGATCCAATCAATGATTATTGGGTGCCTTACATGGCTTGAGTGCTTCGATAGCCGACGGAGATGACAAGGCTGGCGGCTCTCTGTTGGCACAAATATATGCACGCGAGAGAGGGACGGTTGTCAGAATTCCAGGATTTTCGATGGTAGATGCATTGCCTATAGGGTATCGCCCTCCTGAGAAACTTGTGAGGCGCACACGAAGCTGTTTCGGAAGCAAGCCAAGCACCATTCGTATTAGCCAGTGGCCCCTCAAAAACTCCAAGATGGCCATCATGTCTCTCTCCATCTCTAAGGCAAGAGCTCATGAGGAAGAAGTCAGGAGGGCAGATTGTGTCCGCGCGAACCTGAAGTGGAAGTGAAGCTGCAAATTGGCAAAGCAAGTCATGATCAGCGAGAAGACAGATGCAAAAGCTTCAGAGGTGACGGAGAGCGGAGAAGCAAAACCGAGATTGCAACTCCATCTAATCCCAAGCCATTCTCATCTTGTGTCATCACCACCCATCCATTTGAATCCTCCCCCATGCATCTCTTCTGTACATCAGTCACAAAATCCCCTCCACCCAGCAGCTAATCGCCCTTCGCTTGCTTCTTTCTAGCTTCTTCTTTTTGGGGGTGATTTTGCTTTCTTATCACCACCATGGAAACTAAAGATAGGACCTTGAGTTCTTGGTGATTACTACGTACCTGCGTGTTGCCTTTGCAAAAAAGATATGCTTTATTCGTACTAAAACTCAAATTGCACCCCTTTGTCCAATAATATACAACAATTGACGGGATGACGAATCTCGTTTCGATTATGGTGTAGAGCGCTTGATTGTAAAATCTAAAACATAATAAGGCATTGAGAGAAATGAGGCTAATGGCCTTCTCTTTTTACTTATAAGGCATCGAGATTGTATTGAGTTGAATTTTATCATAAAAGAACTGTGATGAAAGAAGTGTGAATTAGCTCGTAATTAACTTGACGAGAATAGACTACTTTGCATCACGATCCAATGGCATGGGCAGGGCAGGGCCGGTGGCCGGGGGCGGCGGGGCGGGAGACACGAGCCGAGCTCGAATCCCGTAGTAGCGAAAAAGAGAAAATAAGAAAAAAGAAAAAAGAACAATGGAAGGAGTAATTAGCAAAATCAATATATAAATGGAGGAGGGGGCATAAAAGCAAATAGATTCATCCTCATGCTCGAACACGTGCTCCCTGATCATGTCGTCACGCAGGAACACCTCTGCCTCCCCAAAGAAGGTTAGCTATAAATTCTCTCCTCACCATTCCACCTCAATTTCTCTCAGTGGCATCTCTTCGTGCCTCTCCCCTTCCTCTCCGATCACTCCACCACTCCAAGAGCTTCGATCCGCCGCCCCGCCTCCCCCCGGCGGCTCTTCCCCTTCCCCGTCCCACTGCGTCGACGGCTCCACTCCGCGGCTTCATTTCGTAAGATCTCGATCTCGATTTCTCTTCCTCCTCCCGATCGCATTCTCCTACTTTTCCAAGCTTTCCTTCGCTTGCGTTGTCGATGATCGTCGTCGGACGGTGTTCGTGATGGAAATTCTGGGGCGATCGATCGGGTCCTCGCTGGTGCCGCCTGTGACCGTTCCTGTCTTTCGTTTGATTTTTCTCTCACTGTCCTGCCTTTTTTCTCTCTCTCTCTTTTTCTGCCTTCTGGTTTTCGCTGCTGTTGTTGATCTATACCCGGTGATGATTAGAGTTTGAAGCTGTGAATTGAGTAGTGGCATTGTCGATGCCGAATTGTGTGTAGAGCGCACTTTGATAGGGACAAAACATGTCCAAAGTCCACAGTCGAGAATGTCCGCCAAGTTCCAGTGCGTCCAGCTCAATGTCGGGGCAGAAGGTTCTTTTACCACCAGATGACGGCTATAATGGCATTTGAAATCGATGTGTTAGCTGCAAGACTCTCGTATGTTGTTTGAATTGATTGTGTCGCCTGGGGTGACTGTAGAATCTGTCCTCTAGATGATAGTAAATGCTGTCATTGACCTGGGAACGGCTAATTGGCCAAGTTATTACTTTTAAGGAGCAACGCTTGAGACAATGACATGCTCGACAAACTATGGTCGCTTAATTGGAGTATATGTTATGTGTATACTACTACTTGCATTTGCATATAATTGAGCTTCTATATTGCTTTCCTAGCTCATCACTTTGAAACTGTTAATACTAACATCTCCAGTCCAACTATTGCAGGCTTCGAGTAGTAAGGACTGAAAATGTCTTCTCCTAGTAAGAGGAGAGAGATGGATGTTATGAAGCTGTAAGTCCTTAGTCTGTACTCGACATGCTCACTGATATGCTGTATTTTTATCTTTTGCTTCTTCTTTACATGGCACGGTACATGTGTTACCATTTGTGCTTAAGAAATAAAAAGGCAATGCATCCTGATCCAACATGAATCACATAAGTATGTCGAGGAAGGTGATATGAATAGGATGGAGTAGATGTTATCGTCTTTACATCAACCACCTGGTTCCTTGATATTACCTCCTTGATGAAAGCGGTCAAATCATGCTTGTAAACACAGCTGCATGTTTTTTGCGTTTTGATCTTGTTTATTGAGGGGAATAATCATAGAAAAATGTTAGAAATTTCCATCCTTTTCTTCTAAAGGTGTACTTGACCAGAAGTTGTTTGCATTGCTAATTGGTTCCTGTGGGATCTTACAGAAGCAATCCCAGAGTATTGAGTCTATCACGAGATTGGGCAACCTTTTTTTTTGGTCAAAATTGGGCAACCTTAAAATTGCGGTGAAGACACAATATGATGACATTAATTAACAGTGGGGAAAGGAAAAAAGGTAGAAGTTGCATGTAACATGATTCTCAGAGAAACTGTTGTATTACCCTTCTGTAAAGAACTAGATATAACCCCAGGGCATGAAAATGAGTTAGGGAGGACATAGCCATTACCATGTGGAGATAACTATAGAGACAATGGAAATATTTACGCCTATATTACCTTATTTCATGTAAGCCAGTATTTTGTTGTGGACACAATCTTTTCACCTCAAGCACGGTTATGTGTTATATGTATGAATATTGTTGTCAGTCATGTCTGTAAACTGTTTGTTTAGATTATGTTTTGTCAATCCAAGGATTGGCTCGTGCTATTTTGGACGTACTAGGTCTATGCTCTGCAATTGATGATATTCAATTGTCTTTCCATCTCCTTGAAAGTTGCCTGTAGACACCACACTTATCTAGTGGATTTGGTTTTCTTTGGTACATCTGTACTTGGTGAAGTTGACAAAGCCTTTTGATAACCTTTGCTCCATGTTTATGTTATCCAGGATGATGAGTGATTATTCAGTGGAGACAATCAACGACGGACTTAATGAATTCAATGTGGAATTTCATGGGCCAAAAGAGAGTATTGTCTCTATTCCCCCTTCCCTCTCCCCCTCCCTCCCTCCCTCTCTCTCAGAGGTGAAAATATGATTAATTCTAATCTATGGAAGCATCTTATGGGATGCAGAAATAATTGTTTTGCTTAGGAAATTTTCAAGAAGAATTTATTAGAATACCATCGTAGCATAACATTGCAACTGCAGCTGAATAAATTGATATATGTTCTTGTGCCATGGGTCCTGGGTCTTTTCAACCGCTAACTTTACAGGGTAGCTTTAAGTCTCAGTGTTAGCGCAGAGGTGCAATTTTCACAAAGTCGGCAATAAAAATGATTGTTCAGCTTTCTTTCCCTAGCATAGTGGCAATTCGCCAAAAAGGTCTCTTGCCTTTTGACTAACTTCTCTGCCACACTGGGAGTAACTTCTTTGAAACTTGCGTACTTCTAGTGGTGCATGGATGAGGTTTGACCAGATGATTTGTTTATACCAATGTTGTGGCGTATGACTTTCCCTCACAAGATGCTTAGTTTCCCATATGTTCTCCCTCCTTCTCTCTCTCTCTGTAGCTAATTGAGGAAGTTAATGCTATATTATAGTTGTTACCTAAAACTCTGAAGAGCTACCTTTGTGAGGAATTCAACCTTTTTACTTAATAGAATCATTTCAGGTCTATACGAAGGTGGTGTTTGGAAGATTCGAGTGGAACTGCCTGATGCATATCCCTACAAGTCTCCTTCCATTGGATTTGTGAACAAGATATATCACCCAAATGTTGATGAGATGTGAGTATTTCTATACCTGTTAAAGGGAAAACCTACGTTCCTGTACTATTTGAGTCTTGAATGTCTTGACTGCTTTAAGGGAGCGAATGCCACAGTTGATAATGAACAACTGACATATTGGTTATACCAATGTAGACTGCAGTATAGTTTATGTCCTGACTATTTCATGTTGGTTGAAATTGCAGGTCAGGGTCTGTATGCCTGGACGTTATCAACCAATCATGGAGTCCAATGTTTGGTTAGTACAGAAAGATACTAGATTTTTCTGCTTAAGATCATTCCTCTTCTTTGCATCTTCTGATACTCCTTTTTGTTATGCTCATCCAGTTTCTTTCATCTCCGCATGTCCTTCAATTAGCCATATTGTGCAAGAAGTCAGTTTATGCGCATTTTTTTTCTACTTTCTGCATCTTGGTTTGTTGCTCTTACATTGGAATTTAAACACGATCCCTTCTATTCTGCTATTGCAGATCTTTTGAATGTATTTGAGGTGTTTCTTCCTCAACTCTTGCTTTATCCCAACCCTTCAGACCCTCTAAACGGTGATGCTGCTTCACTAATGATGAAAGACAAGAAGCAATACGATCAAAAAGTCAAAGGTGACTTTTGTTTGCCCCATTTACTTTTACGATTTTGAAATGCGACGAATTGAGTTCTAGATCAAGAGACATACTTCTGAAAATGCTCTACAGAGCTGAAGTATCTCGAGAATTGCGCTGTTTAGATAATTTGCATTCCAAATTTTAGTTAGATTTTCATACAATTTACTGGCGGTGCATAATTCATCGTATTATGCGTTGTGGATGCAGAGTATTGCGAGCGATATGCAAAGAAGGAACATATCAGCAACTCCAGAGCAGATGAAGACAGCGACGATGAGGAAATCAGCGTCGAGGGAAGCGAATCAAGTGACGATGATGACGAGATAGCCGGACATGCAGACCCATAAATAAGTGTAGGATCAATAACTATTCAAATTATTCCATAATTGAAGGCGCAACCCCCATTCTTCATGTCCACCTGTCCAGCTATATTTAATTCAGAGTTGTATGTTTGTAATATCATGAGACTTGGCCATTGTTGTGAGGAAGCCCAGAAGAACTAGTGACCATTTTCATTGGAAGATAAAAGGGATTGTCACTCAAGGTGGAGCAATTCCTTTCACTTGATCTAGAATTTCTCTTTCTCTGATTTTATATGCACGCAAACCGTCCGTCAGATTGCCAATACTTTTCACGGGTTCTCTGTCGGTCAGTTCTCTCTCGCGGTGGACACAAGTTTCTTACGTTGGTACGCAGATTCTCTCCGACCTGTGAGAGGCTTTAGGCACCAAAAGCTTACCACATGGGAAGACCTTTTCGTCGCATGAGGTTTTGTCAGCGTCCCACTTCAGACAGATTCGATAGGAATAACTGAACACTACTTACCATTGCCTTTTCTTATTATTGACCAGGAATTTCCTTATCGATGTTGCCCCAGTCTGGGACGGTTACGCCATTCCCAGGTCTCCAAATTGTGCCACAATAACAGTGCATGGTTTAATTAATGCACCCTTTGGGCTCTTCCAAGACCGGTTAATGCGCAGAGGACAACTGATAAATGACATATGACTCTTTAATCCTGACTTCTTCAAGCTGCCGGCTTCCAATTTTTAAAGAAGAGAGACGCAATGGCTTGTCGAGCCTTTGGCTCATTACGTAGCGCTTAGTGACAATAGAACTATCGCCATTGTAAGTTCAGCCATTTGTCATTCACAGCTGATTCAAACACACACCATCACCAACCTTGTTACCACCCAAGCTCACCCTGCATTCATGTATTATAAACATAGCACAAGCAAGTATCAGGTCCATTGGTTCCTCGTAGTCTTGCCATGATCCCCCGAAAAATGCATCGAGTGCCTGTCCGGGTGCTCGCCATTCTGATCTTTCTTGTCTTTCCAGTGGCGAATTCGGTCGATGAGGGTACCAAGCAGTCGATGATTCAGTTCATGGACAAAGTTTCTCCTGGGGTTGATCAAGGTTGGAGCTTGTCCACGGATCCCTGCACCGATAATTGGAAGGGCGTGGCGTGTGAGTCGCAGTCGGTGAAGAAGATTGTTCTGGAGGAGCTCAACTTCTCGGGGACTCTCGATGCCAGTCCTCTCTGCAGGGTACAGTCTCTCGCTGTTCTTAGCCTCAAGGGCAACAATATAGTGGGAGGGATTCCGAACGAGATTGCAAACTGCAAGCGTTTGACACACCTGTATTTAGGCGGGAACCGGTTCACGGGACAACTCCCAGATGCCCTCTTGAGATTAAATAACTTGAAGAGGCTCGATGTATCTGATAACAACTTCACCGGTCCGTTGCCGAATCTTGCTCAGATCTCGGGCATGGTTACCTTCTTTGCTCAGAACAACAATTTCACTGGAGAACTACCCCAGTTCGACTTCGCCAACTTCGAGCAGTTTAACGTCTCAAACAACAATTTCACCGGTCAGATTCCAAATGGCGGAGGCCGTTTCCAGGAGAACAGCTTTCTGGGGAATTTGGGATTGTGCGGAAGTCCGCTGCCAAACTCATGTCCGCCCCCTCAACCAGCCAAGAAGAAACAAAAAAACGTGTCGCTCGATAAGATTTTTATCTATTTAGGCTATATAATTCTTGGCCTGATCGTTGTGCTCTTCTTGGTCTACAAAATAGCAAGAAGATCCAAGAAAAAAGCAGATGGGGTTGATGGTGGTAAGAAGAGGAGATCAGATACTAGCAGCAGCAAGGCTAATGGGGCGTCAAGCGAAGCAAAGACGAGCGAGAACAGGTCGGAGTTCTCGATAACTTCTGTGGAGAGTGGAATGACCCCATCGTCACTTGTGGTACTATCGAATGCTCCTGTGATGAAGGATTTGAAGTTGGAGGACTTGCTTAGAGCACCGGCCGAACTGCTTGGAAGAGGAAAGCACGGAAGCCTTTACAAAGTCGTGCTCAGCAATGGCATTGTTCTGGCCGTGAAGAGAATCAAGGACTGGGGGTTTCCTAGCGAGGACTTCAAGAACAGGATGCAGAAGATGGATCGAGCAAAGCATCCTAATGTTCTGCCGCCTGTTGCGTTTTATTGCTCCAATAAGGAGAAGCTCCTGGTGTATGAATATCAACCAAACGGGAGTCTCTTCAATCTTCTCCATGGTAAGTGGGTAGTTATACTGATTACTTTCAGTTTCCAATTTTGATTGATATGCTTTCCTAGAGGGTTCATGTCGTTGCGACATAGGACGATAAAAGCAGCAATTCAGAACATTGAAAAAGCAACCTAAGTTTAGTTTTCCTAGACCGAATTTGAATGAAAGACTGAACGGAAACAATGTCTTGCTGTTGCCCCTTATTTGGGTTGCCACAAATGGGAGAGACATGTCATCCCATCTCTTCTGATCAAGAAGCTGAAGTTATTTGGTATACATTTTACTCTCTCGAAGTGATGGACTGGAGAGGAGAAGCTGATTCGAGTTCTTGTGCATCGTTTCCATTGCAGGAACGCGGAATGCGCAAGCATTTGATTGGGGAAGCAGGCTAAGCATTGCAGCCACGATAGCCGAAGCTTTGGCCTTTATGCACTCGGCGCTTCATGAAGACAGGATCGCTCACGGCAATATAAAGACCACGAACATCTTGCTCGACAAAGACATGGATCCGTGCGTCAGCGAATATGGCCTAATGGCGGTGGAAAGCCAAGACTACTCTCAAATTTCCGAGATAAGAAGCAATTCTGCTTCTCCGCAGGATGCCTTCAAGGATGACGTATACGGCCTCGGGCTAATGCTTCTCGAGCTCCTGACAGGCAAGATGGTCCAGAACAACGGGTACGATCTGGCCAAGTGGGTGCACTCTGTGGTTAGAGAGGAATGGACTGGGGAAGTCTTCGACATCGTCCTGATATCCGAAGGCGCAGACGAGGAAAGGATGGTGAGACTGCTGCAAGTAGCTCTTCAGTGCATAAACCCTTCTCCCGCCGAGAGGCCGAGCTCGAGCCAAGCCGCGGCGCTGATAAGCTCGATCAAAGACGAAGAGGAGCGGTCCCTGTCATCCGATTCCTGATGGAAGTAGGTGCTCTTCTGCGAAGGAGAATGTGAAATGTGAGAGCTTTTGCGAGAGGAAATTGTTCTATGGTTTGATCGTTTTGGTCCTGTCAATTGATGCAGTAGGTTCCTGAGCGGTGGACAGCAGGCTACTCGTTATTTGTATGTATGGAGAAATAATTCTTTGCTTCAACAGTCTGATTGAATAATTGATTACTTTTCCAGGAGGATTATGCACAGAAAATGCGTCCATTACTCACATGACTTCCGTACAAATCTCTTCCTCACGAAAAAAAAAAATATACCACAAAAAACGCTGAACTATATATGCACTACGACATCGATATCCCAATAATTTTTTTTTCGTTGTCACTAAAACTCCAAACTTGTATTAATGGGACAAATACACCATCTCTTTAACACAGAAAATCTTAAGTTTTTTTCCAAAGAGACACCAATATCCCGACTTTTTTCATGTCGCCAATGCCCTAAACATGTTTGTCACGTCGGTATGAGTTCTAAAGTTTCGAGAAAAAAATAGTTTGAGAGCATCATAGTTAGTATGGTCTGAGATATCTTTTGTGATATTGAACCTTTTTTTTTTATATATATAAGTGGCGTTATTCTCGACAAGAGTAGGTCCTTTTTGGAATGTTGATTATATATAAGGGTTAATACCAAGAATAATCTCAAATTAATACACCTGTGATAAATTCACCTAAAATTAATTTTTTGATCATGAAANNNTTTTTTTTATATATATATAAGTGGCATTATTCTAGTAGGTCCTTTTTGGAATGTTGATTATATATAAGGGTTAATACCAAGAATAATCTCAAATTAATACATCTGTGATAAATTCACCTAAAATTAAATTTTTGATCATGAAAATCTTAAACTAATATATCTGTGACAAATTTACCCCAAACTGGTACACTCGTAATAAATTTATCTTCCATTAATTTCTGTTAAATTGTTGAGTTTGATGATACGTAACAGTTGATAGGGTGTACTAATTTAGGATTTTACTCTTTGTTTATCACAAATGTGTCGGTTTGGAATTTTTTTAACGGAAACTAACGGAGGGTAAATTTGTCACAAGTGTACTAGTTTGGGATAAAATTGTCATAAATGTATCAATTTGGGATTTTTCATAGCTAAAAAATTAGTTTTGAGTATATTTGTTACAAGTGTACTAGTTTATTATTTTTTGTGGTAAACAAATTAATTTCGGGTACATTTATCATAAAAATACTAGTTTAGAGTTTTTCGTGATATAAATCATATATATAATACACTATTTCGCTCCGAGAGTGAGAGCAAACCAGTCGCCCTCTCACTCTCTCTCTCTCTCTCTCTCTGCGCGCAACAATGGGAGGTCTCGCGGCAGAGAGGCCCACCCTGCGGGTCACCAACATCCCTCAGACCGTCACGGCCCACGACCTCCTCCGCTTCCTCGAGTCCGCCCTAGGCGCCGGCTCCGTCTACGCCATCGACATCGTCACCGACCGCAAGAACTGGAAGCCCCGCGGCTTCGGCCGCGTCCAGTTCGCCTCCCTCCACCACCGGGACCTCGCCCTCTCCAAGCCCCTCGTGCTCAAGTCCCAAACCCTGGCGCTCTCCGACGCCTATGACGACATCGTCCCGAGGCCCGTCCACGAGAGGCACCGCGTCGACGGCGGGGACCTCCACGCCGGGTTCATGGTGGAGAGTGACTGCCTCTGCGAGCTGGAGTGCTGGAGGAGGGTTAGGGTTTGGTTGATGCCCGAGAGGAGGAGGGTTGAGTTCTGGGTCTGGGTTGAGGAGGAGTGTTATAAGCTCGAGGTTGGGTTTGATGATGTGATGGAGAGTGTTGGGTGTTGCTTGGGTGGTGATGGCGGTGATGCCGGCGGCAAAAGAGTCAATGCACTTCTCTTGACGGTATATGCTTTCATCTCTTTTGTGGTGTTTTGGGAGATAATTCATTGATTTAGTAAAAATTCTTTGGAATCAAAGAAGGGTTGTTTCATTTGTGGGTGTTTGCCATGGTTTTTCCGTTGATGTGGCAACCTGATGGCTTGTTGGTTTTGTGGTTGGTTATAATTGTAATAGCTAGTTCTTAAACCCGTGTTGCCGCGGAAAGTATAATATTGCCTGCATTTCGAGTTCAATTTCTCAGTTTTGCATTGTTCAGGCAGTCTAATCCAATGTTAATACGAGCAGAGGAAGGTAGCCTAATGTTTCCAAACGATTTCAGAGGAAGGAAAATCTCGCCGAATTTACCATCATATGAACTAAAAGACTTTCACATGCCGTATGATTTGATATTGCGATAGAGAACAAATAAGGTATTGATAATTTTAACTTGGAGAATTTCTAGATTTCAATGAGCTTGCTTTTTTCCTAAATGAGTGTGTATTGGAATCGAGTTCTTCTAGAAAACATAACTTCAGTTATTAACAGTACATATCTAGGCAAGTTAAAACTTGATTCTAAGCACTCTGATTTTGCCCTTGCTTGTGTACGCCCACAATTTCATTTACCTGTTATGCTCTGTGTATAACTTCACTTTTTGGAAGGATAATCGTGAAGTAGTTTTGTAAATGTTGTTTGAGCTTAAATTACATAGATTTGGACAGGTTACGAGGCCAGTGAATGAAGTTTCGTTTTATGAAGCGGTATCCATAGTTGACTGGCTTTACTTAATATGAGACAATGTTTATGCGTCTGGCAAATCATAAATTTTATAGGAACAGTAAAATGTGGGTTAGGTAGCGATTCTAGATGATCCCCGGCAATTTCTGAACAATTGGTTTTTTTATATACATGATTTGCATTATGCATTTGTCTCCAAGTTTTTGCCCCAATATTGATCTCTTTGTCTTAGATTGGTTCGGATCAATGCTGGAAGGAGACAGATCACTGTGGTGGACAAACATTATTTAGAAATATTTCTTGAAAGACTTTATGCATCAATATCTAATCTATAGGTGCTAGATAATAATGTTAGTGCATATGTTTTATAAACTTATAAGAAAAATCATATGCACATATGCATCAAAGTGTATCTGTCCCACTGTACCATGGGGAATATACCCTATTTTTCTCTTCAGTTGATTCCTCTCAGGTTGAGTTCTGCAGTTCTTTGTTGGTCTATAGCCCGTTAGTTCGTGTGAGAAAATGGTCATTGTCACAGGATAGTGATTTATTATTATGGTGCTTGAACATTTGTTTTCTCCTATAACAGGTTAAACACGGACCGAGGATCTACAAGAGAATTTCTGGATCTGATGTAACCTCGAAGTTCAGTCCTGATCGATACCATATCTACAAAGAAGATTTCAATTTTCTTTGGGTCCGCGCAACAGACTTTTCTCATGTGAAGGCAGTCGGTCAATCGACTACTTTCTGTTGGAAAGTTGATGAAGGGCTACAGGTACCAGCTGCAGATGTATTTGCAAGTTTTCCATATTATAAAGAAGGAACAATTGATCTTACTCTAGGAGAAGGTGATGAATTTCATTCTGCATCTGAGATAGTTCCACTCCTGGAGTGTAACTCCGGTCCTAGGTTAGACTACGAGATCGTATTCCAACTTAATGCTCTTGTTCATACCCAGAAAATAAGTCTGGCTGCTGCGTATGAGCTAACTGACATCCTTAGCACTTTGGATGTTGACACTGCTGTCTTGGTTCTCCAGAAGCTGCACAAGCTTACATCCACTTGTTATGATCCTGTGCCATCTGTGAAGAATCAGTTACATGTCCTTAGGAGAGACAGCAAAAATCTTCCTTCGTGCGCTCTCAAAAGGTTGACAGACAGTAATGTAATGTTTTGTCATAGAGCTTTTATTACTCCAACAAAGATTTATTGCTTAGGTCCTGAGCTGGAGACCTCTAACTACGTGGTGAAGAACTTCGCATCACATTCTTCTGATTTTCTAAGAGTTTCTTTTGTCGAAGAAGATTGGAGCAAAATTCCCCCGAATGCCTTATCTACCAGTACACAGCAAGGCATTTTTTCAAAACCTCTGAGGACCGGAATATATCACCGTGTATTAACTGTTCTTCGTGAAGGTATTGTGATTGGTGAGAAGAGGTTCCAGTTTCTTGCTTTCTCAGCTAGTCAACTTCGGTCAAACTCCGTCTGGATGTTTGCTTCCAATGATGAGGTGACTGCAGAACAGATCAGAGAATGGATGGGCTGCTTCAACAAAATCCGAAGCGTGTCCAAGTGTGCAGCAAGGATGGGTCAAATGTTTAGCTCTTCTGTACAGACTATGGTTGTCCCTGCACAGGAGGTGGAGATCATTCCTGATATTGAGGTCAACACCAGAGGATTTGACTACTGTTTCTCAGATGGGATTGGAAAGATCTCTCAATCTTTTGCTAGGCAAGTTGCTCAGAAGTGTGGCTTGACAGACAGTCCTTCAGCCTTTCAAATCCGATATGGTGGCTATAAAGGTGTTATTGCTGTTGACCGATGTTCCTTCCGTAAGCTCTCTCTTCGTGAGAGCATGCGTAAGTTTGAGTCATCTAACAGGATGCTTAATGTTACAAAGTGGAGCGACTCGATGCCGTGCTATCTTAACAGGGAGATCATTTCTCTTCTTTCCACTCTTGGAGTGGAAGATGAAAAATTTGAGGCTATGCAACACAAACAGTTGCTTATTCTCGGGAAAATGTTAACTGACAGGGAGGCTGCTTTAAGTGTGCTGGAGAGTTTGAGCGGTGCAGACCACAGGAACATTATAGCGAAAATGTTACTTGCGGGATATGAACCAACTGCGGATCCTTACCTTCTGATGATGCTTCAAGTGCATCACAAGATTCAGCTGTCTGAACTGAAGAGCAGGTGTCGCATTCATGTTCCAAAGGGTCGGATCTTGCTTGGCTGTTTGGATGAGGCCGGAATACTTGACTACGGCCAAGTTTATGTCCGAGTTACCATGACAAAAGCAGAGCTAGAAAGTGGGGAGCAAAGATTTTTCCGGAAGGTCAGTGAGACAACAGCAGCAGTAATAGGGAAGGTTGTTGTCACTAAAAACCCTTGCCTTCACCCTGGGGATATCAGAGTCCTCGAGGCTGTTTTTGAGGTGGAATTAGAAAATACCGGATTGGTCAATTGCATTGTCTTCCCTAAAAAAGGAGAAAGGTCTGAGTCTCGCTGCGTATCTGGGTTACACTCTTCCGCATTAAGATAATTGCAATTTTGCTCACCATGCATGTTTAAATTGAGCTTATGACGTATCTTGACAGGCCGCATCCTAATGAGTGCTCTGGTGGCGATCTGGATGGAGACCTGTTCTTTATCAGTTGGGATGAAGATATCATCCCATTGCGAACTGATACTCCAATGGATTATACTGGGAGGAGACTGCGCATAATGGATCATGAAGTGATGCTGGAGGTGAGCGTCTCAGACTTTGTTTTGTCATAGGGTTGTAGTATCCTTTCTTTAACATTACCAAATATTTTTCAGGAAATTCATAAATTCTTCGCCGACTACATGATCAACGACACGCTGGGTGCCATCTCAACTGCACATTTGGTTCATGCTGACCGCGAACCAGAAAAGGCAAGGAGTGAAAAGTGTCTGCAGTTGGCGACTCTTCACTCTATGGCTGTGGACTTTGCAAAGACTGGTGCACCGGCGGAGATGCCGAGGGTTTTGAAGCCTAGAGAATTTCCAGATTTTATGGAGAGAGTAGACAAACCAATGTACACATCTACCGGTGTGCTTGGAAAGCTCTATCGTGCGACGCTCAATTCATCGCTAGAGAAGTCGAAAGTCATCTGGTCGGAGGAAATCGCTCGAAAGTACTACGATCGTGATCTGAAAGTCGACGGTTACGAGGCATTCGTCGACACGGCAGTCACCCACAGGGACAAGTACATAGAGAAACTGAGCGCGCTGATGCGTTTCTACGGGGCAAAGAGTGAGGACGAAATCTTGACTGGCAATCTTGGGAGCCGCGCCATATATCTGCAGCGGGACAACAGGAAGTATGGAGACATGAAGGACCGAATCTCACTATCGGTGAAGAGCCTGCACAGCGAGGCCAAAGGATGGTTCGAGAGCGGGTGCGAGGCGAATGAGAGGGAGCGCCTGGCCTCGGCATGGTACCGCGTGGCTTACCATCCATCGTTCGTTCACCCGAGCTACAATTTCTTGAGCTTCCCGTGGATCGTGGGGGATGTGTTGCTCAGCATAAGATCAGTGAACAGGAGAAGATCCCTCACTTAGCATCTGTCGTACGTATCATGTCACTACTCACGTTGCCCGAAACGTTATGTACTTAGGGATCGTTTCGCATAAATAATTCATGCTAATGCTTATGCCATTACATGGGTGCCATTAGAATTCAACCTTCGCAGGTTTCGAGCCATCGGGTGTGAGATTCGGCTGCCAATTCGTCGATTAGATAAACCAAACGGGAAGAAAGGTGGAAAAAATAAAATGATTTGATAATTTGATCTTCCAATTTCAGTCCACACAAGTAAGAATTTTTATATGGTTTTTGAAATATTTAAATTATTAAAAAAAAAAAATCCTATTTGGCTAACACAAAAAGGAACGATTAAGTAATACGTGCACGGAATCGTTTTCAAAAATCAATGCATGGATGACGCGACTTCACTTCTGCGTGCAATCTACCATTTACAAAGCTAATCCGGTATTATGTATGTTGTATGCAAAAACGACAACGCTAGCTCACTCAAAACGACGACGCTTTTTTTAACAATCCACGGAGGTATGAAATATCAAGCCGCCAAGTGACGTCATGGAGTCCAACTCCACAACGCCCCCCCCCCCCCCCC
>BCNH02000011.1:17148565-17165384 GCA_001662345.2 Metrosideros polymorpha var. glaberrima | reverse complement strand
GTTTGGTTCAGCATTTGGAAGGAGCTTTCAGCCTGAATGCTCCTTTGCAAAATGCTGAACTGTTTGACAAGTTTTTTCTAAGGGAGCATTTGGCCAAATACTAGCCTTGAAAAGGCTGAAATGCTGAATCCTGAATGCTGGATGCTGGAGGGACCAGCATTCAGCATTTCAGCCTTTTCAAGGCCAGCATTTGGCTGAATGCTCTCTTGAAAAAAACTTGTCAAACAGTTCAGCATTTCGCAAAGGAGCATTCAGGCTAAAAGCTCATTTCAAATGCTGAATCAAATCCACCCTTCGTTCTGGAGGGTGACGAGCATTATACTGTCGTGTATCGAAGCGACCCCCTCAATTCAATCGAACTAGTTTTATATATTTCTTATTAAGACTCTTTGGATCATTTTCTATGCACCAAGTTGACATCTCTTGTCCTCACTCACCACCTTCCTCTCTGGTTTTTGGGAGTGTCAGAAGCAGCTTGTCCTCTGAGCGGAGAGAGAGAGAGAGAAAAGGAAGTGTGAAGTCTAAGGAGTTCGGTGGAGAGCTTGTGCTGTGTGTTTTCTGTTTCTGATGTGAGAACTTTGGCTTGAGTTCAAGAAACTCTGAAAAGAAGGGGAAAACAGAAGACTTCTGGGTGCTTTCGTGGGTGCAGCAATGGCGGCTCGCAGACTATCATCGCTGCTCGCTCGCTCGCTCTCTGCTTCTTCTGGGTCTTCTTCTTCTTCTTCGCTGCTTCTCTCTCGAGGTTGACCGGACTCGTCTTTTCTTTCCCGTTACGTGCGTCACTTGTTGTTCTTGAAAATTCTCGATCTTGAATGGTGATGGTGCTCGGTCTCTGTTGGTCTCGTGCTTGGAATCGGAAGATTTGATGTTGATCGTTTTCATTGTATGTTCATGCACATATATTCCGAGTCGATTGATTCTTGTCCTTTTAATTTGGAAACTTTACTGCAACAAGACCTGTTTTCTGGCAACTTTCATTGGATGGACCCACAAACAAAAAGCAGAGAAAGATAAAAGGGAGATCTTTCTGTACTCCAGCTCACTGATCTTGATCAGCCTGTTCAATTTCATGTGTCTTAGCTTCAAATTATTATTTTTCTTTCTCAGTTCTGATAAATCTGTAAATCCCTCCAAAGTTGTGAGTATCTTCTTCTTTGTCCCTTGAGCTCAATCAATGGATTTCAACCTCCAGGGAAAAATCCGGGGTCGAGAAGGAGTATCGACAGATTCAGCACGGCTGCGGCTGCGGCTACTCTCGAGGAGCTAGTCACCCCGCCTGTTCAAGTCTGTTACACACAGCATATGATCAATGGTCAATTTGTTGATTCAGCTTCAGGTGATCCTTTACTTTATCCTCAAACAAATGGAAGTTGAAATCTCTAGATTCATCATTGTGAACTGATTTGTTCTCCGTTTTCTTTAGGGAAAACATTCCCGGCCTATGACCCGCGAACTGCGGAGGTGATTGCCCACGTCGCCGAGGGCGACGCTGAGGATGTTGACAGGGCAGTGGCCGCCGCTCGGAAAGCATTTGATGAGGGGCCGTGGCCGAAGATGGCTCCTTACGTTAGAATCTAACCCATTTCTTGCGAGCCCAATTCAGTTGAATTGGCACTGTTGGAAATAAAAATGTGGATCGCCTTATATTACAAGTTATATTTACTATTTGCTACCTTTCTGTATTCAGGAAAGGTGTCGGATCCTGCTGCGCTTCGCCGATTTGGTCGAGAAACATAGTGAGGAGCTTGCTTCGCTGGAGACATGGAACAACGGAAAGCCTTATGAGCAGGCTCTTCACACGGAAGTCCCATTGCTGGCGCGTCTCTTTCGTTATTATGCCGGTACTAAAATGAATTCTCTCGTTGTTTAATAGGCATGTACTGTCAGTGTTCGAAATGGCTAACACATGTTGATCCAATTTCTCAGGTTGGGCAGACAAAATACACGGACTAACTGTTCCGGCCGATGGGAATTATCACTTGCAGACACTGCATGAACCGATCGGCGTCGCAGGACAGATTATTCCTTGGAACTTTCCGCTGGTCCTGTTTGCTTGGAAAGTCGGGCCTGCTCTTGCTTGTGGTAATACTGTCGTCCTTAAATCCGCCGAGCAGACGCCTTTGACTGCTCTATATGCTGCAAAGCTTTTTCATGAGGTAAAACTCTCTTGCTCCCCCACCTTTTCCCATCAGCCCTGCTGATGTAAGCAATCGATTACTTCCCAATTTGATTTTCTGAATGATGATGGTTCGGTCATGCCGAGGCCTTATTTCTCCTAATGACTCAGAGTAGGTTACAAACTGATGTTAGCTGTTGTCAGATCAAACGTAAACATGCTTCATATGTAGACTCGAACAACATGTTTCCTCTGATCGTGAAAGTTCCTTTTTTCGGTTCTTGTAATGTAAGACAGAAATTTAATCAACTTGGGTTCGTATGACATAGAGAGGACATAAGATAATGCTATCTACCTCTCTTGTCCAAGGTAATGCTGGTGTTATAATCCATTTCCTTCGTGACAGGCTGGTCTTCCACCAGGTGTCCTGAACGTTGTTTCTGGCTACGGTGTGACTGCCGGTGCTGCCATCGCAAGCCATATGAATGTGGACAAGGTACACATTGCGTTTATTGTTTTGGGCGTGACTTTAAATTTCAGTACATATGATGATGGTGGCATTGAGGACCTGAAACATTCTCATGACATGTCGATTTTTAACGACCACTTGCTATGTTGTTTCGGCAGCTCTCCTTCACAGGATCAACTCAAACCGGTAAAATTGTCCTCGAACTGGCTGCGAGGAGCAATCTTAAGCCGGTGACATTGGAGCTCGGAGGAAAGTCGCCTTTCATCATATGTGAAGACGCTGACATCGATGAGGCTGTTGAGGCTGCGCACTTTGCTCTCTTCTTTAATCAGGTTACTCATAGCATCACCTTTTATCATTGCCTGGACTCGTGGTTTGTGTGGAACTTCGCGATAGTGAATGAGACCAATGTGTCACTACAGGGGCAATGTTGTTGTGCTGGGTCACGTACCTATGTGCACGAACGAATTTACGATGAGTTCTTGGAGAAAGCAAGAGCTCGTGCTATGAACCGCGTAGTGGGCGATCCCTTCAAAAAGGGTGTCGAGCAAGGTCCCCAGGTACATGATTTTAGATTTCTAGTATTTATTGTGAACATGCACACCCTGGACTGGATTCTGGAACAGTTTTGAAGAATGGACTTCCAAGAAAAACCTTTAGCAGAGTAGGTGTAGAAGGAAAACAAGATGAAGTAAAAACAACATCGAACTAGCTTAGGCTTTGGCAAAATAGGGAAACCATAGATAATTCAAGTTGACATTAAGGGAATGCGCGTTAGTTTTCTTTGTAATCGACCTATCTTTACAATTGGCGACGGGGTTCTCTGTAATGATTTGATCCGTCGGTCATTATCTCATAACAGAATATGGCGCTTGTAAATGGTAGTAACACTTGATATGACCTCACAAAATCCTTTCAGATTGATGTGGCGCAATTCGAGAAAATCCTGAGATACATAAGATTAGGCGTCGAAAGCAATGCGACCCTTGAGTGTGGAGGTGAAAGATTTGGGTCCAAAGGCTTCTTTATACAGCCAACAGTTTTCTCCAATGTCCAGGTTTTGCTTATTGCCTATCTAATTTAATCTCCTCCAGGGGAGCTCAATGTTTCTTTTAGTTTCATTTTATTGTTATGAAACTAAAATCTCCTTGCATCAGGATGATATGCCGATAGCACAGGACGAGATCTTCGGCCCCGTTCAGTCGATCCTGAAATTTAAGTGAGTAAAACAACCAGCAACATCATATTCATCTCTCTTTTTAGGACAAGATTCTCTGAAGCTGGTAGTCTATTTACGACTCTAGACTGACAACTGCTGTTTGAGAGTGAAACAAGGATGTGGAATGGTAGGAAAATATGATAAGTCCATTACAAGCTTCACGGAAACATGTGTTTATAATCATGCATCGATCGAATCATGCATCGATCGTATCATGGCCGTGATATTCTGACCTTGTCCTTGAACTCAGGGACCTCGATGAAGTGATACGGAGGGCAAATGCGACGACATATGGTCTTGCTGCAGGAGTCTACACCAAGAACATCGACACGGCCAACACACTGACCCGGGCACTGAGGGCCGGGACTGTGTGGGTCAACTGCTACGACGTGTTTGACGCTGCCATCCCGTTCGGTGGGTACAAGATGAGCGGAATCGGCAGGGAGAAGGGAATCTACAGCCTCAACGGCTACTTGCAGGTGAAGGCTGTGGTGACTCCTCTCAAGAACCCGGCATGGCTATAGAGATGTGAAATCATAATAATAAATCTTTAACCATGTTCAGGTGTGCTTTTACAGACTCTCTCTCTCTCTCTCTGTGCTGAGATAAGATACCTCGCAATCTGTGTAATGCTAGCGTATTGAAGCAACATGACGAACTTCTGTAACAGGGTCTGTCTCCTTGAGTAGTGTTCTTTGTCCCTCGCGGTCAGTCTTTCCAAGAGGCACCTACCTCCATTTTGATCAAACTTCCGCAGCAATTTCGGGTGGCTTGGTGTGAATAGATTCGACTCCGCTCCCAATATGAGTGACTGGTTTTTCCAGATGATGCGTCTGAAGTAAACCAAATGGCAATTGTTATGCGAATCCTTTCCATCATTCCATTCCTCGGCATGATTGACCAATTCGATTAATTCAGAGAATGATTTCGTATTGTGTGTTATGGCAACAAGCGAAATAGATATACAATTTGCATCGCTGGCGATTCGTCGTTTTGATGAATCATTTCTTCGGACAGAAGACTCTGGAAAGCTTGCTTGGATTTTTTGTCCAGATTTTTTACATGTTCGTTCATAGTTTCATGAAAAATGCATAGAGTTTTGGGACAAGTGCATTGGAAATTCTAAAATTTGTTACGAAAGTGTAATTTAATCCTGTAACTTTAAAAAAATGCAATTAAGTCCTAAAACTTGTTACGAAAATACAATTGAGCCCTAAAACTTTCAAATAGTGCAATCGAGTTTTAAAACTTATCAAATTTGTTCAATTAAATTTTTTTATTGATTGCACTTTTGGAAAGTTTTAAAACTTAATTTCACTTTCATGATAAATTTTAGAATTTATAGTGCACTTATCCCTAAATTTTTTTGCTCCTATCAGGGAGGGTTTATCAATATCACTTCCTAGTGAAGGGGTAACGTTGTTAGCATGCTAGTAAGCATTGTACACGTAAAAGAAACGAGCTCCATAATATGAATTGATGCTTAAAATTTGCAACAATTACGAAAGGATGTATAGTTTTCTTCAATTCGTAAGAAAGCAAAAAAAAAGTTATGCATTTTACTAAGATCTTTGAAAGTTTGTGCTTAATTTTGCAATAATGGTAATAGGAGTATTCTCTTGCTAAGACGCTACTCCTCGCACAAGAAACACGATAAAGTTACAACATCGAAATAGTAACAAAGCAGAAAAGATAGGGTGAATACCACGAAAAATCTCAAATTAATACACGTGCAATAAATTTACTCCAAACTAATTTTTGGGTCATCAAAAACTTTAAACTAATACACTTGTGACAAATTTACCATAAACTAATTTTTGGATCATAAAAAACTTCAAACTAATATACCTATGACAAATTTACCCCAAACTGATATAATTAAGTCAATTGAGTTATTTCATGTATCATTCGGCTTAGCAATTTTATGGTAAAATTTGACGAAAGATAATGGATGGCAAAGATGCAACGAGTGTATTAATTTTGGATTTTTGGTCATCCAAAAATTAATTTAGAATCAATTTGTTACGAATATACCAGTTTGAAATTTTTCGTGATATTAACTCAAAAGGCTATGCATTTCACTAAGATCTTTGGAAGTTTGTGCTTAATTTCACAATAAAGGCAATAGAAGCATTCCCTTGCTAAAAACGCTACTTCTCACACAAGAAACATGAGGAAGTAAAAACACCCACAACGGCGTCGTCGCCTAACATCTTACCACCTCCTGCAAGTAAGATCTTCCCTCGCGTGCCGGCGCTTGCGCACTTCACCCTGCATCCTCTCCGATCAGCACGGCGACACATAACCAAGAGATCCCACGAAGGAATCGCGAGTAAGGTCCTCATCGCTCCATTCGAGCTCGCGATTGAACGTAGCGAAATTCGTCACCGGCGGTCCCTAATCCCTTCACGTCGTCGCTAGGGTTTTCACGATTGTACTCGTCCGAGTGTCGGCGGGTTGATTCCTGTGAGATTCTGGGTTCGAGATGGCGGCCGAGCCGAAAGCTGCGACGGAGGACGCGAAGAACGATCTGTTCGAGGACGACGACGAGTTCGAAGAGTTTGAGATCAATGAAGGTGCGATTCGTCCTATTTTCCCTCGAATTGAACCCGAAACGGTACCGAATGAGCGAGCTTTTTTTGAAACTTGCGTTGCTTGGTTTCCTTACATGAAGTCTCGTCGGGAAAATTGTACTTTCTTTCTATTAGTGATCGGAATTTGGATATTTTTCTAATTTATTATCGATGATAATTTATGTCTATACTTCGTCATGGACTATGAAAATATTTTCACATTTTTATAATTGATTTAAGCCATATTTTTAGGGGTTAATATCATGAAAAATCTCAAACTGATACGCCTATGACAAATTTACCCGAAACTATTTTTTTGATCACAAAAAATCTTAAACTGGTATTTTTGTGACAAATTTACCTCAAATTGGTACACTTGTGACAAATTTACTCTCCGTCAGTTTCTATCAAATTTTACTGTCAAATTGCTGAGTTTGATGACACGTAACAGTTGACATGATATACTAGTTTTGGATTTTTATCATCTGTTTGTCTTAGGTTTGCCAGTTTGAGATTTTTCGTGGTATTAATACAATTTAACGGAAACTAACAGAGGGTAAATTTGTCACAGGTGTACCGGTTTGGGGTAAATTTATCACAAATATACCAGTTTGAGGTTTTTCGTGGTAAAAAAATTAGTTTAGGGTAAATTTGTCGCATGTGTACTAGTTTGGGGTTTTTCGTGATAAAAAAAATAGTTTAAAGTAAATTTGTCACGGGTGTACCAATTTGGGGTTTTTCGTGGTATTAACCCTATTTTTAGGAAAATGTTTTTCGAAAACATGGAATTTTCGCGGAACGTCTGGACTTTTCGTCACACGTGTGTGTATCCAGGAATCTTACTTAGGCCTTTTTCTCCAGCAGAAATAGTATATGTAGGCTGTAGCTACAGGTTTTTTTTTTCTGGAATGTCGTTTGTCTGCTGAATCAATGCTGGTGAGCAATTGGGTAAATCAGTCTTGAGGAATGTCGAACGCTTATAGGAGTTGGTTCTATGTTTTGCGACGAGGGGCGTGTAGCTAGACCGACCTGTTTTCCGTTGTCGTGTTTCTCCAATGCATTTCTTCTGGTGGCTACCACGAGGTAACGCATACGGTCTACTGGAATGTGAGCAAGAGCTTCACTTTTGGTTATTGATAGAGAAGAGATTAGAGAGCTGGCTAGACAAAATAGCAGCATGGGAAGAACTAGGAAATTCTAGCGTGCAATGCGACTATAATTTTCCATGCCTTGTTAGCTCTTCAAGGTAGATGCTTGGTTCCTAATCTGGTGTTCTCTGTCTTGCCAGTCTTGTTGTTCTATATAGTATACCACTCTTGTACAAGCGCGTGTCGATAAAATTGTCGTGTTTATAGGGTTCTTTGCTTGCTTCTCACGTGCCTTATTGTGAGAATTTAGATTGTTCGTATTGAACTTGTAAGAGGGTGTCGTCGTTCTTATAGTGTCGAGAGGGTTTTACTTCGTCTAACCGTTGGGAAGGTCCGTGTATTCTGAAAACATGTACCAGTCTGTTGTTCTTGGATAGAGATGCTTTTTGTTATCCTCTTCTCTGTTTCCTGAAATGAATCTTCATGGCAGAGTGGGGTGCTCTGGAGGAGGTAACGGAAGCGCCCCAGCAGTGGGAAGATGATTGGGACGACGACGACGTGAACGATGATTTTTCTCTTCAGCTAAGGAGAGAACTGGAAAATGCTGCCAAGAGCTGAAGATTGACCTAGGAATTCTTGATCGCCACTCCTAGTTTAAGGTGTTGGTTTAGTAATCATCGTCTACTTCGTTTCCCTTGCGAAACAAACTCTGTACCTTGGCGTGTTTAACTGGAAACTCCTGCATCCCTTCTTGTTAAGAGATTGGAATTCTGAATTTTAGCTCTTCTGCTGCTCGCTCCCCTCTCCTCCCCCCCTTGCTAATTCACTCGGAAACAAAAGTATAGGAAAAGGAAATATCGAACGCCAAGAGTCAGGAAGATAATTCTGCTAAGTGGTATCGAATGACAGAGCAACATGTACTTTCTTCCTTCCACAAAATACTTTATACTTCCTTAGGTTCCTTAGGTTTTGCGGACACCGTTTTGTTGCCTATCTTGTTAAGGCGGCACACTTGTCTAGCAAATTCATAGGGAAATCTTTCCCGTTGTTATATGGATTCTTCGAATTCAAGAACTTATCGCTTGTTTTCCTCGTCAGAAATTTCACTCTTTTCATGGAATTTCAAGCTCCATATTGAAACCGCACTTGAGAGTTAGGTCTTTGACATCCATGAGCCTAGTTTGAAAGAGGTCTCTGCGAAGTGCCTCTAGCATTCGAGTCTGCAGCTTCAGTAGATCCTGTACCCCAAAATTGCATCACAACAACATGGCTCACTAACATGAAGATTTTACATCAATAAGACAAACTGTGCGGTTTGGATTTGGGTTTGGCAAATCATCGACCATGGTACTTGTCACAGACAAGGAAATAGACGAGCCAAAGAGGTACCTGCCACTGCGATCATGCACCTGTCTTGAGGCACAGTAGTAATTACCAATTGAAACCATGATCACCATGAGATCCCTGAGAACACTCTGGCTTTGTATGTGGCTTCGGAAGTTCAAACCGGGAATCTTGGATGGCAGAGCTCTCGCCGTTCTACGCGAGTTCGACGAGAGCATTATGCTCCATTCGACCTTCCTCTGTCAAACTGGCGCCGCTTTCTGGAGGAGCTATGCCGGTCCTACAAACGGGACAAATGGGCGTCTTCAACAACCATGAATCTATACATTGAGCATGGAAGCAGTGCTTGCAGCTAGGCAATTGCCTGCACTTCTCGCCCGCTTTGAAATTCTCCAAGCACACCGCACAGTCCACATCCCCGTTAGAAGCATTTTCCTCCGAACCGTACTCGAAGCAAGGAAGCTTCTTCAGGTCCTCGGTCGACAATTTCACAGCCGCGGAGTTGCCGTTCCTCCGCACTAGGCCTCCGCTGAATCCTCCTTCCCGGAACGCTCTCCCTGCGATGCACACATGTATCCCCACCAAGACCGCGATGCCCACAAACAGCAAGAGCACAGACACGATTATTTCCATTTCCATACTAAACTTCCATAGCAGGAGAGCAGGGAAACAGAGGAGTTCTCATCTCCTCCGCTACTTCTTCTTCTTCTTCGGGTGGTTGGTTCTCTTGATGTTGACTGGATCGGGTTGTGCTTATCATAAACTGAAGCAGAAGAGGGAACTCCTCTGGAGGGTCGAGTCTCATTCAAGAATCACAGCAAAGACCCTTTGATCTTATCCGGACGCAGTGTTCTTCGAGAAACTCCTGCAGTTTACTTGAAGAGGAGGCAGAAACCGAGCAGAGTCTGGAGGAAGCAAGCGAGCAGCACAAGTGTTGTGCGTGAGATCTGTGGAGTTAGGTGGGCGAAAGCAGGAACCTGAAGGTGGCTCCTTGTTACAAGTGTCGTTTCTGTCTCCCGCGACATTTAATAATGAAAAGAGAATCCGACGCAAAGACAACATGAAAAATCATCCCGAGTTCCTCTTGGAAAGCCAAAGATTTATGGGGGGGTCGACCTTCTCCAAACCAGACTGGACCCAGTTCTTCTCAGAGGATGGACTCTTATTTGAGCTTGTAGCGGAATATTTCTCTCCATGCATCCTCTTAAACGAGTTGCTAATTACCATTAGCCACCTAAACAGATCATACCACTCTTCTCTATCCAATAATTGGGGTGTTTCTTCAGCTAGATTTAGCGGGCACCCGCCCGAGATTAGGTATTATCGAAATGGCAACTCAGTCGTAGCCTCCAATTAGTCGGGCTCTCTAGACTCGAACACCGGAGACGCGAAACACATGAAAGATGTGCTTTCGACGGGATAACGGGAAACCAATCAAGAAAGCCAAAAAAGAAATGATGCATGACAAGCACGACAATCTTCAATCTTCAGGGTCAAGAAATCCACGACTGAAGCAAATTCTTGAAGATTGAAATGTTAGGGTAGAAAAGATCCACTTAGGTTCCTTATGGGGTTGAATTGACGAATTGACTACAGAATTTCGAGTATAATATAAAGGGTAGTGCAACGTATTCCACACTCAATTTGCTGCTCAGCTATGCACTCAATCACCAAGATTTACTTAATGCGAGTAATAGCGACGGGATTGATAGTGCCAAGACACCTATAATTGGCCGATGCATATATATATAATTATCGATGACAATGCTTGTTCCTATCTTCCTTTCAAGAAAGCCGTCTCGCCACTCAATCACAGAGAATTTGCATTGCTCAAGTTGTCGATTCCTTATTAGTTGTCTACATCCACATTGAATCCTAGAAAAGATCGGGCCGAAGGCAATTCAGCCAACAAAAGGCCCTACATATTGGGCCGGCACCCAACACGGCCGGGCATGCGCCTCTGGCCGTGCCAGGCTAGTTGAAGCGTTCGACCGGCATGGCATGTACCCTAGTTTCACACCTCTATTTCCCGCTCCTCCTTGCCTTTCTTCTTGAAGATTCGATTTAACGTAATCCGTCCCCATTACTATTTTCGTAATCATATAAAGGCGTGCATTTGGAAGACACGTTCAATCAAAGAGCACCGTTAGATTTTCAAAGTTTGTAAACTAAGCGATGCGACCGATTCACAAGTGGACATTTAAAGCAGTGGATCATGTTCAACACTAATTAATTTTAATCTAATACATCACGTTGTTTGGGGACAGAGATGGAGGGTGAAGACTTTGTTGGTGGGGTGGTCAATTGGCAAAGCAAAAGATTCTTAATTGCGCTTAGTTTTGTAGAATTCGTCTATCACACTAAAGATAAATTATAACTTACATAGAACCTTTAAAACACAAAAAGGTCAATATAAATAGTGGACAAAAAAGAATTTTCTAAATTAGCACACTTATAATAAATTTATCATAAATAATTTTTTTACCATAAATAATTTCAAATTGATATAATTAATTTTTTAATCATAAATTTTTTTAATTGATATACTCATGACAAATATACTGATGTACCGATTTAGGATTTTTTGTCTTATTAACAACCCTTTACCGGTGCAAATTATGCCTCAATAACAGACAAAATACTTCGGCAGAGGCTCGAAGTAGAAAAATAAGGGACTCGAAATAATAGCAATAGCATAAAATAAAAAAAAATACTCCGGCAGAGGCAACGGGCGGAGGTGGATTTGGGCTCGGGACCCAGCAGCTGCGATCGGCGCGGCTCTTGGAGGATCGTAGCCGCCGATGGGGGTCTTGGAGGCGATGGCTATGGGGGAAACGGAAGCGACGTGCCGGAGGCGGATCTGAGCTCGGTATGCGGGGCTCTTAGGAGAGAGAGAAGGGGAGTGGCTCCCAGAGGCGACGGCGGATCAAAGCTCGGGATGCGATCGGCAGGGGCTCTTGGGTGAGAGAGAGAGAGTAGAAGGCTTCGTGCGGCCGGTAAGAGAAGCAACGCAGCAATTAATGAAGAGAGAGAGAGGAGACAAAAGTTCGAATGAGGAAAAGGGGGACCGGACGACACGTGGCCACACGTGTCAGCCACCGAATGGGCCTGCCCCACAGTGACATGGAGGGGCCGGCCCACCCCAATATTTTCTCCTCTCTCTCTTTCTCTTCTCTCACTTTATTCTTCTCTTTCGTTTCGCTGGTGAAGCTCCTCGTGGTCAGGGGGGAAGGGCTCAGCCTGGACGACGACTCGGAGCCCAGCAGGCAAATTTAATCATCATCCTCGTCTCTAGAGTTCTGTCCCTCCTCTTTCTGGTCTGCCATTGGCGGTGCTATGAATGCTCTTCGTCAGGTTGTTGGGATGATTAGTATTTAGCCGTTCAGTTTCATGCAGTTCGCCCGTTTTCGCTTTCTTCCAAAAGCTTGATAGAGAGAAGACGACATGGTCCACGGACTCGACGTGAAACTTATTGGTTCATGGTCGCGAGCACAAGAGTAGGACCAAGCCCCCATTAAAGTTGTCTAAATTATGGTACCAGACCAGTCCGTTAGCTCTGTCCAAAACCCTAAAACTCACATGCACGTAGCCCTACGATAGCACCACAACATCAACAAGAGCCATAACCCTTTAGGAAGAACACAGGACCATGAAATCTGCTTTGGAAATCAAAGTTTTGGCCTCTTCTCTCCAGCATCTGTACAGGTATGCTCCTCGAAGTTTTATTTCGACAGCAGCTCGAGGTTTATTACCGCTCGCGTGGATATCAATGTGGGATTTTCAGAACAACCATGACCTTGATACAGAACCTTAATTCTTGTGATTTCAGTTTAACTACCTTAGGGTTTTCCAACAGAGCAAGATGCCTTGCCAAAGCTACGTCCTGTGCAAAGAAGATCAATCTATTTCTCGAAGTGAATCGACGGGACAAGCAGTACAAAAAGGATATTTTAGAGATGCAAAATTTGCTTCAGAACGGCACATAATAACCGTATGTAAGCCTTTTACACATATCACTCTCTGTTGGCCTTCTATATTACTAAGATTACTTCTTCAACATTTGCTACTACTAACTATATTGCTCGCTCGTCGTGGCTACTTCAGTTCTGCAACAGACATAAAACATATGTCGATTATGAATTTCTTTCCATCTCCAATCTTCATCGGCTGATTACCGTTCTTCAGGCAGAAGTTCGCGTCTTTCTTGTACTGTTTGTTGTTGCAACATTAGAAGATCGATCTCTAGAGAGAGAATCAGCGGATCAATTGTTTCAATCTCTCATATACCCTTGTGGTCTCTACTCCAACTCTACATAGTCTCTCCTGCAATTCCATCACAAACTATAGAATGAGAGAGAGACATCTAATCATGGGGCGGACGAAACGCTTACAACGAAGAACTTAAGAGAGGAACAAATGAAAATGAAACTTAGTGATGGAAATTGTCATCCTACATCAACGCGCCAAGAACGAAGTGTGGTGAAGTTTGCAGTAGTTATATAACCTTTTAAAAGCAAACTCGCAAACCTAGATACACTTCAAAGTATATGTATTTAGCCTCTACCTTAAGGGCTAACTTATTATGTGGTATTTATAACTTTGGACTCGTGAAAATCAGTTAATACAACACCATCTCTCTAATTTAAATTTCCTCAAGAGCTTGGCTGCTCCAAGACGCATGTACTTAAGGAACCCTAGTTTCCATTCTTTAATTAAGTGAGGATAACATCGAGATTATATGATCTTTTTTTCTGCTAAACCAAAATTATAACATCCTAAATGAAATAATTATAGTTAACGAGCTACCTGAGCATGGAGTGTGTGGAAGATCTTATCACCGATAACAGAAAAGCTGGCACTGACAACCTCAGCTCCTTCTTCCTCGAGAATGCTGATCACTTCATGCAACATGAAGTTCTTCCTCCTCCCACTGATCAAGATCACTTCCAGACCTAATCCGTGGTCTCTCAGTTCAAACAAGGGAAGCACGAACCCTAGTTTGGCCTCCTGATCATCCGACGAAGTCAAGGAGCTGCTTGTGCCAATCCCTTCCGACTGCTGTAATGCTTGTTCCTTCCTCAGTTTCAACCCATCAATCTTTTCTTTCAACTGCTTTATGTATGATGCAGCTTGATCCAGCTGATCTTGCTGCGACAGCGATTCCTGAAATCCAAAAAAAGAGAGGGGAAAATTATGGAAATTTTCAGTCTTTCTTGATTGTCGAAGTTGATGCACCCGGATTTATCTACATATTTTACTAATTATACACTACAAAATTTTGATACATCAATTCCATCCATTTCCAAGAAAACTTATGATTTCAAAAGACAGGTTATCTTCAAGAACTTGTTGTTAAGAAGCCCCCCCCCCCCCCCCCCCCCCAAAAAAAAAAAAAGAAGAAGAGGAAATTGCAGCGTTATCTAACCGTTTATGCTCGGAAAGAAGGTTAGGCACTATACTTGATCACTTCTATTATACCCAGAGAGAGAGAGAGAGAGAGAGAGAGAGAGAGAGAGAGAGAGAGAGAGAGAAACCTTAGAAGTGGTGATATGGTCTTGAGGAACGAGGGAAGCAAGCTTGGAGTAGAGAATCTTCATGTGGATTCTTCGGTTTTTCTCCACAGTCTTGCGCTCGACTTTCGGCAACTTATTGCTGCTTGTGCTTTTCTTCATCTTTGAGAACCAGATGTGTCATTCACTTACAGAACATAAGCTTATTGTGTCTGAACAAGAGCAAAAGGCTGCAGTTGGAAAGAGAGTGCGTCTTGAGAGAGACTCCCAAGACTTTCGACAGAGAGAGAGAGAGAGAGAGAGAGAGAGTTTGAAAAGTGAAGAGATCTGATCATTGGGTGCATGCCTGCTTATAAATGGAGGGACTCTTGATGAAGGGCAAAGAAAAGTAAACATAAACGTAGAGATCATCGTACCCCACCGACCGTAGCTTTCAACAGCAACGCCAACGGGAAGTTGAGACCTTCAAAGGCAACTGGTAATTTAAAAATTTGCTGCTTGACTTGTATTCCAATAGTCAAATATATTTTGCGCATGGTATTACAGATGTGGTCAGAGTCTTGCTTTGGAATTTCAACCTCGCCTCTGTATAGTAAATCCCCGTGGCACGTCCTCTAACTTCTTACAACTTCTTACACCGTTCGTACGCGGAATAAATAGTCAAATCACTTCTTCAGAGAGAGGTTTCCCTTGCCAGAAGAAGAGGAAGCTTTTGTGCTTCTTCAATGGACAAGATAGCCCGTGTTTCTCAATCGTTTACTTGCTCCACTGAGTGTGACACGATTGCTGTGTACGCATTTTAATGCAGCACCTTCGTAATTCCGTATGAATCTCGCGAACAAGCGATGTGTTATACTTTAGCACTCCTCCTGAAGTGCAAGGGGATTAGGAACGACACACGAAATTTGACGAACGTGGCCACACACCCGAAATAAATTAAGGCAAAACCTCACTCCGATAGCACATTAGAAAGTCCGACCTAAAAAGCTTAAGCCTACTGGTAAATGGAGACCACGTGCAAAGAGGATATAAACCCACCTAACATTATGTAAAAAGATTAATTATATGACCCGCGCTTTGCATGGGCGTACATTGATAATCATATTTTTACCCGTGTGTGTTTTTCTTAATTACTAGTGTCGGTTTTTCTTTTGGGTTACTAAACATTGACCGTGCAAAAGAACAACAAAAACATTCGTTCAATTGGACATATAAATGGGGGCTTAGTATTCGATCTTATTATTTAGTTAAAATCGACGTGTAATAGAAAAATTAGAAGAGAGGGGTTTGAGTTATATTGTTAGTTTGAGTATGTAAATGACATTTTCATTCAATATTAATGCACTTACCCGCAAGCAATGCCCACTTTTAAATTTTAGTTACACTACGGACATATAAGACATGTAGATATAGATTTTTGCCATGACACGTATCACTGATTGAGCAAAAGCTAAACATCGATTGCGACTTTGCACGATGGTGGCCTGAAAATTTATGACTCGCGTGATGTTTCGGGAAATAGTTTGCAAACTTAACACGAGAAACCCTAGATGAGCGACATCAGTCTCGGCGGGCACGTAGATTAGAGAGCCAAAACTACTGATTAAAGCAGTACAAACCCACGATCAGAATTGGTCCGGTCTTTCACGATAATGTCACGAACATGGTGGTTGGCCGGATCATGGTCAAAACGATCGTTGTGGTCTTCCCTTAGAATGTCCAATCTCCAATTGAGTGCCATCTGGGGTGGTCAAAAGGCCAAGTTCTTTCACTGTAATAAAATTGAAGTTATACCTAACGACGACCTTATTAAAAAAATATGGTTTTATCACTTGGTTAGATTCTGATAGGAGAAACAGATGACCAGACTTTCTAAAGACAACTGGGGAACGATGGTGTGGTCGGTGAAGGCGCGGTTTCTTCAAAACAACCAAAAGAGTCAAGGGTCAAGAGTCAACATAGCCAATCGCAAGGCATACGAACGAACTACTCTATTAGCAGCGAATAAGCGACTCGTAATTAATTAATTAATTAATTACGTGTGGAGCACATTTGACCCTATTATTTTGTGAACTTTGACCCCGCTATAATATTATATATATATATATATGAGCACAAACTGGAGGTCGTTATAATTTGTAAACCCCCAAATTCACAACAAATAAAGCTCAAAATTCACTTGAAATGCTGCTCGCTATGACTTTTCGCGTGGCCCTAATTTTGTAAATGCCCTCCACGACATAATGGTGATCCAATGCGAGTGTGATCGATGTCACGTTTGAAAGTAACGATAAGGTTTTAGATTCTCCTAGATAGGGGTGAGCGGTTCCAGGTTCTGGGTAGGTTCCACCTGGAACCTGGAACCTACCCGCCCCTACAGGTTCCTCATTTTTTGGAACTTGGAACCTACCCATTGAAACCTAGAACCTGGAACCTACCCTGTCACAGGTTTCAGGTTCTTACAGGTTCCTTCATCAAACAACAAAGATGTACTAATGCG
>BCNH02000011.1:17123067-17148435 GCA_001662345.2 Metrosideros polymorpha var. glaberrima | reverse complement strand
TTGCATGCTCAATACTAAATGACTAGCTAAGCACACTATGTAAAAGACTAAACAACAACAGAAAGATATAAAAAAAAAAAAAAAAATACAGATGAGTAAAGTAGGGGAATTTAACAACTATATGACTTCACCCCTAACCTGTGTAGAGTAATCAAGAACAAATATAATAGACATTGCAAGAGAGACTAAAAGTCTAAAAGTGAGAAGAAAAAGTTTAATTAGGGTTTTTATTTTTTTCTTTTTAGTGTCCGGTTCTCGGTTCCGATTCCGGTTCCGGCGGTTCCTAAAAAATGGAACCGAGAATCGGACCCTCAAGCATTAGAACCTGGAACCGCGGTTCGGTTCCGGTTCCGGTTCCCCGGTTCCGGATTTTATCCGAGAACCATGCTCACCCCTACTCCTAGATCCTGTCAATCGTCTTCCCAAGTGATCACATGATATATTTATTATGCGGTAGGTCGTTTTGATGCAAGCCTACTAGTCAATTTGTAACGTTTCCCATGCTGGCCGCGAGCCACAGTCGTGCACTTAAATGCTGGTCTTCCCCCTCCCTTGGAACATCTATCCATCCACGACGCTCGGTTAGTAATAAATAAAAACATCATTTTCCGAGCGGTTTAATGAGTATGAATACGAGAATTAGGGTTCTGCCTCATTGACTTGTCTGAATGGGAGAAACGGAGAGCGCCGCCGTTGACTTCGACCTGAATGTTTTTACATTCCCTTTTTTGTCCCCAGACATTTTCGAGGAACCCAGGGGAGAAAGCATCAATGTCCTGTACCTTCATGAATGAGCTGGAGGTCTCGTCGTTGCCGTCGCTTGCTTCGATCCGAGGCAATTCAACGAGAAATGTCTCCATCTCCTCCTTTCTTTTGTTCTCTCCGGCCACGTTCTTAGGTTAATTTTCTAGGAGAACACGACGAGGGAAGACAAAAGGAACGATTCTGGATGCACATTAGAGAATATCGAAGGTTGGAAATGTATTCCTTTCATGATTAATGCTTCCTATCGAGAATCCCAAGAGCACCTTTTAACCGAATCCTATCGCTAGTTAACCAAATGCAAAAGAAGAGATAAAAGGTCTTGTTGACGAGTGCTTAGGCCTCGGAGCATGTGTTAAAACATATTTAATAAGAGAATACTCGATTTTCAGAGCGTTGATCGTGCATATCGCGATAATAATCCGGACATTGAAAATCGCAGTATTCCCTTCCTTGATAGCTTAACAAGTGCTCCATGGCACTTTTCAACAAGATTCTAGACATAAAAGTTGAGACAAAATGTGTTTAGCCAAAAGTGAATAGTGCACATATGTACAAATCGATCATCTTTGTCGATTTAGCCAAGAGCAAAAGATATTCTGCATACAAAAAATTCGTCATAATTAGGAACTTTATTAAAATATTTACACATTAAACTATGCCTTCATTTAATGGCGAGCATTAGAATATGTAGATACATAACCGCGTCTTCATCTGACAACTCGAGCTGTCATAGCAGTTGATCACGAAAATTCACAAACCCAACCATGGCGATTCTAATTGAGTCACCATAGTCATACAAAAAAAAAAAAATCACATTCGTACAGTAGTTAATTGTGCCAATTTGGGTCGCCAGAAAACGTTTCGGTGTGATTAAGTTTATCTTTTTTATTTTCACTAAAAGCTAGTGACAAGATTTCGAGTCCAAGTTGCTCTCCGTAAACGTTTTGTCATGTTAGTATCTTACTGTCGCCTAGCAACCAATCGGCATGCATGGCGTCCAAAGCAAAGCTTTTCGGTGACAAAAGTGGGATTCCATGCTAGCCACAGTTGCGGCCGAGGAAAAGCTAGTGTTGAATTTTCTTCGCCGTTTTCTTTTCTTCTTTTTCCGGCGTTATCGTGATCACGTCAACAAAAAGATAAACGCGGAAATCAATCCTAAAATTATGATACGGATGCCGATTCAGTCTTAAATTTTTCGATTTTGCAAGTGTAGTCCTAAATTTTTGCACCTTTTTTTGGGTAACTTTTCCTGCGTAAGCCCGTATGCCAGGTAAGCCAATCACAAGAAAAATGTGCCTCGTTTCCCCCTTATTTAGTACCCGCGAGAGGTGAAATTCCGAGCCGCATTCCCTCCTTTTGACTATTCAATGTTTGAAACTAAGGTAAAATGTGTATTGCATTGCACCAATGATGGGGTTCGGGGGTCTTCAAGAACGTAGAAATACCGTGCGGCGGACTTTGACTTTGGCATTGTACGGAGAGACAGGACATTTGGGCACGGTTGTCCCCCAAAGCCAACGAGTTCGATCTTGAGGTGAGGCACGTTTGACCCGGTTCCGAAAAATGGGAATGACCAAAGAGCTCATCGTCGAATCCCCGATTTCCCGCGACTCGATGGAACTCTAAAGTGAGTCCAAGCGACACATGCGTTCGTCCCTTTCGTTCAAGGCTTGCGTTCGAATCACCCATATTTACATGTTCTCGCGACTTACACGATCGGTATTACGTATTTGCAAGACGTAGGACACTGTAAAGTCGAGCAAGGGCAATTGTAGCTAGCTTAGGCTCACTAACACGGATCTAATTTATAACCTCAAGGGTAAATTTTTTTTATACTCAAATAATCTTATCGCTATGAAAGTGGAAAAAAAAAGGATAATAAGATGAATATTCACCATTAGTATTTTATTCACATTTAAATCAACGGTGGACCATACATAGGATGTTGATATTTTTTTTTCTGAAACACGGTTTCTAGAGTTTATATTGAATTGTATTATATTATATGATATTGTTGCGAAGAATGAAAGTTTATCAACGGATGGGTTTGGGCGGGCCATGGATAGGCCCGGCCCAAAAAAAGAGGCTCAATGTTGAATGCATAATGGGCCTAAAATCAAACCCGATTTGTTCTTGCTCCGAACCGATTTTGTTTAGATCGACCCACCCAACTTAGCCGATCCAAACCCGCTCATGTCCGATCGATTTCATAGAAAGATTAGTACTTTCTTTCTTTCTTTGTAAGAATTTTTTAGCTCATTCAAAACCCCGGTTGATAGTCATATATCGAACGGAAGTTATACTCTTCGTTATTATTTTTTTCTTTGTAAGAATTTTTTAGCTCATCCAAAAAGTTCGCCGTTTTTTAAAAAAAAAAAATCGTGAAATGATATCATCATTGAAAAGCCTATTATTAAAATTATATCGAGATTTTTTCAAAATATTTTTTATTTAGTAATTGAGCTTTTGTTTCCAGTTTGTACTTTCTAATAAGAAAAGAAATAAATATATTCGTATGCTTCATATATAAATAGATTTTTACGTGCGCCGTCATTAATTGATTTTTTTTTAAAAAGGTGTATAATGAGTTCAAAATTGAAGCATCTTTACATGAATGTAATGCAGCAAGTGTTTTATATGTGTTTGATTCGATTTACCTTAAAAGAACGACATCAACAAACGTGCAAGAGATAGGAAATTATATCGACAATTATGTTAATGCACAATATTTTATACGTAAAGACGAAAATATCTATTTTATTAGATTCAACTTCGTTTGTTTCACGAAAAATTATTATTTTAGGAAATGTACTTTTAAAATTGGTCGTTTGTAGCATTTGAAATAATTAGTTAATGAAAAATACTTTCATTATTGATAATAATTTATGTTTAAATATTTTTATGGATGATAAAAGTATTTTTTTATTCAATTAATTTTTTAAATTATTCATTTTCCGTGCCTTAAATTTGGAAGACAGACAAGAACAAAAAGGAAAACTCTCTCGGAAAAGAAGGTAAACGAGGGCCCGGTCCGGATATTCCGAGTTTTATCTGGCGATGCTATCCATACGCCAAAGGTCCCCTCACTACACAAACCTCCCAAGATCGATTGAACTGCTCTCAGAGAGAGAGAGAGAGAGGGAGAGAGATGGCGGTGACCAATGCATCATGGGTCACGGGCAATTCAATCCGAGCCTCTCACCTGAGACCCTTCTGTCTTCTTGATTCGTCGGCCAAGAAATCGGCCGGTCCTCCCAGCTTCTTCGTCCTCGGTTGTGGGGGCCGGACTGTCCACGGCAGGGACGCCGCCGGCGTTTCCTCCGCCAGGCCGCGCAGGAACCCGGCTCTCCTCTGCCGTTGCGGTGGCAACATCAGCGTTGATGGTGCCTCGAGCAGTTCTTGCTCCGATTGGGACTGGAACCGATGGAGCCGCCATTTCTCCGAGATTGAACAGGCCGAGAGCTTCGCCTCTGTTCTCAAGGTATTCCTTGCGCTCATTTTCTTGGTTCTAGCGTGCGAGTTTCCGAGCTTGGAATTGGGTTTCTTTTCTTGATGATTTCTTGGCGATTTGATTATTATCCCATTCTACTTCTTGTGGGTTGTCTAGTGGGATTTTGAATTGGCGTGTTGCTTCTATGTTGCTTACTAGTTGGCCTTGCTTTTAATATTTACCTAATACTTAGTGTTTATATGTGCTCTGTGTGCGACATGATATGATAAACCATGAGTGCCCTTCTTTCTAGATTGAGGTAGGAGATTTTCCTGCTCTCTTTTATCGAAATATAATCGGGTGAACTGCTGAAGAATGCTAATTTGCACGAATGATATTCTTTATGAAGACTTTTAGTCAAATTTCACTTCTGGTCATTGGAAATTTATACACAGTCACTGCAGTCTCCCCTGCAAAAGCTAAACTATGATGTAGTATTTTCCTCTTCATGATGCTAATCATGCTTTACAGTTCCAACTCGAAGAAGCAATCGAGAAGGAAGATTTCCATGAGGCTGCCAAACTGAAGATGGCTATTTCTGAAACTACATCAAAGGATACCGTTGCTGACCTCATGTCTCAGTTGAAGGTTGGGCCAGAGCTTTGTTTGCTAGAAGCATTTACTTGCTCATTAACCAGTTCGCCTTTTCTTAATCTCCTGTTTACATGCAGAATGCAATAGAGGAAGAGCGTTATCATGAGGCGTCAAGGTTATGTAAACATACGGGAAGCGGACTGGTAATTTTCCATCTTATGACATTACTTTGTTCATCTTTTTCTACCTGTTTTGCCTGTTTATTTGACTCTTATGACAATTTTATCTTTTTGGTTGTTGAGTAGCCTTTAATTTTTTTTTGATCTTTACTCTTTTTGAACTCTTTGTCTGAGGCCCAACATAACTCAGTTTTGGTCATCTTATTCCTGTTTGGTTGCGTCTTTAATTGTCTTATTTTCATGTACTTCTCCGTGTTCATGTCATAGGGTATTATATATTGGTTTAATTTTGGTTCAAGTTCTTGTAGACTGTCATTAAATACTCAGCGGAGGGCCATTGTAAAAGGAAGGCATTCTGCTGAAACAGCAGGATTTGCAGTATGAAAGAATATTCTATTTCAATGTTTTGCTCCCTTTACAAGATATCGGCATTTTGCCAGGTGCCAATGTTTTTTGTGGGCCACTGTGTCACTGTTGTTATCCTGAATTAATTTTATATTCGACGCATTATGGGTTGTTGAGTTCATAATATGCTTTCATGTTATCAAATTAGCGTGGACAACAGATAGTAAGATGGAATAACTGTGAAATTTCCTATCTTCTGAAGAATGTAGTGGAATTAATTAGGTTTTTGTCTGTTCATATTGCCAAACCTATTTCCTAAAACAGGTAGAATGAAGAACTGGAAAGGTTGCAGCCACGCTGAACTGTTTTGAATTCCACTGATAATTTCACCACCTGTTATTGGTAGGTGGGCTGGTGGGTTGGTTACTCAAAAGACTCTGATGATCCCTTTGGCCGACTGATACGCATAACTCCCAGTGTGGGCAGATTTATCGGAAGAAGTTACAGCCCGAGGTTAGTTTCTCCTGACTATAGTTTATGCAGTATTTATCTGGAATGGGCAGTGATTAATGTTTTTGTTACAGACAGTTGGTCACTGCATCTCCTGGAACTCCAATATTTGAAATTTTTGTTGTCAAAGATGCTGATGACACGTATCAAATGCAGGTGATGTACTGATGATTTATCTTGGATTGCAACTTAAGCTTCAAATGTTTGTGCCTTAAGCCTATAACTGGCCGTACATGTGTGATTACGCTTTTCGATTTCTTTGACATGATGGCTACCATGCATGACTTTTGGTAATTCTTTTGTACTTCAATTTCTCTGAGATGTGAATATCTATATGAGCCCACCTTGTTTCTGGTAGAAGAAATCTGTACATTTGAGTTTACATGTTGGTTGGGACATTGTTCTTAAGTCCTCGTATCTTTTCTTTCCTTACATATGGACCCTTTGTGATATCTCAGAGTTGCAGACTGAGTTGCTTTTTTCTATCATCCTCAAAATTGTTTCTAGTATATTTCTACCTCAAAATCATTATCATTGCACTTGCAAAGTAAGCAGAAACTGCTACTTTGTGATATGCCTAGTTCTGTTGAAGTTTTTGCGAAATGCTTCTGATGTCATGATGTTGTTAGGTAGTGTATTTGCATCGAACCCAAGGGAACTCACTGGCCTCCACAAGCTCCTCATCAAAATCCAAAAAAAGCCAAACTTCTAAAGTTGATGAAACATCAGTGCCAGATGTACAAGAAAATGAGTTGAAGACAGAAACGAATGATGATAAGGGCTTGAATATTGAGGGTGCGACTGAGGAAGGGATAAAAAGTGTAATAAACTTCTTGAAAGATAGAATTCCTGGACTGAAAGTGAAAGTCATGAATGTTGATGTAGCTGAGGAAGTGATTGAGGACAACGATCCCGTCAAGCAGTTAATGCAGGAAGATGACGAGGAAGCAGTTCCTTTGGAGAATTCGGAAGATGAAGATGGTGATGGTGATGTAGAAAATCTCCAGTCTGATGAAATCGGTTTAGGTGAAGATAGCAGTGTCAAAGAGGATGAAAAGGATTTGGATATGAAGTTTTTTATTGGTGGGGTAGTGCATAATGAGGACACACCTTCGAAGGATGAGTATACACGTCTTCCAGCAGAATTAAAGGATATAGAAAGAGATTCTTTTGTGCTACAGGTTCCTAGTAAAGGCCTTGGGCATGATGGTGGAAATAACAAAGTATCCAAATTGAAAGTTGCAGCAATAGCAGCTCAAGGTGTTTCTGAATTGATGCCCCCTGATGTTGCAAAGGCATTCTGGGCTGCAGACAAAGTTTCGCCAAAGGTGAGATTAAGAATTAAAGCTTTGATGCTAGAATTTAGGATGAAAAGAATATACATAAAAAAATGTGAAATTTCCTGTACTCTTCAGTAAATTTTGTCTCTGTTAATATTCTAAAGAAATCTCTTAGTTAGCACAAAAGTTGTATTTAGCTGAACATACACAAATGTTACCAAAGAAATTTGATCAACAGCAGCATATTTACTTCTGTTCAGTGTCTTTGCATTCTGGTCACAGAGAATGAAAAATACTTGAATTCATTTTCTGAATATGATTGGCTTTCACATATAACAGAGTATTATGGTATTGGAGCCATGCACGTGTCTTATACTTTTCAAAAATAGTTACTAGGAAAAATTGATCTTGTTTTCATTATCTGTACTCATGTTTCAAACATTCCTTCACTATGAATTTTCTCTTGTTGTAGGTTTCAAGAGATGTTCGGGAAATCGTCAAACTCGCAGTTACTCAGGCAGAGAAAAGGAATAGATTATCTGAATTTACGAATTTCAGTCGAATCACCACTTCCAAAGGCGATTTAGATCCCTTTGATGGTATGCCTTAGATTATCTATTTTCCCTTTGTCTCGTCTTCTTTTTTCTTTACTATGAGAAACTTGGCATTAAAGGACATTTGCTTGCTAAAATCTAGGCTTATATGTCGGTGCATTTGGCCCTTATGGTACTGAGGTGGTTCAATTGAGACGCAAGTTCGGACATTGGAATGGCTCTGATATTAGTTCATCGGATGTGGAGTTCTTTGAATATGTTGAAGCAGTGAAGTTGACCGGGGATCTTAATGTTCCTGCTGGCCAGGTCTTTTATATTCATGTCTTTGGGATGATCACAAAGGATTACGTATTTACTTGTTTCTATATATCTGTTATGCGGGGATGCATCTAATTTTGAGCTAACCGAAAGTATGATTTTATAGGTTACATTTCGTGCCAAAATTGGGAAAAGGGGACGGACTTCTAATCGAGGGATGTACCCAGATGAATTAGGCGTGGTATAATCTCTCTCTCTCTCTCTCTGGTTGAGGATGTGCATCATGATGTTTTAGATTGCTTCTTTTTTCAAGGGGTATTGTGTAATTTCACTGGATGGTACAGTAATGCAATTCTTTGTTTCTAGCTGCTGCTAAATTCTCAGAGCATAAAATTTCCATTCACACCTCTGTCTAGTTTACTTGAAATGACAATTTTAGCATCTCAACAAATGACATGAAGATATTTCTTTTTTCTTGCTGTGATATCATTCTGGTCAGTATAGGTGCCAGAAAATTGCCAATTTTTGTGGATTGTTCCCCTCCACGCTGGATTAGTAAAGTCCTTTTGATGTTTTCTTTGCATTATTGCCCACGATGGGTAGATATATTAAACTGTGGAATGCTTTTCTTTTAGGTTGGGAGTTACAAAGGTCAAGGAAGGATAGCAGAGTTCGGATTTCGCAATCCAAAATGGGTTGATGGTGAGCTTCTTCAATTAAATGGCAAGGTAACACCACTCCCAAGACTGTCTGCTGGCACAAATTGTGTATAACAGGTCATTTATGTCAGGTATATGTTTTCTTGTTGTGATTACAAATTATAGGGCATGGGTCCATACTTGAAGGGAGCTGATCTTGGATTCCTCTATGTGGTACCTGAGCGGAGTTTCCTTGTCTTATTCAACCGTCTGAAATTACCTGAATGACCTCGTAGGTATCAAGTTTTCTCGTTACCCTTTTTGATGTGGTAGAGAAAAGAGATATCTACTTTAAAGGCGGAGCATAGAGGTTTTTGTCCATAGCATGTCCGATTCAGGTGGAGGATCACCTGCCGTTAGGTACTTATCTCATCTTGAGAGGAAAGTTTTGATAGTATTTGTTTATGCTTTCTTTGTTTTCAGCCCTTTCTTGTAGTGTTTATGTCTTATATGTATAGTTTTTTTCCCCAACCAAAATAAGGACCAACTCTATTCTAATTCAATGAGTTGTTGAGTGCATATTAGTTTGCTTTGTTACAATTTTACTCATTGCTGTCCTCTTCATGGATTTCCTCAAGCTAAAGGAGGATGACCAGTGATCGAATTGGCATGTAATGAGATATGTCCTGTGATATACGTGGTAGTGAGACATTCTACTTCAACTTCTTCCTGGTGTTTCCGTTCGTTGGAATATCAGCCATGAATATATCTGATGTTGTTTGATAGTCTAAACTCTTAGTTTTTTGTGGTTTTGGAGAACATTGTGAATCTTGCTGGGGTTATGTAAATTTGTTGGATACGTTCTCGTTCTTTTGAATTTTAGTTCATGCAAGTGCCGCTGTGCCATCGTATTGCTGGCAGATATTTGCTAATAGAAGGACGGAGTGTTCATGATGGTATGTGATTGCTGTCTGGGGAATACTTATAGCTGTGTCCTTCTGTTCTCTATCTGCTGTTGTGCTAAAAAATTGATGTCGACGACTCGTGTACACGATCTTTCGCATTGCTTGAACATAAAAGTTGGGGCATTGTGGGGTTTTCTTATTGTTATTCAAGGGATTAAAAGGCAAGAAACCAATCGATAGGAATGAGGTGATGCTTTCCTTGATTCATTGCAACTGCATTCTTCTATTGTCCTTTCTGTTCCCTTTTTTGCCTTTTTTACCTGTGGAGAATGTTGTTGAAACCAGGTGTCTCGCCGGCATCACGCCGAGGTGAATTATTTGATGTTTCTTTTCCATTCATGATGTCTTCTTGTTGATCCGTCTTTTGATTGAACCTAGAAAAGGGAGGGAGGACCATCAGAAAAAGGGGGGGGAAAGAAAAAGAGGCATCTGTTTTTAAGAAGAAGAATGAAAAAGCTTTGTGAGGTGCTTTTGCTTTTTTCCTCCCCCTCAAAAGCAGGAGGCACTCCTCCTAAAAGAACAGAGAACCTAATAAAGCATCACTTTCGGACGCGTTGGAATGTTCATGGCCAGCTTGTTTGGACTTTGGATCCAATCAAGGCCAATTTGTGTTTCTTTAGCCTTTTTTCTCGAGGGAAAAGTTTAAAAGAGCTCTCTTAGTGCCCTCCACTCGTTAGCCACAATAATTATGTTTTGGAGGTGTAAAAAATTTTCCATTTCAAGTAAGTAGCTTTCTCAATGATGGACTACTCCAATTTTCGAAACTCTCAAAAAGTGTTATTTTTTTAATTTGAAGATGCGTTTGTTTCACGAAAAATGAATGGTTCGGAAAACATATTCCTAAAAATGATAGCTTATATCGATTACAAAAAATAAATGAAGAGAAGAAAATTTTCATTTGTGAAAATGTTTAAATATAAATTGTTATCGATAATGGAATTGGTTTTCATTGATTAATTATTTTATGCAATGCAAACGATTAATTCTTAAAAAATACTTTTTGAAATCATTCATTTTTTGTGAAATAAATGGATCTTTAAGGACATGTGTTAAGAAGACCCTATGATCGAATTATAGTTGGATAAACATTCTTGTTCTTAACCTACATCAACGAGGCCAATTTCAATTGCACGTGCCATCACTTATCAGCTTTTGATTCACTACCCTCCTTTTTTTCTTTTTCTTTTTCTTTTTTATAGCAGAGGAGAATGTTATATCAATTTGATCCAATTATAATTTGGTCGTGTATGTAGTACTAAGATTTACTTAACAACGAAATTATAAAATGGTAATTCAAAATTTAAATGAAGTACCACACTACCGTCACCATCAGGGTGGGTTAAGAGCTTTCTTCTCTTCTTTCGGTGTCGTGGGGTTGGGTGCGCGTTGATATAGAAAGCTCATCGTGACTTTAAGGTGCTCCAAATTATTGTATCATACATACTATAAACAAACAAATACTTTGGCTTGTCAAATGAGGGCCTACCATTGGTCGTGGTACTTGGAAATATTCTCCAAAATTCTATCATCATGGTATGATGATTATCGCCGTCGATAATAATGGTTGATTGGTGATGCAGCTTGGGAAAATTACCAAAAAAGTCATAAACCTATTGCAATTATGTCAATTCAGTCTATCCGGCCAATTTTACTTAATCCGCCGACCAACATTGACGTGTCAATTTTAAATTATTTTTCAAAATTTATTTCCTTTTGTTTCTCTCTTTCTTTCCCCTCCTCTTCTTCTTCCTCAAGTTGGTCATCGAAAAGAAAATAAATGATCAAAAAATAGAGAAAATTATTAAAAAATTTGACACGTCTGCATTGGTTGGCTAGCCAAAATTGACCAGATGAACTGAATTGAAAGGTTTAAAACTAAATTGACAAAAAAAAATTTATGACTGAATTGGCACAATTGTTCTAGGATTATGATTTTTTTGATAATTTTTCCAATGCAGCTCTATCCAAAGGGTAGGAATTAGACTATGAACTAAGACATAACTTTTTTGGTGCATATAGACATACTTGGATGATTCGTTGTACATTTTTAGTGTCATTCGGAAAGGTGTCGATCATGCTAAAGAGTTGTTTTAGTCCTGTTTCCGGCCCCGAGGGGGGGTTGTGTGAAATCATACTTTTATATTTGCTTTTTCAAGAAAGCACAAGTTAATTTTAGGGAAAATTCTAAATAATGGCCTGAAGTGCCATTATTTTTTCAAATAAGAGCCTGAAGTGGACTTTGTTTCAAATAAGAGCTTGAAGTGTCTTCATTTTCTCAAATAAGGACATGAAATGAACGTTATTTCAAATAAGGGCTTGAAGTGCCTTTTTTATTTCAAATAAGGGTCTGATCTGAAGGGTATTTTCGTCATTTTACATTTTCTATATTTTTCCTTTTCAGTCCTCGGCAAGGCTCACCAGGCCCCACTCAAGCTTCGACAAGGGCCGACAAGCCTCGTCAAAGGGTCACCGCCGTTGGGCCAGGCTAGGGCTCGACGACCCCCACCAACCATTCCCCCTCGTCGCTAGCCCTTTTTGACGACAGTGGGCCGAGGGCGGCCAGCACTTGCTTCATCTTCTTCTTCATTTTTTTTTAATTTTCATTATTTTTTGACAAAACAAAAAAGGAAAAAAATGTAAAAAGTGAAATGACTAAAATGCCTATAACATCAGGTCCTTATTTGAGACAAAGAGGACATTTCAGACTTTTATTTGAAACAAGAAGGACACTTCAGACCCTTATTTGAAATAACGTCCACTTTTGGCTTTTAATTGAAAAAATAATAGCACTTCATATCTTTATTTGAAAATTTTCCTTAATTTTATGGACCCAACTCCAAAATATTGCTTCCTCGAGCAAATTGAACTAACAATACTAACAACAACAACTAATAAATTTTGGATGCATTTATTACGCAAAAAACAAATAATTTAAAAAATATTTTTTAAAAGCATCGCTTACAAAATATAACGAATGAACAAGAAAAGTATTCACCGTGCACGAAAATATTTCAACGTAAATTACCGTCGATAATAAAGCAATTTCCATTATCACCCTTCATCAGTGAAGCTTACGTGGCAGTGAGTGGACCCCACTTTGAAAGTATATGCGTACGTGTGCGCGTGTCTCTCTCTCTCTCTCTCTTTCGCTCTCCGAGCGCGTGGAAACTGAAAGCTCTCTCGCTCTCTCTGCTTTTGCCTTTATCTCACTCCCTCGAACTCAAAGACTCAACTTTTCTTTCCCTCTCTTTAAGATCCCACCGAATCCGGAGACGACATGGAATCGGCCGCCACCTCCGACGCTCAAAACCATCGCCAGAGCCACCGCAACCTCCACCCGCAGCACCGCGGGAGCGCCATGAAGAAGTCGTCGTCGCGGAACTCCGAGTCCTCCACAGTCCCCGACTCCCCCCTCTCCCCTCTCCGATTCCACTCCCCCATCGGATCCTTGGCCCCCGAATCGCCGCCCTACGCCTCCCCGGCCGCAACCCTCGACAGGCCTCCTTCTCCCGACAACTCCAAGGCCGTCGTCGCCGTCGACAAGCAAGCTCGGAACCCCCCGCTCTCGTCGCGCCTTCCCGAGGCCCAGAAACCGCCCGAGAGCGCGAATCACAAGCCGCCGCGGGCGGTGAGCAGGGCGGTGAAGGAGGAAGACGCGTCTCCGGAGGCGGCGACGGCGGCGAAGGCCGGCGGGAGAGGATGGAGGGAGGAGGGGCGGTCGACGGCGGTGTCGACGATACTGAGGAGGTCGAAGAGCAGGGAGATGGTGAAGAGGGCGGGGCTAGGGTTCAGGATGAGCGAGATGATACTGTGCCTGATTTCGTTCTCGGTCATGGCTGCTGATAAGACCCAGGGATGGAGTGGCGATTCGTTTGATCGCTACAAGGAGTACAGGTGTGCCTTTGCTGTGTGTTTTTTCTTCTTAAATTTAGCTTCTGATGGAGAACCACCATTGCATCCGTCATCACAAAAATGCATGCTTTATCATCCTGAGCTTACCTAAAAGCTTGTCGTCCGCAATGATTGATGCTTCAATCATATGGAGGAATTCGCACGGATACGCTTCTTTGTAGTAAGGAAGAGAGGAAAAAATCTATTGACTTTGCCTCCTTCTGAATCACTTTTGAATTTGCAGAACGAGATTCAGTGATGCTCCACGCTAAAATGCTCTCCTTTTCTTTGTGGGTTCATTCTGGAGGTTGTAGATTCAATATTGTTGCACTGCTTGTTATAGAAACTGGATGCTAACACTGACAGGACCATCGTTATCTCTTGCTTTAGATGTTTTGTTTCTTCTCTAGCTCCATGTTTCACAGGGTTCTTCTTCTTCTTCTTCTCTTTATCCTAATGAGAAAGCTGATTTGATGGCAGGTTCTGTCTATCCGTGAATGTCATTGGATTTGCATATTCTGGGTTTCAAGCATATGATCTGGCTTATCATTTGATCACTGGGAAGCATGTCATCCGCCACCACCTCCGTCGTCATTTCGATTTCTTCATGGATCAGGCAAGTCAAGCGTGTATATATCCCCTTTCCGTTCTTACATTTAGCCTGCAGTCGAACTATTCTTTGCTCCTTTGCTTATGAAATCATGATGTATGCAAGGTAGAATCACGGAGTATTCATTACACTCACGCCCTCTATATCAGAACTTGTAAGAGTCTGTCTTCTAATGCTCTCGAGGAGTTGTATCCATCATTTGATTCTTTATTCGTCCACCTTTGTGGGTCCTTTTTTGGGCATAGGAGGAAAGATTAAGTGCTGTGTACATAACTAAAACATGGCTATTGTTGATTTAGCAGAGGCGGTTGGGAAGTCTGTATTGACTCTTTGTATTTGCAGTCTCGCGCTTAGATCGACCTTAGGCTTGCTCGGGCTCTTGTTTGAAATCTCTTCTTTAACTGAGTGGGAAGGTTCTTCTGATTCAATTGCAGATTCTGGCATATCTCTTGATAGCAGCATCATCTGCAGCAGCAACCCGAGTTGTCGATTGGGAAACCAATTGGGGCAAGGATCAGTTTACGGAAATGGCGAGTGCTTCAATTGGAATAGCCTTCCTTGCTTTTGTATCCTTTGCCTTTAGTTCCCTCATCTCCGGTTACGATCTGTGTACTCGTGATTTTGCTTGATGATAGATCTGTTTAGCCAGTAGAATGTAGAATGTCGGGAAGTCCTAATCCTTCTCCTCTTACCTCGTTGCTTTAAGCTGTACAGGGCGCAAGATTCATTCCCAATATTGTGGTTAAATAATCAGATAGACGCAAATGCATGGGTGATCATTGCACTACAGTTTTCTTGTAGGCTGTTGGGAATGCTTATTGTATAAGATAAAGAGTTCCTGTGGCGCTTGTGTTTATTTGACGACGTGAGAGGTAGAGGTAAAGCCTGTATTTCGTGAGACGAGAGAACTGATGAAACCGCAGGAGCTGGAGCTTCATGTATTCTAGAGAGCAAAAAGTAAGCTGAGTCCGACAAGAGGCGGCAGATTTGCTGCTAACATAGAGGGCATAACACAAGGTCTGTCTCTCACTCAGCTTGTGTTACAGTACATTATTTACGGGCAGTACATACATATATAGCTTTCTATCGGCATCTCTGGCGTGGTCGATGGACAACTAGTGTCCTGGTGACTCTTGCATTGAGGTCCTATGAATAACACGTACGATCACCACCGAATTGAGAGTGGGTCCTTGTCGTTCGTGATTAGGAGGGAAATGTCGAATGCAATAGATGTTCTGTTTTCACAAGATCCTCGCCTTCTCTTACGGCAGCACCGTAATGAAAACCACGTTGTGTTAGCTTTCTGTATGCATTGGAAATGGACCCCTGGTCCACTTTCTTCAGCGACCAGGGCCTTTTCTTAGATGGTCGTCTTTCTACTCCTTTTCGAGAGTGATTAGCCCGAACTAAGCCCGTCAAGTGGGTGTGTCGGGTCTAGTTTGGGTCGGGTCGGAAATGGTCTAACTTTTAATGATCCATTTATATTTAATATAATTTTTGCGATCCATATCCAATCCAATCTGACCCGGACCAAACTCATACTTTACCTGATCCATATTACCAAAACACATCCATATTTATCCCAGCCTATGAAAACTTTTATTCACCCATTTAACCTACTTTAAGGTTTTCATGTGAATATTGAACAAAATTTTATATCAAATTAAAAAAAGTAGATCGACGAAATAAAAAGTTATCACTTGCTGTGGCTTACCTCGCCTCACTCAGCCGATGCAGTCCAAGGGTGTGTGTGTGAGTTTAATAATACAATGGCAACTCGATACCTTCCCACTTACCAGGTTGTCATTCACTTATAAATTTTAAAAAGTTCTGGCATTTTTCGGAAAACAAATATCCAAATTTCTAAAAATCGTACCATAATTTTATACTTTTAAAATTAAACTCATGTGTTGTTGTCTATATATTATGAGAGATTTGAGGTCTTTAGTATGAGTAAATTTAAACCTCGTTCATTTAAAACCAAAATTAAAAGAAAAGGAAATCAAAAATCATTTCAAGAACTTATTTATTTTATTCTTCAGATAACATATATTTTATGCATTCACTCGTCAAATAACACTCCACAACATCAACTCTTTTTTTTTTTTTTCTAAAATAGAAAAAGATTTCTGAGCTTTTACTACAAAAGGGAAAAAATGCGACTAAAAATGCAGGAACAAATTGAATGATATTTGATGCCCTTGGAGGAACAGTTTTAGTTGAAATAAAAAATCATTTAAATGGAATCCGAATATATCTTTGGGCTCCGTTTATTTCATGGAAACAATTTTTAGAAAAAAAAAATTCTAGATTTTTCGGCGTTTGATTCATAAAAAATAAACTAGCCAAGGAAAACATTTTCCGTCAATAGAAAAAACACCTTAAAAAATGGGGAAAATGATTTCTTCTCTTTGAAAAGAGAAAATTATTTTCCCTCCTCTTTCTTTCACCTAGACCAAGCATATTCTCTTTTGTACACTCCTTTTAATTATTTTTTTTCTTTTCTTTTTTAAAGTTAGATTTTAAATTATTTTTCTTTTCTTTCCTTCTTCCTCGGCCGATCGCCAATTACGGTGACGACTGGCGACTGGCCACACGCGAAGGACTAGCTCGTCTAAGGTCGGCGAGGCTCGAGCTCACCTAATTCCAGCGAGCTAGACGAGGCTCAAGCGACCTTGGGCGAGCTCGACCTTGCCGACCTAGGGTGAGCTCGTCCCTCACCTGTGGCTGGTCGCTAACCATCATCGTGGCCGTCAACCGATCGAGAAAGAAGAAAAAATGAAAGGAAAGAAAAAGAAAAAAATTAAAAAAAATTAAAAACATTTGATTTTTTGGTAATTTTCCCCAAGAAAATCAAATCAGATTTTCCATACCAAACGAAGGAAAATATTTTCTAGTTTGTTTTCAGGTTCTAGCCAAACATAAAAAATATTGTTATTTTCCCAGAAAATGACTTCTTGGAAAACGCTTTCCAAATTCGTCACATTTTTTGCGAAACAAATGAAGCCTTAATATTACAATTGCCGTACATAAGTGGGTCATTTAAGCAACCCATTTATTAGGCCTTACTTTTCTATTAATCCATTTGACCCACTTTGTTGCCAAATGAGGAGAAAATTATCCAAAAAGTCATAAACCTATGTCAATTCAGCCATAAACGTTTTAATTGAGTCCTAAACATTTTCACAATTTTGTCAATTGAGTTCATCCTGCTAATTTTGGCCGAAAATCACAGACGCAGACGTTGGCAGTCCTACATGGCACAACCGGTGCTGATGTGGACAAAATTTATTAGTGTTTTTTTTTCTTTTTTCTTTTGCTTTTTCTTTCTTCCTCCACCGGTCGCTGGGACTCAACGATGGCCGGCGACTAACCAAAGACACCTACTGCCATGGGTCACCCTCGCCAAATCCGTGGAGGTTGAGCCCAGCCAAAGGCTGATGATGATCAATTGGTAAAACATGAAAATGTTTGAGACTCAATTAGCACAATTAAATGATTTAGGACTGAATTGTCAAAAGTGCAATAGATTTTGTACTTTTTGAACTATTTTCCTATCAAATGAGTTACCCATTTTACAAGGGCCCATTACAAACGAGTTGCAAAATTTTGCCAACTCTAGCGCGAACTACTCACCAAGTGATTTCAACTTCCGAGCTATACGACATTGGCGAAATGATGCCTAGATCTCGTGGCTGGGGTAGAGCATATCGATTGACGTTGTTAATTATGTAATAAATCGTCCCAACAAGTTTAACAATAGACATCAACCATCACATCGTGCATCGAGTGTTGTTATGAAGTAATTCTCTCCTTTCTATCTACAAAAATCTATTCGGCCAGCAATTTTGAAATGCGCTTTGAAGCATTTTGAAGTAACAGTTCTCCAACGAAAAACAAAAGGGAACCATTCTCGACGTTGGAATTATCGACCAAAAGCAACTCTTTCGGCGTTGTTATCCATTTGGTTCGATACGAAAACCCTGGTTTCGGAAAACCCAATGAAAAGAAAAGGTACAAAAACTCAAAATTGAAATCAAGATGAAAATGAAAATCATTTTTTCGAAACAAATTAGGGAATCGCAGATCATACCATAAACCTAAAGTCCCGCTTATTTTTGTAAATAATATAACGCACGGGCAAACTACAAGTATCGCAGACGGACCAAAGGAGAATACTTTTGTAATGCCAATTGGGAAAAGTACCAAAAAGGGAAAATGACACAAATGGTTCTTGAATTTTCAATTTAACACAAATGGTCCATGAACTTTCAATTTGACACAAATGGTCTTTGAATTTTTTGTACATGTTCAAACTAGTCCCTAGATTATATGAAAATGTTCAATGTTGTCCCTGAACTTAAATTAATAGAAGGACCACGTTGAACATTTTCATATAGTCCAAGGACTAGTTTGAATATGTACCAAAATTTCAAGAACCATTTATATCAAATTGAAAGTTCATGGACTATTTGTGAATATTGAGCTAAAGTTCAAGGATTATTTGTGTCAAATTAAAAGTTCATGGACCAAATTACACATTGGGTCAAAGTTCATGGACCATTTGTGTCATTATCCCTACAAAAAAAGTCTCAAACATATTGCATTAGTACAAATTTAATCTTAAACCTTTCAATTAGACCAATTTAGTGCTGAATCTTTTGTATCTGCGCCAATTGAGTCAATCCGACCAATTTTAACTGGAAATCGCTAACATGGACGTGGACACCAGTTGTCATATGTGGCGCAACGGGCATTGCCGTGAATTTTTTTAATAATTTCTTTCTTTCTTTTTCCTTCATTTTGGCAGGTGAGGGTCGCTTCGTTCATGGCCCGTCGAGCCTCGAAGGCCCTAGGCAAGACCCAGCGAGCCCTCACCGGCCAAAATAAAAGGATTAAAAAAGAAAGAAAGAAAATTAAGCACTCAAATTCATTTTTAAAAATTATTTAAAAAATGTCGACGTCAACGTAAGTCGCGCCTCGTAAGATGGCCAATGTTCACGTCATCAATTTCTGGCTGAAATTGGCAGGATGGACTCAATTAACACAAATGCAAAATGTTTCGGATTAAATTGGTCCAATTAAAATATTTAGAATTGAATTGGTACTAATACAATAAATTTATGACTTATCAAACACTTTTCCCAATTCCACTTCTATGTCGCATAAGCATGGGGCTCAACAACTTATTTTATAGGGGCACGTCCACGGTAGTTGTGTGCCAATTACGTTTGCATTGGGAACAACAACTCTTTCTTCATAGAAATTGAGATATTCGTGGCATTTTCCCATATTATTCTCATTCGTCGTGCTTAACTTATGTCCTAAAGTGCAAAAAAAGGACACGTTGGAGGTACGATGTTCAAATGGTGTAGTTGTCATTTCGTCAAGGAATTGGTCTTCCTTCTAGATTTCCCACTTCATCCGGATCGTGTGATGCCCCTTCTTCTTGTATGCACCGGCGCCAAATAATAAATTCAAGTAAGATCGTTGACATTGATCAATCACCGTGTACCTTTATTATTCTCTCGTAACCAACACTTTTTAAACAGGCTTTGAAATTATAGCTACACACATATATTGAGTATACGATATTTTTTACATAATCTTTAAGGTCATGCTTGCCCATGTGTCGCACTAGAAATAGTCATTGCCAAAGTGCGCCGATTGCAGCACTCGGCCCTTGATGGTACCTATTACCAATATTGGATTTTTCGATAATTCTAGGAAAAATAATCCAAAGTATACGAATTCCGAATCATTTTAAAAACAAGTAAGATAAATAAATTAATGGGAAAGATTAGATTGGATGACTGCTTTGATCATCTTCTCCTTATCTAATGATCCTATATCAATTATAAATATATGACCATAGGATGGATATTCGATTGCTACCGAGTACCACCGCACCCACCAACCCCAATTATCACTCTCAAGTACGCATTATCAATAATTGCGAAAAAATCATTTTGAGGGGGAAAAACAATGAGAATATTCTCTTTTTTTAATTAATTGTTATTATGGTTATATTCATGGAGGAGTTGTATAGGGCTGGATACACCCAGGCAATCTGGACCCTACATCTCCAGCCATTGGCCGATCGTCATCACATACGGAGAGACCCACTCTGTTCACGTGGGCCTTCGCGAGCTCACCGTACACTCGCTCAATTTATTACTCCCTCTCTTCTTCTCTTTTTTTTTTTAAAATAAAAAATTAAATAATAAATGAAAGGAACGGCGATGATATTTTATATTAATAAAAATTAAAAAAATTAAAAAAGATTTGAAAAGGAGAGAATGACCGTATACGGAAGAGGACCATACGGCCTCGTCCGACACGCTCACTGTGGGCGTGGTCCCCACTTGGTGGCTCCTTTTAAGTTTTAACTGCTCGCTAACTGCAAACTCATTCCCCCACCCTTCCCAAATGACCATACTGCCCCTTTGGACAACACTAGCCTTCCCAATAATGGCAATTTTGAAATGTTTAATTTCGATCGATTGAAACATACTAAACATATATATATATATACCTTGACGACTTTCTAAGAAAGGGTTTTGGGTGTCATTCAAATTCTGGCAAGACATATTGGCTTTCTCTTAATAATTAAAAATCATAAAGTATTTTCCTTAAGCAAGTAGAAAAATTCGATTTTTAAAAGGACACGGTGACGAAAGATTCGAATTACTTGATTTGTATACTTTATTTGAAATAAAGTGGTTGATGTTGTACACATGCCGTCGAATTAAAATTATCTCCCCAAAATGGGCTACCCCATTATAAAAGATTCTTACCATAGACATCAAGTCGATCTATCCAATTTGATGAAAGTAATTCCTAAACGAATCAATTCGGTGATTAGCTAGTCGTGTTCTAAGGATTTTGGAGATAAATAGACAAGTTTAAGGAAACTCTTGACGCAATTTGACTTCGGTGTATAGATCATACCTTTTTCTCTTTACACGCATGGCTGCTTATAACAAAGCTTGCATACGCAGGGATTAGAGCAGGATTAGGAGAAACGATCCGAAGTGAGAGGAAGGTACAAGGGAATGGCAGTTTGGAAAATAAAGGGAAAAGGGCGGCGTAAAATGGGGAGAGGGACTGGTAGTGGTCGGTGTCACGAGACCCGGTTGGTCTGCTCAGGGGTGGATCTTCGCACGTTACTCATGTTTGTCGTACTAGCACCAGTTATGGCGCCCACTTTCGCCCTTTTTTTTTTCCTTTTTTTTTCAAAATTGATATAATTATTAATTTCCATTTATTCTTGACCGAATTATCTCAACAAACGTGTCCTTAAATTACCGATTAAACAAAAAAAAAAATGAAAATAACAAGAGTCGTTAGCTCACACCAGACATCCTTCAAATGTGTCAAATTTCCATCCCCACAAAGAACAGGGACTGCCAATGCTCATCGTCCTCTTACGTACCTTTCTAAGATTTTAAGAATTTTGAGAAAACGCAATTTTGGAATTTCCTTTCTTCTATTTAGGTAGATGGAGGAAATAAAAAAAATTTATTTTATTTTTGTAGGGGAAGTAGAAAATATAATGATAGGAGCGAACAGAGCGGTGCTAGAAAACCGCCAGCTCTGTGCATATGCCTTCACTGCACACCATAAAATCACAACTCCACCACCTCAGCTCTCTCTCTCTCTCTCTCTCCATTCTCCATCGTTAAGCTTCAAAAACCTAACTTCTTCTTCTTCTCTGAAATTGCCATGTCGTTGCGTTATCTATGTGAAGCCAAGAAAGACTGTGTCTTTCTTCCCTTTACTATGTTTCGGGAAATGGCTGTCATTCGCTGATTTCCCTTCGTTTTTTTTCTTCTTTTTCTCTTTTATATTATATCTTCTCGATCGTTACGTCCAATATTTGAGGGGGCGAAGGAAAAAAACAGATCACGTTGTTGTTGTTGCATAAAGGTAACGCGTCCCTTTTCTTGTGAATGGAGTTCCATTGTGGTTTCTGATTCCAAGGCGGCGCCTTTCGCTTTGATTTAGCGCTTGTGCGTTACATTAATTCCACATAATTGAGCTTAGCGTTGATGGGTCTTTGATTGTAGTGGAAATGTAGGTGGATATGAGGAGGTTTAAGGCTTTGATGAAGCGGCTTCCTTGATGGTGTAAGCGTTCACTGGGTTTCGAAGGGGGACAAAGGAGGGATTTTTTTTTCTTTTTTCTTTCTGGGTTTGATGATTTTGCAAGATTTGGCATTTACCCATGAATTTCCAGTGGCTGAAACAAATATCGAACAATGGGAAGTCAGAGACGAGGCTCTCGCTTAGGGAATACAAGAGGGCTGTCTCTTGGTCCAAGTACTTGGTTTCTTCTGGTGCGGAGATAAAAGGCGAGGGAGAAGCAGAGTGGAGTGCTGACATGTCTCAGCTCTTGATTGGGGGCAAGTTTGCTTCAGGGAGGCATAGCAGGATATACAGAGGGATCTACAAGAGGAGGGATGTTGCTATCAAGATGATCAGTCAACCTGAGGAGGATGAAGACTTGGCCTCTTTGCTCGAGAAGCAGTTCGCTTCCGAGGTCGCATTGCTGCTTCGGCTACGGCATCCGAATATCATAACAGTAAGGGCCTTAGCCATCAACCTTTGTTTGTTGCCGCGTTTTGGTTTGCATATGCGGTTCGGTTCTTGGGAGAATCTCTAGCGTGCTTTAGGGGTTTACTCTTTTGCATTTTGTTGCTTAATTGAAAAAAAAAAACATGCTGTTAGAGAAGCAGCGATAGGACAGTGGGTGAATAATCATATGGTAGAGTAACTAACTGTTGTGGTTGGTAGAATCTATTTTAATCAACTGCCGTTAGAAAACATGGTTCGTGAAGCATCTGAAGATGCATTCTACTGGGTTAAAGGGCGGTAATGTCTGTGAGAATTGTGAACCACCAGTGGCTTCTATTACGTTACAGAAATTGCATCTATGTAACTGTGATCTGTTTCTTTCGGCTGAACTACTTTGTCGGTTTGGCGAATGCTGTTTGATCTTGTCGAATGCTACCCATTCACGATGCCCTCGGTAATCTTGCTATGCGTGCATGATGGATGAATGCCAATCGAAATGGATTTTGAATTCAATTTAGGATTAATCTGGGCAAAGTGCAGAGATTATGGTATTACAGATCTTGCTCTTTCCATGATAAACAATGCAGTGTGGTGCCAAGTATGGGAAAAATACCATATGCTCTACAAGTGTCATCTAGATGGCATTTATACCTTCTACTTTCCAGGCCTTTATTCCTCTCCTGCGTTTATCTATCTGTGGGAGCTGCATTGCACAGTTTAATTGTGATTGAATAGAACCATTCCATTGGAAACAATTCCTACCTAAAGTAAGTGCTGGATGGGGTGAGATTGAGAACACTTGAGAGACTTTATAAATTAGAATGACTGTCTATGCCTATTTTTTGGAGTGGTTTTTTCTTTAAGCGGCTGCCCTAAGTCCCGAGTGGAATCATTGCAATGTTTGTCTGCAATATTTCTGAAAGCATCTAGCAGCTAGACTAAAATAACTGTACGGCCATTTATTTAATCTTGGGTACTTATGCAGTTTGTTGCAGCTTGTAAAAAACCACCCGTGTTCTGCATCATCACTGAGTATATGCCTGGCGAATCGTTGAGGAAATTCCTCCACCACCAGGAGCCGCATTCCGTTCCTCTTAACTTAGTTCTGAAGTTAGCTCTTGAGATTGCACATGGAATGAAATACCTTCATTCTCAAGGGATTCTCCATAGAGATCTCAAATCTGAGAATGTGCTTCTCGGAGACGACATGTCTGTGAAGGTAGCTGATTTCGGTATCTCATGCTCAGAATCTCAGTGTGGAAGCACTAAAGGGTTTACGGGAACTTACCGTTGGATGGCACCTGAAATGATCAAAGAGAAGCACCATACTAAGAAAGTTGATGTTTACAGTTTTGGCATAGTACTGTGGGAGCTCTTGACAGCATTGACACCATTTGGGGATATGACTCCAGAGCAGGCCGCATTTGCAGTTTCCCAGAAGGTATTATTGAGTAATTTGAAATCACAAATCTGCTGATGTGTTTCATTAAGTTGTTGGAGTGAACGAAATTGTTGGGTATCATACTGTGTTGCTGGTTCCGCGCAGGACGCTAGACCACCACTGCCTCCAGAGTGTCCTCCGGCGTTTAGACATCTCATCAGCCGGTGCTGGTCAAGCAATCCAGACAAACGTCCCCATTTCAACGAGATCGTCTCGATACTGGAGAGATATACGGAATCTCTCGAGCGGGATCCAGAATTTTTCTCATCGTTTGTACCATCGCCCAATCACTCAATTTTTGGATGCCTACCGAAATGCATTGCCGGTCAGAGGTCTGCTTCCATAAGGGCTTAGCGACCTTCGGCTAATAATTTATGATGCTAATCGTGGTTTTTTATAGACCAGATTTACATGTTTGATTATGATCAAGAGCCTTATAGTAGCAACTCACTGTCCTCATCCCTTTTCCCAAACCAAACATGCGGGAGTGACAGAAAGTTTGTTGTCTCCCTTCCTTTGATGTACTTGGTTGTTGTACCACCTAATCTAGATTATGAGTTGGAAAAAAAGGTCATACTTCTTGTTCTGGCAAACGGTGGACAAATCCAGCCAAACTTTCTGTGGTCAAGCTCAAATCTTTGCTTTGGTGTGTGCTCTTAAAGAGCCGGGAGATTCGAACATTGACTGAAGGAAATAAAAATGGGCATGTAATCATGATGGCTCATCCTTTTGGACCAGTCGCAACTGAGAACCTACGTCTGTTTGCGACGGTCCGAGGGCCGAAATACCAGCCACTTTTTAAGTTCTTGTTAGGCGCGTATAAAGTGACGGAGTAGAGTTGCGACCTCCCTCGAGATGAGCCACTTAGGGTAAGCTAACAGATTATTAGGCAAAAATGAAAGCTCCTCTCGCGAGCTCACTTAGCACGGACTCCGGCAGTAGGGTTGGCCGCTAGTGACGACCCTCGGCTAGGTCTGGACAAGGGCTGTCAACCCTCACCGTTCATTCCCACGACAAGGGTGGGGTAGCGTCGGCGAGAGTTGCAACCCCCTGCTCCCCCATTTTTTTAACTTATTTTTTAAAGGGATAATAACACACATGGTTCATGAACTTTAGCTCACCTAAGAGTTGAGATGGACCCGGATAAGATATGAAAATATGAAAAACAAAAATAAATAAATAAATAAATAGAGGAGTCACACTTGCAAGAAGCCTTCACCAACACTTTCATGAGGTAGAACCTACAGCTTGAGCAAACTCCAATGGCCACTGCTCATCCCACCAGCGACGACTTGCTTCCCACCTTCCGCTATCAAGAAAAGCGGCGCCAGA
>BCNH02000011.1:17073659-17116630 GCA_001662345.2 Metrosideros polymorpha var. glaberrima | reverse complement strand
AATTACCGGTTGTTAAAATAAAATTAACTGGTTAATTGGTGAAATATATGGTAAGTAACTCAAATTGAAATATGGTAAGTAACTAAAAAAACAGGTAACTTACACATAGGAATATACGTAATCTATTTAATATATTGGTAATTTCCAAAAAAATAAAAATAAAATAAAGATTGATAATATTATATTAGAGTTGGTGACTTACTAGATGTTGGCAGGGGGATTGCTTGGTAACTTTGTTCGAAAAAATAAAACAGAAGTGATAATTCTATCTAAAGAGTTGATGAAGACATTCGTAAGTTATGCAAATAAGAGTTATTATTTCATTAAAGAAGAAATTAATTTTCGGGAAAAAAAAAAAGCATTGCTAAGTAGTCAAATAAGAGTTGATACCATAAACTAAGTAACTCAATCCCAAAAAAGTTGGTAACTAATTCAAATAAAGATTGTACTTTTGTATAAGAATAAAGTTTGTACATAACTAGAATGGGTTGATAATTTTCTATAAAAGTTGGTTAGTGTAAAACGTTAAAATGTCAGACCAACAAATTGACAATTTATTGGAAAGATTAGCAATTCCCAAACTAGTTCCATGCTCAATTTCAAGGTCACAGCACAAATTTTCCGCAATAAATTCTCATGTCCATTATAGTTTGTGAGACCAAAAAGATCCCGAGTTAGTAGTTCCAACCAACTTGAATAAATTGAATTTGGACACATAACAATAAGTTTTATGACAAAAATTAAAAGAAGACGTTATACATATTTATCATTCCTCTGAATGATCTAAATTGAATAAATCTCTCAACATGACGCCTTCAATCCACCTCCCATGTGCTGTCAATGTCCCTCCATGTTCAATCAGAGAGCATATCTTTGAGTTTCCACCTTTTTGAATGATGAGTAGAATTCCCCTTGCTTTTAGTGCTTGTCTGAGATGCTCCTGGTGATTTTGGCGTCCACGCGCAATACATTTCTGGAGCTATCCCGTCGAGTTCATCTGCTTCGGATGAAGAACAGGACGCCGACGAGTCTCGTTCTTCGCTCATGAGCTTCTTAAGTGGCATCCGCGAAGGCCTTTTCCTCGAGTTTTTCGAATTAAGGCCATCATCATCCCGGTTTTGGATCGCAATATCAGACAGGACAGCTTCATGGACGACAGGGCACAGAGGCCTTATCCGACCATTGTGGAAGATCTCATCAGCGGCTACCAAAGCAGGCAGCTGTGAACCCCCACTGACAAATGTGAAGTCAAAATCGCGTGCCTCACCCTCTTCGTCCTGCTCAACGCCTGGCTCTTCTCGTCCCGGCTGTTCTCCAGCAGGTTCTTTCTCGACCGAGTTATCCATGGCCATTGATTCCATGACTCTAGAAGCAATCTCCGCGATCTTACTCGAACAAAAGCTACCGAAGCTTGGACAAAGAGCTAGCAATGCCGATGCTTGCATTGGAGAACCAGCAGGTAAATGTTGGATCATAATGGATGTCTAAACTTCAGAGCGAGAGGGAAAGAGGAAGCGGTTAAGAGTTCACAAGGCCGATGCTATTTATATTTATAAAGGGAGGAGGACTTGCAGTTGAAGCATCTATTGATGAGCCGGTGGGTGGTCGGTTATGGAGCTGGACCACATGCGTGACTTCGAAAAAGGTACGTTTTGTCATTTTTTCATTGGAGACACGAGTGCATTTACTTCGTTCACATACAATAGTAACACGCGGGCTTTGCCATCTCTACAAGTGGGCATAGTGATGCTTCTTTGCAATATATCCGTAGGCATCCGTGAGCAATTAAACTGAAAAGGCGACGACATTAACTATGCGATCGAAACTATGTTGTGGACGGAGCGATGATGTCCAGCTTTAATTTAGGTGAAGAAGGTGTTGACCCAACTTGGGAGGTGGACACTCGGTACCGACCAGACCGCGTGCTATTTGACTTTCTTTTGCTAGTGAGAAGGTTTTCACACTACAAGCCTGTCGAAAGAGAGTCTCTCTCTATGTGCCCATGATAGCTGTCCCTAACTCTCCCGTTACTTTCTGCCACTTTCGTTGACGACAGAAAATGGAAAACGAAAACAAATATGCATTGCCAGCGCAACACAAAAAGGAGCCACCACTAACACCACTTAATGTGACATTGAGAACTATAGATTCGGATGTTGGCTCTCAGGCTGGTTATATCAAAGCAAGCAGACCATATTATTAAATGAGCTTGAATTAGGAAGGGCACCCCAAAATATATATATAACAAAAAGTTCGAAACGAAATGACTGGGATCCTTTTCTCGTTCTTACAAGCACCTGCTTCACCCAATACATGACTCAACCAATAAGAATACTATACACAGCCGCCTGTACAGGATGACTGGGTGGTGGGTGCCTTCAGAAGCCTGGAGGTAAAGTTGTGTTTACGTCACAACCAGGCTCCCCATCCAGGATACAGTTGACATAGATGGTCGGGATCAATGGCATCCTGTATGAGTTGTTGGACCTAGAAGAATATCACAAATCAATATTACTGTACTCTCGCTAAAGCACTGTAAGCTCTCTCATGAGCCTTATCACCTAACAATTTGTTTTCTACTATAGTCGCTATAACAAATTCATTTCTAGGATCACTTAAGTGCACCAAAAAACCAGTTTCGAATTTGAGCTAGAAAAGCAAACTTGATAAACAATGACAGGAGCATGCTTAGCAGAGAGATGTCTTTCTTAATTCAGATGACATTCGTTATTTGAAAATGAGCCTGAGAGACCATGCTCAGGATCACAAGTGAATGGTGGACCACTGGGAACGAAAAAGAACGATTACCTGACCATGCATGCTTCTCATTTCTCCCTCCTCATATCCATCCAGTTTTTCCTTGACACGCATCAGTGCCCTTGTAGCATCCTTATTCCCTTCATATTCATCTTGAGAGTCTTCAAAGCATGTCTCCAGGTCATCATATGTTTCCTGTCAAGTCAAGTAAGATACTTAGCGTGCAAATCTCTACAACCTCATGGAGCAACTAAATGGCAAAAAAGACTCGAGTGTAGACAATGTTCATGGGGAACTACAATTACTTCATCTTTGCATCATGGCATACGCAGAAAAATGACGATCTCAAATATGTCAACATGGCTCTTAAGCTTTCTGTATTTTCCCTTGACAGAAAATTTATAGCCATCAGGCAGCACAAATTTGACAACTCTCAAATCTCTTCTTTGAATACTAGAATAAGTCTCCATAGGGAAAATTTGACCATCCACCCTCGGCTTCAACCATTGAAGAATAGGAAAAAGGGAACCAAGTCTTCCATGCATAGCAAAATTCCAGATAAATGTGCTCAACACTTGAAAATACCTTTTGACGCTGCAAAGCCTTCAATGGAGATAAAGCCCATTTATAAAGTGGATCATGAATGAAAACCTGCAAAACATTTTCTTTCAGTTTTCATACTGAAACATGAAACCTCAACCAATTTCTCAAGACAATGAGAAAGCTAGTCCTACTTCAACAATCGTCAGCAGTGCTTCTTTGTTTGTCCTCATCACAGAAAGAGTCTCTTCACAACATCTTCTGAACACTCCCTCTACTCCTGTAACTCCCATACCATCAATGATGTCTCTTGTTAGCCTGAAAGGGACCTGCAGAATTCAATTGACGAGACTGCTGAGTGGAGTGTTGGTTATTACAATTATACTCTACCTTACAAATACCCCCTTTGTACCCTTTTAACTAATTTTTCCCTTTAATATTCCCAAAATAATTTTTAAAACAAATTCCTTCTGAGAGGAAGACAAAATATTGACAGTTCCATAATTAACGAACCCGCTCTGGGGTCTTCAGCATCAAGCCTTGCTCAAAGGCAACACCAAGATCGATGTGAACAACCTCTGCAGTGGCCTGATCAATTAGAATGTTATTGGAATGTCGATCTCCTAGACCGACTATATAGCCAACCTGAAAAAGAAACAAATCCATTAGAATGTCTAGCATCTTCAGGAAAAGATGATTATCTCTAAAAGATTTTCCCAAGAGAAGGGGATAAAGGAAAGGCATATAAATGTCATAATCACTGAGTAACATCTTATTTAACTTCTTGTGAATGTGTTCATCACTGGCTCATGTTTCTATCTGAAATTTCTAAAGATTTATTTCTGCCTAGGTCAAATTGGCATTAATGGGAAAATAAGTTCCTAAATGCTAAAGAACCCCACATCGCCTGTCTACGGGATTTCAATGGACCTTATGTTCATGTAGCATCCCTTCACCTAATGACTTAAGCTTTTAGGTTAAACTTTCTAACATAGTATTGGAGCCAGGTTCTGCCCGCTATTTCGTGTCTGAGGCTCCCCGTTCGTCAATCCCGTGTGCCATTATCAATCTGGTTTGCACATATAGAGGGGTTTTAAAGGTATTCCACATCGCTTGTCTATGGGGCTTCAATGAGTCTCATATTTATGTAATTTTCCTCCACCTATCAGCTTAAACAATTGGGATGAACTTTCTAACACTAAGCCTTTCAGTTTCTTTCACATCCCGGCCATCTACTTTATGGCATCAAGTTTAAGGTACTCCTTGTATTAAGCAACAATGTGCTAAAAGAATATAAAGAAAAAAACGAATGTCCTCTACTAGAAATATCACAAAAGATATTATATAGAAACCATTGAACTAGTAGCCACGCTTCTTGTGTAAGCAAGCCTTCTCTCAAACCAATCAGCTGGCAATGAGTATCTCTCCAGGAAAAAGTGATGCATGACCGGTCTGTGTCAAGTGTCAGATATAAGTTCAAGTTAGTTTGCTTTGATCTTCACTAAAGTATGCATTTAGGTCTCCAAGAAGAGGCAGTAACCTGAAGTTCTTGCAGACTTCTTGGAATGCTTTGCGCTTGTCCTTTTCCTATTAATACACAGACAGGTCCGATCATTATTCACTAAAAAAAAGGGAAAATAATTCACTTGTTTGACACTTATAAACAGAGAAGCAGCTGGGAGAATGTTCCTAGTTTTAACTTTAGCATCTTGGCTCTTTTGCCCTCCTTACTGATTCTGAAAGTCAAATTACATCCCTCGACACTCGTTCAAATTGTCAAAATTTGTCAATAATGCAATTCCAACTCATCATGATAGATTATAGCATGCATTACTGACAAGAAGTAAATAACTTGCCGTAAAAATATGACACTTACATTATCCATGTACTCTCGGCATTTTACAAATGACCAATCTCCTCTCCCATACCGACCATGTATACCTCCATTTTTCATGCTGAAATTAGATTGACATCAATAGCTACATAATGCTTCATGTAACAATAGAAGTCAAGTTACTAGAAGGCTGCATCTTTTATTTATACTGACCTTCCTATAAGGTATTCACCTAGAGGAAGAGTGCCATCAACCCATTCAAGCACACCAGCACTAGGAGTAAAAGGGATGACCTGTTGAGGAGAAAACCGATATTAAATTTAACACAGTTATATCATCTCATTCAAGTAAGGTATATAAAACAATGAACAGAAAAATAATATCAGAAACCCTTTGCACTAATGATGCTGTCTAGGATCATATAAACAGAAGTTCTAGAAATTCTTCAAGCTCAGTCCAAATTAAGAGTACTAAAATTGATGGAAGCGTGATTACCATTAGGAATGTGTTAAAGAAAGCTCTTTGTTGTAAATATTAATTAGTCTGCTTTCTATCTAGCCTCCAGTCCACATCTGAGATGCAAACATGAACGCTAGCATACGGCAACTCATTTGGAAGACTTTCACCCAAAATAGGCATCTACCCTGTTTTCGAGAATAACGAGGAATGATTATTTGCAAAAGCAACATGCTCAGATGCATTCAGCACAAGATAAAAGATGTATATTGTGTGATGGGGAACACAAAATGAAGTGCATCCATTCAAAGATTGTCTCGTTGGTAGAAAGGAGGGAAGAGAGGGACCTTGAGGCACCACACAAGCACAGCAGATTCAATCATTAAGGATTGAGTTAAGCTGTTCATGTATGCAGGGGGTGGAATTATGGGTAACCACCAGTAGAGATCAATCATCCACTAGTAAGACTTAGAGTTAAGCATGAAGAGACTACTGTGAATTCTATGATATCAGTACTATTTAACAAAGCATTCGGGCAGCGGTCAGAGTTTACCAAAGCACTTCAAAAAGGAGGGAAGCTCACAGGCAAGTGAATGAAGGCTACATATATATAATTTTGAAAAGGGTGGAAGATTCTAAAGCTTGTCTAGTTGTGATAACAAGAGTTTATCACTATTATACTGTGTTGAGAGTATTTAGCCAATAAGGGCATATTTGTCTATTTCCTTTAATATTTTACGTATGTAGGCAATAAGGGTAATATTGTAATTTTAGCCTTTTGGCTTTATTATAAATAGATAGCTTGGGGTCACATTGACCTAACCAAGCATTCAGTTCAGTTCTTTCTCTCTCAACATACTGTTTTATGAGAAAGAAACTGTCACCAGATATAAATTGACCAATAAAATACAATTTCGATACAATACGTAATACTCTCAAATAATCCTATATGTCAATGAGAAAACCATTTTACAGGATTGCGATTATATGCTAACATTTGAGTGGGAAGGGTACCTTGTAGGTTCGTACACCTAATCTTCTCTTTCTTGTATCTCGGTGATTATGCAAAAAGGTGTTCACTAAACCAAAGAATTGTTCCATCACCTGCAAAGGATTGGCAAAATCTATCTTCAGCAGAAAGATCAAAGTATCAATTCTTGCAAACCTAGATGCGATAAATACTCTGACAATACCCTTGAACATCACAAATTTTGAAATATGTTGAAGAAACAGAAACTTCTATTCATGCCCAGAGGAGAATATCAAAAAGTTCTAAGTTTGTGCACCAGAAACAACAACAATCATTGCCGAAGTAGATATCTACTGATGTCTATGTGTTCTTTTCAAACAAGATGGTATGGCAGCTTGTAATAGAGTGAGAAAAAAATAAATCTAAAGACAACTATTCACTCTGAAAATCCTGAACAATGATATAAAAAACAATATACGAAGATTGCCAGGCCTTTGATATATTTCAGCATGAAATAGTAGCATGGACTTTTCTAGGAAAGAATACATTGGAAGTCTGTGATCATTCTGTGCTAAGAAAATATTTGACTCATCTATAGAGAAGAGTCAAACTGGGGTGAGATCAAGTCCTTATCTTCTCACTTCAGCATTGATAGATATGACATTGGCATTAACAAATAAAAAAATTTAAAAGCTACACCACAGCCAGAAGAACCATCTAAATGAACACAAACATCAAAGACCTCTTTACAGAACGAAATTTTATTTAGCAAGAACCACCATATGCTTTAGAAGAAAAAAACAAAACACAAAAGTTGAAAAGCTGTAAGCAAACTTAAAACAACTCTCAGTAGCCTTTTATGTAGAATACAGAAGGGCTTAAAAATCTCACGGCATCTTGTCTTAAATCATCATTTCCAGATTTTGCTAGCTGCCGATATTTGCGACCATCAGAACCAAAGCATTCAACAACTTTTGGAGCATTTATTCCATTCATTACCCTACACATCACAAAGAAGAAAGTCAAAGTTGGCATTAAGTAGAACGAGCATTTCAACATATATCTTTGGGGGACATGGGGTTGAAGGAAGAGTATCGAATTTTTCAGACGATGATGACAAACGTGATGGTATCTTCTAATCCCCTGAAATACGGGAAGGAGCCCTCATACTGACAACTTCGGTCAATTGGAAAGGTAGCTGTCACAACTGGCACCTAAAAAGTCAATCATGCACGAAAAGGTGAATTTTATGCTTTGTTTTAAAGGATAAAAGGAAAAATGGCAGAAAAAAGTGGACGTTTACAAAAGAGCATGGAGAAACATAAACTTCTGTGATATAAAAGGAGCTGCTGAAAAGTATACACATTGCTAATCATTATACATTTATCTGGGCTTAATAGGATACTAATAGAAAATGACTTACAAGTTCTAGCTCTCTAAGACTCCGGATTTCTCGCGGTAGGGATATTTTTTTGTTGGTGTCCTGTAGATACCACATATTAGTAGTTCCAGTGATGTCATACATACATTTAAATTACTCAATGACTTAACATTTTCATTTTCAAAGATATAAACAGATGAAAAAATTATGCATTTCAAAACATATGATAAACCTCTCTCCTTGTTTCCAGTTCTGCAAGTTTAATGTAGATCTCCACCATTTGTTTCATCTGCAGACAAAAGTATATCTCATCAATAACTCACAATGGAGTGGCCAATCCAAATACAAATAAAATTATTGAACAGTAACCCAAGTTACCTGTCCGATGATAGCTCCATGATATGATGACAACTCCTCTAAGAGGTTTTCTGCTGCGAGCTTCTTATCCATATCCACAACAAATGAGTTTCTACTGCGCTGTTTGTCCCTGATTCGGTCACCGTTGGCCAGAGCTAGAAGCTAGACAAAGAGTAAACAAGTTGAAACAAGGGAAAAAGAAAGAAACAAGACTGCATCATAAACAGATTAAAAATCCTACATAAATTGGATTTCCGGAAATGACCAATATCACTCATAAAAGCATTTTATAATGTTTGCTTATGGGATGTGTTTAAGTCTTATGTGAATGTAGTCTCCCTCTATCCAATAGATTAAGTATTTCCGTTGGACTTTGGAACCTGGTACTTGAGCCAAGTTTCAATTCTTCATCTATAATTAATTATTCATTTGACATATGGTTCTAGTATGTCATATAACCGGCAAGTCCCGTGTCCTTCTTGGCCTGGTTTGCATGTGAGTAGGGGTGTTAAAGTATCCATATTGCTTGTCTATGGGGTTTGTGTTCTTTTCCATCTGATTTGCAAATGAAGGGGTAGCTAATGTATCCCACATCACTTGTCCACAGATTTGTTTGGGTCTAATATACATTTTGTTTCCTCCACCTAATAGCTTAAGCTTTAAGATTGGACTTTCTAACAATTATATTTGCTATATTGCACATTAAAAGTAGGGTTATTACCACGAAAAACCCCAAACTAGTACACGTGACAAATTTATCCCAAAGTAATTTTTTGACCACCAAAAACCCCAAACAAGTATATTTGTGACAAATTTACCCCAAGTTTTAAAGTTTGTCGAAAAAGATGGACCGAGTCCTGTCACTAAAAAATGAGCTAAAACGCCAACCAAGTTATTATTATTATTTTTTTAAAACTAAGTTTGTCTGGGTCTAATATACATTTCGTTTCCTCCACCTAATAGCTTAAACTTCAAGATTGGACTTTCTAACAATTATATTTACTATCTTGCACATTAAAAGTAGGGTTATTACCACGAAAAATCCAAAACCGGTACACTTGTGACAAATTTACCTCCAATTTTAGGGTTTGTCGAAGAAGATAAACTTAGCCCTGTCGCTAGAAAATGAGCTAATTGAAAAAACACCAACTAAGTTATCATTATTATTTTTTTAGGGTTAATATCACGAAAAATCCCAAACTAGTATCCTTCGATAATTTTATCCCAAACTAATTTTTTAACCACAAAAAACCCCAAACTAGTACACCGGTGACAAATTTACCCAAAATTTAGATTTTTTAAAAATAAATAATAAATCAGTTGACATTTCTTCAATTAGCTCATTTTTTAGCAACAGAGCTCGGTTCATTTACTCCGAAAAACCCTAAAATTTGGGGTAAATTTGTCACAGGTGTACCAGTTTGGGATCTTTCTTGGTCAAAAAATTAGTATAGAGTAAATTTGTCACAAGTGTATTAGTTTGGGGTTTTTCATGATGATAAACCTTTTTTTTAAACTAAGTTTGGGATAAATTTGTCACAGGTGTACCAATTTGGGGTTTTTCATGGTTAAAAAATCAGTTTGGAATAAATTTATCATAGGTGTACCAGTTTGGCCTTTTTCGTGGTCAAAAAATCAGTTTGGAGTAAATTTGTCACAAGTGTACCAATTTGGGGTTTTTTGTTGTATAAACCCTTAAAAGTACTACCCTCCTTTTTCCTCGGTCCACAAAGACGAAATGTAGGACAAAGCTATTTTCCATGTAAAACCAACCCATATTTTCATATTTAGCCTAAATGATTAGGTGGCAGATTCCCCTGGTGAATTCCTGATATTATCTTCTAACTCAAATTTTTCTCAGCCTTCTTGCACCATATTCGCAAGAAGGTTCTCATTCTGGATGCTGAAAAGCTTACATGAAGTCATTAAGGCAGATTATCACGCGATAGATGATGGGAGTTGAAAATTTTCAACTTCTATTTTCTATTCATACAGTGCTTAATTGCCAATGGCCTTACATCTTTCTTGAGATACGCGTTATCAGTCCAAAGATATTGGTACATCAAATAATTGCTTTTCAAAGGGCAACCTTGATAAAAGGTGAGTATTAATGTCAAATAGAAATTTTGCATACTCTTGTACAAGAAGTAAACCCTTGCTAGCATGTGTTGCCAACTATTTGTGAACCTGATTACCTGAAAGACAGTGTGATATGGATGGTCCATGGCCATCTTCTTGACAAGAGAGATCAAAGCAAACTGCAATATGAAAATATTATTTTTTAATCAACAGAGCATCTTTACAAGATCTACAGTATCGCATTCTTTAATAACCTGAAAGCCATGAGGTCCTTGAGAATCTTTTGAACTTCCCATTCTAGAAGCAATTTGGTAAACTAGTGGTACAAATTTGTAAGACTGAACCTGCAAGCACATTAGTAAAGTAAATATATTGAAAATAATGACAAAAAGATGGACTAATTTTTAAATAATGAACAAAGGATGGACTAATTATGGTAATAAAGTATGAGTCAAAATATGAATTGGAAACTAATCCAGTAGCTTAGTCCGTACCTCATCAATTGTGCTAACCATGCTATTAATGATATTTTGTCCGGAAGAGAGACTGAACCACAAGGAAATCAGACGGAACACCTGGAAGCACAAAGGTTAGTTTCTTCAAAAGATAGAACAAAATTCTCAGGTCAAGTGGAGGACACTGAGTCTACATTAACATTCTAAAGGAATACTATAGACTCTAGAAACCTAACAAAAATGTAAAATCCATGGCAATGCAATTTACAAATTACAGTTCTTCAAATCACATGCAGTCAAATTATTGAAACACTAAAAAGGAGCGTGTCAACTCTCGGATAAAAAAGTATTTATCCAAGCCACAGTCCAAATTTCATAATTCTAGTCTTTTGGAAGCACCACAGAACAAATTTCTAAAACACCCCAAATCAAAAGATACTTACCACCCTCACATCATATTTGTCCGCTATGACCAAACAACGCTTGTATCCCTCCAAAGCCAGGTTGAGAAAGTTATCTCTGTCATCCTGATAGGTTGAAAAGCAATTACGCAAACGTGGACTAACATTAAGCAGGTTACACCTTAAGCAAATGAAAAATGAGGTAATTAAAGTTTAGGTTCTATGCACGAAGATGTTTAAGCATAGCCAATTATTAAAGTTAGGGAATAATTGCATCGATCAGGTTTATATTTGGAATGCTGAAGATCACAGATCCCTGAATGTCTTAAGAAGTACAATTGAGAGCATATTCCACAAGTTCTCTGCTACACGAATATAACACCCCAGTGAAATCCTATGAGACCAACGCCCACTGCTCTAGAAGCTTAGCTATAACATGAAGGCGTGGTTTAATATCTAAATATTCTAATATTAACCCCACGTATACGCTGGACTTTAGCCTAAAACTAAAGCATATAAAAGGCATAAAACGATTTGCACTCAACACCTCCTGCTTACCATGTGAAATTTCATGGGACCATTGCCAACATCTCTAATTGCTTAAGCAATTATATCAAGGGGGAGTTCAATATTGAAATATTCTAACAGTCCCATTACGAGAATCTCAAGCACAAATATCAACATGGTAAAAAAGAGGGCGTCCTGAGGCACAGCTCCATGCACTGCGGGGGTTGGTATATACAGCCTTAACCCTGGTTTACCAAAGAGGCTGTTTCCATGATTTGAACTAGCGACCTCAGGCCACAATCGAGTGACCCCTTTTGCTGCTACATCAACACTAGCCCTCTACATTTATTAATTTGGTAAAAGAAAAGAAAATGCAATGACTGATAGAGATAGACAGTCAAGGCTTCAAAGGCAGCACAGCAGCATAAAGCAGTATTTTACAGACACCTGTAATTTCTCAGCTTCTTCCTTATCCATCGCAAGCTGCTTTTGCAACTCTTGTATTTTCGCTGAGTAGTCTGTCTTCTCCCCCTAAATATGAAATAGAGGACTGTCTATCAGAACTTTTTATAGCAGATAAATGAATATCCGTTCCTGATGTTTAGAAACTGTTGCATCAAACTACCAAAGTAAGGTCATTGATTAATTAAATACTTGAACTTGCCTTCGTTGAACTCTTCAGTCTCCTCACAAGTGCTTCTAATTCCAGGGTCTGCAGAATGAACATGCAAATACAACAGTCATGGCAACCATCAATTAGCCCCAAGAGTTCACGCTCAAAGAGTTACCTTGTGTTTCCTTAACCGCATCGCTGCTTGCCATTCATTTGAGGTAAGTCTCTCCTCATAACTCTTAAAAAGAGCATCGGCATAGTGTGCAAGATGAAAATGGGTCTGGCCTTGTCTTTCTATGGATTTCTTATCTGTACTTTTACAATCCGCAGCTAGTGAAACTGCAGGTTTCAGGTATTTCTCCAAAATAGTTCTCGAGCTGCATTTCACAGAAAAGTAGGAAAAATTAACATTTCCTGAAAGTTCTAACTGAAAGCAAACTAAGTTTCACTTATAAATGTGGACGATTACTTGCTAGATCTGGTTTCTGCCAGCCACTTTCCAATCAAGCGATATACGTCTGAAGCCTTTTCATCCAGAGGGAAATTTTCTGAAATATATTTAGCAAGGCTGATGGCCATTTCATTCTGACCCTGAGCACGCAGAAGCTTTGCTTCTTCCAGCTGCAAATACAGCAAATTGAAGTGTTAAGATACAAACTACATTCAGCGTTGTTCTCTAAAGTCTCAAGTTTGATTCCCCAAACCCCTTTCACTCATTTATGGTAATTCCTTCTTTATTCTATAAAATACATTCTGTGCAGCCCTCTGACTGCCTTAAGCTTTTAGAGGAGATCGTCGTGCACTCAACTTTAACACTCACAATAATATTTTCCTGCATTTCTACTTTTATAAGAATTCTATTGGGTCTAAAACCATATATAAGCTACTGCAAGTAATTCCTAGATGTAATTAGTCTAGGATCTTCAAGAGAGAGGGAGAGAGAAATATTCCAAGGCTAAATCTTTACTCAATAACTTAATGAAAGAGTTCACAAGATGGCTCAATTTATAGAGTATGAGAGACTAACAAAATCCTATCACAGACTGCAAGGAGAAGATATATCTGTTAGATGAAATAAATGCTACAAGAAGATGAACCAACGACAGAAATAGGCAGCGTAGTCAAAGTTCGTATTAGCATGTCCATTTGCTATTTAGTCCATGCAAATCTCACCTAAACCAGACAATCTTACCCTTCCAGTCCAATATAATGTAGATCCTGGCTCCCCGCTCCCAACCACGAGGTACTTAAACTCATGTAAAGATGCAGCTGCTTGAGAAAACCTAGCACCCTGTAGAAAGGCGTGTAAAAGAAATAACACTAAGAAATGCAAAAGCCTTTGAATTTCTAAGTGAAACTAGTCACTTTAAATTATACCTTCCGAAGGGTGGAGGCCGACTGCAAAAGATGTTGCACCATGCAGTCCTTGCAACTCAAAATATTGAGCAAAACCCCCCTGAAGGCAATGAAAGGCTCTAAAAGATTCATGTGCAGCTCTGTTCGTTTCACAATCCATTCCCAATCAGAATTCAGCCAAACCATCTAAATTGAAGTCAAATGGAATAGATCAAAAGGTCTGATAGAAATTAGAAAAACACATACAAGCTTACATGTAATAGTAGTAAATGCTGAGATAGTAGTCTGCTTTCAAAAGCTTTAGACACAGAGAGAATAACTACAGGCATACACTAGGGAAAGACTTATATTATCAAGTATAGTGAAGAGATTTATTATCAAAAGACAACATCATTGAATAAATGGGCAACTGGCTATATTAGTTTGAGCTCTCAACTAGGTTTGACCGGACATGTTCAAAAGGCTTACACTCCACAAGGAAGAACCCAACGATTATGCCAACCATACTAAGAGTTTGATGAAAGAAATATAGGATTTGAATGTTGACTACACAGGAAAAAAACAAGTTATGCCCAGAAAACAATTTCCTTATATTACGTTCTTTACATACAAGCAATTCATTAGGAACTTACAGAATGGAGACTTAGATTAAAAGAGGCAACAAAAGACCTGAAAAGATGTGGATGGAAACAATAAGAAAATATAATCTATGTAGGTCTTAGATCTTACAGAAGACTTGATATGGAATCGAGGACAAGAACATAAAAGTGTTCATATAGTTGATCCACATAGTAATATCTCGGTTGACCCATATAAATCAAGAAGAGGTCGAATCATCGTTTTGGTAATATATGTTAGAAAGTCCAACTCAAAAGCTTAAGTTGATAAGTGGAGGGAGACAACATGAATACAAAGAGCATTTAGGACCCATTGTCAAGCGATGTGGGATGATACTTCAACACCCCCCTCTCACATGCAAGCCGGATTACAAGCGGTGTGTGGAATTTTGACTACGCACATTCACGTGGAATTTTGACCATGCACATTCGCGAAAGGGATAGCACTGGCTCTGATACCATGTTAGAAAGTCCAACTCAAAAGCTTAAGCTAATAGGTGGAGGGAGACCACATGAATATAAAGAGCATTTAGGACCCGTTGTCAAGCGATGTGGACAATACTTCAACAATATAGTTTCTATAGATCATATTGGCTAATGAGCCATTAATACTTTAGTTCACAAGCTACAAATCCTTGTACTTTAGTACACTAGCTACAAATCCTTGTCTCAGCCTAAACCTGTTCAGAGGCTTTCATAAATTGGATGTTGACTCCGTAAAAGACTGCAAAATATTGATCAACATCAAGCAAATGGAAAAGTTCCACCAGATATGCAAGTCAACCAACATCCCACACCTCACAACATCAGTCGAAACACTGTTCTGAAGTGAATGGAAGTGTCTATGAAACAATGACATCAGATGACAAGGAAGCTCTCAGGCTTGATCACCACTATCTTAATTGGAGAGCATCATAAGCAGATGAAAGTCAAGTAACTACCTGGTCCATCGTAGGAATTGAAGGTTCAGAAAATGCTTTTTGCTTCCATGGATACAATTTCAAATTATTGGAAGAGAAGATTCTCCAACGCATATCCCAAGCTTTGCCAAGATGGTACAATATCTGCAGAAAAATAATCATGGCCAAAAGAGTGAAAAGGATAACAAAAATATAGCCGATGGCAAATTGCTTTTTGAAGAATTACAATTTTTTAGAGATCACAAGACACAAATCCAGTAACTTTTGCTGTAACTTTCAAAGAAAGAGATAACTAGTAAAGGGAAATTTTGTGGATATAAAGGCAATGAAAGACACTATAGATCCTGTATCATGCAAATAAGGGGTATTATGGGCCCCAAGATTCCCTTTTGCAACTATAATCTTTACGTCTCAAATTTCTTATGCGCCTACATTACAACTTTAGAATGTTTATGTACAATCAAAGCAAAACTTCGAGGCATTATAAAGAAAAGGGCACACCACTCGCTACATATACCGAATCGTACAGAAAACCATATTACAAAGCCTCTGTTATAGATGCATAGCCTTAGTGAGTTGGACTAAGAGCTATTGTGATAAAGGCTTTGTACTGTAATGCTAATGTCTTGGGATATCTTTTGCATAAATAATAATGTCCAAAAGGTGTTATGTAGCGAATTCAAGATGAGGAAAAGAGCAGTGGCTGAAACAGGTACATAAAAAAGACTGTAATCTACATTGTTTATCTTACTTCCTGAGTACAAGAAAATATGGATGATTATTACCTGTAGTTTGATGATTGTTGAATAGATATATTCAGTACTTTCTTCACTTGCATGAGAGACAGACCATACAAGCTCCTGAAACAAAGATAAAGTAAAGAAATATTGTGAAATTTTGTAGAAGCGCTACCAACTGTTCCAAAAGCTCAAGTTATTAGATGAAGGTGTCATTTAATCTTTAAGTATCGTGACACTCCCCCTCACACATAGGATAGGCTGACCTAATACTGAAGTGTACAAATTGACAATAGGAGAAATAAATAAGGGCCCTAGAAGGAGTTGAACTCAAGACCTCTTGCTCTAGTAAATTTTATTGGAACACTACCAACTATTCTAAAAGCTTAAGCTGTTTAATGAATGCGTGCTTTAATATTTAAGTATTGTAACAAAGATAACGACATCCCCTTGATGTAGCTGAGAGGCAATCACCTGCTTTGAGTCCTTGAGTTTTCCATGAAATTCCTCAAGATCCCCTTCTTGCAGTGCCCTCAAACAACTGATTTCCACAATGTAGAGAAGTGAGGGGAAACAATATAAGTGTTGAGAGTATTTAGCCGATTGGGGCATATTTGTCTATTTCCTTTAATATTTTATGAATAGAGGTAATAAGGGTAATATTGTAATTTTAGCCTTTTGGCTTTATTATAAATAGCTAGCTTGGGGTCACATTGACCTAATCAAGCGTTCAGTTCAGTTCTTTCTCTTTCAACAATAAGCATGCAAAAGTCAATAACATTGTTCTTTTACTAGAAAGCAAATGCAAGATACTATGTACTGCACTAGCCAGTTAATCCATCATCTGGATTGGAGGATAACATCAAAGTTTCAAATCATTTTGTATACATTGCATTGATAAAATAGCTTCTGATGCAACTCCTGCTTCTTTTTCTACCAATAATCTGTAAATTGTCTAGCATATCAGCACTATCATTTAAGTAGTTGCCAAAAAGTTCTAGTATTCAATTGATTTTTAAGTTTCAACAAATAACATAGACAATTCTTCAGTAGAAACTTTCAAGCAGGTAAATAGCCTCCCCATTCAAGAATAGCACTATTATTCAAATAATCGTCCATTGAACTCATGTGCTCAAGATAGAGCTAACTATCGTCAAAATTATTGATGAACCAAAAAATCAATCTCATAACATGATGAAGACTCTGGTTCATGGTTTCTAAAAGTATGAAGACCTCAAGTGTATAATGTTGGTCAAGAAAATATAAAATGAAAAGAATGAGTTGACACATAAGTTTGTGAAATATAAGCATCACATACAATAATAACAGTATAATACCAAATATGTGTATTCAATGTTTCTGAAACTCATAATTCATTATTACTCTAATTATGGGGCTATGAGGATATTAAAATTAGATGGTTAACATCGAGACTTTATTCATTTGTATTCTTTTCTGTTTATCTCCTACTCCACCCCCACCAACCTCGTTTAAGTTGGTTCAACCAAAACATGTTGCTTTCTTTAAAAATGCGAGCCTATATGCATACTGATATGCAAATAGCTTTTACTAAGATGGACATTGTAAGATGTTGAAGAAAATCTTGCATCTATCAGTACATCACTACAACACCTTCTCCTGTCTCTTTCCTTCCTTCCATATTAGACAATGGACATAGCAAAATCGAGAGAGAGTAGAGGGGACAGAAATTTTCTTGAGTTAGAATGTCCATCCTAACAGTTTTAGCTATTAGATAGGGGAAGACTATATACATATCAAACTCAGTCAAATCTCATAGGCAAGCGTTGTGGCATAATTTTGCCACCACCTTTTATGTACAAACTGGACGAAGAACAACACATTCAATTGACCAACAAGAATATTAGACAGACAAGAATCACACTTGAAATGAGATATTGAATGGGGCATGAAGAATTGAGACCTAATTTTTATATTATGCCAAAATGAAATGTCCAACCTAGAAGCTCAAGCTATGGAGTGAAGGAAGGCTACATGGATATAAGGTCTAGTCAAACCCTATAGATAGGTGATATAAGACAACTAGCAAGCTTCTTGTGTGTGTGTGTGTGTGTGTGTGTGAGAGAGAGAGAGAGAGAGATTATCCATCAATGAGTAGAAATTCACATGGTTCGCATTCAATATCTATAAAAAAAAAAGAGGCAGGACACATATGGGGGTGGGAGGAAAAGAAGAATTATCCATCAGTTAGGGTAAATTCACATGGTTTACATTTTATAGTTTTGAAAAGATGTGTGATTCATATATGTAGGAACCAAACACACTCAGAATTACTACTTAAATATACAAAGGAAAAGTTGCTTGGTAAAGGTTTAACTATCGTCTCCTATTCCTTTGTTTGTGTCCTTTTAGTAATTTCACTGGAAAGATATAAAGGAACCAGAATTTTTATTAATGTGAGTGAAAATAAAGGGTTATTTATATATTAAAAGAATTACCAATGGAGGGTTTCATTGAAATGATCACATCTAATCTGTTGACCAGAAGAAAGAGCAGTAGATCTGTAAAGTGAGGAGAAATCCCAGTTCCCAGCACGCCAAGCAGCCTCATACTGTGGACCATGAAATCATAATCATCCCGATCAGTATGCTTTCTCTAGTTGGCCCGAAATCAATGCAAATGGGCAAATCCACAAAAGATGGATATATATCGCAAAAAATGTATCTTTGCATTGAAGGAAATGAACAAGTTGTACCTGCAATTCATAAAGTTCTTCATCATACTGGAACTGTCCTTTACTAGAAGTCAATCCTTGGAAATACAAATCCAGCACATGACTACAACCAGTTTTCTGCAAAGATCTAATAATTCCTTTGTAAGGTTTTCCCAGCCTAGTCACACTGTCAAATGCAGAAGAAGATGGATGAGCTGTTGAAGGAAGGGTCTCTGCTAACAGTGTCCTGGAACATTTGTCATCCACCACCATGGCTTTTGACCGTACTTGTAAGTCATAATATTCAAGGGCCTTGCTCCAATTTCCCTCATGCTCAAAGGTGATGATTTGAGAGGTCAACTGTCAACAGTAACATCCCACTAGTTGATTTAATACAGAACAACTTTGTAAGAATTGAAAAGGACTACAGCATGTGGGGACAAGCAAACTGAATAAAACATGCTACAATACATACAAAACTTTTTCAGGAAAATTGAGCATTCATTTGTTCAAACTACTGTGTTGACTTGATTACTCTAGCATATCCACCGACCATACATAATCATGCCACAAAGCCAAGATTTCGGATGAAAAAAGCAGACTACGGAGTTGGGGTGTGGTTCATACTCCCCATCGCCAGGAAAGCACGAGGGTCCCACTCATGAATAGCTACTGCCTATATATATTCTCTTTCCCTTGTAATTGAGTGATATAATTGAGAAATGCGGGGTGCAAATTATAGTGGAATCCTCTGCAGGATGTAGCCCTAGTTTAAGGGTGAACCAGAATAAAACCTTGTGTCTTGATTTCTCTTTCTCGCCTTTACTCTCTATTTCGTTGTGTTTGTGCACCTAATCCTAACATACGGCACATGCTTGCTAAGCAGAAAATAACAGTTGGAGGTAATATGACTCCATCATCCCGAACTCAAAGTTTAGCTCCTACTGTGGTAGCAGGTTTACAATATCTTTCATGCAGACAGCTGGAGGCATGTAAGCATATGAATAATGTTATCTACACTCAAGGCGAGGATCAGGTGTCGCGAATTCACACGTCTGACTAGTCCATCGAGAAAATATTAGACTTTGGAACTCGTTTAAAAAGGATCCAAGAAATGGGACACAAGCAGGGGGACACGTCATATAGTTCGCCTTAGAGATAAATTCAGTTGATTAATATATTTTTGGGGAAATGGGGGAGTGGAAGAAATTTTCAAAATTTTCCCTCTTTTCTTCTCACAAAAATTTTAAAATTTTACCCATTTTTCTCACCTCCCGTCCTAGCCTACTAATAAAAGTCATCACAGCACAATTTTCAATTATTTTCTTCACGTAAACGTGTTTTTCACCTAATTTCTCAAAGTCATCTTTAAAAATAATCATATCTTCTAAAATGTCGTGTGTGAGTACGACCTAGGCTAGAAAACTTATTACTAAACTCATTAATCAAAAACTCAAGTGAGTTCGCCCTTTTCCTTTTATTTGCACAAGGCATTTTCATATTTGGATCAAGAGACATGAAGAGCTTATGTTATTAAGTTTTCGGGAGTTGAATTTGTAAATCGATAGTGTAAGTCGTTCACCCCCTCTAGCATTTGTGTAACGTGTGTATTATGTTCTACATGTAAATTGGATCAGTCATGTTAATATGTTTTCATCATGTGATATAGAATATAAGATATGGGAATGGTTGACATCATGTTCAAAGGACAGTTGACAGAAATCTGTGCACAGTAGAAATTAAGTGCCACATGGGACAAAGTGCTACACCACGGGAGCCACCTATTGAACCTTGTAAGGCAGAGTGGTGCATGGTGGGAGGCACCTCATGAACCCATGGGGGCTACCTCTAGAATCCTACTAGTGCGACCACCTGTGTATATTGGTGGGGCTAGCTATACTGTATGCATCATTGAATAGCATCTCTCCGATCATTCTGATCCCTTGAAGAAGTGGTGAATTATTTGCTCAATTGGTGAAGTGTTTACTTAGCATTGAGGCTGACTCATCAACAGTGTTTGTAGGTTGGCCTCGATTGGAAAATAAGAAGATCGAGGTCCTGGGATAAAAGAGTACGCAGCGAGAGCTGAGTGGATTTCGGGCATTACAAACCATAGGAGAATCAAACAACTAAATTTGGCTCTATTACCATGATAGAAAGTTCAACCCAACAAGTTAAGCTATTGGTTAGAGGGAAACTACATGTAAATAAGGCCATGATAAAAGCAGTAAACAAGAGATGTGGAGAACGCTTTTGACAATACTCAATCTCAAATTCTCTCATGTTCTTTTACTTTCACACCTATTCAGCACTTGCACTCCTCTAGTTAACAATCATAGGAGTGTGGGATTAATTACAATGAATGACAAGCCAAAGCCAACTGCTTGAGGAAGCTGTTTTTTAAAAAGACTTCAAAAGGAAAGAGAGGTCCCACCTTCTACAAAGGAAAAAAAGAAAGAGACAAGGATGTGGAAATTTAGTTCATGCTAGATTTCGTTCTCTAAACAATATCCATGTTACCCCTGTGGTTTCTCTTGGTTAGCTCTATTTACTACATGAAACAGAAATTAAAAGCCAATTGCAAGAACTTTGGTTCCTTTCAAGAATGAGCTCATAGTTTCAACTATGCAACTAAGTCGAAGTAAACTACATGAGTTGCACCGTTTTAAACAGCAAAGAACACAATGACAATGACATTCAGTTTTGACAAATGCAATGTCAAGAAGGAAATGCTGACTACATCTACTTGAAATGAATAAAATCTAACCTTGTGTGACTGAATTATCCCATATAAACTATCCGGTTCATTGACTTGAGTAATTGCCGATACCAGTATCTCAATGTGGCAGGGAAGCTGGTGATGGAAAACAACAAAGCAAATATAACGGTACCCAGTTGGACGCACTTCACAACACCAAAATAACAAGTCCATAGAAATATCAAAGAAACAGTAAAAAAGACTGCAGTAAAAGAGCCTGCAATCCGTACAATTTGCATTACCTTCTCAGAATAGGAGAAATCAGGCCTCCCCAATATGAGGCTCTTAAAATTCTCCTCACACCAATGCTCTACATACATAATGGAGGTGAAGTATGATCCACAAGACTGAAAAGGGGGACACAAAACATAGTTATATTGATCTGGCAAAAAATGAAAGACTGAGCAAAAGAAAAACTATAGGAAGAGCAGCACTGCAGCTGCCTGCCCCATGATATTGACAACTCCCCCCCCTTTCCTTTTGTAAAAAAAAAAAAGTCCAAAACACACACACACAGAGATGGTTTGACACTCACAGCAGCTGATCTTGCCACAATAAGGTAATCAATGGACATCCAATAGACCTGGAACATGTCGGAGAAACAACCAAATTAGTATCCAAGAAGCAAGAAAATTCAAATTCGAAAACTTCCTGTGATGTGTTAGTCTTCCTTCACTATCCCACTCTACCAAGTGGCGTGCCAATTTTCTGCTCTGCCTCAAACTCCCCCACCAAACTCTTAACCTTTTTACTATAATTTCTCTAGGTAAATTATGAGATTGCTCAGCTGATATTACAGGTTAGTAGACTGCAGGGTTAAGTGATAAAGTTTGGCGTGGAGGAAATTTCTGAGTAGTCTATAATGTTCACGAGGGCCATCAAAGACCACATACTCATTGAAGGAAATCTTTCAATTTGTGAACAAGGGGAAGGAGGGGGATCTTTTCAATTCATAAAACAGGGTAATGAGGAGATATTTCTGTGAGGGTAAATAAATGAATGCTAACACTATGGACAGACATGAGCTTGGAAGCATTGATAGATGATGGTTCTTTTGTTTTTCCCATCCAGACATGACACAAAGGGAAGAAGGCTCTCAACTAGAAAGGAAAAGAATTAGAAATATAATTGATATACACTGCAAGTCAGTTTCCAACAGCTTAAACTTTCGGGACAAACAATTGCTAACATGAGATCTCAGAGCACAAGAATCCCAAACACTTCTTATTGTAAATCTACCTATTTTCTGCTATATATATCAAATTTCTGTCTCCACTTGTCTATTTGTCTATATAAAACTACATCAACATCTAGTGAGCGTAACCACAAACTACAACTAGAATTGGGGGTTTAAACCTTCACATGGAAGCCTTGGACACTGAGGAGAGTATAAAGATGTTATCTTGATTTATATTCTCAGTCCATTCTTTGGTAACAAGCTTTTGGAATAAATATTTACTTAACCAAAGTGATCTTACATAGTGAGATCATGGTAAAGGACAAGTTATATTTTGCCATGTTTAAAGATTTGAATAAGTTCAGGAATAAGTTATATTTTTATCAGGAGGTGGTCTTTTTGCAACTGTACGTTTTTTTCCATGTTTAGCCCCCACACCCTTCTTTCCCCCAAAAAAATAATAGTAACATAAGACAGTGTGATAATGGCTTTGTTCCACTTACATTTTCAACAAGCAGATGTGAAAATTCTGTATTATGCTCCCATTTTCCTACAGTTAACTCATGCATTTCATAAGTATCTGGGCGGATACCTGGATCTACGTTTTGTTACACTCTCACCTTGGTTACCACCAAATTACTAGTTTGCACTTACAAAGCTATAATTTATTCTTCATTAAGACAAGGATGACATCATTAACTAAAAAATCCAACTATTTTTTTTTTCTGGTCAGGATATCATCTTTGGACATCTTTCCTATGCACCTGAAGCTAGCAGAGAGGTATACAAGTCACCCACCATTTACCAGTAGAAGCTATTCAGACAAGGAAGACATCTTTCAGCAAAAAATTCAACTATTTTTTTCTTTTGGGTCAGGAAATCATCCTTCCCTAACAACTTTCCTATGCTCGTGAAGCTAGCAAAGAAGGATAAAGTCACCCACCATTTCCCAGTAAAAGCTATTCAGAAAAAAATTTCATGGCTTAATAGCTTCAGTCCAGATAAAATGTCTTTGAGTTGTTAGGAAAGGAAATTGTATAAATAACCCAAACCATTTAAGACAAATGATAACATTCTCAGGAAACCACTCTTCTACAGCTTCTCTATATAAATCCACTTTTCTTGAGTTACTCAGTCTCGGATACTACAAAGCAAGAAAGAGAACCTAAAAAAAGCAAGTACAGAAGCAAACCCCACCTTTTCCCATGAATATGATGATGCAGAAGAAGGCAATTTAGAAGTTGAATCTCTAGCTTTTGTTGAGGAAGAACGCGTTTTTGATTCATAACTGGAGATCGTAGCATACTGAAGAGCCAGTTTCCAAAGAAAATCAGGATAAAGATATTAAAACCACACTAATTCAAAGCAAGTCAAGAAAAATAAAAAACTAGAAGACGCATTTAATACAGAGAGACATAGCGTCTTCAGAACTATGTGAGGTGTTATTGCACTGGTGTAGGCCTAAATATCAAAAAATAAATGAGCCAGTTGGAGTCCTGACAGTAGACTATGGAAAATGATGCTGATTACCCAGAATCAATTTAAATCCTGATTGTAGTTGGGGAGTAATGCTTCAACTACCAACCCTAACTTCATTACAGTCCAAATACTTTTAATACTGGTTGCAGGAACCAACAGCCTTTCAAGAATGGCAAGAGCCATGAAGGGGCTAGAAACTAGAATTGCACTAGTGGTTGTGTGATCAAAGTAACCAAAATAACTGCTGAATAGCATTTCTTGAACAAAAACCAATTGTTATTGACAAGAAACAGGTGGCCAAAATCTTAAACACATGAGACTTGGGCTGTTCAACAGACTTACCTTGGAAAATTCTCGTTTCGACAATGCTGAAGCAGAAGCAGACCCTTCCAGTATGTAGGAGAGACGAAGCTCATTTAAAACATCCAAAAATATTTTGATTGATTTGGTTAACCTATTTGTCTCAGCAAATATGTGCTCCCGAACCTGACAATATAATACTGAAGACTTCAAAATCCAAAGCAAATTGGATAATCCACCATCAGATGACATCTAATTTTTTAATAGATGAATTAAAAGCTACCACAGGACACCAAGGGAGTGCAAACACATATATAAAAAGAGCTCAAAACAAAAAGGAGCTCAGTTATGACTATAAGAATCAAAGCATTTACAAAAAAAAATCACCATTGAGTGGGATCTAATTAAGCTGAAGTTAAAGCATGTACCCAAAGTGAAAGCAAACATAAAAACCAAACTACAAGATTTGCACAAGGTATAGTGAGAAACATTGCTATAGTCCCTACATCTCATCCTTACGCCATCTACTGCAAAAAACCTCATTTCGTGTTCAACTCGAGTTGGTAATAAAAGTACCATTCTGAGTTCTAAAGTATATCTTGCTAGTCACTTTACCATAAGGATGAAAATTAAGCTACGCAGGTGTCACAAATACATGCTCATGTAAAACTCTAATATATTCCACAATCAGCCGCCAGAACTCCCCTCTCTCAAGGTTCCTAAAGTGTTCCATATCATTTGTTTACAGGATATGCAGTGGCTTTATATACACAAAGAGTCAGGTTAAGCTTTACATACATCCCTCCAAATAGTAGCTTGCACTTTTGGTTTCACGACTTCCTAAAGAGCCAGGTTCTAAAACCTCACGCACTATTTAATATTTCATTTCATATGTGGCTTCTCGTTGAGGTTATTTCATATTCATCAACTCCACATATCTTCTTTGTATGGTTTCATTCTGGTGCATGTGAGGTAGGTATTAAATATCTCACATCGCTTGCTTACATGGTTCACGGGGCCCTATATACATGTAATCTCCCTCCGCTTACGATTTTGGGTTGAATTTTCTAAAAGAAAGGTATTGTTGCTTTAGCATAATGGGCCTCACAATTGTCCTCTCTATTCGTATGGTCCAGAATGAGGACTTTCCAAAAGGTCACAGCCTCATCATATTAACTAAGTACCCTCACCAGCTATCAATGAACTATTACCTTTATGTCAACATTAGGATCCAACAACATACACATTTTGAAAGGAAAAACCAAAACGACGTAAAGAAGTAGAATGAGGAATAAAACTACTCACTAATGACTTATAACATATCACACAGAAAGAAGAAAGGAACCTGTGAGGAGATCATCTTGGAAAAATCATTATCCAAACCCTTCCTTCCCGCTAGGTTGACCATAATATACGGAAGCAGGAGCTCAGCCACTTCTACTTTTAGCAAAACAACATCTTGACATAGACTGAAACAAGCATGGAAACTTAATCATTAAGTGTTTTCTATGTGTTAGCTAGGTACCAAGCAAATATGAAACCAAGAACTTTTCCACCGAGTACAATGGCATTACCTTAAAAAAACATCATCGCAATGTCCAATCAGAGAGAAAACAAGTGGACAGATCCACCTATCAAAAGTTTTACCAAATGTTTCCCATACTTCAGAATTCTCCAGTGGTATTGCCTTGTCTGAGATATCGATATTAAGATAAGAAACAACCACTCAGAATTGCAGCTAAGACACAAAAGTAACCAAAGCCAGCACACAGTACATCAGCACATCCTATATACTCCAAAGATCTGGACATGACCCGAGGCTTCATGTTTTAGAGTAGTCATTGTAAGTTTGCTTTGTGCTTACCATGTTTTATAGTAGTCATTGTAAGCCGAATTCTATGTATAGGGAATAAGAGCAGTAGCATTCAGCATTTCCTGGGCAAGCACTACGGCCTAACTGGCATATTAAATTGGAACTGATGACAGATTACATCCACCAATTACAATGCTGCAACAACCTGTCAGCCCTTCAAATTTCATTTACAGGATCTAACATATATCCTAATAATATCGAATGATCCACTGTATTCCTATAACATTGTATGTCTCTTGTCAGCATGTCAATCCAGCTACAGTTTCTTCCGATTATGGCCATCACGTCAATACCGTGCTAATCCAGCAATATCATATTCCTAACGATCAAATTTTAGATTAACCCTCGAGTATCAAGGAAGTCCTTCTATTATCGATTGATAAATGCCTGTATTATTAATTAATCATAGCTGATAGCCAAAAACATGCCTTAAATTAAACTAAATGGAAGAACAAATTAAATAGCATTTCTTCCTCCAGCTGACAGAGGTCACACAAGAACATGGAATTAAGCCTGCTTTATATAGGGTTCAGGATAACCAAAGGAGCTGCACATTCCGAAATCATAAACAAAAACAATGATAAAGAAACACCAAAGGGAAAAGGTGCAAAAGGCATGATTTACCATTAGACTTCCGTTCCAAATCCAAAAGAAGCTTCTCCACCAGTTCCATGTTAACCCCCCTTGAGTGAACCTATCCAAGGGAAAACAGAAAATGAACTCAAAGCACGAAGATTCACAAAGCCCAAAGTCACGATAATGTACAAAAACTTAAATTCACAGGGTAAAACAATTTTGAATTTTTAGTAGAAGCTAGTCAGATATGACAGCTTTATTGAACACACCAAGTGATGGAATCGGAATAAGCATGTATTAAAATTTCATTCCAAAAGCTTAAGTTAGGTTAAAGGAGATTACAGATATAAGGCCGTCACAAATCCCGTAGACAAGCAAGGTGTGATAATTTAACAACATGCATCAAAGCCGAATCCTAAGGATTTGAATGACTGCAAGCATTTAAAATTCACTAGTCCTTTATATTCCATTCCATAAATAAACCACATGGAATGCATTTCTAGAGTAGGAAATTCATCTTCTCGACATATTTTATTCCCAGGACGTAACATGTGAGGAAGTAGTGCAAGAAATATTTGAGTTGTCATTAGTATATGAAGACATGATGCCCAGACCATACACTAATTCCAACTAAACACCTCACCACCTAGGGATTGTCATTCCAATACAACAGTAAGCAGTTCCTTTTTTTCAATTCTAATAATTTTAAAATTGCATAAAGAAAAGCTAACCTCCACAAGAGACCTTTCATAGGAATCAAATGTTGATAAAGCACTTTGACCCCTTTCAGTTGAAAGAATTCCCTGGTTGAAACAGACTTACGTCATGCATGATTCCAAATTCTCAAAATGTGTCTAGACCAAGAGCTAATGCAATAAAGCCAAACTCCAACTGAGAGAAAACCATTCCAAATATATCGAGAAGAAAAGCCTTGGGAAAAGAAAAAAATTCTTTCCTTTAGAAAAAAAAGCATAGGAAGGACAACTGTGCAACACAAGGATTGTGACTTCAGTACAATCAAATTCTTGAAGTCAAAATTAACACTCAGTTAACTTGCTGCAAAGTCCTGAACTATCCTCTGTTAGTTTATTCATCAAACTGTATAATGGTAAATGAATGTCTACATAATCATCGTAAGGCTCTTCAATAATAAGGTGTTCCTAAGTCCTACATGAAGATCCTCTTTCCCGTTACAGTTAAATTTTTAATTATTCAGTAGTTTCCACCCTCTATGCTCCATATAGCTTTTTCCTAGCAACCAGTCCTTGGCAGCCCAAAACTAATTACCTTAGCATTTATTAAACTAAGAATGCTACTACTAGAGAAATAATTTGATATCAAGCTTAGATGGTAGTGCGCTCATCAATCATGCATACAACACCATTATACTTGCTAATGCATAATAAGATAGCACTTGCAAAGTGTTTCAAGGTCCTGAGTCCTAATCAACATCTTCTCCTTCTACGATTCATTTATCAAAAGTTTCAGCTGTTTCCACCCACTAAACTCCAAATAGCTTCTTCTAGCAACTAGTAATTGATAGCCCAAAACCAACTTATAGAATACTTATTAGAATAAAAATCCTACTACAAAAGAAACAATTTGATATCAACCCTAGGAGAAAGTATTTTGTGCATTGGATGCTCTGCGTCAGTCATGTAACCAATAGATTAAATACTTTTTTCTCGAGCTTAGAGAATAGTGTGATAGTTATTATGCATACAATGCCATTATACTTTGTAATTATTCATAACAATTAATAATGTAGACCGCTTTCACGATCAACCTTTACTGTGTCCAAATTATCGACTTTAAAACACTCCAAAATGTACTTCGCAAGAACCACTCCAAAAACTCGTGTGAATAGCTTTAACTTTAAATCATGCAGCACTCCACAAACTCACCCTGAGAGCCTGCGATGTCACTTCAACAATTACAACAGAATTGTCAATCAAATACTTCTTCAAAAGTCTCAAAACTGCCAATAGAAGCTCTTCAGGTATGCCTGTTTGGAGTTTAAACTTCACTTTTGAAGCCTCCCCAGAGCATATGGGTCGGCAAACGTGTGCACGATTAGAATCTCCAGGACGATGAAAGACAACACAATGTGAATCCCCAATACCAACCTTGACATAATCAGGAAAAACGATGCAGTAATCAAAATTGTGAAGTACCTTACAAAGTGACAACATCAAGGAAGAAAAACTTAGTGAGCATACCCTAGACAAAAGATCCGACACCAATGCTCCAACACTGTCAGCATCCTCAGAGCCACACATGCGAACTAGAGTCCAAACTGCATCTCTTATTTCAGGATCATCATGCCATTGCGTACTCCTTGCGTCAAAATGCAGTTCGTTTACAGATGATTCCCCCATCAGTAACTTCTTATGAAGTGCCTGGAGACTGCAAAGATAGTCAAATGGTGAGCACCTTGCTGGGAATAATAGAACAGCTCCAGCTGCAGAACTCTTAAGAATAAATTCAGGACCATCCATCTGTTAGGAGATCGAGTAAATAGAGATATAATACTCCAGAAAGTGAGCAAATTAACTATTTGCATCCTCATTTCGGTGAAAACACATCTTCCAAGAGGAATATAAAATTGAATGCACCACATGCGGAATTGAGACTGTCATGGAAGAGATACCACCTCCAGAGAAAAAGCCTTGGCGGAAGATAGCAAGACCTCTTTGCAAACTGATGAACGAACATAATAGGAGTGTAAGAATAAAATAGAAAAGCTGGATTAGAACAGTTTGAAGTAAGCAACTATAGAATTGTCCCCGATATGGAGACTGCGTACTTTCAACAAGTGATCCCTCGGAGAGTACACCCTGCATAGATCCTCATGAAACTCCCGCAGCTCATTAAATATTTTGATTTCAGGAAAAGGTTCCAATTCCTGGCCAGCAAAGGTCATGCTTTATAAGTAGATAAAAAAAGGCATTGGTTAAAAGGTAAAATCTTATCACTTTTCAGATTACGCGACAACAGACTAGATTATCACAGGAATCAGGCCGAAAGCTTACTCTAATATAATCATGAAGCGATGGGCCAGAATGCAAAACTAGCTGAATAAGCAAAGATAAAACTTGGGATGATCCGCTAGGAGGGTTTTCTCCATTAGCATTGGATGGTATGCAACATGTAACCAACTTTGATACCAGAAACTGCAGGACACACAAAAAGCAATGAGCTACTCAATATCACAAAATTAAGCAGACAAGTTGCTTAATAAATTCAGTAATAGAACATCCACCTGAAGTTGCTCTCCCAACACACTGGTAATTTCTTTGGATGGATCATTCTCAAAAGTCTTTAGTAAAGTGCCTATTATGCGACAACACTGATCTTGCAGGGCATGGCAACTGATATATTGCCCAACCAAATTGAAAAGGTAACTGCAAACAATAGATTTGGCATATAAACTTGGATAGATAAACACAGAAAACTGTCCATTGATCAAATTGGTGCATTATAAACAGATCAGACGGACTAGCACTAGGTTTTGAACCTTCACCATCTTTCCAAGCAACAGCCATAAATATTCTTTTTTTGACAATTTAAAATACGGTCATTTCACAAACACCCCATTTATCCAATGAAAATTGATGGTCATTCCCATCTTTCCTTAATCTCCTTAGACACTGCCAAAACCCCAAGTTCCTCCGATTTATACGAACAATTTCTGTGAGGGGTTCTATGCCTTGTAATAGGAGTCAACCCCACTTAGTGAGATAGAGGTTTAGTTTGTTGTTTTTATCATCATCGTCATGTTTCACATGGAATGGCCAACTCTTTGACAGGTTCCACTGCTATATTGGGGTTTGGGTCTCTCTCCCCTGGTATCCTTACAAATTTACCCCTACATGAAGAGGTAGAGAGGGTCAATAAAATCGATCTCCTCTTATTTAAAAAATTCCAAAAGACTAAACAATAGATAAAGGGTTTGACACCCTTACCCCCAACATTTTCTAATCTTGTTAAAACGGAGAATACACCTAGTTTCATTGTGTTCTGATCAACACAAAAAAAGGCTCAATTTAAATAATATTCTCACCAAAACGCAGGTGCTTGCAGCCTTGTATTGACCAATTTAATAGGCATTAATACATTAGAGCCTCAATGCAAAGGCAGATATATGATGGTGGTGAGGAACTATGGGAAAAAAATTACTAAGCTATGCATAAAATCAAAGATTAGATTTTGATTGATGTCATAGGGACTAGAATAGATTAGGAACTAGGAATGTGAATACTGGGAATTATTATCAGCAAGGGCAAATAATTGGTTCAGACACCTGAGTTGATTAAACAACCGACCTAACACAGTTACTCGGATGATGTGTAAATCTCTGAAAATTCTTTAGCTTAAATAGACTTATCTTGCTGGAAAGAGATGGTGATGTAATGAATAATCAGCAAATTTAGGCGCGGCTTTGATAGGTCAGAGGAGGTTTCGAGGAGCAGGAGGTATCCGTCCAGTTTCATTTAATTATAGGTGTCAGTAAAACATTCCTTTCAGAATAATACAACATGAGATGCTACTTACCAATCTCCTCTTCTTTATAAAGATCTTTGGAGTTCAAACAATGCCATAAATTTATACAGTTTACCAATGTTTACTCGATGTCTATCACTTCACTTGTCTGTTATGTGCTTCCTTCCCCTTATTAAATGGTTGCACACTCAATTTCAAGTTGGTATCAGAGTCAAAGGTCTCGAGTTTCATTCCTTCCACTCCCCTTTCACACATTTACTGGCTCCCCTTTCATTAGACGTACTGGACTTTGACAACTATTTCACCCCAAACATCAGATTCAAATGCTTAAGGCCTTCATCAACAAAATCAGTCTTCCTCTAAGGGGAAGTTTTAAGATAAAAAATATATTTCATGTCATTCTATAACAGCTTAAGCTTTTGGAGTAAACGATTATGCACTCAATTTCAAGTGTACTCAATATAATTGCCAAATTCAAATCTAAGGTGGCGAGAAAAATGGAGCTAGTAGAAATATTGACTTTGAAAATGTTCATTAATGCAAGACAGAATGTAAGCCACGCAGGTGAGCCTCTTCCTTCTATAGTTCCTGAGACCGAGATTATACAAACATCTTCAGCATCGCCCCCTACAAAAGGATAAACACATGCACACTAATGTCCAGCCCTACAAGAAGCTTTTTCCTACTGATTATGACACTATCCAAGATAGGAGATCCCCCGGTCATCAATATAGTCAGTGCAAAAGTCTAGAAAAGAAATTACATAATGAGTAAACTCACTTTGAAGTGCTTGCTCTAGCAGCTCTATGCTCCAGTATATTTACAAGAACTTCGATTTCAGCCAACCTATGACATCTGTGCCTGTGATGACTCGCTGATGCAACCTTGTGATGAATTCCAACTATAAACTGCAGACCATAAGATGAGTTCACTAAGAAATGTAAACAATGTTAATTCATAAGAAAATCAGTTGAAGTGCAAGAAAATAAGAACAACCATGAAAACTCTATCAGGGCGGAAAATGTTAATCTTATCGACAACACCAACCACTGAAGGACAGTCACCCCTGTGACAATCAAATGTGAGAACATATTTACCAAGATGATTCAGAAAGGACTAAGCAAAAAAGTGCAGAGAAGGCCATGTACTGATCCAGGAACCCGTCGACAACCATTCGGATCGCACAGGATATATTATCCTTGGAAAAGAAAGGAAGCGGATGATCCGACCCATCATAGGCAAGGGACAACAGGTGGCTAACTATGGACACCTAGAAAATAAAACAAGAGAGAGTCCTCATCAAGACGCTTCATTAATCTCCAGAGCAAAATAATGCAGGTAAACAAAGAACTGACCAGATAAACAATTCAAGACATCAGTAGAAACATTTTTTGCTGGCATGAAGCATTATGAGGAAACAGTTCCAGAAAATCAAAGAAGGTATTCCCTTGCTGTTCACTTCTTAGGTAAAAAGGGATCGAGGTAACATAAGAGCAAAATAAACAGCTCTACAGGAAGATGCGTGATATGAAATTTGCAGAGCCTTCACAGAATCAGAATTCAAACAGAACTATTACTTCAGTTGCTAAACTTAACCACCTAACTAAAAGAGGCAATGCGCACACATAGCATTCAACATAAAAAGCATTTGGCACAAAAGAAGCACTCCTGATAAAATTCAACAGAAATGGTAGGGTACAAAAAGATCAAACATTTCGTTATCAATTTCTCTCTTCTTTTCTAACTAATCAGTTATTCCCCAGAAAAATCGTGAATACATTAGTTGATGAGTTATGGTAAATGTAAAAGAAAATCAAGTCCTAATATGGATGTTACTACACTAAGTTCTAACAAGACCTAAATACAATAACAATTACAAATATCAAATGACCAAAGATAGTATGGCTAACTGATTCAAAATTCCACCACTAAAATTGTATGGGAAAGGAACAAACAAACCATGTGCTTCTTAATAAGATTGTCCCTTGCAGCCTCAGATATCTCAGCAATCTCAAGAATAGAACTCTGGAGCACCAGTGCTCCTTTTTCCCATCCCGAGCTTTTACTGCAGTACAGAGCCATACAAACTGCAAAAATTGGGACGAAGTGATTTTGAACCAACACTGCCAAAGGTTGACCAGAAATCTGCAATCAAAATGATCGAGTCAGCTAAGACGAAAAACACCCAGGTATCATAAGTATAGCAGCATTGGCCAATGTGACTATCAAAGTAAAACATAACCATGCAAATAAAATAAAATAAAAAACATATGCAGCTGACTTCAGATGTATGACCAAATCAAACATTTGTCCTTCATTGTATCCCACAAAAGTACCATATGTATCACTAATTGAAAGATCCTTGCTGTAAACACCAGATAAAAGGATCTCAGAATGATATCTTACCTGTGCAAGCCAGGTGAGATGAGATTTGCAGTCTTCATGCAGAATGAATGCTGGAAGAAGCCAATTGCAACAATACTGCACAAAGTAACTAGGTTCCACGTCTGAAACAAAAAAACTTCTCACCTACATAAAATAAATGGAACAATAATGATGATTCCAAAATGCAAGCAAAGCACAAGCTCCTACAGGAACAGAAAAGGTTTTAGGCCCATTTCTTGACGGCCTAAACTTTTTGGAAAATTTTGACCAAAAAAAAAATTGACTTTTTGGAAAAAGAGTTTTCTAACATGGTATCAGACCACATGTATATAAGATAATGAAAAACCCAAGAACGGTGATGTTGTATAAACTTCTACAGCATTAAATCACTTTAAGAGGTGATCTTAAAAACATTACAAACAAGGAACCCTAGGGAGCTCATTAGGGTCACCGGAAAGGACCAGTGTATGTAAAAGGTAAAATGCTTCAAGTAGCGTACCCTCGATAAGACATATAATAACCAGTATAGCCAACACAAGAACATTAAGAGAGTTTATAAAGTGTCATCAGGGCATGAAGCCTCTGTACAACAAATTAAGTGCATTCAATCAGTTTTTGCAGAAAAAGTAAAGCGCGTCACCTCAACAAAGGAAGCCAAGCTTACACCACAAGTAACCCAGCAGAAGATGATAGGTCCCATGAGTTCTTCCAGATACTGCAAAAGCTTTAAGATGCTTATGTAATTAACGACATTAAAGAAATCATTATAATCAAGATGAATACATATAACATTAATAAGAATAATTAACAGATGGTATACACCATTGCATTCATAATGCACTTCAGATTCCAGATTAGGAGTGGGATAAAAAAAGCAAAGTCTGTCACCTTTAACCTGGTAATGTATTGAAGCATTCTAGACAAATTGTCAAGCACTGCATTTGCCAACACCCTGTAGGGAGAAAAGATTCTGAGCAAAAAAATGAGGGGGGAAATAGAGGCTGTCAGGCCCTAAAATATAGAATGCTTGTACCTGTGACAAGGATCAATTGCAGAGATTACGCATATCATAAAGACAGCCTGCAAAGTTTCTAATTAGATCAACTCAGAACTGGAAAAAGGGGGAAAAGAAGAGGCAAGCAATTCAAGACAGATGAGTGATGGAAATCAGTAGATAAGTCCAAAAGAAGCATAGAAACCAGAACTATTGAACTTAGTCATTATTGCATCGATTTTGTTAGATAGCACCCAGTGAAGCTACATGAATGTGCTGTGGAAATGTAAAAGTTTACAAGTTTAAATGTCTTGTGACGCGTGCATTATGGCACATTAACTCATTTTGTATGTCTTAGATTTATAATTACTTAATACATTTGTCTTAGCAAGAGTGCTAAGACTACTTGTCAACATCTTTATTTCACTGAAGTAAGGAACCTCTTTTTTTTATAGGTACTGTGAAGTGATGAATTTTCAACAGGTAACTTGCCCGGTTCATAGATAACAAAAAGCTGTTTATGATAATAAACTTTTGGAAACTGAACACCAAAAAGTGAACAGATTTCCGGGGTTAGGAAAAAGAATTCTTCAATTCCTTCAACGCCTTTTCTATTTACCTTCAATTAGTCAAGACAAGATTTACTCCATTGTCAGATTATCTTGACAACAAATTCATCCTTCAGTTTTTAAGCCAAGTCATCAAACTACCTAGACCAACTGAAAAGAAAACCAGAAAATTCAATTGAAAATTCAAATGTCACAACCATCTGAGTTCTAGGGATTCCTCTACCAGACCTGCAGCTCTATCTTTTCACTGTGCAAGGCAAGATGACACAGAGTAAGGATGATAGTTTCCATCACAGGGCGAGGCTGTGGACCAGCTGCTAATACATCCCTTGCGGGGACAATCTTTCCTTTCAAGTGATATACCAATGGAACATCAAAGTTGGAGCTGGACATATCAAGAGCATTATTCAAATTAAAGTTACTCGTTTCAGCATAAATGAAGATAAAGAAAAAAATTCACCTGATGGCACTGGAAACTGTTATTGTAACAAAATAAAATGAAGAAAAAAGATTGTTACTCCCAAGTCTACCAAACAACTATTTTAGACCCTACTCTTGTAACTTCCAAAAATTGAGCCTTTCCGATACCAAAACTTGCATCTATATCTGCTTGGTGACATCCAAAATATTCATTCATCTTGGCTTTCCATTACAAAAGAATAATAACCGCCTCTAGACCTCTTAATGACTTCAACTACGGCTGCCACAAGCACAGCACAGGGTGTGGGAGTTGACAACATCAGAGAAATGAACAGAAATATCATAAGAATGTACAGATAAAACAGTGTTAAAGACATTACATCTGATAAAATTCTTCTTCAGAAAAAGAAAAAAGGAAGATGTACTAGAAGTAATTTTTATATAATCTGCATTTTGTTCGAAGAGTTGTAAGATGGCAGAGGCTTCTGAGATCAGCCCAACGAAATTTCCATTCATTGGAGTGGTGACTTTAAGAGAACCTTGGCAATAGTGTAAGTAGACTATGTGAGAGGAAGGATGATGTCAGATTGCAGCAATTTTAGGCACTTGGTTATGAGGAGAGAGCGAAGAGGGTGAGAAAGTAGTAGGTGGAGGGGAAGCTTGTCGCTTATGAACTTAGTGAAGGACCACGTAGGTGGATAGAGTACCACAACAGAGGCTGGAGGTGGAGAACTCCACAATCATCAGATCAACCAAATCTCTGCCCATACTTGATATGACAAATTTTCAGACCAAGACAGGTCAAACATAAAACATATATGCATCTCCCATTGACAAAATTGTCCACAACATTCAATTATTTTAACTACTAACCAGAGATCTGCTAGTACCTACAATAATGATATATGGTCAAAATTTGCATAGGAAGATGCACCAACACGACCAAAAGGTTTACAGTTGTGTGTGCTATGCTAACATGTATTGTCATGTAGTCTTCGTTTTATATTTATATTAGCAATATAAGGCACTCATCAGGTAAAATTAAACTCAACAAAAGTGATCTAATCAACAATATGACACATAAAACAAGGTAACTACAAAGCAATTCGATGTTGTCCTCCATGTTTCCTAACAAAAATTAAACATCAAAGAGAATAAAGCATCGAAATGCACTATGCAATAACATGCATCGCGATATCCAGCCATATATTTTGTCCAAGAATTCTGAATAAAATACAACATAACACAGTAAAACTAACCATATATCCTCAAACAGCTCTTCATGACCTTCCCATGTCTGAAAAAGAACACCAATACGTCTAGCCAAGAACAGCCTTACTCTATAGTCAGAATCTCGGAGCATTGTGAGCAATCTCTCAATCAACATCTGTAGTAATGTGATAATAGCAGGTTAAGCAAGAAAATGGTCGACTGAACAAGAAAGAGGTCCTTTAAGTAAATGTAAGATTCAGGCCAACATATGTCATGGTTAATGCCATAATAGGAGTATTAGGGTATTTGAATATAAACCATACATTCATCTAATAGCTTGAGTTTTTAGAACAGTTGGCAGTAGTCCCACAAAATCTCAGATGGTATCAAAGCAAGAGGTCCTGAGTTCAATTCTTTCCAAGCCCCTTAATTGTCTCCCCATTATAGAATTCAACACTTTAGTCTTAGGCCAAAATCCAGCCTACGCATGAGGGCAAATGCTAGAGTATATAAATATTAAACCGTGCCTTCATCTACCAACTTAAGCTTTTAGAACAGTGGGTAATGGTCCCACAACTTGAAGGATTCTACAGTTCATTATACTAATTCAACTTCCTTAGCCTCCTATAACTGATGCCTATAAATGCTGCAATTACCTGACCCACTTTAGGAGATATTAGGACCAAATTGCATATGCTGTCAACAAGCTTTAGACGTCCTAACCAATCAAGAAGTTCAACTTCTGCAATTTCAGACACCATATCTCCAAGTCGTGCCAAACTCTGCAAAAGAAGAAGACATCACCAACAACACAAGGTAAGATTTAGCAAAGACCACATGACAGTAGACACCATGTCGGCCAATGCTATACTTTTTTCTTTTTCCAATTTTGGATAATGTATACAGAGTACCATATCTTCGTACCATCATTATCTCTCTTTGTATTACACAAAGGTTCTGTTTGGGGTGACTTATACTTTTTACTTTTGCAGATTTTGCACCTCTCGCACTTTAACTTTCATGTAATGTGAAACACCAGAAACATTTTAAAATATACAAACATTGACATGCAAAATTATATAATATTTGTTCTTATTTTTTCTGAAACTTAGTATATCTTCATTTATTTCAAATTTTGGAGGAAAGTCATGAGTAGAAATAAGAATAGTTGCTCCAAATGATTAATTAGATGTTACAAGTTATGACTTTACATTTAAAATCCAGAGTGCAGAAGAGAAGTTTTAACCTGGTCAAATTCTTCATCTCCAAAAAATACAATAGAGTCTCTATATTTTCTGACACTGTCTAGACGCAACAAAGTTCCTGTGAAGGTACAAACAGCAGCTACTATATTGCCACAATCCAGCTTGAGATTGACTTGCATCTTCATCATACCATTCAGGAGATTCACCTGTAACATAAAACAAGAGTTTTAGAACTACAAAGATAAAAATCTGCAGACAGCTTAGTAAAATTCAATGAAGAAAAGTTCTTTGAGAAAAATGACCAGTATCTCAAGGAACTCTAGGGACTAAGAGCCCTGCATCCTCTCACCATATCTGAAACATTTACTGAAGAAGACCAATATGGATACGAGAAAACACTTTGCAAAATATTCTCTGACACCTGAAGCAGTAATGGGGAAAAATTGAAAGAAAATTATTAGTTTAAAGGAAACATGTGTACATTAGAAATGAGGAAAAAGTAAGCTAGCTATTTACCTTCCTATCACGCTCTATTTTCAGTAAACCACATAAAATTTCCCACGTCATTTCAGGTACCACGGCGAAAAAGCATGATATCAGCGACATCATGCCCAACTTCCAACTTTTAACAAAAAACGATATTCCACAAGCAATTTCCCCACCATCTGGAGAAATATCTACATCTTTAGAATCCTTGCCCGCATCCAATTCCATGTCGACAATCCGACTCTTATCTCCACCACTTTGGCAAGGATATTGATCAAGCATCACATCAACAGCAGATGAGCCCACATCAGACTGAGGGCTTCTTTCATACCTTCTACTTTCATAGAGATCAACCAATACTCTTAAGAGCCTCTGCATGGACTGGCTTATTGCCCTATGAGACACGGCGTCTAGAGCATTTCCATTTCTCCACTCTATGAAAATAGGCGAGGAAACAAAGCTTCTAAAGGAAATTAAAACAGCACTTGTTCCATCACACAACACGCTAGGACCCAAACAACCTTGAGAATGAACATCGTTTTGGCCTTCTCGAATGATAGCAGCGGCATTATCCAACAGCTCTGACAAGAATTTGGCCATTTTTGATAGGACTACTACTACTTCTTCCCTTTGTCTGAAGGAAAACAAGAATTAGCAAATAAAAGAAACAAGGAATAAAACAAGTGAAAACATCAAACAAGATTAACATTTGAGTTTGACAGAAACAAGTTAAAGATCAATAGTCCCTGATGATTATACTCCACGTAAGCACAAGGACAAAATAAAAACTCGGTACTTTTGAACTAAGCATGAGTATATTCAAGGGAAAATGTTACTCAAAGTCCAAGACGGTTAAAAAAAACAGTCTAAAACAATAAAGTAAGACGAGAAAAACAAATTAAAACGTCACTCAATAATCAGGCACCTTAAAGAATGAAAATTACCAACACAAACTTCTAAAAAAAATGCTACTGTAAAATGTAGAGAGAAAGGGTCAAACCTGGTGAAATTTAAGGCGTATATTAAGTTAGCCAAGTGAGCACATACAAAGAAAATATCTGACAAAGGCTTGCTTTTAGGATCCTTCAACACCAAAGCTCCTTCAATATGAATTTCCAAGTCATGCAACAGCGGTTCTCTTAACTGCCGAGGAGGAAGACGTACTTCTTGATGGAGATGAACAAGGGAAACCTAAAATTTGTAGACTTAAACAAAAGCCCCGGAACTATGCAAACCAAAACCATTAGAGAGAAAGAGACCAGATTTTTGCACCTCCTTCTTGCAATGCAGTTCAATTTTTGTCAGAGCTTCCACAGAGCAGTCAAAAATGTCAGGCAGATTGACACATTGATCTTCTCTCTAAAACCAAATCAAGTTTCAAAAAAGGAACAAGAGGATCGTGAAAGAAAAGCCTGATAAGAAGGGGAGGAGAGAAAAACGTGAACAAGAACATTATAACCTACCTTGGTTCCACTGGCAACAGCATCAGCATCACCTAGAGGACAGTTTGACGAAAGAGTCTCTTTGTGACGATGCTTAAATGGATCACAACCAGAACAAAGGGCAGAAATCGATGCGGGCAACAACAGCACAATTTTCTCATCAAACAGGCTTGCATCCTGGTAAGTTAACAAAAAAGCTTTAGATAAATCCATAATAAGTGTGCTTAGTGAACAAAAGATTAAGAGGTGTTAGCAAAGACAAATACAGGTGTCTAATCCAAAAAATAAAAGTACAAAGATCTCAAAATACTCCAGAAATTTCTATCACCTATAAGTATTGGTATATGTATAAATAAGAACAATATTACCTATAGATACCAGCATATCAAGCTTAACGAAAGAAAGTCCTAGAATGACTAAAATATACAATTCTGGATTCAGGCACACATACCTTCCATCTTAAACTATCTAAGAGTGTTCTCAACAGATTTTTCCTCAGATGTAACATGTCTCGGGGGTCAACCTGCATAATCGAGCAGAAAGAGACACTGATTCGATTAAAAGAATAATCGATCAGATTGACCATGTATAGTGAAATCCAATCTAAACTCATTACATTCAACCAGGGAAAATGCGGGCTAAAATAACCATATTGCAGCTTATATGAAGGCAGGGAATGAGCCAGACAAGGAAAACAGGTAAATCCCCCCACCCCAGAGGGAAAACATCAGGTGAAGGCAAAATATTCGAGTTCTACGTGTGAAGAAAGAATTATGTAAGGCAAAAGATCCAAGAAGCAAGAATTATCAAGTCTAACAATCATATTTGAAGAAAGGCTAATCTGAAAAAAATTATAACCAAGAACATGCCAAAAATTACAAAGGAGAAGCAGCCCTAGGAAAAGTAATCCAGCAGATAGATGTAAAATAGTGAACTAACTAACAGGGATGGCAATACACTATTATGTAAGAAGTGCAAAATCTTGTCAGCCTAAGACACTTACTTGAGAACCTTTCCTGGAGAAGTAACTGGAAATGAAATACAAGACAGACCTATATGAAAGTAGCAATCACACAATTAGATGTGCAAAAGAATGAAAGACAGTCAAGGATCCAATAATTAGAACAGAAACCCCAAACATCCTTATGATAGGATGTTAGTATATACGGGTGCTTTTTAAACGGGCAGAGAAGGAGGGGGTGGATAGGAAGCAACATAAGAAGAGTTGATGACAACATGCCACTTTAGAATGCAAAACTTTGAACCAAGGAGTCCCAGTCCTCAAGAAATAAGTTAAGCACCATATTTGAAGCTTCATTAACATCCTCAGGAGAGATCATGACCAGAGCAAAGTAAAGATATGAGCTCTTTGATGAAGCTGGCTCAGGTATTTTATCGCTCTTATTTGCCTTGTTCATTACATGAAGGGGGAATAAAAAAACAACTTGATGAACTTACACCCTGTCAGCGCATATAAAAACATCATACTTACTCCGATGTTGTTCGTGTGAATAACCTTAGATCCCATATATCTTCAGGTATTGAATAGGCAATAACTAGATCCTGGAACCAGAAGAGGAAATGAAAGAGCATTTCAATTCAATCCATATGAAAAAATGGTCAGTGTCAAGAAGATGTATCATCAAGAAAAATATCACCCGTACTAACCCTTGAAATCAGGTTTCCAAGTAGCATGAGAGCAGCATCAGCCTGCATTATAGAATTCAACAAAATGCAAACAAGTGCTAAATAATCAGATAATAAAATAATAAATAATAAATAAAAGAAAAAGAAAACTCAACTCTTCACCAAGGTTTTGAATTTAATTGACAATATTTATTGTTCAGGTGGAAAAATCATCAACAAAATACAGATTCTAAAGTGTAGACTTCATAGAATATGGATGAACTGCAGAAACAGCATTGAAGAAAAGAATATATGCTCTCATGAGGAATCTATTCTACAAAAATAAAGGATCTATAGTGCACACTTACCAAACAAAATTCTGGTTAAACATGACAAAAGAATCAAGGATACCATGTAATTAGAATGCTCAGTGAAGTAGCAATAAAATCCATGGGTCACAAGGTAACATATCTCATCCTTCATGAATATGATGAGGTAAGTAGATTGTGTCACTGTGAAACTCATGAATATGACATCATTGTTGGAATCAGTTCTATTAACCTAAGCAAATTCAATGAGCAAAGCTTACCACCATGGTTATATTACTGAATAGTGGCAAACCATGCATCAGACTGTTCCATATCAACTGCCAGCCCGAGTCAAACTGCAAAAGTTTCATCCTGGAGCTGAGTGCATTTTCCAGTGTAGACATGCTTACAGGGGAAAAGAGGAGTAAAAAACCCCAAGAACCTCGCTTTAGTTGTCAACAGTTATCATTCCGTGAATTAAATTCTGAACTATGTCTGAAATACTTTGATTAGCAAAAGAAGACAGCCACTTTAATTCACACAAATACAATGCTATGTAGTAACCTCCTACTTAACACCCACATGAAATTCTGAACAAAGCACCGAACAAATCTCGCAGAGAGACATGGGCACTCACCCAATACCAACTGGTTGGAGTTTGGAACAAAGGTGAAGGATTCAAAATCCTAACATAGCCAACCAAGCAAAAGAAAAAGGGAAAAAACAAATCTTGCAGTATGCATTAAATCCTCCTAAATGGATAATAAATTAGAAAAAAAATGCTGCAAGAACCAAGATTATCAGATTGTGGAGAGACAGTGCCTCACTTCAGTGCTTTGAAAAAGAGAAAGCAACATCCTGTCTAGTCAATGGTTTTATTTGCTAACATAAAGTCTTGTCTGAGTGAGGAATTTTAGATGGAGAGAAATTCTTATTCTCATTCATATATATTATCGCTTTACAATGTTGTATTTATAGGCTAATAC